>VBSM01003176.1:9748887-9820167 GCA_008086735.1 Cheirogaleus medius | reverse complement strand
ACATGGTTAGCAAAATACTTAAAGGAACATACTTCTATATTATCTTATGGATAGAGGCAAAAATGTATGGTTATTGTTTTAAAGGCTCCTTTTAAAATCCTGGATTAATCACTTATTAGCTAATTGACTATATAACACTGGGTAACATTTAATTTCTAGAGAAGTCAGTTTCCTCATTTGTAAAATGGGGATAAGAATGCGTATGTCAACTTAGTTACAAAAATGCGAAACATCTAGCACAAATATCAATAAATATTAATACTGCATAATAAATAGTTTCATTAATCATCTGAATTCCTTATTTGTACTAGCTTTGAGTTTATAGGCTTGCCAGAATGGAAAAATTAGTTTTCCTGTGAAAAATTTTGAGAAAATAAATTTATATATAATTGCATGTGTCTCCTTTTCAAAAAAAAAATTATCACTAAGTGCTTAGAGGGGTTATATCAGGGGAGAGTGCAGATAATGGGAAGAATGGAAATAAAGTTAAAGATCATAGTTCTTTTCTTGGAGTGTTTCCACCCTAGCCTCAGCCAGAGAGAATTATCTATTGATTAGAAAATACATGGAGCTGAGTATTTGGTGGTTGGCTTTGAGTTTGCTGAACACTAAATGGAAAAAAATACACCAGCCTAAGAAGAAAATTAATAGATTGTCACTGTGTGCTTCAGATCTTCTAAAATAACTCTTGAGAGAAATAACTTTCTAATTTCTAACTGTACAAAGCTTCTTCAATTATTTCATACCTGTTTATATTTGGGTTCCTCAAATATAACTAATTTTAAATGCTTTTGTTAGGGTGCTATGGTTTGAATGTAGTCCCTATAATGTTCACGTGTTGGAAACTTGATCCCCAGTGTTGGGAGGTGGTGCTTAATGGGAGATGTTTGGGTCACTGGGGCACCACCCTCATGAAGGAATTAATGCTATCATTGCAGGAGTATGTTCATTACAAAAGGATGAATTCAGCCTCTCTTTTGTCTCTTTCCCCCATGTAATGCCTTACACCATATCTGTCTTATAATGATAATAATAATACTGCAACAAATATTTTTGTGCATTTGCCCCTGAATACTTATGTTAATAGTTCTATAGGATATATTCCTAAAAATGAAATTCCTGGACTAAATGGCATGTGTGTACTTGATTTTGATAAATATGTCAAATGGCATTTGTAAAATTATACCAATAAAGGCTCCTTTTCTCCACATAGGTCAAAAATAGGTATGATCAGTCTTTCTGATATTACTCAATCAGAGGATTGAAAATAGATATCCTACTTTTTAAACTTACATGTCCCTGATCAGTTATGTGGTTAAGTGTCTTTCTAATACTTAGCAGCTATTTCTTTTTCTCCATTGTTGAATTATGTTTTCATATTATTTGACATTTTATTTTGCAATTGGCATTTTCTTATTCATTTGTAATGACTCTTAAGACTGTGATATATATATATATAGTTATAACTTGCAAACATTTTCTCCTAGATTCTCATTTCTTTTTAAACTTTGTTAATAGTATAACATTTTTGCCATGCTGAGTATAATATGTGTTATTAAATTTTATGATTTGGACTTCCATGTAGTAAAATATAATGGTATTTGCTTAATTCTACTATCTTCATATATTATTTAAAACAATACAGAACAACAATAAGGACAAATGAAACTACACAAAAATATTTCCTGGCCATAAACAGAAGATACGCAATAAAGAATTTTCTAAATAACTGTACAAAATAAATAAATACTAAAAATACCAAATCCCACTGAGCAATCTCTTAAACTTTCACCACAAGCCTCTTCAGCAGGCAAAGGCAGTCTAAAAAATAAAAAACAAACAAAAAATCTTTAGGGAAGAAAGAAGAGAGGAGTTAGTGACAGGCCTAGTAGTGTTTTAAAACTACCTCCAGAAAAAGACAGCTTACTCTAAGAGTAAAAAATACTAAAAATATATTTTTTAAAAAATGTCTTCTAGTAGATCAGGGGCATTAACAAGTCAATGAGCTTAAAAGACATGTAATTATTAATAGAAGTGGTTGTCTTCAAAGGCTTAGTGTACAGAGGAGAAAAAGGGCAAAAAAAGAAAGGGAGAAATGACCTTTGACAATTAAATAGTAAAAGTAGCAGCAAAAAAGCAAAAGAGGAAAATTTAGAGCTTCAATATTTAAAAAAGAAATTGTACTAAACAAACTGAACTTTTTCACACTGACAAAAGAAGGTACCAGTGAACTAGTGTTCTTTGGTGAGCAGGTATATGCAAACCTATCCCAAAAGGCAGAGGGAGCTGAGACTATGGAAAGAAGCTGACAAATCCAGTTCCTCAGAAAGAAACATTAAATAGGGACTTCTGAACAGAAACCATTTCTCAGGTCCCTGTGAGTCAGTGGATCTCCACACCCATCCTCCAGAAACTAGTCTTGATGTAACAAACTTTTTTGGTAAAATATGTGTGGCTAGTTATGTTTCATCCTTTGTATGTAACTGGAGACCACTGAGAACCTTAGGTAAGCATCTTTATGAGGGGTTACCTATGCCACAGGCCTTGTTTCCTGACCTTGTTGTAGAATGCTTTGGTGTATAGCAGTCAAACATTGGTCATCATGGCAGTTTCGCTTAGAGATGGTGTTAATCTTGCCATACAACATGGTTTCCTACCACTAGGAATCCGGTAAACCAAACCAATTCCACAAAATAAGCAAGTGAAATGACACAAACCTGTAGATAATTACTGTGCAGAGTCAGAGAATGAGAATCAATATCCCTTAGATGAACCCTCCCCATACACACGTCAAAAGCAAATATGAGGCTAAGAAAGACTGAGAACACCAAATTGAATTGAATACAGTAAAATAAGCTCTTGTGGATATGAAAAAAGTATTTTGAAACAAATTCAGAAATTAAAAACATAATTTTTGGTCTAAGGATGAAAAAAGATAAAGGAAATAAATGTAATGAAATGTTGATAGAATCTGGGAAGAAATGGGGAAAAACCCAAAATCCTTTTAAAAATTAAGCCTAAATTAAAATGTGCCCAAGTAAGAATATACATTCAAATAAAAACTTAATAAGGTTTATTGAATAAAGGCAGGAAAATACCTGAAAGAATAAAAATACTATGAAGAAATCAGTAAAAAATTTCACAAAGAATGTGGCAGAAGAGGAAGACAAATAAAGATGGTATGTATAATTGTAGTCCCTGAAAAATAATTCAACAGAACTAATGTTTCAAACTGTAATCCTAGAAAATTCTACAGGAAGAAAAAACCTAAACTGAACCTACATACTGACAGCTCCAAACAGGTACCTGGGAAAATAAACCTGGAATGATCAACTCTGAGACATTATTAATAAAACCATGTGAGTTCAAATACAAAGGAAGAAGAATTCAAGAATTCCAGGAAAGGCAAACAAATTAGATTGGCATTAGACGTCTCAATAACAAGATACAAATCAAAGCAATATGGAGTGGAATTTTTTTAAAAAGTCAATGAAAGAAAACATTGGAAAGAACCAAGGATTTTATATCCAGCCAAGTGACCCTTCAAAAATCAAGTTATCAGAAAAATCACCTTACAGATAAAAGAACTTAGTAATCTTTATTTATATGTCTTCTTGAGAAATCTATCAGAGAATAAGCTTCATCCAACCAGGGCATTACTGGAAAAAGACTTGTGGTGAACTATATATCTAGTATCTATAAAATACAAAAATATGAATATAATGCATACATATATATATTATTCTAGATATAGAACTAAAAGAAGAGTGAGGAAGAGTGGGAGATTAATGTAAAAATGTTATATGATCTGTCAGTGTAGAAATACTACTACTAAAACATGAGAAGAGATGAAGGAGAGGAAGGGAAAGCGGAAAGTTGAATAAGCTTATTGACTGTTGTATAGGCAATAGATGAGAATTAAAGGATAATCTTTTAAAAATGACAAGCCAGACAGTAAATGTTAAACTAATAAAAAGTAGACAAAAGGCATTAAAAGTGGTAGGCATAAAAAGATATCCACTGTAATAAAAATACAAACCTTCCTACCCTCCCCTAGAATTAAATAAGAAAACAAGTAATATACATTTTATAGAGAAAAATAGCAAATAGAGAAATGAAGAAAAATGTTAACTAGTATAATATCATTGGGATATTAACATTTCAATTAACATGAATGGGCTTAATTTACTTACTAGTAAAGGAAAAGGTTTACAATTTGGTTCACAAAACAATACCAAACTATATGTTATAGACAAGTGATAAACCTAAAACAAGTTTATTAAGAAAGGCTAAGGATGAAGGAATTGACTAAATTATACCAGATAAATAAAAACATTAAGCAAGGTTAATGATCTTAGTATGAGACAAAGTGGAATTCAAGCTGAGAATTATAAAATGTGCTCAACAGGGAAATTTTTGCATGTAAAGGCCATGATTTACAATGAAAATATAACAGTTAAAACATCTATGTATTGGCCAGACACAGTGGCTCACGCCTGTAATCCTAGCAGTCTGGGGGCCCAAGGAGGGAGGACTGCTGGAGGTCAGGACTTCAAGACCCGCCTGAGCAGGAGCAACAGCCTGTCTCTAGTAAAAATAGAAAAAATTAGCCGGGCATGGAGGCATGGGCCTATAATCCCAGCTACTCAGGAGGCTGAGGTAGGAGGATCACTTGAGCCCAGGAGTTTGAGGTTGCTGTGAGCTATGATGATGACACTGCAATCTAGTGTGGGTGACAGAGCGAGACTCTGTCACACACACACAAAAAAATCTATGCATCAAATACACAGCAACAACCTTTGTGATGTAAAGGAAGATACCGCATGATATGCAAGGAGGCATAAATAGAACTAGATTAATTTATAGTAGTCTTTAATAACCACCCCTAGCAGAAGACAGATCAAGTGGGCAAAATATAAGTAAGGATATAGAAGAACTAAAAACATAATCAATAAGGTAGATCTTATGAGTATTTATCAAACTTAATGTCACAATAATAGAGAATACATTTCTTTAAAATCTCATTTAATATTCTCAAAAATTGATATTAGGTCACAAAAAATCAATAAGTCCTATAGAGTAGAAATATTATGAATAATAACTTTTAATCACAATGTAATGAAACTGGAGATTATTAGAAAAATTTTAAAAAGGTCTTTCCAATTTTTTACTTTAAAAATTAAATGCCCTATTAAATAATTCTTGGGTAAAAGGGAGGAACACAATTGAAATAATAATGTTTGGGGAAAACATGATAATGAAATCACCATATGTCAGAATCATGGAATATTGTCTAAAACAGTGACCAGTGGAAAATTCATAGAATTAAATTATTTTATCAATAAAAATTAAAGAATGAAATTAATGAACTAAAAATCCATCTCCAAAGGGTAGAGAAAAAACAGAGTAAATCAAATACAATAAGGAAATGGTAAATATGAAAACAGACAATAATAGGTAGAAGCAGTAGATCTAATTAACATATAAAATTCTGTTTTCTTTAATAAAGAAATATCTAGGTAACTTTATTAAGAAACAAATTGAAAGCACATATATTAGAAATAAATAAGGTAGAAAGATATATAATACTTTTAAAATTTCATAAGAGAAATTATAGACCTCTACCTAATTTAAAAGCCTAGGTGATATGAATAATATTTTAGGTAAATATTGGTTTAAAAATTTAGTATCATTTGAAATAAAAACCTTAAACAGACCAACTCCCAAAGCAGAAACAGAAAGGTATCAAGTACTCATAAAAAAAAATCCCCCAATAGCCTTGTAGTATATCTTGAGGTCTGGTAAAGTGATATCTCCCAATTTATTCTTTTTGCTTAAAGTTGTTTTGGCTATTCAGGGTCTTTTCTGGTACCATAGGAAGGGTAAAATTATTTTTTCTAGATCTGCAAAAAGTGATGTTGGTATTATAATGGGGATTGCATTGAATCTTTAAATCACTTTAGGTAGTATGGACATTTTAACAGTGTTGATTCTGCTGATTCATGAGCATGGTATGTTTTTCCATTTGTTTACATCCTTTGCAATTTTCTTCTTCAGTGTTTCATAGCTCTCCCTGTAGACATCTTTCACCTCCTTGGTTAAATATATTCCTAGGTATTTTATTTTCTTTGTTGCTTTTGTGAAGGGTATTGAGTTTTTGATTTGGTTCTCAGTTTGACTGTTGTTGGCATATAGGAATGCTACTGATTTCTGTACATTAATTTTGTAACCTTAGACTTTGCTAAATTTATTTATCAATTCCAGGAGTTTCTTGGCAGAATCTTTGGAATTTTCTGGATATAAGATCATATCGTCAGCAAAGAATGATAGTTTGATCTCTTCTTTCCCCATCTGGATATCCTGGTTTCCTTCTCTTGTGTGATTGCTCTAGCTAGGACTTCCAGCGCTATGCTGCATAGAAGTGGTGACAGTAGGCAACATAGTCTGGTTCTAGTTCTAAGCAGGAATGGTTTCCCTGTTTAGTATGATGTTGGCTGTGGGATTGTCATATATAGCTTTTGAGGTATGACCCATCTATGTCTATTTTGTTAAACATTCTTATTATGAAAAGGTGCTGAATTTTGTCAAATGCTTTTTTTACATCTATTGAGAGGATCATATGGTCTTTTTTTTCCTTCTATTTATGTAGTGAATTACATTTATAGATTTGCATATGTTGAACCATCTTTGCATCTCTGGGATGAAGCCCACTTGGACCTGGTGGTTTATTTTTTTGATGTGCAGCTGAATTCAGTTTGCTAGGATTTTATTGCTGTACTAGAGGGATATAGTAACCAAACAGCATGGTACTGGCACAAGAACAGAGACATAGACCAATGGATCATAACAGAGAACCCAGATATAAAACCATCCTCGTATAGCCACCTGATCTTTGACAAAGCAGACAAAAACATACACTGGGGAAAAGAATCCCTATTCAATAAATGGTGCTGGTAAAACTGGATAGCCACATGTAGAAGACTAAAACAGGATCCGCGCCTCTCACCACTCACAAAAATTAACCCATGATGGATAACAGACTTAAACCTAAGCCATGAAACTATAATAATTCTAGAATAAAATATTGGAAAAACTTTTATAGATATCAACCTAGGCAAAGAATTTATGAAGAGGTCCCAAAGGCAACAGCAGCAACAAATATTAGTAAATGGGGCCTGATTAAATTAAAAAGTTTCTGCACAGCCATGGAAACAATCAAGAGAGTGAATAGACAACCTATAAAATGGGAGAAAATATTTTCATGCTGTATATCTGATAAAGGGCTAATAACCAGAAACTAGAAAGAACTCAAGCAAATCTGCAAGAAAAAAAAAAAATCAAACAACCCCATTAAAAAGTTGACAAAAGACACGAATGGAAGTTTTCAAAAGAAGTTAGACTAATGGCCAATAAACATATGAAAAAATGCTCAATGTCTCTAATCAATTAGGGAAATGCAAATCAAAACCACAATGAGATATCACCTAACTTCAGAGAATGGCTTTTATCAAAAGTCCCCAAACAACAGATGCTGGCATGGATGCGGAGAGAAAGGAACACTTAAACACTGTTGGTGGGACTGAAAACTAGTAAAGCCTTTATAGAAGGTAGTATGGAGTTACTTCAAATAAATAAAGGTAGATCTAGCATTTGACCCAGCAATCCCACTATTGGGGATTTGCCCAAAGGAAAAAAGTCATTTTACCAAAAAGACATTTACACTCGAATGTTTATTGCAGCACAATTAACAATGGCAAAGATGTGGAAACAACTCAAGTTCCCATCAATACCTAAGTGGATTAATAAAATTTGGTATATGTATACCAGGGAGTACTACTCAGCCATATAAAATGGTGAATAACTTGCCGGAAGTGGAGACCATTCTTGTAAGTGAAGTATTACAAGAATGGAAAAACAAACACCATATTTACTCACTATATTAAATTGGAACTAATCAAACAACACTCATGTACACATATGGAAGTAAGACCCAATGGAAACCAAGCAGGTGGGAGGGGGGAGAAGGGGATGGGTAAATTTATACCTAAATGGTACAATGCACATATCTGGGTTATGGGCACACATAACTTTGACTCAAACTTCACAAAAGCAATTCCTGTAACCAAAATGTTTGTACCCCCATAATATTGTGAAATGAAAAAAGAAAAAATATAAAATATATGCAAAAGTCTAAAAAAATCCCCCAAACATAAAAACAAACAAAAGTACCCAAACCTGTACAGTTTCTTAAGAGGCTAATAATAAATCTTCAAACATTGATAGTTCCAATGCTCCTTAAATTATTCCATAGTATTAAAAATTAAAGAAACTTCTTAATTATTTTGTGAAGCATGAATAACATTGATATTTAAACCTGCTACCAACAGTATAAGAAAGCTATATATAAATATCCCTTATGAATATACAAGTTAAAATACTAACTATAATGTTAGCAAATATAATCAAACATCATTATGGAAATTAATACACTATGACAAAGTGAGATTTATTGAAAGAGTGTAAGATTGGTTCATAATTAGAAATGTCCTATATCTTCAATTTATGTGTAATTTGTTTTTAATGTATGTTAGAAGATACAGAATTAACTATTATATTTTTCTTTGATGTATAGACAACTACTCTCCCCAACTACTTATTTAAAAGTCCATCATTTCCTGGCTAAGTTAAACACACACACATACACACACATGCACACACATCCCCTTATGACATACCAAATCACCATATATATGTGGGGCTATTTCTAGCCTTCCTGTTCACTTTCTGATTCAATTTCTATTAATGTATTGGTATTACCTTGTTTAACATATAGGTTGCATGTTTTGATTTCTGCATCTAGAGCAGGTTTTGGTTCTGTGGAAACAGGCTCTGAGATGAAGATTAGTATGCAGGAAGTTTAATGGTGAGTGCTCTGGTGACCGACATCTATAAGGAAAGGCTGAATGAGGAATGGGAAGAGGCAGAATGGGGTTGAGATAGCATAATAAAGCCACAGTTGATCTTGCAGGGAGCTCTGAAGAAAGGATGGCCCTTCAGAGGTGTCCAGGTTTGGGCGAGATGGCTGAGCTTTTATACTCCAGCATCATTGATAAATTTAAAGGCTGGACACGGTGGCTCATGCCTGTAATCCCAGCACTTTGGAAGACAGAGTCAGGAAATCGCTTGAGGCCAGGAGTTTGAGGCCAGCCTGGGCAACATAGTAAGACCCTTTCTCTAAAATAATAATAATAATAATTATTATTATTATTATTACCAGCCATGGTGGCACACACTTGTAGTCCCAGCTACTTGGGAGGCCGACGCAGGAGGATCACTTCTCTTAAGCCCAGGAATTCAAGGCTGCAGTAAGGTATGATCTCTCATGGATGACAGAGTGAGACCCTGGTCTCAAAAAAAAAAAAAAAAAAAAAAAAGGACATGAGCTGCTTCTGAGCAGGGACATAAACTCTGAGTACAGTGGCTTTCTTCAGCTGAGAGAGGTTCCAGGAGAAGGCTGGTGGCTGAGAGTTAGCAGCTGGCAGAAGTCTAAGCAGCAGGAGGAATAAGTCCTTCAGCTCTGAAGAGGGATCTGGGTAGAAAAACACAGTATCCACTACATGCCACATTGTGTTTTTACACATTTTTTGATTATTTATTTATATTTTCTCTATAAATCAATTTTAAAATTGGCTTATCAAGTTTCTTTATAATGCCGGTTTGAAATGCATTTGGAATTCCATTAAATTAAAGATTAACTGGCTGTATCATATAATCCATCCAAAAATATGAAAAAGAATTTCTTTTTACTGTTGAATATATAGTTTTCTCCAGAATATGTTTAAATAACCAATAATTTTGCAAGACATTTGGTGAGTCCTATTTCTCTGAAGACTCAAGCGTTTATTGTGCATGGTCCCCGTCTGTGCTGTGCTGTAACACCACGCTGTGTGGTTTCAGAAACAGGATTCCTTGAGGAAAGTGACAGCTCATAAGTCCAGGCTCAATAAGAAGAGAAGCAAAGGCCCAAGTTTTCCATTCTTCCACATCCCACGGAGGGATGTGCTGAGAGGCCTGGGTCCTCCTGGGCCCACAGCATCAGTCTGAGCTGCAGTGGAAGAACACTTCCCCTAAATATTTTCTTTGTTATGGTGCAGGCCGAAGGACAATCTTTTCAGGGAAAAAAAAAAGTCTGGTGCCCAGTAGTCTGGGGTTGTAGTGCCAGCTATTTTCAAGAGGTGTCTGGGAGGGCAGCTGCCTAGCCCTCAGAGACCTTGGGCCCATGAGATTCTGCAGACCCCTGACAAAGGGAAGCCAAGCTTGGTGCAACACTTTTAAGAGAAATAGAAGAAGAAGCTGATTTGTCCAAGGAACGAACAATAACATCTGGAGTCACTTTTAGATGATTCTTCTCATTGCACCACATCTTTCTTCTGGAAGACCAGTTTTCTTCTATTTTTAATTATTTCTTCCACCCCATTCTTTCTATTCTTTCCTTATTAAATGATTATTTGAATTCCTGGATCTATTTTCAATGTTCCTAATTATATTCACAAAATTTCACCTCTTATTTATCATTTTCATCTCTTTGACTTTAACTTTGAGGCACATATCAGTATCATCTTTGATACCAATGTCATTGTAGCTGTGCTTTGTCCTGCTTTATTAACACTTATGTGGAGGGGCTTCTTTTTCATTTAAATTTAATTCTCAAGAACTCAGTCTACTTGGCTACTTTTATTTTAGAGCAGTTGTTTCTTGTTTTAGAAACATGCTATTGTTTTGGATCTCTGAGGTTATTAAAGATGCTATATTGAATGCTATCTTCCACTTGTGTATTGGTCTGGGTTTCCCTGGGAGGTTTATTTATTCAGTCTGTTGCATCTCTTTCTTGCCTTTGCTTCCCTTCAGTTGTTTGACATTTTAGTTTGTTCCTAATTATAACTAATAAGCTTTATTTATCAATGTGTTAGGTTGAAGTGTTTCTAAAATACAGATAAGTAAGTTCTTTCTCCCGCAATGAATGCTGAACCTGATTATGAAGGGCCCTGGCTGAGAGCAAGAATAGAGGAGGTGATAGAAATGGGAAGAAGGTTCATGGGTGGTGGGGTTTTCCTTGGAAGAGAAGGGGATTTATGGGCACAACAGTTTTTTGTCTGCCATAGCAGCTTTTTCTTGCCCAGTATCTACGTAGGGAGTCTCCAAGGGTAGAAATTCCATTTTATTTGAAAAGCTGTTTCATAGTTTTAGCTTCTAGGAAAATTCCTTAGTGACAGACTGATCCAACTGTTCCACAGCCCTTGAATTAATCACCTTGCTAAACACCTGACAGGTTTGGTCCTACTCCCAGTTCCAGCCACCTTTGGAATTGGGATACTTAGGAAGTCCTGCCAAGTAAATTCACTTGTTTGGTGGTTGTCTTTTCTACTTGTTCTGAATTGCAGGTGACTGAGCTCAGTTAGGTTTCATAAACAATTTGTTTGATGCTGTCAAGAAATTCTTCTATGCTCTGATCATTTAATCACACCCTTTTGCTTTTCTTTTCTTTTCTTTTCTTTTTTTTTTTTTTTTTTTTTTTTTTTTTTGCAGTGGTACCATGGATTTAGTAGTACAATGTTGTTTTTGAAGTGTTCTTAGATTTCAGTAGGATTTGGGGAATGAGGAAAGGTAGTCGTGGAAGCTTAGTCAAACATCATGAATAAGAATCTTACTAGATAGGAATTTAGAAAATGGAAACCAAACACTTAAAATCCCACTAACTAATAGAACAAATGTCTTTCCTCAGTAAACCATATCTTTTTTTAAACATAGTCATCTAAAATTGACTTAAGAGCAGATGGAATAGATATGGTAGAAACAAAATCCCAGAAGAGGCAAGAAGCAATAGAGTCCAGCATATACGCAAGGGAATTCAGCCCAGAGAGGTGAAAAACATTAATTTTCTGAGAACTGAGAGAAAAAATTTAGAGACCATCATGTACTGTAGTGAAGACAAGTGCCTCATAAAGCTCATGTTGTTTTCATCTTCTCCATTCAATAAAAAGCTTAATCATTAATTAAAAGCTAAGAAAAGAAAATGAAAATGTTGGAGAAGAAAAAGATCTGAAATTATCTTTTATGGCAATGTTTTTTTAAAAAAACCTAAATAACGCAAAAAGACTAAAATTATAAGCAACAGTAAAATTATTATTTTGTACAGCATGCATCGAGAGACAGAGAGAGAGAGAGAGAGAGAGAGCAGAGAGAAACACTGAAGATGAGGAGTAGCCCCGCTGGTGCAAGACAAGTTGAGGGAGGTCGGATGTGAGAGAATCTGTGGTGTAATACAAGACTAATATTAATTTAAAATAGATAAACCTATGTCATTAATTTGAATTAATTTAAAATAGACAAATTAATTTAAAATAGAGAAATTTCTCCCTCAACTTTTCAGCCATTTAAAATAGGAAAAAATTGGGAGTATTTTCCACACTTTGTGGCTTTTTCTCTTTGCAATCTTTTTTTTCCCTTTTCTTTTCTTTTCTTTTCTTTTCTTTCTTTCTTTTTTTTTTTTTGCCTGAACTCTTTCTTCCAGCATTTTTTCTGCTGCCAAGAGCCTACATAGTGCTAGAAGAAGCTCAGCCATGGTCAAAGCTAGGTATATATCATTCTGGCTCCTCGCTCTCCTGTGATTCGTGGCTCTATAGCTGCTGCTGCGACAGTTCTTGTGCTTTTATTTCGGTATCTTATCACTTTCACTTTCGTTACCAGGAGAGAAAATCCCAAATACCTGTCTGACCCTCTCTTCTTCTATATTTCACATCTTAGTCCCCCCTCTCCTTAATAGAGATAACAATCTTAATTTTTCAGAAAACTCCAATGATATTTTAGTAGCTGAAAGATCAAATCTAAATGCTGTACATGGGTACCTAAGGATTTGCTCCATTTTCTTTCTTGGCACAGCCCTGTCTAGTTCCCAGCCCTGTACCCTAAACATATGAACTCATCTCACCTCAGTTACCACTTTTCTTTGACATGAAATGTCTGTTCTAGGAAGGCTGGTTTCCTGCCTGCCACCAGCCATTCCCTCATCTCTCTCATCTGCCCTTTGGTCATGAAATAATCTTTACCTCCATGTATCCAAATTATGGCCATCATCCAAAGCACATCTTATCTCCTCCTCAATGATAAGGCCCTGTTTAATGTGGCTTTCATGGATTGCTTGTTTTTCTGAATTTTGACAATCCTTATTATGTCTGCCATTTATTTTTTGTTATCTGAATGGTAGAAGAGTGTGGCATTACTGTAACTTTTTATTTAATGGAACAGTTATTGGAACTTCCTTTATTCAACATGTCTTGTTATTTACAAGAAGTTGATTAACAAAAGTTTTTTTGACTTAAATTCTCTCCAGAATTTATTGAATGTAAAATTCAAAGAAAACTCAATCTTTTCTAAGGACCAAAAAGAGTCAAATAATATTTTTTCACTCTCGGTTAACTCAAAGGGTAACAAAAGAGAAAATAACTAAATATTCTTTTATTGAAGTACATTTGCAAACTTCCCCTATTTGAAAATTGTTCTTAATAGCCAGCTCTGTGTTTTGGGTTTCATCACTGGAGGATTTTGAATAAGGTGGTATTCTGCCTTTTGTTGTAGTTAGAGGAATAAGATAATGTTATTTCTTTCAATGTAAAACCCCTACATATGAATTTGATGTGAGGGGTCAGTTAGAGCCAGCTAACTCAAAAGAAAACAAAAAATGCTATCTTTGAGAAAGAATCATTTGTACTGTTTAAAATATAGTACAATATGTTTTAAGGAAAACTGTACAACATTCAGGGCTGTATGGAACTCAATTAATCTGTAAGCCATTAAGTAAATGAAATTTTACAATGTTTCCTTGCTTCTCTGAAGTATCAATACATCATAGCAGTCTGGCAAGGCTCTCAGCCTTTACAAATAATAGAGTTAGAGTCCCACACACTGAGTATTCCAAGGATCTCAGCTCTCTGCCTGACTCGCCTCAAGTGCAGGAAGAAAAACTATGTTCACCATTGAGAAGGAGGGAGGGGTACGGGATGGAGGGAGAGAGAGAAGGAACTCTTACTTCTTTGTTTCTGGGAATCCTTTCCACACCAAGAAATGGGCTCTACAAGTCCCTCCAAATCTCAGCATGGGAGCCACTTCCTTTGCATGAAAACCGAGTGGTGCCTTTTATATCCCTGTAAAAGTTCTTCTGTAGAGTCAACAGGGTAGTGTAGGTTAAGGTAAGGGACTTTAACATGTTGCAGAGCCTGCTGGGATTCCTGAGGGTGTCTCATACTCTGTACTTCATCATTCTGTTAGAGACCGCACATACTTCCTTCCAAATTTCCTTTCTTTTTTTTTATGGAAGTAAAGTATATTTTGTAAAATGAAAAGAAGGGAAACTCTTTGATTCTGCAGGCTGGAAAACTAATCCAAAGAACACTACTGAAGATGGTTTGTAGGACTTAGATAGGTATACTATTTGCTTACCATCATTCAATAAATCACCAACTTTATTTTTAGTATTTACCAAATTCAGTGAATTCTTATTGGGAGCAATAAGAATGAAATGAAAAGGGACAGAAGAGTTCTGGCCTCCAAAGTAGGTCAGACAATCGACCATGGGCATCCAAAACAGCATGGCCACAAGTAAAGCAGATTATTTTTATAGTGTTTATTCAGGGTGCCCAGTGCTTTGCATATCATAGTAGAAAGCACTTATTATCAGCAATGGGAAAAACAGGTTGCCAAATTTAGAGACCACTCAACATTCATGAGCCTGGAGATTCCAGGCAAACCCGAAACCTCTTGTTGGGTTTGCATCTGGGTTGACTTACCTTTGGCAAGATACTGTGTTTCTTTTGTTTCTTTTTTCAGAAGAGTAAAACAATTCCCTCAAACAAATCTTAAATTAGTGATTTCTTCAAGTTGTGATATATATAGATAGATAATTTTTATAGAAGTTGTATATATATAGTAGAAAATTATGAAGACAGAAAATAAAAATCATAAACAATAAACACATTCAATGTTATACCTTATACCCTTCTGAATCTCTTCCTCCTCTCCTCTTTCCATTCCCTCCTCTCCTCTTGCTCCTCTCTCCTTTCTTTCTCTGAGTAGGTGAATAGCACTTACATAGATATATCTTTTTTAACCAAAGTAAAACCAAAACCAAAGTAAAACCACTGTAAATATTTATGTAAGCTTCTTTTTCAGTCAATAATCTTCACCTTTCCATTTTATTAATATATCATATTCTTTGATGGTCAGAGAGGAGGGCTTGAAGCAAGATAATTGATGAAGGTAAGGACCAATAGCGATGAAGATAAGTTTACATATTTAATGTATTTAACCCTAAATATGTATTTACAAATGCACTGATAAAAACCAAAAAGACAGATTATTTGAAATCACATGCATTTTAAGAAATGTTGAATATTAGTTGACTCTACATAGTCGATACATAGATATTTTCTGATTAAGAAGCTTTTCTTTATTTCAGGTTTTCTGAATGGTTCTTTGGAAAGTCTAGAATTGCATATTTGAGTTTGTGTTTTATTTCAAAATATTAAGGGGGCATAGATGTTTCTGTTACATGGATACATTGTATAATGCTGAAGGTAAGGGCTTTTAGTGTGCCTGTTACCAGGATAGTGTTCACCATGGAGTACTACTTGGCCATAAAAAGGAATGAAATAACATCATTCACAGCAACTCTAATATTTGTATTTTTTTAAAAAGCTGGGGGACTATACTGATAAGTACAGAGGGGGCTGTGATTTTTCCCAAAAATATTATCTAAGCAAAAGAGGTAGAGCTAGATTCTCAGATGGTATATCAGAAACATTCACACTTAATATAACCTCAGAACGCTGTTCTCATTTTTCCATGTATTCATCCACTCAGCTAATGCTACAGAGAAGAGAGAGAAAGCATCAGTAATACCTGCTTTATAATTTCATATTAATCAGTATTCCCAAACTTCTAAAGAATTCTGTTTCTTCACTTTAAATACAAGGAGTCTTGGAGGAAGATTATATTAATATGTGTTCAATATATTTATATATATTATTTTAGTATCTATATAACATCTTTTGAGTTTTTCAAATGGCTCTCTTAAGATAGTTCTAGAATTGCATAATATTTACATTTACAAAAATAAAGGAAAAGAAAAGCACTATTAGGTGCAGAGGTGACCATTATTTCGGGCGCATGAGTGTAGGTAGTTAATCTGAGAGGTTAGGACGGGAAAAAAATGGGAGGACAAGCAAGGGAAGGAGAAAAAGCCAGCATCAGGCCTGTTGAAGCTTATACTATGGTTGCTGGGAGAAATGCATGAAAGGCCAGTTAAAGAGGTCTGCATAAAAGATGGGATGGAAGGGGAGAGAAGTAGCTATTCCATAGGCTCCTGTCTGCCTTTGACTGCAGATCACCTATCAAGAGCATTTACTCTCCTATTGCCAAACTGCAATTGAGCAAGGGCCCTTCAAGCTCCCATTGGGGTATAGAAAAAATCTGAGGCCAGAAGAGGGAAGATTTCAGGTGTGTGTGCCTGAGGTGTGACAATGTCAGAGCACAGTGAGTTTGGGCTGGCACAGAACCATCTGCTCTTTGTCTGAAATCAGAGGTGGGCACAGGGATTGATATAGGCACAAGAGACATCTTCTGCAGAATGGAACATCGGTCATATCTGTCTTTTAACATTTGTCTTATTGGTTCTTTTCCCCAGTATTTATCTCATTAGTTGTTTTCTCCATCTGGGAGTTTTGCTTTGGGGAAATATTTGAATAGAAAGAGAAGGGTAAACTTCTCCCCCATGAATAGCACTAAAAGGTCATGTTAGGGAGAATTATTCTGGGATCCTTACTTAAGTATTCATGGTCTGAATCAAAGCTGCTCAAGAATTAAGCAGTATATCAATTCCTTGCCATTGTGTAGTAAGCAAAGTCACAGCTCTTCATTCAGCATTTCTCTTTCTTTCTTTTTTTTTCATGAATAGAGTCACTTGATTGTTCATTTATGCATTTATTTGTCCCACATATATTTATTGAGCCACGAGTATGTGCCTGACATCATATTAGTAGTTGGGAATAGAGTAGTGAAAAAGAAACATAGTACTTAACTCCATGGATGGTGTATTTCCTTTAAAGTACTTTGCATGTTTATTTTATTTTTAGAGCCAATGAAATTCTGGGCATTTGTCTGCCTACATAGTGCTGCAGAATACAGGAAAAGGCCACATGTACACACATCACTGGTAAAGCATGTATCATTCAGTGCTTGTGGTCAAAAGCTGAAGGTCTCAAGATATCAAGTGCCCGTAATCAAAAAGATGGACAAAAGGCAAATGCTGCTTTGGCAGGTGATTTATCCTGCTCACTCTAATAGTGTAATCGCTATATTTCTTCTACCAAAGTCTTCCTACATCCCCTGTGGTACAGTGACATTGAGAAAGGAACTAAATGTGAAAGATGGCATAGCACTGTCCTGGAGGAAGGAGTTTCTTGTGAGCTATATTTTCTTGGCCAAAATTGTAAGTCTGAAACATGCTGTGGGCGTTTATAGCTCCTCAGTAGAAAGTGAATGATGAGGCATCCCCTGAATATTGCTTGAGAGACTTTATCTCCGTTTATGTATTTCTGAAGTCCAAACAGCTACAAATTCTGAAAGAAAGGAATGGGTTATGATAGCTATAATTACAGATCCATATTTGTTGAGACTTAAGAAGACAAGAGTATTCTCGACTGTTAGTACATGCGGCTTTCACTATAAATAGACACTCTATACTCCGGAGCTTGGCAAGTTGGCCTTTTAGAGAGATAATAATGGTAATGAGCCTCTTTCTCTCTCTATATATACTTTTTTTCTCTATATATATATACTTTTTCTCTCTATATATATATATATATTTCTTTATATATATATTTCTCTCTCTCTCTCTCTCTCTCTCACACACACACACACACACACACACACTTCTAGATTATAAAGCTACAGTAGAGAGCTTTGATCAAGTTTCTTGTTCTTTGAAGCTGACTACCTGGGCTCGAAACTTGGCCTTTTTGTTTGCTAGCAGTGAGATTGTAGGAAATGTATTCTCTGTGCCTTAGACATCTCATTAATTAAAAGAAATAGTAACTACCTTATAGGGTATTAAGAGGATTAACATGAAAGTGCATAGCACAGTGCCTTAGTACTATATTTACTCTATAAATGCTTCCTCTTTCTCATTATGGGAGAAAATTGGGACCGTTGACTCTTTCACTCAACAAGTATGTATTGAGACTGCATTGTATGCAGACCTGTCAAGGATGCTGCTGATGTCACCCGGATTCCTGGCCCCTGCATCTTTGGTACTAACCTTTTATTTTTAGCTGGTGAAGGGATACCACTTCTCATGCTTAGCTTTTTTGATAATGGCTCCTAGAGAGAGCATTCAGGTCCTAGAGATTAAGGCTTACATTTTCCATTTGTACTTTAGCCCTCTCTCCCCCGCGGCCTGGTGCTCTCTAGGTAGAGCTTGGAAGTAGAAAAGGAACTGAGTAGATCAGTGGGGCCTTTGAACAGTCTCACACTTCATCAAGAACCATTCACCACTGCTGTTTACGCATTGCTGCAAGCCTGCCACATTTTATCTTCACAAAAAATTTCTCTTTGGCTGCCATTTATCCCTCCAATCATTATCTCCATGTTTCTCCAAAATTTTAATGTATTGCTAAACTCCAGCTTTAGACAGGGGTTTACATTCTTTTTGTGTGAGTTCTCTGGAACTTATGTAAATCAGGGGATGTGAGCAGCAGCTGTGTTTTAGGTTTACAAAATGTCAGAGTGTATTCTCGTAATCTTCTGGTTTTTCTCATACCTCTCTCCTCACTTTTTCACAATCTCATTTGCCAAATATTCCTCCTCTACCATACCTTAAAAGATAGAATTCCTCAGGACTTAGCCTTAACTCTTTTTCCTCCTCTTTCTATATTCTTGCTGAGTGATTTTATCCAGTCCTACAAATTTGCATGCCATCAATATGCTGACAAGTTCCAAATTCTGTCTTTGATCCACACCTTTTTTTCCTGACCACCATATTCTTATACCCCACTGATCATTTGAAGCCACACTGGACTGTATGTATCACAGACAAATTGAACAATAGATCCAGGGCTCAACTCTGGTTCCTCTAAATATTCATCTCAGAAAATGTGCCTACAATCACTTCAGAAAGAAACCTGGAAATCATCCCCAGTACATCCTTTTCAGTAGGTCTGGTAGGAATCCTGTGACTCCCACAACCAAAGTGTGTCTTAATTGTGTGTCCACTCTTCTCATCACTACTGCCTTACCCCCATCCTCTAGACCTCGGCATGGCCCTCAGATGGTCCTCCTCTTTCACTACTTCTCCTCTAATTCATCCTCCATGTAGCAACCAGAGTCATCTCCAAATTAATTCATTTCCCTTACTTACAACCTTCTAGTTACAACTTGGAGAAAACCCAAAGTCTTCAAGGCCTGCAGGGAACTACAGGATTTGACCTTACCTTTGTCCCTAGCCTAACCTCATAGCATTGTCTTTCTAGCCTGTTACACTCTAGCCATGCTGAAATTCTTCTGTTTTATAGGTTGCCATCCCTCTTTTCATCCCTATGCTTTTGGTACCATGATGCTTATTCTGTCTGTAACTGTTATTCTACCACCATTCACTGGGTTGAATGTATTTTTTTCAATTTTGGCTTAAATATAATTACATTAGAAAGATAGTTCTTGATCACTAGTCTAGTATGTTGCCTCCTCTCCTATATACTTATTCATTGCACCTTGTTCTTTCCATTTGTAACTCTTATTGAGGTTTATAATTTGCTCCTCTACTAGTTTAATATGTGCCTCCCCCCAGTCCAGACTATAAACTCCATGGGGAAAGGAACCACATTGATTTTGTTCACACTGAAAATGCAAAATTAGCACATGTTAAGTGTACAATGAATATCTGTTACACAAATCAATTAGTACAGGTGCTAGTTTGCCCAGGGCTTACAGACGATGTATAAGGGTAAGTGTTGTCTAATTGAATGCATCAGCTTGTAAGTTTTGTACAGGTAACAGTGGTAATGGTTATTTATATTTAGCAATTTCTATGTCAGGCCTTGGTATAGATGAGTTACTTATATCAACATATTTTCAAGAAGAAAATACTAGGTCTACATATTATTACAATGCAAGAAAAATACTTTTAACATTTTTTGATTATCAATTATACATTTGAATGGACACTGTCATTAAAAAGAAAAATAGGAGAAAGAAGATAACTTTTCAAACCTTAAGGAATTTATAGTCTGGATAGGGACATGGAGCTTGGCTAATAAGCAGAGAATGCTTCAGAGGCTTCAATGTGCAAGATGGTATTTACTACAAGCAGTATGTACCAAAAGGATAATCTAAGAGAAGAGCTCATTTTCAGAGTATATGCATGGAAATAGTCAGACTGGCAGAGGTGAATTTGAGAATGGGGGAACAAAAATTAGAAGATGAGGGATTTGAGCCTAGAGGCAAAGAATTTCCACCTGATAAAGACTCTTGTTATTATTTTTCCCTTTACTGCACTTACTTAGTATTCCATGTAGCTCCTTTAAATTTAGTCCTTGGTAATGACTTCTGTTTGAGGGAGGAATCGGTGTTTGAATGTAAAGCCTTCTTACTAGGAAAGTGTAGAGCCACTTTTTGAAAGTCTGTAATTTCTTTTTACATCTTCATCGTGCCTGTCATATCAGATCTGATATTATCTGTCTTGCCTTTTAAAAAAACCCACTAGTTTCCTCTTCTCTGCTTAAAAACCTCAATACTCCTTTATTCACCCAATAGTATGCCAAGGTCCCGCCACATATCACTTGTCTTCTCACCTTTATTTTGATTTTTATACATGTTATCCTCCCAATCTAAAACATCTCAAGCTTGCTTTTCCAAACTAACTCTGCCTGCCTTAAGAAAGGCTTAAAATTAAACTCTTCTAGGTCTGCCCAAATTAATCTCACACAATAAATAACTTCACACAAACAGCCATAAAAATGTACATTATAAGGTAATTATAAAGAATTTTATTTTTTTATATTTTCCCAATCCATAGTCTATAAATATGTGTTCAATAGGCAGATATAGATATCAACTATATGACAGCACTCTGAGCTTGATATATGAAAATAACTATAATAAATATTATTTGACTTCAAGAAACCTAACATGAGATTTTGACATATAAAATTTGGGTATAAATTGTTATTTGTTCAATGTGGTAGATATAATGTGATCACAAATTTATTGTAAATTTCCCAATCAAAAGGTAGAGTCTATTCCCTACCCCTTAAATCTGAGTTGGCCACATGACTTCCTTTGACCAATACATTGTGGCAAAAGTGAGGTCGTCTGAGTTCTGCAGTCTCAGCCTCAAGATGTGCAGATTCCTTCTCTGCCTCTAGCATAATCATAAGAACTTCCCCTAGCTTAGGAATGATGAAAGGCCACACAGAGAGACAACCCAGTTAATAGGCAGAACCAAAGTCCCAGCCATAGGAATGAGGCCATCATGCATCCTCCCGCGCTGTGCAAGAGGCTGGCTCACTGCAGTGGTGTGAGTGGGCCCAGGAAGGACCAACGTTAGAACTGTCCCGCAAAACAGGGAATCATGGCAAATAGATTGTTGTTTTGATCTATCTGGTTTTAGGGCGGTTTGTTACACAGTAATAGATAAATATTACACTTGGCACATCCTTTTAACTCCTCCTCGTCAGCAGAAAGAACCAAATACCATAAACAGTCTTCTTAAAGGTTAAATTAAAAAGAGATTTATACTATTTCATTTTCTTTTATGTGAGCCAGAAAATTAAAATAATTAGGTTCCTCTGATAATAATAATTTTATTTGCAACATTTCTATATCCTAGTATTATTCCATGTAATTCCATAAATATTTTGCCAAAAAAAAAAGGAAAGTTGAAAGGAGATATGTGGGTGACATAATGGCTTCTAGCAGAATTTTATGGCAACCAGGCACCATTATTCGCCATGTCACCTGCTGTCTGTCCCTCATGTTCAAGGATTTGACTTCTTGGTGCCAGAAATTGAACTGAACCAGTAAAACCCAATTAAATCCTTCCAACTGCAAAAAGCACAAAATAATTCATCATTTTGGTTTGTTTTCAAAGAGCTTAAAATTTAGTTTGGAAGTGGGATGAAGGGAGAAGGAAACATCAATAAAGCAAAAAAATCAGAATCACAGAAATTAACACTGATTTCATTCCAGGACACAGGGTCAGCTTGGCATGCTGAGTGAAGAAGGCACATTTGGTACATTGGAAGATAACAACTGCAGACTGGGAACTGGAAGGAAATCACAGCTGTTCATGCCAAAGGGGCAGCCCAATCTATGTTCATTCAGCAAGCAGGGTAATTTCTCTAAATCTATTTTCGATTTAAGCCCCAGGTCATGTTTTTCTGGTAGGATAAAATTTGAAAACTAGAAAACAGAAAGACCCACCCTCGCTTCTTTTCCCATATCACTTTCTCATATTCTTTTCCCACAATCCTTTCACTTCTATTAGAATGTGGAATGTGTCTAATTTTTGTGTAGAACTTTTTTACTCCCAGAAGTTTCACATTGGGTGTCATTAATTCACAGCCAGTCCAAATGAGATAACTGTTCATATAAGTAAAAATGCCCACTTAGGGGCAGCATTTTGTATTTAAAGAAACCTTGTGGAGTTTTTCTTTTATCTTTTCATCTCTCATATCAGGACTGAGTTGTGCCTCTGTAACGGGCTCTTTCTGCTCTTCTGTATTCTGTGTATCCATCATCCTCCAAATCTTGACAATTGTCCTGTGTTCTATAACTGCAGGGTCTTATTTCCAACTAGTTTATAAACAAGCATGGAGGCTAAGAGGGTAAGAAAATGGACCTTTGGCATGAATCCTGCCTCACCATCTATTTACTGTGTGCCCTTAAGCGATTTTCTTAACTTCTCTGTGCTTGTTTTTCTCTAATACAAAATGGGGATAATGGCAATACCCATCTCACAGGGTGGTTATAAGAATGAATTCAATTAGTATGTATAAAACTCAAAGCAAGTACCACCTATGTAGAAGTTACTATTACTTACATTTTAGGAATATTTGTATTTTACTAATTAACTGATGAAAATGCAATTATCTTTAAAACTCCCAAGTTATTAACCAGGAAGTGAAGTTAATGTTTAGGACCTAAGGTCTTGTTCAGATCTCATGTTTTATACTTTTTTTTTTTTACCATGTAACTGTGAGCCCATTTAAAACAGAAGCAATATCCTGACATTTCTTTCTTTATGAATTACATGGTAGAAGATGAGGGCACATAGGGGTGTGATGGGTGGGCTGTCACATGACACTGAAGAGACATGGAACTCAGCCCAGGTAGTTCTTACTCATTCTTTAGGTTTCAACTTCAATATTAATTCTTCGAAAAGGCTTTCTCTGACCTCCATGTTCAGTTAGTTGCCTTATTAGAAAACAACTAGAGCGACATTATTTATTTAACATCTGATTTTCCCATAGAATACAGGCTCCATGGCCAGTTGGGGGGAGCTACCTTTGCCATGTCCAGCCCAGCACCCAGAAGGGCGACTGTTAAATTTCACGTGTTCAGTCGCTGCTTGTTAACCAGTAGGTGATAGCTAAGTGTTTGCAGTGAGTCAGTACTTCACCTCTGTTATACTTGCCTCATAAGGCTGCTAGAAGAATGAATTTGAATTATGTATATAAAGTATTTATTACTGTGGCTAGAATAGAGAATTCTTGATCTAGGACAGCTTTTTATAAATTGTCATTTGTTTCGAGAAGCCATTTTCTTTGGATTGAATTGCTAAAATTTCCCTCTATGCATTTCTGTTTGTTCTCATTTTCAGACCAGCAAACTTTGTATCTCCTTTCTGAAATAATGCATGAAAATAGACTAATCAATTTTTCTCTCAAAATCTTCTGGTATCTGAAAGAGAAAACAGGTTATCACAGTTGCCCTTTGTCCTCAACCAAATGAGAAGAATCAATCGCATTGGAAATGACTTTTATCAAGGTCTGCATAATCAATCCTCTTTTAGGATGCACCATATCAGGATTTTCATAAAGATGTCAAAAAGAACAGGAAAGAGAATTATAACAGTTTCAGCGCTATGGTAACAAAGGGCAATGGAGCTGATCCTTGCCAGGTTACTTCGATAAACCCGCCGGATAATTACACAAAAAGAGCAGCAAAAACATTCATTTTTTTTAGTTATCTTAAATTTATTCCTTTAATTTCCTTTCTCTACTGAAGGAACTGGATAAATATGAATATACGGAATAATTAGAGGGAAAGATTTTCAAAAAATTTTTTAGCCATTTTTCATTTCTATGTTACCCAGAATGTCTTTTCTCTCTTTTCTCCTATTATTTTTCTGGCAATTATCTGTGTATACCATATTAAACTCTGATTCACTTTATGATTTCAGGGGCTTTTCTTCTCTGCCAGATAATTTTCACAGGGGCCAAGAGATTGGCATGAAAGGTGTTAATGGTCCTCATTATAAAACTCATCTTTGCCTCCCCTCCACAGGACATCAAATAAAACTACTGCAGGCTAATGTTTATGGACAGGCATTCACTGAACGCTATAGTTGGGCACCTAATTTTATCCATCATTTATTTGGACTCCAATATCATTAATTTATATTTCACATATTTAAGTGCTTATGATTGTCAATAAACTGTCAGAAAATGAAAAGTGCTGTAGGTGCTCTGGGAGCTGGAAATTCAGACGTGAAACAGATTATGATGAGGAAAACTCAAGAGAATAGGAACCAGGTTCTCATTAAAAGAGTTTCTTGAAAACATTTGTAGTGAATGCCATCTGGCCTGATGATTTTTTTTTATTTAATTTATCCAATAGATGAGGAGCATTCTATGAATTTAGCACTATTGGCTTGCTATCTCTGACCTCTCAAGTTCAAAAGACATTTTGACAGCAGGATATTCTATGTTATTACCTTTGGTGCACATAGAGGTAAAAATTAAATTTGGCTCCTCTGATTTCAATATGGTTTTTAATCTCTGTGAATGCTCGCGCGCTCTCTCTCTCTCTCATATATATATATGTATATATATATATATACACACACACACACATACACACACACACTCTTTTTATCCTTTGTTTTTTGATAATAGCTATCCTTACAGATGTGAGGTGATATCTTATTGTGGTTTTGATTTGTATTTCCCTGATGATTAGTGATGTTGAACATCTTTTTATATGTCTATTGGCCATTTGTATCTCTTCTTTGGAGAAATATCTATTCTATTGGAGTCCTTTGCCCTTTTTACTAAGGTTATTTGTTTTTTGTTCTTTTTGTCCTTTTTTTGCTATTGATTTATATAAGTTTCCTATATATTTTGGATATTAACCCCTTATCTGACATATGGTTTACAAATATTTTGTCCCACTTCATGGGTTGCCTTTTCATTCTGTTGATTGCTTCTTGTGTTGTTCAGGAGCTTTTAAATTTTATGTACTTCCACTTGTCAATGGCAAAAAGCATAGAGATTCCTTAAAAAATTAAAGAATATATGATAAAATAAATCATTCATAGAAGGACAAATACTACATTATTCCACTTACATGAGTTATCTTAAGTAGTCAAACTGGAACGGAGACAGAATGGTGGTTGAAAGGGGCTGAGGGATAGGGGTGATGGGAAGCTTTTATTTAACAGGTATAAAGTTTCAGTTTTGCAAGATGAATAGGTTCTAGGCAGCTTCCGTGCATCATTGTGCCTATTGTTAACAATATTTCATGTGGACTTAAAAATTGTGAAAAGGGTAGATTTTGCATTATGTGTTCTTGCCATGATTAAAAACAATAAAATCAAAAAACCAACGGGTCAAGAGAAAACTTCTGTAGGTGATGAATAAGTTTATTACCTTGATTGTGATGATAGTTTCATAGTTTAACAGTTGTGCACATATGTCAAAACTCATCAAATTGTACACTGTAAATATGTGCAGGTCTTTTTGTATATCAATTGTACCTCAATAAAGCTTTTAAAATATATACTGTACTACTTTTATATTAACATACAATAAAATTTACTTGCATCTGTATACAGTTCTATGAATTTCAACACATGTATAAATTTGCATAGTCATCACCACAATCAGAATACAGGACAATCTCATCATCCTAAAAGACTCTCCTTTGTTCCCTTGTCTTCTCCAAATCTGCTGGTCTTATCTGTAGTTCTGTCTTTACCAAAAAGTCACATAAATAGAGTATAATCTTTTGAGAATGGATTCCTTCAATCAGCAAAATACCATTGAGTTTCTTCCAAGATGTTTCATGTGTCAATAGGTCACTGGTTCTTATTGCTGAGTAGTAGTCTATTGTATAAATGTACAATAATGTATCCATTCTCCCATCGAAGGCCATTCAGGCTGCTATAAACATTTGTGTACAGTTATGAGAATATGTTTTTCATTTCTCAAGTGTGAATACTTAAGAGTGAAGTTGTTAGGGCACATAATAAGTGGATGTTTAACTTTATAAGAAATTGCCACATGGATTTCCAAAGTGTGGCTGACCCATTTTCCATTTTCTCCAGAAATGTATGAAAGTTCCAGTTATTCCTCTTCCTTGCTAGCACTTGGTACTGTCAGCATATTTTATTCTAGCCATTCTACTAAGCTTGACAACAATATCCCAGGGCGGTTGTAATTTCCATTTCTCTTTGTACAATTTTTAGAGATTTCTCTAGGTATTTTAATTCACATACTTAACTTTATTGATGTTTTTACCACTAGCACCATATAAATCCATTTATCCTTTCCCCATTATGATGTAGTTGTCTCATTCATTACACCCATATGTAATACACTGAAAACTCATCAGGCATTGTTATAATTTTTGCTTTCAACTGTCAAAACGTATGTTATAAAATGAAATAGGAGAAGAATATTATACTAAATATTTACCCCTATTTTACCATTTCTGTTGCTCTTCCTCCATTTCTGATGTTCTAAGTTTCCTTTTGGTATCATTTCTCTTCTGTGTTAAGAACGTCTTTACAGTTCTTTTACAGCATGTCTGCTAGCAACACATCTGCTCAGTTCTCCTTCATCTTAGAACATCTTTATTTCATCTTCATTCTTGAAAGATATTTCTGTTGGATATAGAATTCTATATTACACTTCTTTTCACTCAACATTTTAGGAATGTTGTTACACATTTTTCTTGCCCCATTATTTTTGACGAGACATCCATAGTCATTTGATTCATCACTGAACTCAAAGTATACCTCATTTTCCCTGGCTGCATTTAAGATTTTTTCTTTTATCTTAAGTTTTAAGCAGTTTAATTATGATATGTGTAGATGCAGATTTCTCTGGATTTGTCTTTTTTGCTCTTTGCTGAGCTTCTTGAATCTGTAGATACATAAGTCTTGGCAAATTTGGAAAGTTTTCAAGCTTTATTTTTTTCAAAAAGTTTTGTACTACTTTCTTCTTTGTAAGCACTGATGGCATAGATATTAGACATTTTGATATTTCCCCATGTGACCCTGAGCTTGTTTAATTTTTTCCATCTTTTTACTCTCCATTGTTGATAGTGGATAATTTCTATCTTCAAATTCGCTGACTCTTTCCTCTGTCTCCTCATTCTTTTAGTGAGCCCATTGGTGAGGGCTTCTTGTTTGTTTGTTTTGGTTATTATGTTTTTCAGTTCTAAAATTTCTACTTGGTTCTTCTTTAGATAGATGATATATCTGTGTCATCTCCATGTTGAAGTCTTTTCTCATGTAAGCCGATATTTTCTTTGTTCTTCATAGGCCAAGTAATTTTTGATTATATCATGTATATTTTGAATGTTTTGGTATGAGACCTTGTTTTTGGCTTAATTTTTATAAAGCATGTTAATTATGTTTTAAAGTAGGCAATCATCCTGTTTGAGTTTGGGCTGCAAATCCTGACCAGCTTTCTGTGGGTCGTGATTCCCTTAACCAAGGGTCAATCCATAGCTTTAGGTCTCTCCTTTATTTTCCCATAGTGCTGCTTTGTCTCCTCTTTGTTTTCACAGGGTAATATGCACCTTCCAAGAATAAGGTCCTACCTTATAAATTAAGCTATGTATGACCTACTACATATATAATTTCTCTATAAGGAAATAAAGGAGCCAGCAACAAAGAGAAAATAAATGTTCTTTACTGTTTCTACCAGGGTCTACCCACCCAAATCACAAGGTTGTCTTCAATTGAGGAAGGAGGATTACAAGAGGTGTAGGTGGTTGTATCGGTGAAGTACTGCTACAGCAAACTGATGTGCGAGAGGCAGGGATCCCAGGGGAACGCAGAAGTGCACAAAGTTTCTTAAGGCCTAGTCACAGAAATGGCATAGTATCATTTCCACCGCATTTTATTGGCCACAGTGAGTCGTGAGGCCTGCCCAGATTCAAAGTTTCAAAGTATGGAGAAACAGACTCTGCCTCTTGATGGGAAGATTGCAAGGGGTAGGGATACAGGGGAGGGAAGCATAGTGACCAAGGGTATGGTACACAAGATGATTATTTATATATATGTGTGTGTGTGTATGTGTGTATGTATGTGTGTGTGCACATATATACATATACCTGTATAGAAAAAGTAACTGATACAAACTCAAATTTTTACATATATTAACTGAGAGGAAGGCTAATTTTAAAAATTATTTTAATGAGTTTATGTAAATACATCTACAAACAATTATTTAGTAAATAACATTAGAAGTGGTATATGGATATGGCAAAAGCCTGAAGATATAACATAATTGCTAAAGTTTTAAAACACTTTTCTGCTCCCTTATATTATTTGGATTTTTATAGCATCCCTTTGGCATTTTCTTCATAATCTATCATTGATAGTTCTTATAGCCCGTTCTATCTGAAGCAGTGAGATATTTTTGGAGAATGTGTGGTGTACCATGTGCTTTGTAGTAAAATGATATTTTCTGATTGGTCTCTGCATTAGCTCATTTAGACATACCATGCTTCTCTTTCAGCTATATAGCAGTATACCTAGACATGCTGCACTATCTCGGGATCTCTGGACCAGCAGCTATTCTGCGAAAAGCCAAGGACACTTAGAATAGTGTTTAGGTTTATATACTGGGATAAAATATGAAGAGTGAATTGGGGTTCGGATTAATCAAAAACTTCATCTGAATTTCTTAAAAGATCCTTTGATAATTTTATAAGGAACTTTGAATTCTGTATTCAACATAAAAGCATTAAAGAGTAAAGCAAAATTGGTTATGAATTATTTAAAAATATTCAACCTGAGCTTATTCCATCCAGTGGATGTAGAAATAAAAGTGTTGGTTTGCTGGTTCTCTTCCAAGCCATATCTGTATGAAGGGAACAATTAAGAACAAAACCTGGGCTGCTAAGTTGGATCACGATTTATATAAGAATAGTTTATTTCTGATGTTTTAAAAATGGATAAAAGAAGTTTTATTTTTTCCTCTGAATGGAGATCTTAAAGATGCCAAAAGTCATTTAAGACTAAATCTATAAACATAACAGTCTCATCGTTCACTTTTTTCTCTAATTTATTTTTGAGCTATGAACAGATAACTATAGTCCCTCCACCAATGAACTATGAAGACATAGCAAGATAGCATATTTGACCAGAATGTCATGTTGCAGTTATACCAAATTTAGAATAAACTGATGTCCATCATTAATATGATAGATTAATTATTAGATAATACTATTCTTCTATGTAGTAATTAGGCACAGGAAAAAATCAACGTATGTCAATTTTTGAAGTTATATAACTCTTTCATAATAAAGCCATATTTTAAGAATCTGTTTCCTTTGTTATTTCTTACATTATCTTTAAATTATGTCAATCAACATTTTTAATTGTGTTTTCATACATCCACTAACACTTATTCAAAGGCCTTTTTCTAATTCTAAATTTTGATTCGCCTCATGTTGTCCACTACGGCCTGGGACTAAGACTGTTGCTTCTCCTCCCTCCTATTCTTGTCTGTTTCTTCCTCTTACCTGAATCATTTGGGAGACCTTTCAGCTATTCCCTGTCTTGAAGATTGGATACTAGATGTCTTACATGCCAGAAGGACTGTGGTTATAGTAATTCTAGGTCACTTGGCTTTGAGCAGGTGGTCAAAAGCACAAGAATGTGAGCTTAACCATGAGTAGTTGCAAAGTGGAAGGGAAGAGGAAGAGGCACAGAAAAGTGATCTAAGTATAGAGGGAAACAGGTGCTGAGGAAATACTTCAAGTTCAGGTGTTCTGGTTGGAAGACAATAATCACTGGACACATGTTCTTCCATCTCTCCCCAACAGCTCAGAGTCCTACAAAGAGTGCCTCTTTGGGAAAGGAAGACAGTTTAGACAAGAGCTCAGAAAAATGCAGCCAGCCTTCAAGGATTCTGGACCAACCTATCAGGTTCATTTCAGGGGTCAGCCGTAGAAGAATGTATGGAATGATTTCAAAAGCAACAGGAAGGATTCTTTCAGGAATTCTCCTGGTTATATGTCTACAGAACCCCTTGACAATTCAGTTACAATTATTTCAACATTTTTTTTTGCACTAGACTAATCAAGCTTGGACTTTTTAAAAGCACTTCATGTGCACATGCTTAGCTATTCTTCTGGATTGTGAGAAAATGTATTCGAGGAACAAGGTTCACCTTCATTCAGGTCTACCAAAGTTTTCTCTTGTCTTCTTAGGGGAGTTCTTAAATTTGTTACCAGACATTTTGCTTGGGTTCCTGAACCTGATTGCCCAGGCTCTTCCCTTGGATCTAGAATTGTTGTCTGCACTAAGTTCTGATGGCACCATCCGTCTTTAAGCATTTTCTCAAATCACTCTACAGCCATCCACACCTTAGAGAGGTTACAATTACTCCATAAATATTTTCTACATGCATACCAATGCACAACATGCTTTTGAAAATGAAAGCATCATTTGTTCATTTTAAAAATTATTCATAAGTGTAATTTATCCATAAAAAGAGGTTATGCACTTTAAAAATCCAGTCACACTGAATGGTAAATAGTAGCAAATCCTCTCAGTCATGGGGGCAAAGTCAGTGTGAAGAGAGGGTAATGAGGAAATGCAAGGAAACCCCAGCTGCATGAAAAGGAATCTAAAAGGGCACCAAAATCAGCTTTAAATGAAACATATAGAAAGTTAAATAAAATTTGGATTACTTCACTATTTTGCCTAAAGCCAGCTCTTTTTACTTTCAATTGTGAAGACGAGCTGGCACATAGCGTAGGAGGATTTTAAGTCACGCATGGCTGTGCACAGTAGTACTTAAGAGGCAACATTGCCAGTCAGGCACTAAATCATAAAATGTTAGAGCTGGAGGGGACTTCGGAAATCATCTATGCCAACTTCCTCATTTTACAGATGAGGAAACTAGGACCAAAAGAGGTTAAGCAACCTGCCCATATCCATCATAATGATTCTGTGCATACAAGCAATCAACCACACCATTAACCCAGTGCCTTGCGGACTAGCTGCTCCACAGCTATAGCTTTGAGAGCAAAAACCATTTTCATTGGATTTCAAAAGCTGAAGTACAAGTGTTTCCTCTGGATATTTCTCTCTTGCCTTAAAGGGAAAGCATTCTGCCGTTTTTGGACCTCATGTTAATTCTCTCTGCTAAACCACTCAGAATCGCTTTTCTGCTTGCTCTTGTGGTAATGGAAGCTGATTTAATTGGTTAAGAATACAAGAAGTGTTCTAATTAACATTACCAGGGAGTGAATTTTTGGCACTAATTTTCTGTAAATGTAAGTTTTCTATCATTTTATGACTTCATTGTCATTTAACCAATACCTTTCAGTTCACATTATCATAAAAAGGAGAGACAGCATTTATTTGCAAAGTCTGTGGTAGCTTGGCAGAGATGAGGCAATTTAGACTATGAGCTTCTGTCCATTTTCTTTTCCCCACTCTATAACTCTTAATCTGCTTCACATATTTCTACTTCCTAGGGTTTAGTTGTTTTTTTTCTTCAGGCTAGCACTATCTATTTCTGTGATTGAAACTGCATAATTTACCTAGCCCAGGGATTAGTTATCAGGCTGGAGAGTCAGGGTTGAGGGGTGAGGTATAATCCTGCACAGAGCTTTGCAAAATTACATATTCCCACTTAGACCTCAACTCTACTTCCTGCAAGATTCTGTTAAATCCTTCTTCCCTAAATCACTCTGTCTCTGGGAGTGGGTCCCAGCGATCTGTGCTTTAACAAGCTATCCAGATTATTCTGATGCTCACTAAACTCTGAGAACCACAGGTGCAGAGTTGAGTTCCCAAACTAACAATGCTAATTTTATGTAGAACATCTGGGTTAAAAATCACTTTTACTATCATCAGGTGTATTTTCTAGGCATTTCATTGGCACATCTAAAACCTACTCACTTAAACTCTGAAGTTTATAGAACAGAAGGTTACAGTGTTTGTTCCAAAGAGGGCGACGTCATTTTCTCAGCACCTTCCATGGGCGCTAGGCAGTCCCCATTGCAGCTTCCCTGAAGCCAGCTCAAAAAACTGCTGTAAGCAGACCAAACCCTCATTACTTTACACTTTCCTAAAGCACTTATGAAATCATTGCATATAGCAGCAGTCCCTCACCTTTTTTGGCACCAGGGACCGGTTTCACGGAAGACAATTTTTCCTAGACTGGGGTCGAGTGGGGAGTGTTGAGGGGTGGAAGGCGGAACTCTGCAGCCAGGTCCCCAACATGCCCCGCTCCCAGGGTTGGGGACCACAGGCATGTAGCATTAGATAGGAAATGCAAAACTAATTTCACTATGTTTAATGTTTATTTTTAACTTTAATATACTAAGGTATTTTAGGGGTAAGTTGGGCTCTCTTACACATCCAGATTTTACAAGTGCAAAGAAAAATCATTCTACTTACAAAAGTCTAAAAGATTGTGTGAGAAAAACAGCTCTCTTCCTTTTGCTAAAACTGAAGAACTAGTTTTAGCTTGCCTAGATACTTCCTCTGAGTGTGGGTGTCAGTGTTTGTATGCCTGTGTATTTAAATGAATACAAATAAGGGTTTGTGTATGTGTCTATTTGATTGAATGGATTTCTATGTTTAGTCAACACAAACCTATGTTCAACAGTAAATAGGTGTACAGATGTTCCTCTTTTTGGAAGCACACCTAAAAATATATACATGATTAAAGAGGTATTTGCTAAAGCATCTGTATATGGATGCCTCAAGTCTGATTTTAAACGTTAAGAAATCTACTTAGCCTCTGCTATTGTCCCTTCAACAGCTACTTTGAATTTTTTAAGTACTATTTTCATGCAATGATGCATTCTTCCTAGCCTTCCTAGTTATATAATTTTTCCTATAATAAATATAATATTTGGTCTTTGTAAAAGACTTAGAAACCACAAAGATAGAAAGAATTTGAATTAAAGTGTTCATTTTTATACTACTTCTTTCCTTTTTTTCTTTTTTAACTTCTAGACTAGTGTTCTTTACATAACTCAATGTCTCTTCTCTCTTCTTTCTGTCTCTTCACCCCACTTCCCCTATGTTATTTCCACATTATCAATATAGACTTCTTTTAAAGAATGTCTTGAAAAGAAGAGTAGGTGCTCATTAAATATCTGTTGGGTGAAAGAATGAGTGAAAGAACAAAATGGATCTCTGTAGCAGGAGTCATTATAATTTGTTAACATGCCTCTCCCAACTGATACTTCAGGGGCAGGGGTGCAGATTATGCTTTATTTAGTTTTGTAGATTAGTTGAGATACAGTTCACATACAACCACCCATTTAGTATACCACTGAATAGATTTTAATATACTCACAGAATTGCGCACCCACCACCACAATCCATTTTAGAACACTTTATACTCCAAGAAAGAAACTGCACACCCCTTAACTTTCCCTCCCCTAGTCTCCCAATCCTCCCCATCCCAGTCCTAAGCAATATGTTTTCTGTCTCTATAGATTTTCCTGTCCTGAACATTTCATATAAATGGAATCAGACAATTTGTGGTCCTTAGTGACCAGCTTCTTTCACTCAGCATAATGTTTTCAAGATTCATCCATGTTGCAGTATATATCAGTAAATCACTTTTATTGCAAAATAACATGCTAGTATATGGGGTAAATCATTCTATTTATCAATTTATCAGTTGATGGATATTGAGTTATTTCCATTTTTTTTGACTGCTATAAATAATTCCATTATGGGCATTCGTGTACCAGTTTTTGTGTGGACATAGGTTTTTATTTCTGTTGGGTAAATACTTAGGGGTAGAATTGCTGGATTACATCATATCCCTATGTTCAACCATTTAGAGAATTGTCAGATTCTTTTCTAAGGTGGCTGCATTATTTCACCTCCCCATTAGCAGGGTATGGGGGTGAAAAATTTGGGTGGTGATTATTCAATTTATATCATCAGTACCTAGTACAGCACAAGACACACTGATGCTTAACAAGCATTTATTGAATTGTTTAGTTATTTCATACTGAAATTTCTGTGTGTTTTCTTAACTTTCTTGAAAATGAAAATCAAGAATGTTTAGCCAAATAAAAAATAAATAAAATTACTTTGATGGAAGAATTTAATTCCATATTTGAGTTACTGATACTTATTGACCTGCTTGTTGGATAATATACATATTAGGAGCAGGAGACATGCATGTGATTAAAAACTTATCTCTGGCATTTGAAACATAAATTATTCCATCCATCTCAGAAATTGCCTAAGAGTTTTCTTTAAGTGATTGTAACATTACTTACATAAGAAGGAACTGAGAGTAATTATTTGTTTAACTACCTACCATGTGACATGTATTATTAAACAAAAACAAATTATGTAATCTAGAAGTGATGAAACTGAATTTTAGGGAGAAAGACTAACTTATTCACGGTTGTGTGAGTGGAAGGAGTTGAAGATGGGACGTGAATCCAGGTCTTGTCTTCCCAAGTATGTGAGTGTGAGTGTGGGTGTGCTGGTGCAGGTGAGAGTGTTGCGTATGTTTCCCTATAGGAGGACATTGTTGAAACAACCTACCCTAAGTAATTGGCATTGGAACTATACCCTCAGCATTTACTGCTCAAGCATTCTCTACCTAATTTGTATTTGCGAAATGAATGGTGACCTGCTCGCCAAGAAGCCCCCATATGCACAGCACAGCATAGTATTTGTAGGACCAAAAGAAGGAAAGCATCTTCTGGCAGAATATCTGAAATCCTGCCCCAGTGTTCTTCAAGGGTGAGTTTAGATAGGAAACAAATGTATTGAGTTCTGTTCCATCTCTTTAATTCCATTTGGCATTTGTTATATTTAATATGTTAGAACTATAAAATACTCTTTAGAACAAAAGCTCATTATGGAATTATATTTGTAGAGTCTCTATAAGCAGAAAAATACCTCTGGAGCCATATTTCAGAATGAGTAAATAATTGCATTGTTTCCCACAAACTATTTTCTTACAAATATCCACCCTTTTTTCAAGATGCAATAGGAAATGGAAACACATATGCACACATAAGGAAGTAAAATCTATTTTTGATCCAGCTTTTATTGTTCTGACATGAAGAGATACAAGTGCTAGTAAGCATCATCTTACTCATTTAGAATGGTTGGAGATGCACATAATTGTTATATTTACATTTTAGGATAAAATCTCACAGATGTCAGATAAATAGGTACTGAAACTAACACATATTGAACATCAACTCTGTGCTAGTCCCATATTATGAAGTTTATATTCATTATCTCAATTAAACTAACCACAGTTCTAGAAATTTGACAGTTATTATGTTATCTCCACTTAAAAATACATTAAAAATGAGGCTCAGAGAAGTTAATTTTGCCTGAGTTCACACAATTAGAACATAATAGAGGTAGGTTTCAGATAACAGATTTGTCTTGCATTAAAATATGTTCTTTCTACTACACTACTACCTTTCAAGTTCAACTACTAAGTCTGGTAGGGTGATTGAAATATGTTTAAAATATAAGAAATTATTTTTCAAAAGGCTCTAAGATACTTGGTGTTATTCTAGGAAATGTATACTTCCTCCAAATGGAGAATAATTGACATACTTTCCTCCAATAATTAAATAAGCACCGTTTGAAATTAGCACATTATATGCAAACATCTGCTGCAAAATAGTTTCTAAGATAGCTTGAAACTATCTTGCTATATTTTGAAAATAGATTATACCTTATATACTTGTTTATTCTATTAATGCAATTAGCTAACATCTTTTGTGAAATATGATATTGAGTAAAATGAAGGTCAATATATGTTACACTAATAAAATTATTTTTGTAAGTATTAAAATTCAATAAGAGTTTTTAAACCCAGTACCCCTCTGGCACCACTTTGCCTACATACACACTTGCATGCTGAATGACAAGGGTCTCCTTACAGAGCTACCCAAATTGGTCTTATTGCAAAAAGTACAACATTTAGGAGATCAATACTTTGAATACTGTGTGTGTGTGTGTGTGAATAAACACATGTTTTTAAATGAATGTATAATGACAGTAGGCATATTTCAAAATAACAGAATGAGTTAATAAGGAAATTACTTTCTTATATATTTATAATTTATTGCAATGATAGATGTGTTTAAATAAAAAATAATGAAAAGATATAGCCACACTCAAGGTGAGCACCTCTATGAACGAGAAGTGGCAACTTGTGTTATGTAACAGCAAATATTTGGCAAAATTATCACACAGGTTAATATAGAAGACACAAAATGTGCTTATGGAACTTGAAATATTCAAGTTCATTAAGTTTTGAAGTAAAATTCTGAAAGCATAAGCTGTTTTCAGCCAGTGAATTTAATAACTTACTACAAGGAAGAAATGAGCAAAGAAAAGGAACTAGCCAGTTTGAAAGTAGAATTTAGCACACAAAGGCTCCAGAAATCATAGGATAGAAAAATGAAAATATTTCTCACCAAATTAAAGCAGTATATATTAAAATACAGTTTCAGGAAAAAACATCTGATCTAGGCACCATCAGGAAGACATGGACTTGGAAAAAAATACCAAGTCAAACATTCGGCTATAACGGCCATTTTCTTAATAAATAGTTTTGAAAGTGGCCTCTAGTAAATCTTTTCAGGTGAGAAAAATTGTCCTTCGAAACCTTATGGGTTTGGTCCCATAGAAGCTTGATAAACCCAAAATAGCCATAATTAAGTGTAAAGAGAGTCATGTATAAAAAACTGTAGGTGTAGCTTTTGCCATATGTTTACCTAAAATCAATGATTACATAGAAAACTTACAAAATGTCTGAGCAAGCTGTATTAGCAAAAGTGCTGTTAGCCTAACCAGGACTCCTTGATATGTGCAAATACCTTTGGGATCCCAAGTTTTTACTGACAGGAAAGAGGCTGAGGAAGCGTTTTATACTATCAGAAAGGCATATTCTTCAGTGCTCTCTTGGGAAATGAACAAAGGGGAAGATGGAAAGAAACGATTCCTCATCACCAGGCAATTGAGATAAGAGCCGTTGTCATGAAGGATGATGAGTAGGAAGCTACCTTTCAGGGAAGTCGAATCTGCCAACATTCGCCCAGTGGGGTTTCAGAATTGCCATGAACTAGTGACCCTACGTGCCTCCCACTTTTACCATTATTAAATGGAAGTATTTATTACCATTATTCTGTCTCTAACTGGAGAACATTATTATGGAATTTACACAGAATACTACTCAGAAAGGTGAAAAGCTTGAAAACATATTTTTTTTAAAAATTGTAAAATATAGACTGAGAAGCCCCAAACAAAAGTATAATAGGAATTCTAAAATTAGTTAATAGAGGAAATTGAAAAGAGGCATGGTGTGATGAAATAATGATCAAATAATTTCCCCCAATTTTTCATTTATGTATGATGGGAATATAAATAGATAAAAAAGTTAGAAAATATTTGATGGTATCTATTAAACTAAACATATGCCTATTCTGTGACCCTGTGTGAGTAGAAAAAAAAAAAAACTGGTCTTTTTCCTGTTCTAGTGCCACACAACAATCAACACAGAAGACTTCTGTGACCAAATGTGAGAGAACTTCTCCCTACGTCCAAGCAAGCAATCAGTTCTTCACCTGACACCAACTGGGTGTCTTTCTATTCAATTCTGACACTATTTGGAGATAGCATCAGATCCCACAGGTTGAGGGCTCAGTCCATAAGGTTGCCCCCCAACCACAAGACACCAGTCCTAAGTTCAGGCCTCTGGAACTTCTGACCAGCCAGCTTCAAATTGGGATTCCCACAACTCCCTCTTTGGTTGGAGCTGCTCACAGAACTCAGGGAAACTTAATGTTTACTGATTTATTATAAAGGATATTACCAAAGATATAGATGAAACAATGCATAGGGAGAGGTAAGGGCGAAAGGGTATGCCACCTTCCAAGAACCTCCACATGTTCAGCTCATGTGGAAGCTCTCCAAATTCTGTCCTTTTGGGTTTTTAGGAAGACTTCATTACATAGGCATGATTATGGATTAAACCATCGGTTATTGGGGATCAACTTAACATTCAGCCCCTCTCCCCTCCCTAAAGGTTGGGGTATGGGCCTGAAAGTCCCAACCCTCTAATCTTGCCTGGGTCTTTCCAGTGACAACCCTGGTCCTGAAGCTACCTATGGGCTGTCCGCCATAAGTCAACTCACTAGCATTCAGACATACATCATTTTGGGGTTTCTAAGGATTTTGGAAGTTTTATGCAAGGAAATGGGGTCAAAGACCAAATATGTATTTTACAACATCATACCCAATGATTCCTCTTCCTGGTATATACTTACAAGAAATTTGTACTATGTCAAATGTACAAATGTACAATATGTATAAATGTACAAATGTACAATATGTCATATACAAAAAGACATGTACAAGAATTTTCATGATAGTTTTATTAATAGCTAAAAATTGGATACAATCCATGTAAATATCCAACAATTAAAGGGAGATATGTTCATAAATGAACACAGCAAAAAAAAATATTTGATTACTTTCCATGCAACAACGTAGATGACTCTTAAAGATATAGAAAAGTAAAAGAAGCCATGCACAAAATTTTGTAGGATTCCATAAAAGGCAATATTAATCTGCCGTAGCAGAAATGAGATCAGTGGATAATATGGGCAGTAGATACTGACTGGGCATAATAGGCCTGTATGGTGTTGTACATATTTTATAAGGTAGATCTGGATGATGTAATATGTGGGTATTTATACATAACAATCCACATAGATAGAACAAATTGGTGTACTTTTGCATGTTACACCTCATTAAATAGAAATTTTCACAGTTGCAAATATGATTTCTCAGATCAAGCATTCTCATTCCTGTATCTCTACTGTGTCCCTTGGTCCTCTGGCTTTCTGGATTAGTTATCCCAGAGACTACACCTCGTATTCCTAAAGAATGACTCTTAGTACTATAGGGTGGCAAAGGAGGAGGCTGAGCATGAGGTGTTAACTTTTTACTAAAAAGTCTTTTTAAAATCTTCTTACTTTTAGCCCAGTTTCTTTATTGTAGCTTTTTTGGTCCTCAATGCTTCTAAGTCCTAAACATCTCAGAGATGTGCAGAGAGAACCAGCTACTCTCTTTTTACAAGGTCACTCATGTTCAGGTGAGTTAGTGACCATGCCTCCATCTGCTTTCTGTCCTAAAATTTACTGAAGTTCTTCACCTGCAGAAGCTTTTTTCTTATCCATTCCCTTTATCCCTGGGTATATGTATATATACATACATACATATGTATACATACACTCATGCATATACACATGCGTGTGCACATATGTGTATATATAAAATCTATTTTGTAATTCTGTTATAGTGGAATTTGGCAAGGAGAGACAATAAATATTTGATCTATTAATTCACTAGAACACTTAAAAACCTGAACCCATGAGAGACATAGATTTGAATGATTTACATTTGGGACACATCCAACACCTTTTCACATAAAATCCTAGGTTGTGGTGATAAGGACCCCCTACTCCACCAGGACCTGGAAACCTCTCCAAAGACTAAAACTGACAATAAGAAAGAATTAAAGATGATGATTTAATAATTTTTATTTCTTAAGACTTTGAATTATAAGAGCAAGATTAAATTTTTGGCCATTAATTCTTCCTTTATAATTTAATAAGGGAAAAGTGTCCATATCGCCCCAAATTGGGGTATGTTTATGTCTATGAACAAATTCCTAGTAATTTTATGTAGTTATTTATGTTTATTATATAACATCTATTGAGCTATAATCAACAGAATGACAGGGACATATTTGAAGTGGAAATTATAATAGTGATGAGACATCAATCAACTTTGGAATATAGGACAATCTTTGTGTTAACTTATTTAATGTATCATCCAGATTCAATTTCAGAATCCTGGGTGGGGGATGGACAGGCACAAAAGATAAACTTCTCAAACTAGTCCCAGGAATATAGACAAAGAAGCAATGTCGTGTATTGAAAAAACTGGCTCACGAAGGTGAAAACTGGTTTTCTTCCTTGCAGGACACTACTGTATCCTCAGGTCATATGGGCTCATTTATTAAACTCCACAAATACAGGGTTAAATGCATTGTAGATGCTAAGAAGTGTTATAGATTCTGGACATAGACTGCATGGGTTTAAATCTCAGCTTATCCCCTTATAATCGGTGCGCCCTTGGACATATTGTTTATTTTTATTATGCCTCCAGTTATTCATCTATAAAATGAAGGTATCAAGTAGAGTTTTTGTACTGATGAAATATTTTGATAAATTTAAAAGTTCTTAGAATGACACTTACCGCAAGGTAAATGCTGTGTAAATATCACACACATAAAAGTTTTCTTCTCCATATTTCTACTAGGGTCCTTTAGGAGATTTTGGCACTGTGGCCTTGCCCCGAAGTGTTCTCTTTGACAGATGAGTTAGAGAGGGCTCTATGTATGGGTAACTCAGCCAACATTCTCCCCTCTCCCTCAGAGAGGCCTGGCCTTAAGGTGCAAGGATTCCACATTGCTTCCTGTGGCCGACAAGACCCTTGCTGTGCGGGGAAACGCAGTTCTGAGAGGATACATTTACTTCCAGGGGAAATAGTAGCTGACCACAGAACGAGCTCCATTCTCCAATTCTGTTTTACCAATAATAAATTGTATACTTTGATCACCCCTCTGTTTGACATCTGTGTGTCTCAACTGATTCTGCTATTGGTGGTGAAGTGGAAAAGAGAATGAGTGAGATTACTTAGCACATGCCACTCTTCAAATAGCCTATGCATTTATTATTCTATTTATAATATTTTTTATATTCCACAAGAGACAGCCTACAAGGAAAAAAGCATATTTAATAGAGTCATTAATATATACATAGATTTAGGGGTTTTAATAGCTGAGGATAATTAAAAGCATCAAAAATCTAGACCAATTATGTATTTAAATATAACTCTGAGCATCATGGCAACTAAAGCCAAAATCTAATTTCTCTGATAAACTTTCTGTTGTCATTTTGTATAGCAGGGCCTGGAAAAACCAAAAGAATAGGCAACTGAGATAATATAAAACAAAGTAATAATGAAGATAAACATCACCATTTTATATATAATTTTAGGAATAAATAGTTACCAACAAACCCTGAGTAACGTAGTGGTTATATCATGAATATGTTGTATAAAACCGATATGTATGCTGAGCTTAACCATATACATTTATTTGTGCACACAGTATAACATTCTATGTATGTTTTGTGAACTAAATATATTCAAAAAATAAAATAAATTTTGCATTAAATTATGACACCTGTTGCAGATAAATTATTGACAGTTCTGGTGTATAAGTCCACCAAAAGAAATATAAAAGAATGTTCTTAGCAGCTTTATTTACATAGGCAAAAGAAGGAAAATGCCCACCTGTCCATCAACAGTAGATTGGATAAACAAATTATATTCTGTACAGTCAATAAAGTACTATACAGCAATACAAAGAACAAAGTACTGTTACATACCATAACATGGATAAATCTCTCAGATAATATATCGATCAAAAGAATGCACACACCAATTATTTCATTTGAATACATTTCAAGTGGTAAAGATCAAAATAGAAGTTACCTTGTGGGGAAGGCAGGGGGATACTGGGAAAGGGAGGGCTGTGTTATTGACTAAGAAGGGGTACAGGGGCCTCTGGTGGTGGAAGTGTTATTTTATCTTTATCTGGGAGCTGATTACAGGCACTTTACACGCAGACACATATGTTACGCACTTAAAGTCTAATGTATTTATTGTATGTTTTACCTCAAAATATAAAAACAAAATATAAATGAGAAAAACAAAATAATAGAAAAATAGAAGCATGGCAAAGAGATACATAAAGAACAGCTGTAGAAATGAGGTCTTTAAAATACAAAAACCAAAAACCAATCAATTACCTCATTGGTTTGAAATTTTATAAAATTTTTCCTAGGCTTTGGAAAAATCTACTGAAACACTGAGAAAAATACTGATGGGATTATCGAAAACCAACCAAATGAAAAAGAATGAAGCATTTTTTAACCAAGAAACAAAAAAATTGAAAGATAAAGAACGTACATTCAAAATACACTACGTGACTCAGCAGTAATACTCACAGAGCCATAATATGTACACTGGCTATTGATTTAAATAAAAACTGAGTTCTAACTATGTCGGGAGGATGGTGCAAGAGCAAATAAGGGATGAGGTTGGTGGTAAAGAAAGCTAAATCCTATGACCATAAGAAGAAGCCAGTAGATAATTTCTAAAAATTCAAGATTCTTCTACATATTTTGTGGATGGAAAAAAATTTAAGAAAAGGTAGAAAATATAATTAAGAAAAGTTATTGAAATGAGTCAGGGAAAGGCAAGTATCATGTATTAGTTAGAAATAGGAACATTAATACTATCAGACACGGAAGAGATAAATAGAGGAATCAGCACTAAGGGATAAATAGGGGTGGGGCAGCTGCTACAATTTTAAATGCAGGCAATCCTCCCTCTACACGATAGTGCAGGACCATAAAAAAGATTGAGCAAGCTGAAAGTATTCAAAGCATCTTAAGGTACTGTGGTAACTGAAATTTGAATCACACTGTTGGGAGGGTGTTGTTTACCTAAACCATGGAAATTTAGTTACATAAATGTCCTGGTTGTGTACCTTCTACACCTCTGTTTAATGTAAACATCAAAAAAAAACCCACTTTGGTTATCAAGTTGTCTTTACTAAGAAGCCTATATCTGTGGCTTTAAGGGACACCTCTATATCAACACTGTTTGGGGGTTTCTTAGGGGAAATCATTAAATTGCTCCATGAGTTATTTTCTCTCTTCTGTTAGATTTCCTTGGATCACAGACACACTCCCTGATCCAATAACAATTAAAACATCTTCCTCATTTTGAGTCTAATCATAGATCTTGGTGTATGCATATTTTTTAGTTTTTGTAATTACATGTACTATAGGATGGGATCTCAGGAGTATAGGTCAGAGCAATATAAGAGGAATGCCATTGCCAAAGGATAATTTGATCCCAACAATGAAAGAAATAAAATGTCTTTTCAACCAATGGCTAAATAGCCTATATTTGGAAACTGTAACATGTTTTCAGTTGTGCAAAACAAAGACTAAATTCCAACCTAGTTCTATGAGGTGCAGAACAAGATCATCTCCAAAGAGCTCTGTGGCTACCTAAATAATACCCATACCTGTTAGAAAACCAACTGGACCATGATAGATGCTAGCCACATTAGAAAGTACAGCAAACAAAAATATTCAGATACTTCAGCTCTATTCTCACCAGAAGCCTCATTTTCCTACATGTCTTAAATATTAACATTTTGCAAACTATGACAAAATGTAGCAGCATATAAGGAATGGACATTTATACTCATGCTTATGAGTCTATGAGTTTGTTGGGTGAAGCTAATACAGTCTGGGCTTGACTCGATCTTGCTCCAAGCTGTGCGAGTTGGTTATAAGTCCTCTCCATATGTCTCACATTGTCTTTGTACTAGTAGGATGTCAAGGACATGTAGTTGGCAGAAGAACTAAGCTTTGATTGGTTCAATCCACTAACAGTGGCCACAGTAAATCACATGTCCAAGCCAAGCTCAATGTCAATGGCTTAGGAACACATATTCTGACAACACTGGGATGAGGAAGGGACTGACGATTTACTTACATATAATACAAGCTATGATGCCAAGTCTATTTTGGTTCCCAAATGCTAAGGTTCTGTTTTTAAGCTTTCTTGGTTCATGATTCACTTGTTAACACTGTATAAGTCATCATTTATTGTGACCCTCCCCATTACAAGCTCAGGAAAAGACTGAAATACAGACACAGGTGTCAGTCATATGGATGAATATTAAATATCATTATTATTATTGGAAAAAGATGGATTAGAAAATAGCATTTAAACTGTGGCCAGAATCAGGACTTCTACAATTTTCTTCTAAATTTAATTCACCCACTCAGAATTTTAGTTCTCCTCATGTCAGGAGGAAAACCCAATTCTATAGCCTTAACATATAGAGGAGAGAAAATTTGTGCTCCTAAGAACAGGCTGCTCTGAATGACTGAGGAAAGCCTACAACACATGTGTACCACCCATTCTCCAATCTTACAAATATGACAAGTTCCTCTTCGATATTTGTGAGGTTTCTCTTCTCATTCATTTATTTTGTGAAGAAATAGTTGAAAGGACACAAAGGAGTAGGTAAGATATTTCTCTAAAACTTTCAAAATGCTTGAAGTTCCCATATGATGGGCCAAAGTAGAAATCCCAGTAGAGGCAGAAAATGTTTTCTCCTATAGTGTAAATTGGAGTTCACTCTCTATGGTAATACATGCTATTAAATATTAGTTTTCTGAAGGAAAAAAAAAATCCCTCTACCTAAACCCAATTAAATTACTCTGTTAATGGGAGTATCAGGTCATGTGGGAAGAAAATGCTGGAACAAGGGAGTAGTATGGGATAGTACTTGGGGTGGTAGGTCTTAATATTGACCTTCAAAACCATGCATGTACTCTTTCTAGTGACAAACAGAATAATAATTATACTGAGGATATGCTAATGTTGATTGTGGGTATCTAATATATTGGGTCATATTCCAATGTATAACATTGATTTTTTTTCTCTTATTATCTACGCAGCTTTGCCATACTTTGTTCTAGATTCTTGCCTCTCTCAGCAACAAATATTGGCCCTTTGGTATTTTCTTAAATCTTTTAGAACAAGCATATTAAAAGATGGCAAAGACAGTCAGAGATGACTGTAGGTGAAAATAAGTGTAGTTGTCTTCTTGTTCAATCCTCTCATTTTACTCATGAGAAAAGTGGGCTCTGAGAAACTTCAAACTTTGCTTGAAGTTAGTAGACTGGGCAGGACTATACCCTCAGTTATTTGATTCCCAGGTCACTGATCTTTCTGCCACATCATCGTGCTTCTATAGGTTAGCAACAATAGGAATAGTTTTAAAGATTGTTTTAAAACCATCTATATATCACAGTGAGTGGAGTATTAAAATACCTCCAAATAGATTTCCTCTGAGACATAATTCATGCCAAATAATACTCATAATTTTCCAACTCTCTTCAAGCTTTGTGCATCTCCCAGACATCTCAAACTATGTCTGTTGAGCTAATTTAGCTAACACGTCACATTGAAATTCATTAGAATTGGTCTTTTGGATGACTTTAAGGACTGCACAGGATCAGTCTGCTTTATCAGTTGAAGGAAGATTAATTGCTGAAGAGAAGAAGATAATTTGTCTGGGAAATGGGTTCACTTATAGAGGTGGTCATGGCAAAAAGACAGTAGCTTTTAAAAACCTAACCTGAGTTCCCAGAAACTTTCTGAAGTCAAAGCCTACCATTTATCTAGAATTAATCTTGTACATTTCCTCACCTAGTATCCCTTTGTCAACAATTTGTATTTGGGAGTGGAAAGGGCATCAGGCCAAATCAATGCATATTTTTCATGTTTTTAGTTTTGTCTTACAACTAAAACAAAACAGAATCTTAGCAGGTTACAGGCAGAAAGAATCTTTGTTCTTTCTGAACCCAGACTAGACTTTACAACTGGAAACTCCCTACTTTCCACTATATTTTTCTAATTGTATCACAACGTCTGAAGTTAGCAGCAGACAGGGCACAGAGGGATCGGAACTGGGGAAGCTGAGCAAGCAGTGCCCCTTTGGAGGTCGTGGCAAACAGCAGTTTCTAGAGAGGGAAAACCCACAAGTGGCTTAGATCATTCATGAGAAAATTCTTCTCTTTACAGTAAAAAGAACATGCACAGGCCCAGGACATTCTGTTTCAGAAGTTTTCACCTAGGTAAAATTAGACTAGGAGGGTATTGATCTACTAGGTCTCTAGTTTGCTATCTGCCAGCAGGATTTTAACAACAACCAAATGCAGTGATAATAATTGAGAAGAAGCTGCTATCTCTTTATCTCTCTGACCCTTCCTTTTTCTTAGTAAATATTATGCTTTGCTACAATGTAGCTCTGCTTTCAAGGATGACTAACAAAAATGGATAAGTACAAGAATACCTGTAGCATAAGAGGAAAAACAGTATCCAGAATGTTAATACTACTGAGAAAGGACCACCAGAAACAGACATAAAATTTATAGTGCATCAGTTTTTGTGTTCTTGATACAATTTATGAAAACATGACCTCTAAGAAATGAGAAATGAACAATGAATTGATAAAGCTACAGTTTGAGATGGGAGAGAGCTATATGAGAAACAGATATAAACAAAAAGTTGATGAAAATGATATAGTCAGCTTGTAATAAAATTAAAAATAAAAAAGAAGTAAAATATGTATGAGAACAAATAAGGACAGAAGAGGTACCACAGAAAATTAAATTAGTGATGAACAAGATGAACTTGAGATGTTCTTTAAAGAAATGCAGAGGAAATGTAGATGGTGAAACATAGAGAAAAGTTGAAAGACTTCCACCTTTGTCAGTATGACCAACCATGTGCTCTGAGAATCTTCCCCCACCTCTCTTCATATTAAAAATAACTATATTCTGGATAGGATACAGTTTAAAATTTTATTTCTGGGTTCACATTTCCACTCTCCCCTTCAAAGAGTAGGGGGATGTTGTCAGGAGTGGTGAGCAACATAAATTCTGAGAGCCAGGCCAGGTTTGTGCTGAGGACAATGGCCCATAGCAGCTTAGCATCTAGATACTGAGCCTTGTGGCAGCTTAAAGGTGCTGGCTTGAGCCTAGGAGCCTTCTATGGAATCCAGACCTTCCATGTGCAAGACTCAGGCTCTCGGTAGAAACAAAAGCAATCTCTCCCTGGAGAAAAAACATCTTGAAATCTTGAATTTAGACTCCTAGGAGTCTCACCGATTAAGATTAAACACTGATATCTAATCAAAGTTCTAAGACGCCTAAAGAGACAAAACATCATAAGTTAAAATCAGCTAAAACAAGAAACAGCAGATATAGATTCTGAAATCTGAAAGTACTATAACTTTCAGATATAAATTATAGAGTAGCTATGCATGAAACATTTTAAGAAATAAAGGACAGAAACAAAAATGCACAAGTAATGAGTGAATAACAAGGCTGATTTTTTTCTAAAATAGAACTTCAAGAAATAAAATATAATTGTGAAATCTAAAATGCAATCAGTGGTTTAAACATTAGATACACCTCCCTTAAAAGACTAAAATTTAAAATAAAAACACTTCCACATATCATGACAAAGTAAATAACAATAAAGACCAGATGATCTTAAAAGCAGGCAAGGATAAATGATAGCCTTAAAAAGAATGCCAGTTAGACTGACAGCAGACACAAAAGCAACAGTAGAAGCCAGATGACAGTGAATTAGTAGGATCGTGTTTAAAGAATTATGACTGTCAAGCAAAACTGCATACTCACCAAATAATCTTTCAAGAACAAGGGAGAAATAAAGATATTTTAAGTGAATCAAAAATGAGACAGTTTATCAAGTAGTGGAACTTCTCTAAAGAAACTTCTATATATGAATAAAAACTTCAACAAAAAATAGGGCAAAGCATAAATAGACATTTTACAGATAAAGACACACAAATTGTATATAGATGTACAAAATCATACTCAAAATTAAATCACAGATACCAAAATTAAGACCACAATGAGATATAATTTTAAATCAATTAAATTGTCAAAATTTGCGACTTCTGAAAATATCAAAAGAAGTTCTGGGCCATCTTAGGTGTGTATAAACTGAGAGTGGGAGTATAAATCTATATAAACATATTGAAACAACTTCATTGGTATTACTTTGTAAAGATGAATAGTCACATTATAGCAATTATATTCCTAGGTGAAGGTCTAGAGAAACATTTGAAAGTGTAACAGAACACATGTATAAAATGTTCATGATAGCTCTAATCTTAAAAACATAAACTGGAAGCAATATAATTGCCCATTGTCAGGGAAATGGATAAAGAAAAATAGTATATTATATAATGGGTTATGATACAACAATTAAAATAATGAACTAGTGCTACATGTAACGAGAACAATTTTAGAGTGTTATGTTAGATGGTTGGGGAAAAAATACAGGTCCCAGAAATTGATAAGCAGCTTGATACCTCTTTTACAGATCTTAAGGTCAAGCAAAATTAACCAATAAGCTGTCATGAATATGGATGTATATACATATACATGAGATTTTTAAAGACTATTTTAAAATGCAGAGGATGACAAAAACAAAGTGAAACTGGCTTCTGCTTGGAGAGAGAGACAGTGTAGAATAAAGGAAGAGAACATAGGGAAATCCATTGGGTTGTAGTATTGGTAATGTTTTAACTGTAGAGTAACATGGTAAGATTGCTAGGGTTTTGTATTATGCTTTATGACTTATATTTATGTTATCTATAGATTTTTGCATGCCAATTATTAGATTAAAACATAAAGAAAAATCAATATAAAAAGAAGATCTGAGAAATTTGTTTCATATTGGATATAAATTACAGTTTGGCTCCTTAAAAAAAATAGGAAAGAAAGAAAATAACCAATAATAAATGGGAGTGAAGTAGTAACCAACCACAAATTGGAAAGGAAAATAACATTCTAGAGCTGAAGAAAAAATCGAAGTTAAAATTATTAAAAATAAAATATAATAATTTTTCTCTTAAAATGTGTACCAGTAAACAATCACAAAAACATTGAGACAACAAAAAGGTAAAACAAAATAAAATAAAGCTAAACAAAAGTAACAGGCTATCTACAAAGAAAGAAGAGTTAGATTCTGGATAGAACACAATTTTTATTTATTTCTGAGTTCACATACAGTGGGAAAGTGGGAGTTAGTATGTATAGCCTGACACCCCCAGGCAGGAAGATGAACAAGTGAGGAGTGTAATAGATTACGTAGGAATAAAGAAAGAGCAGTCTGATTTTGGAAACATCCTCTGCAACAATAAACCTAGGAAGACAATGAAGCAACTTTTTAAACAATGGAATTAGGATTGTAATAGTGAAAAGTAGAAAAAATCCAAATGGCCAATAAAAGGGGAATTGTTAAATTCGACTGTATCCATAACAGGATTATCATATATCCCCTAAAAATAAGACTGCAACCTGAACAATACTCTTCAAAACTGTCAAAGTCATCAAGATATAGGAAAATCCAAAAAATCTATATAGCCAAGAGGAACCTTAATTGTAAGCAATAAACAGAAATGTAAAAAAAGTTTTCAAACACATTTTTTCAACACTGTTCATAATAGTGAGAATAGAAAGCAATCTAAATATTAATACTTAGCAATAAGATAATTGTTTTAAAAATTCTAATACATGCATACAGGAAGCACTTTTCAGCTGTTGTTAATCAGGATTTATTACATGAATTAAATGGGATAATTACATACAAAATTAAAAAGTAGGCTACAAAACGATATACAGTATAATATCTGTACCAGCCTAGTCTCAGTATACCTGCCATAATCATTTAAAGGTTTCTTTTTTTCCCACCTTAGTCCACAGCAGAATGGACCACAGTGGCCATCTGACCTAACCAAATTCTGTGCTAGCCAGCGGCCTAGGATGTGGCTGGGTATAAATTTTGACCGAACAAGGATAATGGTGACTATTCAGAACAATTGAACTCACTCTATCGGGGAATTTGAATTTTGAAAGAGAGAGACAGAGAAAGAGTTGAATTGTTAGTAGGTATGCAAGCCAAACAAACAAGCCTGGAAAACAGCACTGATGTAGAAACACGCAAGTCATAGTAGCGATAGAGTGCTAGATCAGGATCCATGGAATTTCTTATTGGAAGCTGATTGGTAAACCTGTTTTACAGTCTGGATGAGTTTCCCCTCCCCAATCTGTATTCCTGTCTTCATGAGGACAAATTACACTAATATTCCCAAGTGTCTCAAGATCTTGTTTTTTTCCATGTTTATCATTACACTAAATTTTGCATTACCTGAAGTTATTCTGCTCCTTGTAACCAAAAAGCCCAACCAATGCAATACAGTACCATTTTGTCATTGCCTATTTTTAGAGGATAAACCTATGTCAGTACATCCACACACACATACATTGAGCATAAACTAGAATAAAATATACCAACCTTAACACATGGTTATTCAAATATGTATTGAGTGCTTACGATGTGTCTCACATTGTTCCAAGCATGAAAATAAAGAAGCATGAACCAGACAAACACTTGCCTTCCTCGAGCTTAAAGTGGGATTCTAATAGCAATTGTTCGTTGAATGTTGGGGTGATGGGAAACTTTCACTTTTTGTGTGCTTTTATATAACTCCAAATTGTCTACAATACACATATTTTTTAACATAATCAATGTTAGTTGATGAGAAATATCTCTTCTCTAAGATTTGTTTCTGATTTCTACCTCTCAAGGGAAATATACTACAAGAAAGAAAAGCCAGAGAACTAATGTTTCCTTGACCCTACTTTGGATAAATCAGCAGGGAGAATAGCATCCTACGAAGAAAAGATTTTGTTCTTCTAATGCAGAATGGCAATGGAAACAGTTTAAGAACAATAGAAAGGGCATGGGCATCTCAACTGTACATTATAGTCTGAGCCCCGGCATGGTCAACTATATCACCATACAATTGTAGAATTTTGCTGTTTTTCAAAGCATTTTCTTCTATCATCCTCCCTACAACTTTGGGAGGTGAACAGGGCAAAAATCATTATTTCTTGTTTGCAGAGCCATCGTAGGTTAAGCCACTTTTCCACAGTTGCCTACTTTAAAAATGGCATAGCCTAGACTATAGCTTTTGTTTCCTTCCTTCCTTCCCTCCTTCCTATAATTCTCTTTCCACCACACTGCGTGCACCTTGTAGTGTGACTGGCCTTTGTTATTATTCATCTTGATTATATGACTTTGGGCAAAATTATAGTTAAAGTGTTAATAATTATTTCCCAATGAGTTTTTAGACCTCAACCAGGCTCTCAGAGTCCCTGAGGTTTGGTGGAATAGAACACCTAGGACGTTGAAGGGGCCAGTCTGGAAAGAGTGAGGCAGAATATAACTACTGTTTCCTGTCATTGTTCTTCTAAATGCACTATTTGGGTTGAATGTTTTGTTTTCTCTGACCTTGAGCAGATCTAGTAATTCTTTTACTCTTTCTTAGATACTAAAAAAAAGTCCTTGAGTCCCCTTAATCACAAGAAATGTCTCCATTTCCATAATTAAAAGACTCAATCCAGTAGAAACATCATAACTCTAAACTTGATTTATGTTAAATATTTGTTCCTCCCCAGTTTGGTATTGCTTCAAGCAAGGCAGCCCTCGGTGAAGAAAGAGGATGTGTACCACAAAGCCTCCAATGGCCTTTTGCCTCTTCTTACCCATCCCCCGCAACAGTGCAGAGGGCTCTCACTGGGCCAGCCCCGGTCTGGAGGTATAGTGGGGTAGAATGGAATAAAATAGAGGCAGAAAAGAGCTTACTTAGCACACCATACTGTATTCTGGTGTTGGTGTTCTCTGGTTTATCAGGTTTTAAAGCTAACTTTTCTGCTTGCTGCTTTATGGTGCCTCATATATTCCCAACTGCACATGTCGTATTCCATCCCCCCACGGTGGGCAACAGCCCTTCTCAAGCCAGTCACCAGTGCAGTCCCTGCTGCAGCTGTATCAGAAGGCATACCTTCAGCGTCTCCCTGAACAGGAACCCTTGGAGGAAGTGTCTTTTCAAAGGATCCACCGTCCAGCTCCCTCCCATCTAACTCTCACCCTGTCCAAAGCAAAGACAGGCCACCGCCTTGCTGCTGGTGGAAGCTCACCTGACTTCCGGTGCAGATGTCTGTCTCTTTCCCACTCCTGTATCACACTCAGCTTCAGCCTCAGGTTTTGCTTTTAAACCTGTAAGACATAGGACAAAAATCTATCTCTTGTGCTCCCCCATATTGCAAAAAACATATCTCAAGCTCTCTGACTGACCCTCTTAAAAGCCCTCTCACTTGTTTGGAAGTGAGAATAAAATACCCTTTTCCCTTTTTCCATGGGAGGATGAGGGAAAATACCACTCTCTTAAAATTTGACCCCTAAAAAGCACTCTCTAAGAAGAATCATAACTTCTTTTCTATAGTCCAGAGACAGGTGATAGGTGTTACTTAACCTTTTGTAGATCACTCTTGCAAGCCCAGCTAGGGTGGTCTAACTTTTCTCTGGAATGAATGGTGTAATTAGTAGGCCCTTATTGTTTTCTTGCTGAGTTTGGGGACGTCATAAAACCTAGACCAAAACAAGCCATGTTTCTTTTTTTCCTGATATTTAGGAATCCACCTGAAAACTTGAAGATGTGCCCTCTGTGTGTTCTAAACCAGATTTTTAGAGATTGTCCAAGGGAAAGCAGTGAACTGAGAGACAATGGTCAGAAAAACTGAAATATAATTAGTCTATGTTATAATCAAAGAGTGTCATTGTAATCCAAGAAAGGCAGAACTATAGTGGTGTGAAAGTTACAAATACCAGGATGAAATCACTCTTGTTAGATCTAGAAAAAATAGAGCTGGGAAGGCATGAAGGAGAGGGCCTCATGCTTGTGTGTCTGAGATAAGACCTGTTTCCAGTGACTTTCTAAAGCCCCACAAGAAATCCCTTTATGTTCGTCACACATCTCCTGCTTTGCACAGCTTGCACATTTCACAAGTATACATATATTTCTATGACAAGGTTCTTCACTAGACCTTCTTTAGGACTGCAGTAATTCAGATAAGATGCTTTAAAAGACAACTCTGGCTTTGAGCCTCTAGAACCAGTGAACTCTATTTCTAAGCAGCTTATGTAAATAAACTTCTCTCTTTTGTCAATAAAAGCTTCCCTTTAACCTTCCCCTACCAGGTGCACCTGTGGCTTGCCATTTCGTGCATCCTGAATTATAATCCTCCTTTCCGATTCTTGAATAAATTCAACATATTTGGAAATAAATTCAATAATTATTTTTGGAAAAAAATAATCTATGTTAACCCAGTTCCTTTTACATCAATTTGTCAAAATGTCCCTATTTATTATTATTAGGTGTTTCATTATAATACTATGAATATCTTTTTAAAACATAAATATACATACCTAGCCCTCCACCTCCAATTGCCTCTCCACACGTTTGCTTCTGCTCACTGCCATCTCTCTAGAAACCTATCAGCTACCTATAAGCCAGTGGTTTTCAAACTTGGATATATTATCTGGGGAGCTTTTAAAATACACCAATGCCCAGCCCCTACCCCAGCCCAATGAAACCAGAGTCTCTGGGGATTGGAAACAGCCTTGGGCATTTTTAAAAGCTCCCCAGCTGATTCTAATGTGCATCTAGGGTTGGGAATTGCTGCTATAAGCACTCAAATCTGGGATGCAACTGAGAGCTAATCTACATTCAATCTTTTTATATCCACATATTTAGAAAGAATAAGCTACTTTTTTGTTAAGTGATTCTGGTTCTTTTGACTTTCTCAAATCAGGCAGGGCCATGGTTCAGTAAAATGTAAAAGCATGAAGGGATGAAGGAAGGGGCACAGCCACCCCACCTCTGGTTCTTCTGCCTTTTTATCTATAGATTGGCTTTTGACTTGTGGGAGAAGAGGGGGATGGAAACTAAATTTATCTTTCTGAATTTTTGCTAATAGGATATGAATGCCTCTCATATATGAGATGCAAACATGAGGTGTATGTTGCAGGCAAGTCATAATAGCTGAGGAGAGACAACTGTTAAATTTTTAGGAATTTTGGGAGCCAGTTGCTATTGCATTGGTAGCTTGAAATTGGCCATGACGGGGGTACTTACACCATAGAAATTAGCAAACGCTACCAATCAGGGCTCCCTCCTCTCCTCCAAGGAAACAGACTATAGAACATTTACCAGCAAAGAATGAGATGTAACTGTTAAAAGATAATTCTCAAATTGTCCTTATTTTTGAGGTTTAAGGTAAGGGATAGGAGGCACTGCAGCTAGATGATTCTCTTTCTTCGACCAATATGACAGAAATTACCTCCTGGATAGGATTTTTATAAGACTGGAAAGGAGCGAAACATAAACCAACATTCATGCTCATAAACTATGGCCTTGCACATGTAGATCTACTAAAATGTATTTTTCATAATAAAGATAGAAATGTACCATGTTTCTTGACTTATTAATGTTAACTGGTGACCTTACAACCGTTCTGCTTTACTAATTGGCATCCACCTTCTACATTTTCCAACCTATGCATGAGAAAACAATGTTTTTGTTTTCCTAAATGCCATGTTTATTCTTTAAGTTGTTGATGCGGAGATATGTTTAGGCAATTTTAAAAAACGTTTTAGTAAATTATGGATAAGTAGTATTTCTTCTCTGTAGAGTAAGGATTGATTTTGAGGGGAAACTATATTATGCAGAATTTTAGTACTTTGTGAGAACCTGCCTACTGTCACAAAGAGAAGGTGGCACACAATGAAAGCTGGGGTAGAAGCATCCTGAGTTAGTTGATTGTTTAACTACCATTACATTCAGTATTTTCTCTTCCATCAAATAATCTAAAATCATAAAGTTGGCTTAAATAATACAAACACTCAACAGGACCAAAATGCCCGGTAGTGTCAACTGTTTAATATTTAAGTAATGATAACTCTTATATATCCCAGTAGCAGATTAAAAATAAATAAATAAAATTTTTAAAAATATTGACTTTGATTTTAGCAAACTTGAATGCTTCATAACCTTTATGATTCCTAACTTCCAGAAAACTTTCAACAGCTGCTACACCCATGTCCTCCTGTCTACACCTTCTTCTCTTGGTGGTGTACCTACTCCCTCTGTCTCTGCACATACCCCATGTCAGTTCTCGAAGGACTCCTCAATGATCCCAACTTTGCTGTCCTGATCTTCTTGGTTAGTGCTCCATGATTCAGAACTCAGTTATGAACTGTGTCGCTGTACCCTTTATCTCACTCTCCAGACCTGATTAAAATGTATCATTCCTGTGTGCCACCATTCCCTCGAGGACTTATACAACAACACAGTCAGTAACCAAAATGTGAGAAGTTTAATGCTTCACTCCCTATGCTGTGGTACTTGCATTTGTAACAGAGGACTTCCTGGAACAGTCAATGACTCATCTAATACAGCCATCTAAAGACCAAGAATTTCAAACAAAATTGTATAGGAGAATGTTGGAGCAATTTGGAGGCAAACAGTCATTTGGCAGAACCCATAAAATCACATCCAAAGTGGAAGATGGCCTCTTTACCTTTCTCAAAAGGAAATCCTTGGTAAACCCACAGATAGAAAATAGAGTCTTTGGTAAGATTAACTCTTACCAGTTTATTTAACCTGCATCTGTGCCTATTATGCTTTTGAGCCAGGTATATGACGAGAGAAAGACTGTGGGATCTTGTTAGGTCACCACACCCAGTTCCCACCCAGCATACACATTAGACTGATTATACATCTCTTAGAGGTTTGAGTTCTATTTTATTTCTATGATCACCCAGCTGATGTAATATTGTACACCCAATCCCATTTTATTTAGGAAGAATCATTAATGACATGAGGTAATTCTTAGCAGATAGTAGATGAATATAAAGGATGGGTGTTCATAATTATTCTTTGTGATCATTACTATTAAAAGGATCCAGGGTGAGCTGGCATTATCTCTGGATGGTGTGATTATAGGTTAGTGATGTTTATTCTCTCTACTTTGCTTTTAAACATGAAAATGGAATGTGGATATCAATGTCTTTTTTTATTTTAAAAGAAATGTTTATCTGAGAGAAATTCCTGTTCATGGGATCTTCATAATCCATCCAACCATCAGGTCGACAGGGTCATATAATAAACGAGCTGAGCTTTACCTATCTGTGGTATGTAATCTATGAAATCAGGGGAACACTTATCACCTGAAATTTTTTCTACTAACTCATTGATACCTGATATTCTTTTAATAAAGCACCAGATATTTTGTTCTATATTTAAAGTAACTAATGTCTAATAACAATCCCCCAGAGAAGCAAATAGTAGATACCACGTCCATACTGAGGATTTATACTGAGAGACAGAAGGAACTGGCTTCCTCTATTTCTTCCCGCCCCTCAAAAAGGAACACTAGATGCTGCAAGAAATTAAATCAACATAGAGCATTTCCATTCTCAGTGAATTATCTCTGGGGCAAGCAATATTTCATACCCCAAACAAAGAAAGAGTTAACATTCCTTCTTCTCACGTTCTCTCCTCTCTCAACTCCCTGGGAACAGGTTTTAGTTCCAAATACCAATTATTCTAGCAGTTTTTTTTTCCTTTGCCTATGTGAATGCAGCCTTATTATCTTTCTGGAACTCATTTCATTGTCTCTCTTTTTAAAATTTTAACTGTGAGTTCCATCTGCTGTCACTGAACTGGAATGTCCCCAAAATGTAAAGCAAGTCCCACTGGGAATTGCCTCAAAGAATCATTTGCCTGATAAACAGCAACTCACAAAATGGGTTTTAACTTCTTTAAATTAACAACCAAAATTAAATAAATAAAGGGAGACAAAGCCTTACTCTGCTTGCATGATGGGCATGTATGAATTCCCTCGTTCTTTATCCATGAGGGGAAGTAACTGTTGAAGGAGCCACAAGACTTCACACTGCATGACATGGTAGCTTGAAATGTTCCCGGGACACAGATGGACAAAGGAGATGCCAAATTTCTGCTTCTCATTGTGAGGGATCTCAGAGCACCTACAATCTTTCCTGCTTTAAAATATTTCCCCGTACAATGTTTATAGCTAGGATGTTTTGCCTGCCAACATTTTTGATGAAAAAGCAAGTTAACCCTCCCCATTTAGTGAGCAAGTGTTAGAACAATTTCAGATGCTTTAGACATGTGAGGAACTACATCATTTATTGAACAAGTATTTACTGAGTGCCTAATCTGTGTCAGAGCCTGTGCTAAGCACTGGGCAAATTATAGCATATGTAGTCCCTAAAAATGGAGCTTACCGTTTGGTAGAAGAGACAAATATGAATAAATAATCATACGAAGGAATGGACAATTGCAACTATGACTAGGGCTATGAAGGAGTGGTCCAGGATATATGACAGCCTAGAAATGAAGGATTTGTTCTAGTGAGATGTGCCAAAGTGAGGAAGAGACCCTTGATCTGAGCTCTGAAGGGTGAGTGGGGATTACTACCCAGAAAGGGAAATAAGATTTAACAAAGCCAGAAGAGAGATCTCTCTACCCGTGCAAAAGCCCTGTGGTAGGAGGGAGCATCCCAAGTACTGGGCACAAGAGGACAATCATGCTGCCTGGAGCACAGAGAGCAAGAGAGACAGAGGTAGATTTTACCATGTAGGCTAACGTTAAAGAGTTTTATTTTTGTAATTTTTTATTCAGAAATAATTTTAGGTTTATAGAAGAGTTCTAAAGAAAACATGAGGAGTTCCCGTATTCCCTTCACTCGGGCTCCCCTAATGTTAACATATTATATCATCATGGCACTTTTTTAAAAATAAGAAATTAATATTGGTACAATATGATTAACTAAACCAGAGAGTTTATTCAAATTTCACCAAACTTTCCATGAGTGCCCCTTGTCTATTTCAGGATGCAAACCAGGATGCTGAGTTGCTTTTGTCATCATGTATTCTCCGTCTCCTCCAATCTGTGACCGTTTCTCAGTTTTTTCCTTTTCTTTCATGATATTGACACTTTTGAAAAGTACTGGTCGGGTATTTTGTAGTCTTCCCTCTATTTAATTTATATGTGTGTGTTTTAAATAATCTAAAGGAAGTTACGGATTTGGGGAAGCACTTAGAAAGGTAAAGTGTCCTTACATTGCATCATATCAGAAAGTACATGAGATCACAACATGACTTAGTACCAATGATATTAACTTTGATCATTTTATCAGCATCGTGTCTGTGGGGTTTCTCCATTGTAAAGTTAGTATTTATTCGTTTCTATACTCTATTCTTTAAAAGTGAATCACTAGGTCTGGCTAAAGGGAAGCAAATAAACCTTCATCTCTTAGAGATAGATATATCAAATAATTCATGGACATTGCTTAAAATCACCACAGAAATGAAAATATATATTTGAGAGAGATATTTTGAAGCTGCTCAAATCTCTTCCTTCTTAAAGTTTCATCCATGAACTCTAGAATATATTAGTGAATTTTGCCTGGAGTAATTAACATTGAGGTGAATTTTTATTTCCTCATTTCTTCTACATTTATTATTTTGAATTCTTCTATAAAAAGTCATTGCTTCTCCTCTATTTATTTATTCTGTCTTTTACTTATATCAGTATAGACTCATGGATGTTTATTTTGTTTTAGGGGTTATAATCCAATACTATTACTTATTTTGTTGCTCAGATTGTTCTAGCTTCTAGCATTTAGGAGCTCTTTCAGATTGGTGCCTGTGTCTTTTAACATGCTCTGATGTTTGTTTCCCGATCAATTCCTTGGTGTCTGGCACCAGGAATGTTGAAACATATTTGAATTTCTGGGAGAAATCCCACTATTTTGTTATGCATTACCTTTTTTGATATATTGCTGGATTTGACCTGCTAATATTTTGTTGAATGTTTTTGAATATATGCTCATGAGACAGATTGGTCCAGTTTTCTTTCTTGTAATATCTTTGTCCACTTTTGGTTTTTGGGTAATGCAGATCTGATAATATGAGTTGGAAAGTATCCCTTTTTCTTCTGTTATCTGGGGAAGAATGTGTAAATTGGAATGATTTCTTCCTTTAAAAGCTATTTTTTTATAGATTTCTTCTTACAGCCAAGATAGAATAACAGGAACTTAATTTACCCTCCCATATTAAGCAACTAAAATATCAGGCAAATATATGCAACAACATTTTCAGATGTTGGACAAGAGGCAGCACAAGATAGTGATCCCTGAGAGAGAGAAATGAACAAGGTGAGCCTTCTGATTGTTCCAACTTACTTTCTAAAGAGAGTTTCCAGGCAGCAGTCCTAGAGGTAAAACCCACATAGAACTAAGTGATCTCCTTGAACAGATTAGACAGAACTCAGAGTTCACAAACATCAAGATTATTAAATTTCCTGGGGAAGAGTATGAGAGAGATAAGGAGAGAGAGGGAGAAACTCCAGAGTTCTTCAGAGGGTAATTCCATGTTTTCTGCTGAGAACTGATCAGAGAACAACTGTGAGGAAACTGTCTAGCACAGGGAGAGATCCATTAGAAGGAAAGAGATAAACAGTTTTCAGAGTGTACAAAGGATTAGGAGTAGTTTATTTTTCCACTAGCCAGAATGTAAAGACTTCATAACACTTGGGACATTGAGTAGAGCCTTCAGTTGGTTACTTCCTCAATAGTGGAGACAAATTAGCCCTAACCCAAAGAAATTTCTGAATCCAACTAAGAAATCTTAAAAACAAGTCTAAAAAGGGTCTGTTTCCAAGTAACTTAACTGATGATGTTGAAGAGGAAGCCTGCAGTGGCAGACCATGCACATCAATTTGTGAGGAAAAAAATAATTTTTTTTTGTGCTCTAATTGAAGAAGATTGAGGATTAATAGCAGAAACAATAGCCAACACCAGAGACATCTTAACTGGTTCAGCATACACAATGCTGACTGAAAACTTAAAATTGTGCATATTTCCCATTCATTGGATGCCAAAACTTTTTGTACCCAATCAGCTGCAACAAGAGCAGAGCTTTCAATGGAAATTTTAAACAAGTGAGATTAAGATCCTGAAGTGTTTCCTCAAAGAATTATAACAGGAGATGAAACATGTCTTTACCAGTACAATCCTGAAGAAAAAGCACAATCAAAGCAATGGATACCAAGATGTGGAAATGGTCAAGTCAAAGTAAAAGTGGGCTGGTCAAGAGCAAAGGTCAAAGCAACAGATTTTTGGAATTCTCAGGCATTTTGTTTGTTGACTTTCTGAAAAGCCAAAGAACAATAACATCTGTTTATTATAAAGCTGTTTTGAGAAAGCTAATGAATGCTTTAGCAGAAAAAAATGCACAGAAAAGCTCCACCAGAAAATTCTCCTCCACCACAATTTGGTGAGTTTTGGTGGGAAATAATTAAGTATTCACCTTACAGCCCTGATTTGGTTTCTTCTGACTTCTTTTTGTTTCCTAATCTTAAAAAATCATTAAGACACCCATTTTTTTTCAATTAATATTGTAAAAAGACTGCATTGGCATGGTTAAATTTCCAGGATCATCAGTACCTTAGGAATGGAATAAATGGCTGGTATTATCATTTTAAAAAGTGCCTAGAACTTGATGGAGCTTATATTGATAAATTAAGTTTATGTTTTAATTTTGATCTTTTAATTCTATTTTCCATGAATTCTTTGAAGTTCCCTCATAACTCTCAAAACTCAAATTAAAATAAAACACACATACACACATCCAATTATAAAATTATCAAGGTATGTAGAGACATCTCACCAAAGAGGTTGGGCAGATGGCAAACATATGGAAATGTGTTCAACATCATTATCTAATAGGAAGTGCAATGAAGTATCACTACATACCTATCAGAATGGTTAAAATTTTTTAAAAAGTGAGAATATTATATGCTGATGAGGATGGAGAGAAATTAGATCATAAATATATTGCTGATGGGAATGTACAATGTATAGTCTTTTAGAAACTGTCTGCAAGACAATTTTGCAATTTCTTTACAAACTAAACATACAGCTATCATATGACCTGGCAATTGTACTCCTGGGTATTTATCCTAGAGAAATTAAGTCATGTTCACACATAAACATGTAAATAAACATATATGGCAGCATTATTTGTAATAGCCGGAAACTGAAAATAACTCAGATGTTCCCTAATGGGTTAATGGTCAAATAAACTGTAGTATATCATGGCATGAAATACTCTTCAGCAATAAAAAGGTATGAACTAGTCAAACACACAACAAAATAAATAAATCTCCAGAGAATCACACTGAATGAAAAAAAATCCAATCCCAAATGGTTGTATATTATACAATTTCATTTATATAACATTCTTGAAATGACAAAATTATAGAAATTGAGGACATATTAGTTATTGCCAGGAATTTTTAGAAGTCCAAGAGTGAGAGGGAAGTAAGAAAAGGGCAAAAGGAAGTATGTAGTAGTGATAAACTGTTCTTTTATCTTGACCGTATCAATGCCAATGTCCTAGTTGTGTCCTGGTATTGCATATTACTGTAGGATACTTGTGCTATGCCTGAGGTGGTATACATTGGTGAGGTATACTGCAAACCTTAAAGAACCCATTAAGAAAATAAACAATGGAATATAGATAATAAGCTAATACAGAATATAAAATGAAATCATAAAAGATACTCAACTATTGAGAAAACATAAAAAGAGGAAATCAGGAAGAAGAAACATGAAAAAATAGAAAACAACTATTAAATTGGTAGTATTAAACCTTAAAATAACAATACATTAATATAATGGTCTAAACTCATCAATCAAAAGCAAAGATTTCCAGATTGGATAAATAAGCTAAATCTCACCATAATCTATTTACAAAACCTGACTTAGATGTAAATATTTATATATGTATAAACTCACTTTAAGATAAATGTAAATATAATATTTTATAGAAAAATAAAATTTTGAAAATACATGCTATGCTAATATAAATTTCAAGAAATGTCTAGTTTTTTAAAAATCAAAATATGACTCAGAGCAAGGAATATTACCAGTGATAAAAGATATTATTTCATTAAAAAGGCATTGATTCACTAAGGAGAACATGACAATTCAAATTTTTATACAGCTAATAAATAATAAACCTTCAAAACATAGATAGCAAAATAGAGAGATATGAAAGGAGAAATAGATATACTCAAAATTTATCTAGAGATTTCAACAGCTCTCTCTCAATGCCTGACAAATAACAAAAACAATTAGTAAAGATCAAGATATAAAAACAATAATAAATCATCAAGCAAATTGACTTAATAGAGATTTAGATTATCACATCTCTATTATTTTTGGAAAATTTAACAAAATAAACCATGATATTGGCCATAAAAAAGTCTCAATAAATTTGAAGTCATTAAAATCATGCAAAGATTATCTTTCAATAATCTCATAAAAAAAGAAAAGGTCAATTTGTAAATAAAAATTGTATTACTTGTTTTTATCCAGCAAATCTTAAAAATGTTAAACATTTGTTAATGGACTTTGAAATGCAAGATTAAAATAACAAAAAACTAGCCTACACATCTAAATTCATGAAAAATGTTTGATCCTACTGTATGCAAGCTATTCAAAAATCAAATAGCTATGAATGAGAGACATAATTAAATGAAAAGAGGGCTGGGCATGATGCCACAGTCCTTTGATCCTACTTTGGGAGGCTGAGGGAGGAGGATCCCTTGAGCCCATGTGTTGGAGGCTACAGTGAGCTATGATGATGCCACTGCACTGTAGCCCACACAACAGAGCAAGACCCTGTCTCTAAAAATAATTAAAAAGAGAAGAGAAAATCCTTGGGACATTATTTTGCTGATGTAAAGATGCTATGAAAATAATCTTATTCTATCCTTGTCCATAAAGACTCAGTGCTCAGTTGTAGCTGATTGAGAATTATAGGATGGCAACTTATTGCCTTCTTTTTGATTTTATTTGTTTTGTAGTATAGGTCTCTGTGTCTGGAGCAATGGTGCTTAACATTGGCTATTTATCAACACAGACTATGAAGTTTTTAAGAATAAAAATTCCAAAGATGCACCCAAAGTGATTCAAAATCAGTAAAACTGGCATCCTGCCCAGATATTTGGACATTTAAAATACTCCATTAAAGATGGTAATGTTCCATCATGGTTGACAACCATTGTCCTGGAAAGATCAAGGACCCAAAGTCAAGTTAACACGTAATTTTTATCCAAAGACAGCAATCTGTAGTAAAGTCTTCAAGGCACTCTGGAAAAGTTTTGACTCTAAATGAAGGGATATAAGGTATTCAAATCTGGATGGAAAACTTGAGATGGAAAAATAATAGCTGAGATTTAAAGATTTGGAAAAAAGTAGATTATTTTACCTTGACACATTTATTTATTTCAGCTTTTATGTAATTGCTTCATAACATTTATGTCTATTGTTTATTAAAAGTATTAAAGATATTTTTGAAATACTAATAATGACCAAGTAGAATTCTTTTTGTCTCTCTCTCTCACTCTCTCTCTATGTCTCTCTCTCTCTGTCTCTCCTCATCTCTTTGTCCCACACCCTACACTCCTGTCTCAAAACACATCAACAGGAAATGTGGTCACATGAACCATGAGGCCAATACAAAAGCATCAGAGTTTATATGTTGGTTTTGAATTCTGATTTTCAGCCAAGTGAAAAAGAGGAGACAGTGTTATCTTTTTTTAAAAAAATAGTTTTATCTTTCATTATTACAAATAAAAACATATACTCACTGAAAAAATATAGTAAATAATTCCTGATTTCTAATATGTGATTTCTTTATCATTTTATTCTCATACTTTCTTGAAACTAAGTGTAATAAAGAAAACAAAAGAATCTCCCACCATGCCACTATAAAATAATAGTCACAATCACCATTTTGACATATATTTTTTCAGAAATTTTCACGTGCAATTATGAAAATATGTATGGAACAGTTTAGAAAAAGTAATGTCAAATATACTTACTGGTTTTCCCTTTTTTGTACTATAATATTTATTTCAAATTATTTTTACTAATAATTTTTATTTCATTTATTTTTACTATTCACTTTGTTTTTCCTCAATTATTATTTTTCACTTACTTTGCAATTATTACTGAGGATACTTCTGTTGTCAGAGCAAGCATATTAAAAATGGTCCACCCCTGAAGTCAAATATGCCACTAATATATGACGTATTCTCATTCATCTGCCTAGTTTTGCTCAAAATTATATTCATGATATTTGATAATGCTGTTGTTGTAGGCATCAGAGTTCATTTCTTTTTACTGCTGAGTTGGAACGCATCTTTTAATATATCACAATTTTTTATCCTACATTTAATATTTTGATAAACATTTTTGAAGAACAGAGAAGTAGGTGGAAGGATCATTACTACTTATTGAACATGTGTTTCCCAAGCACTGTGCTTAGCAACTGATATTCATTATGCCGATTAATACCTTCAAGAAACCTATGAAAGAAGCACTAAGGTTATCCATATTTAAAACTAAAATAACTGAGGCAAGGAACACGTAAAAGACTTGGCAAACATCATATTGCTAGTTAGTGACTGATCCTTGATATAAACATTAACTTGTATTAATTCAGTACCCCAAATTTGACAACCATGAAATATGGCTTCTTTGTGCACCTCCAAGTGGGTGAAATTGTTTGATTCTACACTGACTACCACTGTGATGACAAATGATAAAAGGAAATTATGACCACTAGGTTTGTAAATTCAAACCTTAAATGGATAGCAAAAATCATCACTTCAATCTATGGAGTGAGGCCACCTTTTTTGAACATATCCACGAAACACTTTGAAATTCTTTGCTATGATTTCCATAGTACTTTAGTCTTCTTCCTTTTTTCCCTTTTGCTTTTCCCTCTTACGATATCAAACACTTTTAACAACTTTAGACTTCTCTAAAATTCCACAGGCAGAGGACTCCACAGTTATTTTAATACTGATATCTAAATTAGGGTTGCCAGATTTAGAAAATAAAAATACAAGGATACACAGTTAAACCTGAATTTTAGATGAACAACAAAGACTTTTTTAGTGTATGTTATGCCCCATCAAATATTCGGACAACTACTATTGAAAAAAGTTATTTGTTGTTCATCTTAAATTCAAATTTAAGTGGATGTCCTGTATTTCATTTGGCAAGCCTAATTTAAACTAAAGCAGTATAGTTTTAGAGACTTTCCCCCCTGATGAGAAATAATCCTGTATGTCCCAGGCAAATAAAAACATAGACACTATCCCAAATGTTGCTTACTGGGTTTGTTTGTATAAAAAGAACATTGAAAGTGTACAATTAAAAATGCTTCCTTCCCTCCTCCAGAAATCCTTTTTTACTAATTCCCCTTCCAAATACTTTAAGAAGACAAAAAGCAAACTCAAAAATAAACCCAAGGCACCGATTATAGAATTCATAAGGTATCTTAAAATAAACAGGGTCCATATTTCTTCCAAGAAAGGGTGCCTTCATGGAAGTAAGAAATCAAAAATGAGACAAACTTTCTAAAATGCATAAAATTAGGTTGGGGTGGCACTCTTATATGTTTGCTCCACTTGCCTTTTTCCCACTATATTGCAATTTTGAAGCTAATCTAGAGACAGCTGCTATGTAAAGCCAATCAAATTGCTTGCAAGCAGCTATCATGAACTACCCAGAATAGGGAATTCCTTTTTTTTTTTTTCTAAGCATAAAACTGGTAAAGATATTAAGGGAAGGCAATTTGGGACTCCTTTACATTCCTCTTTGGCTTAGAGTTGGGCAAGGACCTTGAGAATCATTAGCTCTCTTCTGGCCCTAGCACCAAACCCCCACCTGCCAGAATGATGATGAGGCTCTCCTGGATGGCACAGTTATCCCAAGTTAGCATGCCATTCAGTGCAGGCTATTTAAAACTTTATTGGGAGCTTGGATGTTTCCTCCCCTATAATTTAGAAGGCAGAACAGAGAGGCAGTTTACTCTTAAAACAATGCAATTGTGAGCCCCTGAGCTGTTGTCAGACTGACTTTCCTTTCATGGAAAGTAACTCCCTTGATGTATGTCAGCAATCTGTACCCTTAGATTAATGAGAGAAGGTTCACATAGCTTGTGCTTAATTCTGGGCCTTTAAAATGGGTGAAATGATTGCAAAGGAAAAAATAGGGGAAGAGACCTAAGTAGCAAGCAGGTGACTTTGGTCTGTCTGGTTCCCTTTCCTCAATCTTCCTATCCACTGGTGGAGTGGCCTTAGGTAAATTACTTATCATCATTGAACTGAAGTATCCTCTTCTGTAAAGTGTGAGGCTTTACTTGATTATTGCAAAGATTCTTTTGAAACTAGAGGTCTATGGCATTTTGCATTAGCTCTTTGTTTCCCTCAGAATTCTGGTGTTTTGTTCAATTCTTCCAGCTCTGCCACTACTTGAGCAATCGTCATAAATCACAGGGCTCTCTGTCTCTCTAACAAGTCTTTCAGATATCGTTATGAAACATACCAGCCTAAGAAAGATCAATGGCTGCTGCCTTAAAAGGCCTCTGGGAAGAAAGATAAGTATGTATAATTCTTTAAAAAAATGAAAAAATTCACCAAAATAATGAAGTATAAGTGAAAAAAGGAAGAAAGAAGAAATATATCAGAGGGAAATATTTAGATAATTGGACTAAAGGACAAGTAGGGAAAAAATATAGAGGAAAGTTATAGTGGGACAGGGTTAGGATGAGATGCTATCATTTTAAGGGGTGGTAAGGACGTTACAAAGAAAGAAAGAAAGAAAAGAAAGAAAAGAAAGAAAAGAAAGAAAGAAAGAAAGAAAGAGAGATTGCATCCCACAGGAAGGAGCAAGTTCAGGCTGCAGAACTGGAACTGTGTTCATCCTTCTAGCAAACAGAAGGACTATGAACTTTCCCTAAATATTCTTGAGAAATAAATAAAGCATGAAGAGTCACATATACAACTACCAATTTCTACCCTTGGATCGTTGGGCTATATAACAGAAAAGGGACAGGGAGGCAAGGTAATGAGTGGGGTGGAGTAATTGGGTAGTGGTTCGTAATACGGAATGGAAGAAATCAGTCATGTGGGGGTTGGGATGCAGAGGAAATGGTGGGGAAGAAGAACAGTGATATATGTCTATACTGCCTGGGAAGACTTAGAAACAGCAACCAACTCAGGAACTCTTCACAGTGTTGGAGAGAGCTGGGGATGTCGAACACTTGAAAGCTGGAAATCTTTCTGAGTTCTTGTTATACTGTTCATTGACAGAACAGAAAGAATATTCAATTTGACAGACACTAGGGCTAGATTCCATGGATTTTTTTCCCTCTGGACAGCTAATGGGTAGCTGCTTCCTCGAGCTGTATAAAGAAGCAGGTTACTCTGAGTTACAGAGCCCCTTCTTGAGAGAGGTGCAAGTTTCACGTGGTCACAAGAAGGATACAGATTATTTTTTCCTTCCCTCTCATTCCACCCAGTAAGACTATTTATTGTATTTTATATTTTCATTCTCCTGTATGTAAGAAAACATGATATGAATTTAAAAATGTGAAGACACAAAATGGGAGCCTTGGAATGTGCATGATTTTGGAGCGGAGAGTAATGCAGGCAGTGGAATAAAATAATGAAGAAGGTTATTGTTTTCTAAGCAGCGCTGTCTCGCCTGTCAGTAAAGGAGATGAGTATTCCTAACTCCAAGGAATTCTTAAAGCTGACCTCCTGCCATAGCCCCTGGTGTGTGTAGACAGAGAGCCCAATCAGTAGACCACACTCCTGGCTGTACAGACACAGTGTTAGACTGGAGAAGGACTGTGTCAGAGCCACTGCCAGTCCTCTCAACACCATAATGCAAATGCATCTGTGCTTGATTATCCCTTACATCTGTTTAATTTAGCTTTCAAAACTGACAGCTAGACAATCTGTCATAGAAAGCCAAGCCGTATGCACTTCCTGAATTCCTACTCTGTGCGAGTTCTGTATTGTTTCTGAGGAAACAAAGCTGGAAAGTCTCGGCCTTAAGCTCCAATTCTAGCTTTAAACAGGGGAAAAAAACACTTGACAAAGCTAATTTGTAGCAAAATATGTAAAAGAAAGCTCAGAAAGAGAATAGAAGAAATGTTGAAAATGGGAAAAAGGAAAATGCACAGGAAAAAAAGTCCTACAAACAGCTGAAAATATAAATAAATGTAATTTATGCACACACAGGCACATATTATAATAGCATACCATTTTTATGTATCAGACAGGTAAAAATTGAAAACATCAAGATTCGTGAGGATGAGGAAAAATAAACTCATTTATGTATGTGTTGGCTTTGAATATTGGGCTAAAGGTGATGAGCTTTATCGAATGGGGAATAACTGACTATTTCACAGTAGGAGACTTACGATGCCAGACTGATGCTTTAGAAACTCCACTTTGGAAGTGATATGAGGGAATAGGGATGTAGAAATGAGGGGGGGCGGGGTTCTACCTGGAGGTCTTGTCAATAGATAAAGGTGAGGTAAAAATAACTTGCGCTGGATCTGGCTATGGGTATAGGAAAGAGAGAAACCTAAGACTAGTGTTAGAATAGATAGATAATGGAGACCTAGGATTGGATGATGTAACTTTTTTGCTGATATTTCAGTCTGGGTAATAAAAAATTTTAAAAATAAATATGAATATCATTCAGTACCCTGCAATGGAAAAAAGGGGGTTCAAATTTAAGCTCTAGGTAATATTTATTAGTACCTTGGTCACTGATTTGTATAGGCATTACATTTTAGAATCTATTTAATATATTTTTGTGTGTAAGTAGAAATAGGATGATCTACCCAACATCAGCCAACACAAACACACTGCATGAAGAGTTGAAAACTACAAAGCTCTTGTGCAACAAACAGGAAGGATCAAAGGAAACCCCATCTGTCCCCTATATTTACCTTGTGCAATTTTGGTTCTAACAAGTGAAACAATACCAGAGGGTTTAAATTTTGCCAGTTTCATAATGTAGACTTCTTTTGAAAAGACAAAATATGTTTTATCTTTGTACACCCTTTCTAATTTACAAAAGCTTTCTAAACACGTTGACTCCTTTGAATGTACACAACCTTTTGAGCTAGGAATGCCAGATATTACATCAGGGAACTCTAACTCAGAGAGCCTGTTGTGATTTACACAAAGCTGTGTGGCTGGTTACTGCATAGCAGGATTAAGTGCCCAAGACTCTTTCAATATACTTACTCTTAATAATAGGTCCCAAGATGCAATGACTACCAAAGAGTAGTCCCAGATAGATACTTTCATAAAACATTAGGATAGATGTAAATGTTTTTTCAGAAAAAAATGATTGAATTATAAAGTTTTTAATGTAACTAGTTATATATATATATATCAGTAGTATAGCTTTTGCATTTGTCCATCTCTACAGACTTAGATTGTCACTCAGAAGATATATCCTCCCTCCAGCATGCCTCGCAAGGACAGTTGTCTGGTTGTCATGACTATTCTCCTATATCTTTTCTCCCATATAATTCTCTCCTATCTTTTTTTCATTTATCTATAGCTTGATATCATTTTTCCTCATAAGTTAAGAAAGATTGTTACTATTCTCCATTTGGATGTATACTGTGCCACAATTTCTAGAAATGTCAACCACAGTCATTTTGTCTACTTTAGCCATCTAAAAAATTTACCATGAAAATTTACCACATTCAGAACAATATACCCTTTGTACATCCTGAGAATGGGTGTAATCTGTGTGATGGTTGAGATTCCACTGGAGTGATTTCTAGCTGTCTCTTGGATACTTAAGAAGGAATAGTTATTTCGAATATTAGGTTGAATCTTGTGTTTGAGTATAGAAAGTGGTGAAGTGGGGAGTTAAGTTTAGATCTGCTGCATGAGTGTAGATCTGCTGAGAAGCAGATGCCGATATGGGTTTAGATGAGTATGCTAGATTTACCAGGGGAAGGAGAAAGAGGAAGGGAAATTCTTTAGATAGGAATGTACATGTGACATTTTGGGGAAGTGAGAGGCAAGGAAGGAGCATTTGGTAAAAAGAATCATGGGCTGTATCACAGTTCCAAGAAAGGTTCTGCCAGGTTAATGCAGGGTCCTTGAGCCAATGCCACTAGCTGGAGAGTCCCACATTTCACTAGGTTGGCCCTGCCTTGACACCTCTGCCAGTCACCAGGACCAGTCATATGGAAAGCATGGATTTTGTGGATCAAGAAGAATAGCAGCTGGGGTCACCAGTCAACTGCATGCACCACAGAAGGTAATCTGAGAAGTGCGTTTTTATGTCTGCTACAACATTAGTATTACTCTTTACCCTGAAAATGTTGTTCTATAAAAAAGGCTTGGTGTGTTAATATCATTAGTTGTTCTCAGGCTGATTGGCCATAAGATTCAAGTGAACCAAGCACTAAATTTAATGTGCCTTTGTTTTTTTTTTAACAACTTAGCTAGAATTATTATGCAAGCCTTGGTTGAATTTACTTTTCTGTTTTGTGTGTTTATATATAGATCCATAAAGACAGATCTCTATATAAATATAAAATATATCACTAGTAGATGAAATGTTTTATACATATCTTCTGTTAAAATTCATATTTTATTTAGAAAGCTATGCAAACAAGCCATATTGATATCTCTAGAGTAACAGAACTAATTGGTGGCTCTTAGAAGGAAAACTTCTTAAGATCAATAGAATAATGATTACTATTTCCCACAGTGTTTATTAACAACTTCATAAATGAATCTTAAGAGTGATAGTTTTTTATAATTGAATTTTCTACTTGTATCAACAACACAGAGATATTTCTGAGTCTTAATCAAAAAGGGATGTGTGTTCACCTAAACAAGAAAATTAAGTCTTAGAGAAAAAGAATTTTAAACATGGATCATAAGAAAATTCAATGACTTGAGAGAAAAACTGGATAACCAACACAAAGAAAAAGCAAAAAGATTCCAGGACCTGGAAGAAAAATTCACTAAATAAATTGAAATAATAAAGAAAAATCAAACCGAAATCCTAGAAATGAAGAATGAATTCAGGGAACTACAAAACACAGTGGAAAGCCTCAAGAAC
>VBSM01003176.1:9721142-9744421 GCA_008086735.1 Cheirogaleus medius | reverse complement strand
GTCCCCAACCTTTTTGGCACCAGGGACCCATCAGTTTCATGAAAAACAATTTTTCCACAGATTGGAGGGGGTAATGAGGTATGCCCTGGGGTTTGGGCACTGCAGAGCTAGAGTGTAAAGATAGTGGCAAAAATATGACTACACCTGAGTAGAATGATTGTATAGGTAAGAGTTACATTAGGTACTTAACTATACATCTAGGGCTGTGTTTGTAAGACTTCAGATACTGTGTCCAACATCTACCATGTTTTTTCAAAATAAATATTAGTATGTGAAGAAATTGAAATCATTAGGCAAAAAAGGGGCAAGTAAAATACTGTCCATGTCCAGATCTATGGTCTATGTCTAAATTTGGTTCAGAATTGTGCAGAACTTTCTTGGGGCCTGTATTATGCTCATCTCGAAGCTTTTACATCATCTTTTTTATGTCTGAAATGCTCTTCCCCCAGAACTTAACATCACTCACTTATTATCATTATTTAGGTCTCTGTTGCAATTCCAAATCCTAAGTGTCATGCCTTCTGTTATTATGTTTATCAGTAAGAACAGGATAGATTGTTCTTTGGGGGGAAAAGCAAATACCATGTCAGAAAATAACAAAATTTTATGTCACATTTCCACTCTATTTCCATTGTGGTTAGCAAGAATCATTCAGGGACCTAGACTGTGGAGCTGCTGCCATGTTAAATATTGTCACTGCTATACTGTAGAAAAAGAAAAGTCTGAGTGGCTCAACTTTGGGTCCCATCAATGCCACACACACCTCACAAATAGAACCAATCACATGGCCCTATCCCACCAGAACTGCCATCTTACCTTGTACTCGCAATGAAGGAGAACTGTAAATATCTGGCAAACAGCATAATGTATAATTTATAATAGTCTCTTTACTTGCTTTTGCATTTTATAGTAATTATTATTATTTGATACATTATGTCATATTACATTATATATTTTTTGTTGTTGTTTACTGCATGTCTCTCCCAAGAAGGGGCCCAGGAAAGCAAGACTATGTCTTAGTCAGCTTTTATCTCTAGCATGTAGAACCATGTATGGCATATGGTGGCTTGTTTTGGCCAATACCTTCTTCTATCTAAGTCTTCTAGCAGTGAGCTCAGTTTGCCTTTATTCTGAGTCAAAATCATTGCTGGACTGCAAAGATGGACTGTAACCAAGGGCTGTATGATTTAAGGCAAAGATGAGACTAGCATAGGAGGAGAAACAGAAAAAGCAACTTAGACATACAGAATTCATAGAAGCTGCATGTGGAATGCAGCACTGGGTCAGAGATAATCTAACATTTTGGCTCAAACTGGCTTTGATAAAGCTCAGATGAGGGGACTTGATGGAGCAAATGGAGGCTACCTTGTATTTTTTCTTCAGGTGATCATCAGCCCAATCATTCCAAAAATCTACTCTGAGATCTTGTCAGGGGTTAACTACACAGCATAACTGATCATCTGGGCCTATCCTCATAATCTATGAAAGGATGTGTCCTGTCCTCTCTCCAAGGTACTGACTCAACACTGGAAATAATGACTGAACTGTCCCAAGTGCTGAATGTTTAGTATCAATAAACTGCTTCCTCAAAACTTTTGCCTTCTTCCTGCTTCCACCTTTGGATTGTTATTTTAGCCACTATACTTGACTGAGACTTTTGGGAACAATACTTGGCACAATTACGTTATTAGTAACATAAATCACCCACCTGGAAATTTGGATAAACTAAATTATTGTGAAGCATACAGTTCCTAAATCATTTCCTATGATATGAGTGAAAACTTGGTATATTAGTTTCCTATGGCTGTGGCAACAAATTACTATAAACTTGTTTTTATAAAACAATGAAAACTTTTTATCTTTTAGTTCAGTGGTTTGAAAGTCCCACGGGGATCTCACTGGGCTAAAATCAAAGTGTCAGTAAGGCTGTGTTGCTTCCTGAGGATTTAGGAGAAAAATCTGTTTTCTTATCTTTTCTATCCTCTGGAGGCTGCCAGCATCCCTTGATGCATGGCTCCTTCCATCAGCAAAGCCACTGACGGCCAGTCCAGTTCTTCTCCTATCACTTTAACACTGAGCCCTCTGCCTCGTTCACCACTTTTAAGGTCACTTCTGGTTACATTGGGCCCCCCTGAATAATGTGGGATAATTTCCTTATCTTAAGGTCAGCTCATTAGTAGCCCTAGTTTCATTTTCCATCTAAATTCCATCTTTTTTCCATGTATGGTAACAGAGTCACAAAATCCAGGTATTAGAAGGTAGATATCTGGGTGATGGTGGGGATTATTTTGCCTACCAAGCTTAGTGACTGTAAACATTGAAAGTTATAAAATTATTATAAAATCAGTCAAAGGAGCATGAGACATATCTGGTTTCCAAAAATAAATATACTTTATCATAATGAATCTGGTATTAAAATATTTGAAATCATATAGAATCACTTAGGATGGACACATTTTTTTATAGATAAATAAAGGCATGATGAGTTAAAGTACTTATCCAAAGCCATATAATATAGAAAATTGAGATGAGATTAGGATCCAGGGAACTTTCTACTGGACCTCACTGTTGTATTCCATTTAGGAAGATAGATTATTTTGGAAAAAAAATTAGAAAAAACATCTATCAACTGGTTAACATCTTTTTAAAAAAATTCCCAAATCATAAATTTATCTTAATAGGGTAATTTGAAATTATAGAATAAATTCACTCTTGATATTGACCAAATGAACATTTGCATGAGCATGTAATGCAGGGGATATTTTGATGTTCCATGTGACCTCATTACAGAAGCTGATGTTCCCATATGTGGCTAGGTGAATATTCACCCAGTTCATACCATTATAATAGTGCAGTACTGTGGACAAAGTGCATTCTTTCTGTGAGAAGCAGAAATTCATCATTTGCTGATCTCCCTACACAGAAGTGTACACATAAATAGACAGATGTTTGGGGAGTTATTTTTAAATGAGTCAAAACGGTCACTATTGAGAAAAAATATAAACATTCATGAGGATGGAGGCAGACTTAGAAAAAAGTGAATGGAGGCTAGAGATCTACCGCTAAATAACCATTCATCTTCAAATCTACGTTGTTTGTAATTTTATTATGAAGTGTTATCTATACTGGAGAGCCACTTTTATTCTTCAGAGCTAACTGAAAGCTAAACAAATACTCTGTATATTTATACACAGTCACAAAGAAATGCTTTAAAAATGCCGTCTCCCTAGCACCTCTGTAAAACAAGCATAGAATATGCTATTTATAGCTTGAATAAAGCATTTAGATCAATTTTTCCAGTTCACTACGGATTCATTTTGAGAGACACTGTGGCATGCTGGTTTTGGGTATTAGAGTCTGACCCTTATCCTTAGTGACTAGACTGCTATATATTTCAGTTCTCTCCTTTGCTCCATCACAACACCCCCAGACTATTTTGAGTAAATTCTTTTAGTCTGTGCCATCAGGTTTCTAAAGAGGCTCACAGAGAGAACTGTCACCACACAAGGGAGAAAGCAAGCAAAAAGAAAGAAAGAAATAGAAGCTCTTTCAGAACTATTTTTGTTTTCAATACTTATTTTTCTTAAGAGCTGAGTAGAATGGGTTTACAAGCTGCATTTGAGGAGCTGAGAACTTTCAGCTTAGTATGAGAGTCCTGCTGTAGTTTCTAGCAGTGTAGTGAAGGAGCACAAAACAACAATGACTCATTGCCTTTTCTGACAACTGTTATCTTAGTTTCCCACACTTCCATGGACACACTTTGGGGTGAGCATAGGAATCACATTCTTCTTTGTCTTCTTCAGATCATAATTATTGGCTCTGTTAGGACATCTACTTTCACTTAGTAAATGCCTTTTTCACAATTTCTTCCCACATTCCCTCACTCTACTCTAATCTCTTTCCATCTGATGCAGTTGTTTTTAGAGTTTATATCTTTTTTACTGTCTTCATTTGTCTTTTAATTAAATATTTTTCTGTTAGTTCATAAGTTACATTCATTATGGATAGCTCCAGATTAAAAACAAAAATAATAAGAAGGTCTGTGCAGAGGAGAGAATACAATAAGAAAATTAACAACTCTCACATTCCAGGAAAAGTTATCGTCACTAAGCATTCATAGTAAGTAACACTTTTGATGTGATTGGATGATTTTCATTATATGTAAAGAATATATGTGTGTTAATATGTATATTAGTGTTCTGGCCAAAAACCATAAGCCAAATGTCAAAGACAATTCATAATTTAATGTGAGTTTCAAAAGTCTCCCATGAGAATCATCATCACAATTGTTTAGTGGCATCTTGAGAAATGTTTCCTATAATTGTTCAAGTTGGAGGCAATTAACCACATCAAAATAGAGTTGAAGTTGATTAAACTTAAAACTGACTTGGCCACTGGGGGAAGGGTCCAGTATGCTTACAGCCCTGCTGCATTGGCCATACCCTCATTTCAAAGACAGTAGGATCAGGGTTTAGATCATAAATATTCTCTTATTAATTTAAGAAGGAGGAGTCTAGGTCTAAACCTACACAGAAGCACTAGTATACAGAGTTGAGGTCAGGATCATCTGGTAAATCTCCAGCCAATCCTTGGGTTGAATAAGAACAGAGTAGCAATTGGGCCTAAAGGAATATTTAAGGACAAAAAGGCTTAGAATGAGTGAACATTTTTGAATTAGATGGTAGGAAGAAAAATCTGAGTTTCTTAGAAACTGGGTGGCTTATTTCCCACTTTCACCTTGAAAGTTTGCATCCCTCCCCTTTTCTCCTTCTCTCTCTTGTCACTATGGCCAGTGCTGGGGCAAGATGCATAGAAACCTGGGAGAATAGTCCCAGAGATGAGCTTAATATTATTCTATAAGTTGAAGATATAAACTAAGGCTCACAATGATTTTCATTCTTTTAAGCCCATTCTGTGAACAGGGACTGCATTTCAGTTTTTAGTTACATTACCCCCATCCCCAGTTCCATTATATAATTAGAACACGCTGTAATAGCCACAGCCAAGAGTTTTCTTCTCAAGAAATTACAGAAATGTCCATGTGCCAGAGACACTCATTGCTATGTAAGTTTGCAGTTAGCTTATTGCTTCCAAAACACAAAAGCCAAAAAACAAAAAAAGTAATAAAAGAAAAGAAAGAGCTAAAGAGAAATTGGAAGATTGGGAAAACATCCTAGAACACAGCACCCTAAACAAAGAGTGTATAGGGGTGCACCTGCTTATCCTAAGCTTTTACATTAATTAACTTTGGAAATTAGACATAATATTCCATTATTTTTGGTTACTTTTGTCCACACTGGATACTATAAAGCACGGACTCAGTGCTTTGCTAGATGGTCATTAATAGATGTCTTCAGTTTTAGGAGTACGTTCCTTGTGATTGCTTTAAATATTTGAATGCAGCTGATGATTGTTTTATCATCCAGAGTATTTCATCCACAACATTTAACTTGTCATAGTTTCTAAGTCCCAGGTACAGTGTAACTCAGCTAGAATCCATCTCTGGTATCAGCTCCCTGGTGAAATTTCAAGGTCCTTTCCTGAATCCTCCATGGGTTATGACACCAAAGATTTTATCGAAGGTGTCTAAGAACAAAATTTTTGTTTATGTTTGTTCTTTCCAATTGCATCTTTAGCTTCTGCAGGGCAGGAATCATTTCTTATTATTCTTGTAGCCCTAATATCTAAGAGAATATTAATTTATCTATAAATATTTGTTGAACCAATCCTGATGCTTCAAATTCAGTCTATGGTAGGCTGCTGAAAAAACACTGAATTCTCAGAGATGCAATCTGGCATTCTCAGAACTGTCCTCTGACATTCACAACACTTTAGAAGGAAAGAAAAGCAATGGCAGCTTGTTTACATGAGACCTGTTCAAGAAAGAAATATGTCTAAGGTTCTATTATCAGGTAAGAGAAACTGTCTACTACATACCCTGGCATCAGGAGCTCGCAAAGTCAGTTCAGAGTGGTTGTTACTGAAGACATTCAATGATTGCCAAAGCATGCCTGTTGGGCATCCTTTTGAAATCAGCTCAATTTCTAGAAAAACATTTGTCAATAAAAGTCTTGTAGGAATGGAACACAAACATTAACTTTGTCTAGGGCCTTCCTTCAGTCCTTTATGTAAGGATTTACAAAACACTGCCTATGAGATTTTGTAAATGAGGCCCTTAAGTCCAAGGCCTGGTCACCTTGCTGAGTAAATGAGGAAGAAAGGACAAAATGCTCAGGATTCATCTTATTAGACATCATAAATCAGGGAATGCTTGAGGATGCTTCCTTGGGTGCACTATTAGAGAAAGAACCTGCTTTTAAAGTACAAAGATCTATACGGAATGACATTACAGTACCAGTCACACTCAGTTAAGTCTTGCTTAACAAAATACTGCTTTCTACATCACAATTATCTCAGTCACTCTAAAGAAATAGAAGGTAGGTGGAGTTTAGTCCAAAAACTGTCTTATGTTGTGATGGCTCACAGGATGTATTTCTTTGGAATGAGTTAGCAATTCCAGCTTTCCCTTGAAGCGCCATTTTAGTTAGCTTAAGGAACTGGTGTGGTACATGATCTGAGAAATTATGTGAATTCCCATGAGTAAGTGCAGGTTTCTCTACAGACCAACAAAATTTTAAGTATTCCTACATGACCCTTTCCTGCACAAAGATTTACCAATTTAAATAATCAGGGGCCTCATGCATATAGAAAAGTCTGATAAGACCTTCACATTGAATTTGCTAATCTTAGCCCTATCTGAGATTCCAGGATATAACTTAGCCTGTAAAAAGGGAAAATTTAAGCTGTTTTTCAAAATATACCCTGAGGTAGATGTTGTTGAAACTTTTCGGTTCACCTCCACTTTAAGATTCACCTCTGAAGCAGAGGTCAGCTTGCCTCCTGGTAGGAGGAACTCACAAACACTAAATGCTTCTCTAAGCAAACATGCATTCTAGATGACCTTTTCCTTTTGTATTCTTAACACTGATTTATCACCATCGCAGCTGCTTAACATTTTGCAGGGTGGTTCCTCGCCATCCCCGTTTTCTCCATTCTTCATATTCCCTGTTTGAAAAAAGAGCTCTGTACTTTAAATATTTGAGATGCAGCAGCAGTAAATGTTTTCAGGCTTTGATTAACACTATGACTGCTAAGAGAGAAAGAGTTTAAAACATCCGTAATGCCTAACTTCAAGAAAAAGAGAAAGGAAAAAAATAGCGAAGCATTGTTTGTCATAGCGTCACTAAACTTTATCACTCAGAATCAGTCCTATTTGTATATGAAAACTTCTATTGCAAGGTCTGAAAAAGAGAAGCTTAGGATTTTCTAGGAGAAAAAAAGAGATCAGTTTTTCTAGCTAAAGGATAGAAGCTTTTAAATTACTCCCCATGAAGGTCTGTAGGGAAAATAAATAACTCCAAGAAGAATAGTATGTCTATTATGGGGCTATTATTAAGATTTCAAAACAGTAAAGGATACTGAAGAACTCATTTTAAGCAGTGATTGTCATCTAGTAGAGAACTACTTTTAACCCAGGATTGTTATGTTTCAAACTGAGGTCAAGGAAAAGAAAGGCCCCTTTGGCATCCATCAGATAAATCAGCCCGCCTTCTCCAAACCTCCTGCTGATAAATACTGTGCTTTCCTGGTGCACTTCTGAAACAGTTTGTGTGAGTGGGAGATGTAGGACAAGGCAAGATCTCCTGCTCTTGGCTCATTTTCCCCATATGGGCAAAGCCCTCACCTTCATTTTCTCAGTTCCTTGAAAACAGAAAAATAAAAAAAATGTTATGACCGCCATACCTGATGGGAAATCACTGGTGTTGAACTTGTCACCCTCTTAATCCACTTATGATGATAGAGTGCTGATTTGTGCATCTAATTACTGAAGCCTAATTATTGCTGCACTGAAATCAGTGTGGCATGATAAATCTGCGCCACATTCCCACGAATGAGACCCACAGTGGCCCTCCTCCTCACGTTAGTGGTGACCTTATTTACAGTCTTATTCAAAAGCAAGCTTTGTCAAAGATTCAAAGTCATCCCTTACAGGCATCAGGAGCTCTGCAGTATGTCTGAAACTAGCATTATGAGGTTGTAGGTAATGAAGTTTGGTTTCATAAGTGGAAATTACTAATTTATTAGAGTTCTTTGAGGTGGAAAATAGGAATGTAGATAAAGAAAAACCCATAGATGCATTTTACAAATTCTTTGTAAAGCACTTTTAAAAATGTTCCACACCAAGAGTTGCTAATATATGTAAATGCTATATTCCTGGGATGGGGCAGTGCTCTTTTATCTCAGAAAGTAAACTGGTTTAAGAGGTGAAAATAAAAAGCCCAGAATGCACATGATCATTTCTTGTATAGAAGGACAAACTAGAAGGAGAAAAGAATGGAGTTGCCTGGGGTCAGAGTTATGATGTATTATATTTAACATGCTAATTGCATGATGTTGATGGGCATTATGGTTTCCATTGGCAAGACTCACTCCTAGATACTCTGTTTCAGTGTGTCACAAGTGTGACAAAGGAACCTGCATTTTAAATCTTGTCTGACAGTCTTATATTCATAGCTGATTGGGTAGATGCCAGGTACTCGTCTGAGAATTTTACATGAAATAACTCTATCATTCCTTATAACAATCCTAGAAGATATTACCATCACTATACTCATTTTACAGATTAAGAAACTGAGGTGCAAAGCAATCAATTTCTCCAAAATCACAGTGATTTTGGAGATCATACTATACATACTAATATATATTAAAAATATTTTCAGTGATGACCTAGAAGAAGAAAATGGACTTCATTGATAATTCTATGCTAAAATGCTGCTTCAGTTTATAGCTCCTCTTTAAAAGGCTTTAAGTATAGTGACTTATATTGAACATAAGTACTTCAGTTACACAAAGGCTCTATTTTATTTATGTTTAAGGAAATATTTGTTAGCCTTCATTGGCCATTTACTTTATTACTCTTTTTGGAATGTGTAGTCCCTGTTAGTAAAACGGGGCTTAATGTTCTTAATGATATGAAAGAAAAGTAGAACAAATTGCTGGGTTTTCCTCCCTATTGCTGGTCAGGAAACTATTCTCGTTCACTTTTTTGCTTTGATGTGTGTGTGTGTGTGTGTTCAAAAAGATTCAAGAAACTTCATGGGTTTATGGAGGCTTAGTAAGTAGACAAGGGGAATGGAGTAAGTAAGGAAAGTGTAAATTCATTTTCAAAAGAACAACCAAGAGAAAAGAGATGACAAAATCAGAGTTTAAAATAATGGAATAAATGCTGGGAAAGGCCGAGAACAAGGTTGGGCAGGCTGTTTTGGATTTTCTAACAGGGATCTTAAAATCTCCCAGTGCTGGTGCAATGTGAAGTGGAAGCTGAAGGCAGAGACACAGTATCCTAATGCTTTATTTCAGGGTGACTTCAATCAAGCAAAATCAAGTTTGTGTCAGGTCCTTCTTGGTGATAGCTATGAGTTAACAAAAAGAGCAGAAACTTTCAGCTCCAGGATTTCCATTTATCAATGACTTTAGATCACTATGTAATTAATAAGGAATAGGGCCTTTTGCTATTCTGAATGCCCTTTAACACCTAGCAAAGGCCTGGACATCAATATTTGAACTAAATTTAATTGGCTATATTAAATCGGCATATCTTTAACTTGCTCTTTGTCTCTGGGACACAAAAAGTGGTACAGGGTCATTCAATTTAAGGTTTCAACTTCTTTTTTTCATTTGATTGAAGTTGTATGAGAAAAATACAGCCTATATATTATATATTTATGTTATCTTCATACACACAAATGCTTTTACTAAGGCAATCTTGTCCTCAGCTATATTTTAGAATTATATAATATCATTGTGCCTATATCAAATAGGGTTACTACCTAAAAAAATAATAGGTACAATTCTTGGAAGTAATTTCTTGTTAAAATAAAGAAATAAAAATTGAAGACTGGCCTAAACACAAAAAGTTTGCATCCTAACTTTTTTTCCATGGAGATCTCAAATTCCCTGAAACAACATAGAAATTTTGTAGTCTACTGCCCATTAGTTGAAGAGAATATGGTCATTGCCACATCTTTAAAACAGGAAAAAATTTACCTCTCCTTTTAATGCATTTGTCAACCTCTCAAAGAAATAAACGATCTGTGAATAGTTCAGCACGATTATATATTTACGAGCAGAATGGATTTAGTCTAACATTTCCCCACCTGGAAAAACTGGGCTTAAGTATCTTCAGCAACCAAAAAGCAACACTGCGTTCTTCCCAATATGCCATGTCACCTTTGTAGCAATCATATACTTGCAGGGATGGGACTTGGGGTTGGGGGTGGTTCTGATGTAGGAATTGCAGATGGAAAGCTGTGCTCTAGGGATGGAGACGGAGAGGAGCAGAGAAGAGCCTGGAGAAAAGACTGTCATATTTGCTCAGAAGAACCGCCAAATCAGAGAGCAGAAAAGATTTCATTGGAGGAGCACCTTTAACAGCAACTAATCCTGTCATATTGAAAGAAAATTGTAAATGTTCTCTCCAGAAATTGTCCGCCCATTGCAGCTAATCCAACACACAAGCCCGAATACGGACAAGCTCTTTTGCTATACCAAAGGCGCCCAGGAGAAGACCCACTCGAGTGAACGCTCGCGGGTGCACACACACACAAACACACACACACACACACACACACACACACACACTCGCGCGCCCGTGCGCCAGGCTGCTGGTTGGCCAGACCCCGGAAATCGCAGATTCCACTAGGAAAGCTCCAGAGGCACCGGAATAGGTGTTGCCCCCAAAACTAATTCCTACTTCCCCAAGCACTTTGGTGAAGAAATGAGTCCAGTCCTGCTCGCCAGTGTATCCAGGTCTGGGTTCTGTTTTAGTCTCCAGACTCTTCATGAAAGCCAGGTTTGAAAGTCTTGTTTGCTTTTCCTTTGATGGCTGTGTGTGGAGGGCGGGGGCAGCATCAATTTAACTCCAGTCTAAACCACGAGCAGGTTCCAGGCTGGCCAAATGGCTGGGACGGGTGTTGGGTGAGCGACTCTGCTTGAGCGCGCTCCAGCCCCGCAGCTCTCGCCCAAAGCCTTTGGGTCCGCTCTCTCCCCGCCTCCCCCGCCCCACCCTTCCAGTGTCGCGGGACCAACTAATCTTTTCCTTTTCTCTTGCAAGATCAAGGGAGAAAGCGAGCCGGCTGCGGGCTTCGGACTCTAAGCGGTGCGCAGATCGCGCCCGGGGGCTTCGGCCCTGAACCCGGGAACCTCGCGTCTGCCAGCCTCCACTAGAGCGCAGGCAGGGGAGGCAACTGGAACTAGACCCACGGCAGGTAAGAGCACCGCGCTGCTCAGCTCTCCGCTCGCCCGCGCCCGGAGCTCTGGCGAGGTGAGGTCTCTCCCAGTCCCCTGAACCCGGGGTCGGGGCTTGGGCGAATTGGAGAGAGGTCCTCCACCTGTGCACATTCTCAAATGGAAACTTTGGAGGGCTGAGGGCAGCGATGGCGGTCTGGAAGGAAAGGGCAAATGAGGCACAGTGCAGGGCGGGGGTGCGATTCCGCAGGTCACCGAGTCCAGCGGAATGTGGGGAAGGCAGCCTAGGAACCGCGCTGGGCGGGCATTGCTCCCTCTTCCAGTCCTCCATCCCGTCCACTGTCACCTACCCCCCTGCCGGCCCCCATTACAAACGCTGTCACGGAAAAGACAGGAGAGCTTCGCCTCTCTCGCCCATCAGGCGCCTTCCTCACTGGGGTCTGACCCTGCCTTCTGTGAACCTGGGGTGGAGGCCCGGCCCGCCCCGGCTCCGCGCCGTCCTCTGGCGCTGAACAGAGGTTTGGCATTGCGATCCCTGGACCACGGCCAAGGAGCAGAGAGGAAAAGGACGGGCAAAGGGTCCCAGGACAAAGGGGAGGGAAGCCTTCTGCAACCCCATCCTATTTCAGCTCTGCGCACGCACGAGGTCGGCTGTCCGCTGTGGCTGGGGGACTGGGTCCCAGTCCTGACTGAGCCTGTGAGGTCCCAGACTGTGCCTGGGCTTCACCGGCAGCCAACTCACAGCGGGTTCTGAGCCACCCGCCGGGCCTCCGGGTCACAAACGGGGACTGCTCCCCGCGCCCCAGTGTCTCTCCCTGCCGGCATCTGTGGACCTGGGCAATAGCCACTAACTTGTAGCTCTGGGAAGCCGCAAGGTGCAGTCGAACCCGGCGCCGGGTAGAACACGCAGAAATTCCACCCGGGCGCTCTGCCTGGCGCCACGGGGTGCCCCCCATGGGATAAGTGGAGGTACGCCTAGGAAAGGGGATAATTCCCCAGAATTACTGACACAACCAGGCACACCCTTTGCGTCCGTCCCCCTCAGCGCCCGCATCTCTTTCTCTATCTTCCCGCGCGTCGCCGTCCTCGAGGCTATTCTGAGCCACAAAATCGTCCAAGGGAGGGTCCACCAACCCGCCAGTCCCTGGCCATGATACCAAGGCTCTTGCATGTGTGGAAACACCCGCGGGAAGAGTCACTCGGTGCGGAGAGGCGGGAGGAGAGCAGAAAAATGGAGGTAAACTCGCGAGGCAAGCAGCGCTGTCCGCCGACTTCTCACCCAAGTCGCCCTCCAGTGTCCTTATGGCAGTTCACCGCCACAGCACGTCTGTGACTGCGGCCACCAGAGACTCCAAGTCTGTCTGCCCAGGAGCAGCGAGCCCACCAGAGGCGCAGCGCCTCCCAGTCCTCAAGCTCTGGGATCCCCTACTTTGTCTTTCTATTTCCCTTTTTTCTGTTCCTTTTTGTTTGTTTTGCTTTTCCTGCTCTTTTCTTAGCGCTGGGTGGCACTGGGTGTGTGGAAGCCGTGTGATTTGTCCGTCCCTTAGTACACGCAGCCAGCAACACACACACACATGTCCCCACGCTTTGCTACACACCCGCCAGCGCTCCGGAGCGCAGCCCCCGCTCGACAGCCCGGGCGCCTGTGGCCACCACCACAGTCACCGTCACAGCCCAGGGCCGGCAGAGGGCTCCGCTGGCAGAGAGGAGAGTCAGTCTAGACTCCAGGGAGAAACCTGGGGCGACCAGAAAGGCCAATGAAAAACTGGAATTCGCATTGGGGACGAGATGGGGGAGGCTCTGGGGGAAAGGGCCCCTCCGCGCTGGGCTGTGGGAAGTCTTGGGAGCTTCCGGCGCTGACGCCCTGCAGGCCTCCGTCTCCGCCCCACCCAGGCGTCCCCACTGGAGCCGACCCGCGGGTCGCCCAGGGAAGTCCAAGTCCGATGGCTGGGTGCTGAGATGGGCTAGCACCTGCCTTCACTCCAGCCAATTCTGGCGTCTCTGGATTGGGAGGGCTCTCAGAGTGAACAGGCTCCTAAACTCCAGAGTAAGGAGCCCGGATTGTGTGGCAAAGGCCGTGCGTTGTGTTTTGCTGGTAACTGGTAAATATGCATAAACATATGGTAGAAAAAATATGTATATAATGTGCATTTTCATTGATAAGCAAATAGTAGAGCTGATGATACACTTTAGTAGAAACCGCAATTAGGCATACTTGTGTCATGTCAGGGCAATAACGACAAAGGCACTGATGATCATAGAAGCAAAACCAGTAGACTTGGCAGAGAGACAGTTTCATGCTGGGAACTGTATTAGGCTGTAATTCAGATAATGGACTTTTGAGACTTGTCAAATGGATGGAAGAAATTTGTGCCAACAATGTCACAGCTTTGCAGGCTTGGCAGCTAAGGACTGAAGAAGTAACAAGTTGATGCCAGACCAGATGATTTTTATTGTTATTATTATTATAATAATGTGTTCCAGTTGCGGCTATATAGTAGATAAGCAACTTCTCATTGACTCTCTTTGCTTTTCTTGGCTAAACAATAATGTCAATTAAAACTTAAAAAAATGTAACCTGCCCCTAAGAAGGTGTGGAAACTCCAGCCAAATCAGTTTACTGTTTTAAAGCTTGTGAAGGGGTGGCGTGGGAATGGGGGAAAGTCCTGAGACCCAAAATTCAGGGTAGGCTAGCTGACAGATGCTTTATCTTCCTATAAAATAAAGAGGCATGTTCATTTTTGTAAAAGTGCCTGAGGGTGCCTGGAGGGAAACTGGAGTGAGAAAATAGGTGGATTTGAATAGTGCTTTCATAGTTCCAGTATAAGAGAAACCAAGAATATGTTTGCAGTTCTCAACTGACTTAAGAGACAGATGTGAAAGAGACTAGCAGTTCGAACACAGGTAAAGTTTCTTTGAAGTGAGTCCCCACAGTTTCTCAATTTGGGGGAGGGGCTGAGAGTGCTGTCTTCACATTAAAAAAAAACCAAAAAACAAGAATACATAGCTCTTAATGTGACCCTAACCTCTTCATTGCCCAGACAGGCCTCAAAGTCAGGCAGCTGGATATATGTTTATCGGGCAATTTTCCAATTTCAATTTCAGAGCAGCCAGACCGTAGGTCCAAGGGCAAAAGAGGGATGGGTAGCTTGAGAGGTCCAAAGAAAACAACAGTAGTCCTGGCCTGCGGGATACTAGGGAAGTCACAGAAAACATTAATGATGCTGTCTTCAATGGAGACTAGGCTGGCTAATTAGGAGTCACAAGTCTCTCTGACCCACAGCAATGAATAAAGTTAAAGCAAGTGCAAAAGAGGAAGAAGAGGAGAAATTAAAATAAAAGGGAAATGAAGAGGGAATGGGAGAGAGAGGGAAAAAATGGCAAGAATCTGTGGGTATGCCAATAACAGTGTAGGTTCAACTCCATCACTTATGCCAGCCTTTGTTTAGGGTGTGCAGGTGAAGAGAATGCCTATCAGGAATTGTCTTCACATGACCACTCAAATCCCATTCTTAGTCCTATCTTAAACTTTCTTCACTTTACTCAATAGGATAGAGACAGAAATCTTTTGTCCCAGAGTTTCCGTGAAGGACTAGTTTTCATCATTTAAACTTGTATTTGACTAGGGTTGACATTTTATGATGTTGGCTCTCTTTGACATATTTCTGAGCAGATTCCTATGTATCAAATGTGATGAATTTCCTCTTTGTGACTATTTACAACTGGCTTTCATTTCTTGTCATCTGTGTCCACTATGTCCACCTTTGGTTCATTGAGCAGGTCTTGGAACTTCTTTCATTAAGGGTCATCAATGCTCATGTACTGATTGCATATCCTAAATTCACCTGGGCCAGGTGGAGGTGGTGGTGTGTGTTTTGTGTGGGAAAGGGGAAGCAGATTACATTTTCTCAGACAGGTATTTTCACCAAGTGTGTTCTAAGTCCCTGTCACTATTCTAAGCACTTACATGTATTATATTATCTGATTTGTTAGTGTTTTATCCTCATTGTTTAAGACAGTGTCAGGCACATCCAGGAACTTATTAAATATTTATTGAATGAGTTAATAGATTAATCAATTTTCTCATTTTATCACTGCAACAATCCTATGAAGTAGATGTCATTTTCCTGATTTTACAGAGGGTGAAACCAGCATTCAGAGGGGTCTGGTGATGACCCAAGATCATACAGGGGGTAAGTTGCAACTCCTGACTTCAAACACAAGCCTGTTGTACTCCAGGGTCTTTGCTCTTACTCTGTACCAATTGGTTCTCTATAAATAGTCATGGCACTTGTTTTCCTTGTGTTTGGGGGGAGGGCTGTGATGCTCAGAGTTCAATGATGTGTTCCCTATCTGTTTAAGTCAACTTTGCATGTTCTTGTTAGAGCTCCTACACCCTAAACAAAGAAGATTCAGTGCTGACTAGGTTTTTAGTTGGCACAAAATGCTTGATCTATTTAGTTAGTGATTGCCTCTGGCAGAGGAAAAGAAGGCCACCAAAATTACTTGACATTTTGGCAGATGCCATTTTCACGTATACTGAGACATCACTAAATAGATATTGTTTTGTCTGATGCAAAAGAATAAAACATAATTTTGATATCGTCCAGTTTAACTCATGTTAGGAAGTGAATGAAGAGACTTTTCCAAGGTGACACAGCTCAACAAAAAACTGCATAAAATCACCCCCATCCCAACTTCAAGTCTAGCTTTCTCTTTATTTTGCTATGCTAAATGAGTTCCTCTGTCTCTATAAGATTGTTAGCACTTAGGATTCTGAAATTTCAATGACTGCATTTAATTTTAATTAGACTTTATTATCTGCATTTGCTTTGAAAGGTGTAATATTACTTTGTGTACTGCTATTGGCAAACAATGAGGTAAGTTCCAGTTGGTGTGCCTCATTCCACTCTTTATATATTCTTATCTTACTTTATTTCCTTTTTCCCCCACATGTTCAAGCTCCTTCTTTTATACTATGACCTAAATATACAATCATCTTAACTGGTGCTGTTACCATGGTAATGTTTCATGGTAGATAAGGATGCACACTAAAAAATCAGTTTCTTTCATTAGTATTAGTAATGAAATTCCTTCTCTCTTTCTCTCTCTCCATCTCTCTCTATCCTTTCCCCCCTTCCCTCCTAAATCCAGGCTTTCACTGAAAGATGCCCTCTGGTGTTCAGTAACAGGAAGCACATTAGTTTGGATAGAACAAGGATATCCCTTTTAAAGCTTAGGGAGAATTTCAATTTCTATTACAAATTCAAATGGATCTAAATGAGAAAGACTTTGAATTATTGTATTTTTTAGCAAAGAGGTTAGTGGAAGACATCTGTTGTCTGGGCATGTTAAGTACTAGTTACTATGCAGAGTTCTAGAAAGTTATGGCGAGGGTTGGGAGAGGATATTTATACTCTTATATATTTAACATTGTCGTGAAAATGCTTCTGTGCAAGACAAAGAGATGTCATTGAGATATCCCTGTGAGGAGAATCCAACAGAATATGATGTGTGTATAGGTCTTTAAGACTTCTAAATGGAAGTCTTCTATCTTTAGAATGGAAACATTTTTTCTTGCTGAATGTATGTGTATGCATATATATGTATACACACACACACATAACATATCGAGAGAGAGAGAGAGAGATACAGAGAATGAAATATTTATTAGGTGAGAAACTTGGAAGTTTTACTCTTACTCTATACGTTTGAGTAAATAATATCAATGTGTACATTAATATTAATCACTAATTCCATGACAAACTTGGAGTGAGATAGATATGCTGTCAATATGCCTTCTTTCTTTCTTATTCCAAATTCCACTGCTGCCCTCTAATCATCACCACATCAAATTAGGTCTGTCTCAGAGGCTTCCCTAGAATCTATCCCCTCCCTCTATCCACACATATTTTCAGACCTTTAGCACCTCTTACATGAACTATCACCAGAGCCATGTGCTTCCAACTGGTTTCCCACTCTCCAGTCTTTCTCTAGTACGATCTACTCCTCACACTACCAAAGTGACCTTTCTAAAATGCAAATCTGAACATGTCATTCTCTTGCTAAAAATTCTTCAGTGTTTCTCAACTGTCTAGGATAAACTCTGAAATCAAACCCACATGAACGTTTCCATAACTGATCACAACCATTTTGCCAGCGATCTCTTTCACAGCCCTTTCTTCATTCCCCCACTGCACAAGGAGAGAATGCATATAAATATCTTAGTGCCATGACGGGTGCAGAGTACATGCTAAATAAATATTATCCCACATATTTATTTTCTCTTTATTTTCCTCCTCCTCCTCTTCTGCTTCCTCTTCCTCTTTATGGAATTTATTATTATTATAATACCAATAAGCAATGATAAGCATCATACTTATGCTCTAGCCATCTACAAAATAATAACTAAGAAAAGCTATGACATGATATGATGAATTTGATGAATACTTTACATCTTCTATTTCATTTAATTTCCCACAGCCAGCTAACCACACTGCCTGGTATACACTGGGTGCTCATTATATGCTTGTTATTTTCATATACATAATCAATATAATAATGACATTGCTGGCACTTAATATTCACAACAATGTGTTTTGGAAGGTGAAGATATGGATGTTCTTATTTCAAAGAGCTCTATGGGTTTGGCTGAATTGTTTTCCTGGATATTAAACTGAATTATTTACAAAAGAATTAACCTATAAAAATGCTAGGCAACTTGGCTGATTTTATCTGGTGCTAGTTGTATAGCAAAAACTAGAACTTGTTAGTGACATGGATGAGGTGAGAATAGAGGCCATATTTTAATAAATGATGTCAATATACATTTAAAATGTATTAGGAGTACAAACCTTTATTTTTTAAAAGCTAACTTTCTTTTTTCCTCAATTTTTTGCATAGATAATGTATAACCCTATAAATATGCATAGTACCCTAAGCATCTTCATAGGCTAAACACTAGTTTAAATTCAAATTCTGTCACACAGACAATGAATGACAACAGCAACAACAAGGATGAAGATCTACATTTTTAAGATTGGTGAAGATAAATCACAAACAGCGTGGTAGCAGGGCAGTCTTTTGAAGTTATCAATATTTATTAGACAAAGCAGGACCTCTCTTCTAAGGCTGAGAATTCCATAAACCCTTGAATGTTCATCTCTTAGCAGAACTGGACCCACTTTTTAAATAGTCAGTAGGTATAGTGCTTTGAAGGAGAAGATTCTGAGTTAGTTAAACAACTACTATCTCCTAAGAAGTTGTTTAAAAGAGATTAATTCACAAGTTGCATATGAAAAATACTTTCTTCCTCTTGCAAAGATTTTGAGTCAGCAGGTAAGGACCAGGAATCTAGATTTTAAACAAGCACCTCATGTGGTACTGAAATAGGTAATCAGAGGACTACAATTTAAATAATAAGAGACTGATGAATTGAAATTTAAAAGACATCAAAAAGGAAAAAAGATAGGATGCTCAACTCAAACATTGCTGCCAATATTAACAGATGAGTTTTCTACTCCTATATGGACCATTAAAGCCCAGACTGAGAGCTTAGTTGTGGCCCAGAGACTTTTATTTCCTAGGCAAATTCTATTGTGAGTGTTGAATAACAATTCAGTAAGACAGCCATAGATAAAGAAGTATCTCTTTCAATTTAGGCAAAACCAAGATATCTGTTTGCTTAGGTGGGGCACAGTCCCATCTGCATACTTTATCCCCTTAGAATTAAATCAGTTCTGACCATTTAAGAAATTAGTACTTGATTTCTTTCTTATGCCTTGTTTCATTTTCTTTCCTTCTACGATTCCTCTCATTCTCCTTAATATCTTCTCAAACCATATATATCTTTATGATTGTAAAGCTCCTCTGCATACTCTTCCATCTGATGTCCTATCTTCTAGCTGGACCAAGCACCTGGACTTCTCCCTCTTCCTCTCTCCCAGCCCTAGTTGAGGAGTTAGTGAGTGTGAGGGAATTGTCTTAGGTGTTAATGGGGATACATTTCACAGTTACTGTTGCAAAAGGTTACCCTATGATGATCCTAAGTAACAAACAGATATAATACCTCCTCTAGGAATAAGAAAGTTACAATGATTTTTCCTGACGTTATTGCTCACCCTTAGTCATGCTGATGGTTATTTTGCCTTAATAAAGCAAAGAAGCTTTTCCTTACCTTTCTATTCATGCCAAGCCAATAAATGAGATGGAATAGTTTAGGAAGATGAGCCTCTTATTTCCTGATTATTTAATTAACTAGTAAGGAGTTCTTCATAAGGGACAAGATAGGGAGCTACAGAATTACCTAAAGCCTATTTTTTTTTCTCACTTTTTAAAAAGCTAAGTGCAGACTAATTTTATTGGTAGAAGAAATAAAATAATTTTTACACAGTTTCATATTGTTGGACATGATGAAGATTTTCTAATACTCTGTGCCTTCCTTGGCACTGTTACAAAGGAAAGAGGCTTCTACCATAACCAGCATGAAAATAGGACATGATAAGAAAATTCTACTTGTGTTCTTTGGAGAGCATCAGGGCAGTTGGTTTCATTTTAGGGGGAAGATAACGAGTGGCCCCAGAGACAAAGCATGTTTCCCAGAATATGCCCACTGTTTTCTTGCTCTATCCTCAAAATGACTTTTTTTTTTTTATCAGATTTTATCAGTGGAGTAGGCAGTTATGTCTTCACATGTAAGCCTAAATATTACAGACTTTTTTGTTTGTGCTGTGTGCTGGGGTACTGAAGGCAGGAAGAGTGTTGGATGATGTAGGTTTAATTTCTGTTGTCTCTGGCAAGTGGGTGTCATTCAAAGGTAAACAAGGAGTCCCCCTTTTTGCTTTTCTATTTAAAAATGAACGTGCTTGGTAATTTCCACGACTAGATATTTCAATGTTAGGGGATATTTCGGAATTTTGGATGAGTTCTGTGACAATAATAATGACAACAAAAACCATGAAATGACAGGTGCTGTTGTTTGAGTCCTTACCAAAATTTAGGACCTGTGCCATTTCTTCACATATATTTTATCACACTCCATACACCAACCGTATGTGCTAGATGATTGTCACTTTTTTTTTCCAAGTCTAGGAATTGTGGCTCATTGACACTAAATAACTTCTAGGTCTAAGAGTGAGTTTGTGGCTTTGGGCATCCACCCCATATCTAAGCTCAAAGACCAGTTTTTAATTTTTTTTCTTTTATTTCATTACATTATTGGGGTACAGATATTGTTAGGGTTACATATACTGCCCCTGCCACCCCTCCCCTCCCCACCCTGCCGTGCCAGAGCTTCAAGCGTGTCCAACCCCCAGGTGGTGCGCACCACATTCATTATATAAATAAACACCCTTAATTTTTTTCTTTTGTTTTACTATACCACAAGCAGCTTCTTTAAGAGGATATCCCATTATATTATCTGGCATCTAATATGGATAAAGCTAAGGAAAAAGAGTGAGGGAAGAAAAATAAATAGAAGCAAGTCTTACTTCCAATGAGTGTCTGGAAAATGGAATCATGTAAAACAGAGTTTATATTAGAGGAATCAGTCTCAAGTGAGGTTTAGAATCTTTGTCTTGGCTACTAATCTCCTGGTTAGTCTAATTTATAGGCTTCAGATTTGAAAGTGCTTGCATCTTCATAATCCTCTAGGATCTCCTTCTAGGCACAGAGGTAAAGAGTCTCAGCAGACTTCTAAGTATGGAATATCCAAGGCAGAAAATATGATTTCATGGCTATTTACAAAATGTGTATATATTGGAACATTTCTGTTGACTAGGAAAACGTTAAGGTGCTAGTAAAATGTTATTACATGATCTGCTTCTATTTCATACTATCTATTCACTTCTCCTGCAAAATGATTGATATTACTTAACATTAACCTCTGCATTGCAGAGACACACACAAAAAGCCAAAGGAGCTAAATGTTCTAAGGGATAAACCATCAGCAGATTAATTATGCTCCTGTTTACATGTCCATTGTTAACTCTAAACATTTGTTTATGTGCCCCAAGTCTTCTGAGGATCATTAGTGTCTATTGGTACCCAATAATACCAGCTGATTTTTTTTACAATTAATTGAAATTTCACACTCTTACATTTCAATATCAGTCAATATTTTTACATACTGACACTTTTAATCAAGGATTATCTTTCACAAGGGAGCGATAAGAGGGCCCTAATTAATTAAAGTGATAATTGCACCTCTCTCTTGCAGTTTGTTAGTTACATAACACATTCTTCAGGAAATTCACATCCTTAGCATTCCTCTTTAAATTTTTCTCATTTATAAGGAGATTCTTCAGCTTCTACCTCTTTAAGAATTTACTAAAAATTCAAATTATTTTTATTTACTAGCATTGGTACAGAAAAGAGGTCATATTTATTTTCTAGCAAGTTTCCATATTCAAACAAAATAAAATGACATCTTTCTATCATTGAATTGTTCAGATGAAATCCCAGGGGTCATTTTCATGGAAGAAAAGAAAGTTGTCAAAGGCCTCCCCTCTGATGTTCACTAGCTTCTTTTTTTTTTTTTTTCTTTTTTTTTTATTTCATTATATTGTGGGGGTACAAATATTGTTAGGATTACATACATTGCCCCTGCCAACCCTTCCCCCCACCCCGTGCCAACGCTCCAAGCATGTCAACCCCCTTCTTTATCACAATGTAAATTCCCATGGTCCTCTTGGACATTTTTTTTTTTTCCATTTCCCAATCCTCAGGTACTTAATTGCTTCTGCTTTTCTGTAGTTTTTTTAGTGCATAAGGTTTGTTATATTTTCAGGTCTGGTTTAATTCCCTTATTTTTTAGACATTGAATCTAGAGTGTTGGCTATAATTGGCAGCCCTGCTCTCTTCTCATTTAATAGATATGGATCCTATTCCTATATTTCAAGACCTCTTGGTGTCTGAGAGGCATTTTCAGATATAATTGGTGGTGACTCTAAATCCGTGATGTGATTTCCCTAAGACTTGGGAATCCAGATCATTGAAATCCCTGCACCAAATATTGGTCAGATTTTCTAAAAGGTCATTTCTGTTTGCTTCTTTTTAACTAAATTGGTGTGACTTATTTCATTACACTTGCAGCAAACATTTGACTACATTTTCAAATTATTATTTCTTCCAAACTCTCATGTGCTTTTACTTTACTTTTCTAATATATTTGAAAATGAAACTTGATTATCAAGAGGTCAGTTACCTAAAATTCAAATTGCTTCTTTTCTGTTACTATGTATAATTATTGAAAGACATCTTTTCCTGCTGCACTATTTTTAATAGACTTTACTTTTAGAGCAGTCTTAAATTCACAGCAAAATTGAGCAGAAGGTACAGAAAGTTCCCATATACTCTCTGTCCCTATTAACACATAGCCTCCTTCACTATCAACATCCCCCAACAGAGCAGTACATTTGTAACAATCAATGAAGTACATAGACATGTCATTATCAACAGAGCCCATAGTTTACATTAGGGTCTATTCTTGGTGTTGTACATCTATGGGTTTGGACGGATGTATGATGACATATATCCACCATTATAGTATCATAAAGAGTATTTATACTGCCCTAAAAATCCTCTGTTCTCTGCCTATTCTTCCCTTCCTTCCCCAACTCCTAACAACCACTGATTGTTTTATCATCCCCATAGTTTTGGCTTTTCCAGACTGTCAAATTGTTGAAATCATATAATATGGAGTATCTTCAGACTAGATTATTTCACTTAGTAATATTCATTTAAGGTTCCTCCATATTTTTTCATGTCTTCATAGTTCATTTCTTTTTAGCATTAGTTTTTCTTTCGGATTTTCATTAAATCAGTAAATGTTTACTCTTGCTCCTTGAAGACAAATTTTATTTATGCATTAGAACAGCAGTCCCCAACCTTTTTGGCACCAGGGACTGGTTTCATGGAGACAATTTTTTTCCTTTTATTTCATCATATTATGGGGGTACAAATATTGTTAGGGT
>VBSM01003176.1:9671967-9721042 GCA_008086735.1 Cheirogaleus medius | reverse complement strand
TGATTGCCTTGGGGGTCTTCCTCAAAAATTCTTTGCCTAGATCAATGTCTGATATTTTTCCATGGACTGGGGGAGTGGGGATAGTTTCAGGATGATTCAAGTGCATTACATTTATTGTGCAGTCAAACTTCTCTGCTAATGATAATCTGTATTTGCAGCTACTCCTCAGCATTAGCATCACCACCTCAGCTCCACCTTAGATCATCAGGCATTAGATTCTCAAAAGGAGTGCTCAACCTAGATCCCTCATATGCATAGTTTACAGTAAGGTTCGGGCTCCTATGAGAATCTAATGCCGCTGCTGATCTGACAGGAGGCAGAGCTTATGCCATGATGCAAGTGATGGGGAGCTGCTGTAAATACAGATGAGCCCGCTACTCACCTCCTGCCATGCAGCCTGGTTCCTAACAGGACACCTACTGGACTGGTCCATGGCCCAGGGGTTGGGGACTGCAGCATGAGAGAAATACTATTTTTAATTTTTTAATATTATGTTATTTTAATTTGTACTAGATTTTCTCTAATCTTGTATTTCCATGTTCTTAAATTTTGAAACTTTCCAAAAATAGCCATAGGACTCATGTTCTGAATATTTTAATTCTCTCTTTTTCTTCTCTAACCCACCCAAACCCTATTTCATTCCTTAGAAAAGAGCATTGTTACTTGGCATCTTGTGTTTTTTATTTAACTATATTTTACCACTATTATTCAGATAATAAAAACTTTTCTCCTCTCTGTTGAAGGATTTAAGTGGTTTGTTTACCCAGTTTTGGCAACTCTTCTACTTCCTTGAGCCTATAAATTTAAGAAGAGGGGAGTGAAGGACATTGCAGAGCTGTTTCTTTTCATTTCTTTCTCAGTTGATGTTCCAAGCTTCAGCAGTCATGGTCATGATGAAGCTCAGTAAAAATAGTTGAAAACCTAAATGAAAGACTATTCTATGAAAGACCATACTGACCCCTATTTTACCTTTAAATGAAAGACCAAAAATCCTAATTTATTTTTCCAATAGCATACAGAGTATTCTTATTTCTATTTGAGCAGTCAGAGAAGTCCTAAGAGTTTGTTTAGTACTCCTCTGGGGTGTACTCTTTTCACTATTCTCTGCCTTTAGGAAGACTGATACTGTTTGATACATTGGTCTACTCATTCCAGCTATTTAAACATGGGCTTTGCACTGGACAGCTGTTAATTAGTATCTACTTATTTAACTTGACTTGTAACACCTTTACTGGGGCCCACTGTTTATCTTATACCATACCTTATATTCAACTCCTGTACACAATGACATTCTCATTAATATTCTCTGCTTTCATTAAAAGAAACCTGCTCCATAAGGGCAGGATGTGTGTTCCCCCTCCCCCATCCTCCCTCACCTCCCATCCACTTCTCCCCCTCCACTCCTTCTCCTCCTCCTCCCCCTCCTCTTTCTCCTTCTCCTTCTTCTCACTATTGAATTTGATGCTTGCCTTTATTATTGGCACATAGAAGAGTTCAGTAAGTGTCTATTTAATGAAATTTATAATACCAGAATTCTAAGAATTGCAAGTTTTCTACTACCCCAATCTGCTTCTTCTGTTGATTTCATAATACCAAGTTATTTTTTTCTGAAATAGCTCAAAGAAACTCTTTCTAGGTAAATTTTATCTTTAAAAATAAATCTTCTATTCTGGTAAATTTTTTACCTTTGAAACCAACATTCCATCTAAGCCTGACCAAAATTTTCTCTGGACTGTCCTTGTAGGTATATGGTAGTATTATTTTTTTTAAGCTGAATCTAATTAATCCCGAACACATGAATTTTTAAAGGGACCTGACTTTTGTTATGGTTTTTTTTTTTTTTTTGATGCATTGTAAGAAATTTTAGCCAGTAACAGACCACATATTAATTAAAGTGATTGCTTTTTTTTCTCACATTAGGTATAAATTGAGTAAAACTTTCTCTTTTTTACTTGACCCTATCTAAAAGATATGTGACCAAAGATGGAGAACATTTTGCATCATGAAACTCAGTACCATTCTGGATAACTTGCCATAATAAAAACCCCTTACTTAGCCTTCATCATAAAATTGGAGTACTCATTTATTTGTCTTTTTATTTATTCATTCAACAAGTATTTGCTGACCATGTATTTTGCTCATAACACTGTGCTTGCACCTCAACTTATCCCTCCTACCTGGTCCCCTTTCTACCATTACCTAACAATAGGGAAAGGAGAAGTACTACACTTATTAAATGCCCACTTTCATCCCTTCTCTTTCACAAGGCTTAGCATTTCCTTATAACAGAATACTGCAGCCTCAGTAGTTATATTGTATCTGTGCTTTCTAGCAGAGGTATCTACCACTGACCTTAACCACTTCCTAAGGAGCTTAAAAAGAGGAGGTTTCAACATCTTTGCCTGTCTTGAGGTTCAGTTGTCTCCCAGTGGATACTATATTGTCTGGCAATATAAAGTAGTGGAGAAGTATTTGCACGTTGGAGACAATATTGTTAGTTTATCTTCAGTTTTTCCACCTTTATAGATTCAAGGATTTAGAAGGGTGTTCAACGCCATCTAGTCTGACCCTTTATTTTTTAGTTAAGGAGATCATATTATATGGGCGATTATGATCTGAGGTGACAGAACTAGGATTTGGAGTCTGAACATCTTGACTGTCAATTAACCCACTGTCAATTTCATCACCCTACCATGACTATCCCTATGAAATATTCTATGTGATTTTTTTAATGCTAGATTTTAATTTCTTCTAATAAAGACCTGAGGCTATAAAACCCCCCTTGTTACTCTGCCTCATTTGCATGGGACTTTTGATTCTTTTTCCATCTCTCCTCTTCTGTTTCCTTGGTGTTTTACAAACAGATCTCATGATTTAGTGGTGAGATTTTGTTGGAAAGGCTGGGTTCAAATAGGAGTGATTGTGAAAACTTTAATAACAGAGATGAAATGGTGCCAACCTGTGAGAACATTTCTCGGTCATTGTGTGTTTTCTGAGTCCAAGATGAGTATCAGGTCTGTTTCAATGAACTACCCTTATCCCTAAAGGATCTACTTTCCTCCTTTCCAGAGGTTTTGGAAACATCATCTAGTCATTTTTGCTACTGAACTGCTTGTAAATAATTAGGGTTTTCATTAATCCTTGCAGTATATATTTGGACATACATATATGTATACTGTTTATGCTTGTAAAAAGAAATCAACTTAGCCTTTTAACATTGCATAATTAAGAACAATTGAAAGTAAATTACACAAAGTATTTGTTACCTGGAGAAGTATGACAACTTCAAAATGCAAAAGGAAGTATGATGTATGAACTCTTTCAAAAAACAACATCAAAATCTTTATTCTGCTTTCTCGTTTCATAAGGTCATTAGGAAACTCTATTGTCATGTCTACTGCCAAATTTGCAAAAACTGTCCATGCAGTATCTTTAGAGTGAGAAGAAAAGACAAATTGGAAAGCTGAATTTTGATCTCATCTATCCTAATTCTGTCAATGTATTTTTCCTCCAAATAGAAAATTACTTCATCCTAAAGTCTTGGTAACCATAAATGTAATCAGCTTTGCCACAAATGTTTTCAAAATGAAATGCCTATTTTGGGGGGGGGGGTTGTCTTTTTGCTTTGTTTTATATCAGAGGAAAGTGGAGAGGAGAAGCAATTGGTGATGAGTTGAGGAATTAGTGTTGTCTGGGACACTGAGCATTTAATGGTCCAGAGAAATTTACAATGAGGTGATAGAATGCTTTCCCAGACCACTGTCACTTACACTGGGAACGTGATGTGCTCCTGGGCAATGTTGGGAAGGCACTTGCAAAGCTATTTTAAGAGGCGTTTGGAACTGTGAGAGGGCAGGGAAGTATAAAAGAACATTCTAGAAGCCTTGTTTTTAAATTCTGTATTCTCTTTAGGGAATACTCAGTTGCGAATTAAAAAAGGATGTTTTGCCAGGCAATAAAGCTGCTTATTTTGACTTGTTAGAAGATAATTCCATACTCAATGAAGACTGAAAATTAAAATTGAAACATTTCAATGAGTCACAGAAAATCCATTTGTTTGTTTGTTTGTTTGTTTTGTGTCTTTCCTATGTGAGCTTCTCAAGCTTATAGATGAGCTGGCACCATTAGTTGGTACCAGTAATCCATCAGAAGACAGATGGGATTTTGTTTTTCAGAGAAACAGTATTTGGAGAGGCTGAAAGCTAATTTGCCTTTACCTTTTTAGAAAATGTCTCATTCATCTTCATATAGGCCCAAAGAAAAAAGTATTTGGACAGGGATGGCAATTCTTTGACAGATTATGATGCCTCCTTAACAATAAAGCAAAGAGAGAACTAAATAAGACCTAAGAGATTCCCTACTTTCTTGATCTGTGACACCCCCAGGAATTCCAAAGAAATCTGGGGCACAGTTTGCTTGCAAAGGTGAGCAGGTCTCAGAAGCTCCCTTCAACCTCACCCACTCCTAGAAAAGTAACTGAAATCCCAGCGATATCATATGTTATATACATAAAGAGGACATTATCCATGTTTAAAACTGAGAAACCATCATTCATGTCAGTATTATTTTCATCTTATTATTCTGCATTTAAAGCTTACTTTTTTATCTTCCTGCAGTATTCAGTCAAGAAATCACATGTAAGTGCTTCATAAAGGATAGGTATTGATGCACTAGAAGTATTTGGTTATTCATTTATTCTTCAACATTTATTGCTGCAAAATTAGGTACATTCAGGTACTCTGCTAGACATTGAGGACAGAAAGATGAGTCATCATAAAATTCTAGCCCTTACAATCTATCCTGGGAGATTAGGTGAGGAAAGTCAATGATACGCAATGTACAGGTAGGTGGTACCAGACACATTAGGACTTCTGAAAGCACAAAAAAGGATAGGACTAACCAAGCCGAAGCTTGGTTTAATAAAACATTAAAGGGTGAGTAGAGTTGGACTGGATTGATTGGGGAGGAGGAAGGACCTCCCAAAAGAGGGTACAGCATGTACCAAAGCATAAGAATGGAATATTCAGAGTCCTTCACATTATTCTCAGTAGTTCCAGCCTAGGGTGGGTTTAGGAAAACGGAAAGGAAAGCCAAAGAGATAGGATGGACTAGACTATGAAAAAGTCAATATGTCATTCCTAAGGTCTAGACTTACCCTGTTGGTTATGAACAAAATATTTCATCACTAGGAATCATTGTATTTAAATCATATGCCCCACACCATTCTATTTCATTTGAAATTCACTCAATAACAGAAAAGCTAGATGGAATTATGGCAGAGAAGATTAGTTAGATTGTTCAAATGGCAACATCTAGCTTATGATGTCTGCCAACATCATCACATCCTATCTTAGAGTGGGATCATTAAACACACAACGATAGTTCTCTACTCTTCTGACACTCCTCCCCATGCATAACTTCACATGGTCTGGGCTTTGGGTAGAACAGTAGACCCATTCCTCTGTGGACACTAAAGGAAGTTCCCAAAGTACTGAAGAAGGAACAAATTTATCCCATTATTTTCTGACCTCTCTTTGAGAAGGTTCACAGATATTTGCCGTCAGTGTACTTCGAAGTTTAATTTCTTGTAGAATTTAGGCAAGGGGGGTGAAGTACAATGTGCCATCATGTAATATGGATTAAGGAAACTTGGCTTTCTGTAGTGGTTCTAATTGATAAATTCTATAGCCCACTGTCTCACAAACATAGCTAGTGGATCAGTTGTCTCAGTTTAGGTTTCAGAACATATTCTCACCACTTCATCTTTGTGCTGGATGTAGGTCAAAGGATACACAGTAGAAAATATGTAGGATAAAAAAGTTAAAAGATCTAACGTACAATATGAAGACTATAGTTAATAGCAGTGTATTGTGCTCAGGATTTTTGCTAAATCTGTAGATCACAGCTGCTCTTGCCATGGGGTGTGGGGAGGAATGGGTGACTATATGAGATGATGGAAATGTTAATTTCTTCCACTATAGAAACAATTTTACTATATACATATATATATCTTATAGTATCATGTTGGCTGCCTTAATATACACAATAAAAATACATTTTTAAGAAATAATACTTTGTTTAAAAAAACTTAAACAATTTGCAAAATATTAATATATCCATTACCTCACTTCATTTTCACAGAAAACCCAAAAAGGTGGTAATAACAAATTGAGGAAATTTAGAATTATTGATCTCAGGTGACTTGCCAAGTAACAGCTTGAAATGAGACTGCAGAATATCCAACTCCCATCCTATTGTGTTTTCCATCCTTCCTCATAGAAATGCCACTGTGCCATTGCCAGAAATGCCCTGGATGTACAATAAAAGTTAACTGTCAACTCTGTGATAAATCCTCTACCTGAGTTACAGAGAAGTAAATTGAGAGTGATGACTCAAAACTTTTCTCTTGAATCAACTCATGCTCTAAGAACTGAGAATTCACTGTGAAACTCCAAACCTCACTGACCATGCCTCATAGGAATGATTCTGTCTCCCTCCTAAGAAATCTAAGTGTCCACTTGTAAAAGAAGATGAAGAGGCCTCTGCTGGTTAATATCTGTGAAGCTGTTCCCCTTTGGGGAGACTTAGGGTTTTATTTTTTAAAATTTTACTTGAAATTATCTTGTGATCTAATGTGTCCCCATTTTATATTTGAAGAAACAGATGTAGGGAGGAAATGTTCTCTGTCCTGAGAAGTGCTTTGATGGTCATCCTTGACTTGCTGAGACAACCTCAGCTCAGGAATCTTTGGGAAGGCAGAGCTGGAGGAAAACTACCTATAGGACTTTTAAATCCTCAGGGTGGAACACATGATTTTTTTGTGTGTGTGAGCCCTGAGAGGAGCTCTCTGGGACTTCCTGATAGAGTCCATTTTCTTCAGAGCTGAATTAACAGTTCCCATTCTTTTTCTTTCGTGCCATGTCTCTGCTAAATGCGTGGCATTGCCCTGCTGCATTTAAACAGGAGAGTTTTGCCTATGAGCTGCCATTTCTCACAGAGAAGCAAAGCACCAAGTCATAGCTTAGTCCACAGGCCCCTAAGAAAGGTCTCACTGTCTTAAAATAGATAGGAGCTGAATTCCCCTTTTCCCTGTGATGTCTGCTAAACATACACCTCCCTGCCCATCTCTGTACTGGGGCCTGGAGAAATGTGATCCTTCGGAGAACCTTTGTGATTTAATCCTTGCTTCAGCTTAAAGTGAGCAGTTGACCTGTAGTGTTGGAAGCTGTGGGAATTCAGCGAGAAATATTTTAGCAGATTTTCAGAAAAGAATTACGTACAAGAATAGGAAAAACAGTTTTCAAGTCACACCGGTCATCAGCACTCAACCTTCAGGGCAGAAGGTCCCTGTGGTAGGGAGTGAATTTTAAGAAATGAAGGATTAGCATATCCTGCTCAGACTCTTTGTTGCTGAGTCCCAGGCCTCACAGTTTCCCTTAATTTAACATGGCATAGGACCTGCTTTATTTCCTCCAGGAGAAAATATAAGAATAGTTATTCTTGTCAATAAAGTGACTGAGGAACTGCAAAGAAATGTTGGTGTGATTATTCCCATTAAAAATAATTATCTATTCAAAAAACAACTTCTCTGTCATATATCCTAATTTGTATTGCCCTCATTTCCTTCAGAATCATTGCTCTTGATTGTTGGTAGATAGGTGTGTTCTGAGGGATGGCTGGCAGTGTGAGGTTGTGTGCTCAGCCCTCACTGAAGGTTGGCCCTTTGTGAGTAGCTTTAGGTGCAAGGGAGGGAACCACTTCTTCTTATGCAAGTGTGACTTGACTTTGAGTTCTTGAGCTAAGGAAGAGAATAATCCTTTTATACTGTGTAACCTTTACTGCTTTCACATTTTTGCCTATATTGCTCCCTTTACAATCTTGTGAGGTATTTGTTATTACTGATTTCCAAATAAGGAATAAGAGTATTTAAGAGTTGCCCAATCTCAACTCCAATTATATGACAAAACCAGGACATAAATACATTTTTCCAATTCAAGTGCATCCCACCTTTCCAAAAAGACATCAATCCTGAAGTTTCTTCATTTCTAAAATGGATAGTTCCAATATTTGTACTTCTTCCTTTGTAAGATTATTCAAAGATCAGAAGATACAAATTTGGAAACATTTTGTAAACACTATATGCTATGAATATGAAATGTACTAAAATTACAATCCCTATTTATAACAATTTAGGTTTAGATAAAACCTCTAACTATATTTATTTGGCTTGTTTAGCTATACAGTATTGTAACAGGGATCCTATTTTCTCTATGTTGAATACATTTTAAAAATATGTTCCTTGTCTTGCTAGACTTACTTCTTCCTGTTGGACCCAGAGATATTTCACAAATACAAAGCACAGACATGAGACTTTGCCTGCCTCCTCAGTTCACTCGGATTCCCCAGTGAGGAGTAAATACTTCTCCCAGCCATAGCATATATTACCATATCCAGCTGTTCCTATTTTCCATCAATGTACAGCATGAACATTACAATTAATTTTCTTGTGTTTTTATCTAACCTAGGGTCATAGTTTAAGGTTATTGCCAAATTTTCAAGGAAATTCCTTCAGAACTAAGATGATATATTCCTAATCTTGGGAAGAATTAAGAAATTTCTAGTAGTTTGCACTTAAATATGACTTCTGGAAGTTCTGACTTGTATCCTGCTGAGATGGATTGGGAAGGAGGTAATCGAAATGCAATGTAGGGAAAGGTGTGGCCACATGAAATTGGAACCACGATGTCATCTTAACACTCTTTCACATCACTGTGTCAAACACAAAGCAATGCACTGCTCTGTGTACAGCTCATAATAACTGATGTATCGATCATATATTCTGAGGGAAAAAGCTATCTTAACAGAGACTATTCTGTGACCCTTGGCTACCTTTAAAATTAAGTAGTCTTCCTTTGCAGAATCCCAAAAGAATGTTCAGTACTGAAAAGAAAATTGCTATGTTCTGCCATAGAGAGAACTTGTGACTCAGAGGCAGAAAGATCAAAAACAGAAACAGCCTGTTTATCAGGAGTGTTCTGAGGTGAAGCCCCAGAAGACTGTTTTCATCCTGATAGCCAGAAACCATGGGTTGTGCTCTGGTGGGTAACAGAACTCTGTTTTAGGGGGTTTCAGCCTGAAGAGCATGCAGGGTTTACCCAAGTCAAGGAGGTTCTGACTGATGGTTCTATCCAAAGATACTGTTTATAGTAATCAAAACTGAATTTTATTAAGTACATATTAAAGTCCAATTATATATATATATTAATGAAATTCATTGCCTCCTCCTCCTATATCCATTCCACTCTGTCTCTTTTCTTTCTCATCTCAGAAAATGATACAATAGCTAGACACAGTGGTTCATGCCTGTAATCCCAGAACTTTGGGAGGCCAAGGAAGGAGGATCTCTAGAGGCCAGGAATTTGAGGTTGCAGTGACCTGTGATAAAGCCACTGCACTCTAGCTTGAGCAACAGAGGGAGACCCTATTTAAAAAAATAAATAAATAAATAAAAAATAAAAAGGAAAAAAGAGAAAAATAGCACAACCACAACCATCCACTAATTTGCTAAGTTCAGAAACTTAGCACTCATTTCTTGCAAAATAACTTTATTTTTTCTATAGTTTTAGAGTTACAGAAATATTACCGAAATAGTACAGTTCCCATATACCCATCCCCTAGTTTTCTCTGTTAAGATCTTGCATTCCTATAATGTACTTGACACAACTAACTAACCAATATTAAAACATTGTTAGTAATTCAAATTCATACTTCATTTGGATTTTCTTAGTTTTTTTTACCTGATGTCCTTTCTCTGTTTGGAATTCCACGCAGACACCACAGTAAATTTAGTCATCGTGTCTTTCTCCTTAGGCTCCTGGATACTGTAACTGTTTCTCAGACTTTCCTTGTTTTTGATGACTTTGACAGCTTTGAGGAGTACTGTCCAAATATTTTGTAGACTGCCCCTCAATTTGGTTTGTCTAATTTTTTCTCATGATTAGATTGGGGTTATAGGGATTTGGGGAGGAAGCACACAAAAGATCAAGGGTACATGCTATCAGCATGACTTATGATTGATGATGTGAATCATCACCTGGCTGAGGTAGTATTTGATTTATTCCTCTCTTCCCTCATCACGTTTTTTTGTCGTGGCCTTCGATGCATGATCTGAAACATCTCACCTCTCCAGTCTCATCTTGAGGCTGTCTGCCTCAATCAGGTTTCAGCTGCACTTGTTTGCCTTTACATTTATTAGACACGATATGCTCTTTTCTCCTTTAATGCTTCTGCTTGGAATATATGCCATATATTGTTTCTTTCATATAGAATATTCCATCTAGTCACTTCCCCATGCTAGGCATGGCGAGCTTTAGTCTGACCATCTGCTGCTCCTAAGAAGCTTCTCCCTGTGGATCTAGTGTAACCCTTGGTTTATGAGCCACCTCAGCACCTTGTCAGCTTCCTTCCTAGAAGGTCATGTAGTCATTTGTCTACCTTTGACTTTATATTTTTGATATCCCACTATAAGGCAGAGACAACAGCTATCTAATTTACCAGGGGGGCCTAAAATAGAAGACATTAATGTTGGTTGAATGAATGAGCCATTAATACTGTCTTAGATAAAAACCAAGCTTGAATTTGAAAGAGAAAGGGAAAGGCACTTACACCGGATATTTCTGATGATAATTCTATTTAGGGAAATCTCATTTGCCTAAATTATTGATAATTGGAGAATTGTACTTCATTTAATTTATTTAATGTCACTGATCTTCCTTGCTTTCTTTGATAAATGAAATGAGAATACACTTTAAGACAAAACGAACAAGATTTATTTTCTGTGACAAATAAAGGAAAACTATCCTATAACTCTTTATTGAGATGGCATTGGTCCCAAGAGAGCTTCTATCGGCTATTATGCTTGATGGTCCCCAAATATCAAGATGATGCAAACCAATAGATAAAGTTCTAGGTCAAGTAAAACAGAGATTCATGGCCTGAGCAGAATGAAGAAGTTGGGCCTAACCTTAAAAGCAAACAAACAAACAGGTGTCAATGAGTTCATTTGGGCCCAAATATGACAAAAGCCTAAGTGCCAAGACAGAGAAAAGTTACATATTGAAAAACGTCTAAGGATACTACGAGAGAAAAAATAATAACGTATTCTTACTAAAGTTGCTGTAGAGTGAGATTAGATTAAGAGTGCGTATCTCTTCTCTCCTCTGGCCTATGAAACAACAAAAGTTCCTCTTTCCTTTTCTTTTCTCTTCTTAAGGCTGCCATTCCACTAACCTGTTTGAAATTGCCATGAGACTCCTGGGAATAGTCCTCTTCTCTGCTCACCACCCGTTTACTATCTGATCTCTATCCTTCCTAATTCTACTGACAGTGGCACCCAGGTTTTCCCTAATCCCTGGCCTTTGTAGGCCTGTTCATTTTAGTTTGGACAAGTGAAAAGCAAGAATTATCTGAGAAGGCAGGAAGTCAGTGTTAAACTTCCATTATATCCCAGCTCATCTGGAAGGACTCACTGAAATAGTTAATTGCCTAAATTAAAGTAACCTTTTCAGTTGTTGATCATAATGACATGGAGAGGAGATATGGTACATACTTTCTTTAACCACTAGTTCACAATTAAGGCTATAGAGTCAGCCTCTGATGGTTTCCTAAGATAGCTTCCCCCTTACTAGTTTCCTCTCTGATTGGATTTTGGCTTCATTTAAAGGTTGTGCCTCATAATCGAGATCACTGAGATGCCTGGAGATCATGGTTCCTGGCTCCAACCTTGATACCAGGTTGGTGGATCTCTGCTGTCTTTCAGTTTTTCATAGAAGGAGGTATAGGCATTTCAAGGAAGCCTTTTATCTGATAATATAATCATCTCAGCTTAATTTCCGAGTCTTATCATACTGATGGACCACTTTCCTACGTCACTAACAGGGGATGGGCTGACGGGTTTTGTAGAAGCTATCCTCCCTGAAAAGAAGGAGGAAGATAGATAAAGAGCAAAGAAATTCATAAAGTAATTATAATTGATTACTGGGCCTGAAACATTCATCTCTACAAGTACTCCTTATATTTAATTTTGCCCTTCTTTTCTTTTTATGTCAATTTTTTCTATTTTTCCTTTCTTCTAGCTATCTGCTTCCCCTTCTCTTCACTTCTGATCAACACATTATATCTTTTCCCTCATGCTAAAACAGTAGCATTATTCATCAAGACCCTTATTATTATTAATTTATTTCTGAATATTATGGCGGTACAAACACCTTGGTTACATATATTGCCTTTGCACTGCCCAAGGCAGAGCTTCAAATGTGTCCATCCCCCAGAAAGTGCTCACCCCACTCCTTAGGTGTAAATCTACCCATCCCCTCCTCTCCTCTTCCACCTGCCCAATATCTGATGGATGTTACTTCCATATGTGCACAAAAGTGTTGATCAATTAGTGCCAATTTAATGGTGAGTACATGTGGTGCTTGTTTTCTCATTCTTGTGATACTTCACATTAAACAATGGGCTCCAGCTCTATCCAGGATTATATAAGAGATGCTATTGTCTTTTATGGCTGACTAGAATTCCATGGTATACATATACCACACATCTTCTTAATCCACTCATGTATTGATGGGCACTTGGATTGTTCGTTTCCACATCATTGCAATTTTGAATTGTGCTGCTATAAATATTCAAGTACAGTTGTCTTTTTTATAGAATGTCTTTTTTTTTCCTTTGGGTAAATATCCAGTAGTAGGATTGCTGGATCAAATGGTAGTTCTACTCTGAGTTCTTTGAGGTATCTCCATATTATTTTCCATAGAGGTTGTGCTAATTTGCTGTTCCACCAGCAGTGTCCCTATCTCTCCGCATCCACACCAACATTTGTTGTTTTGGGTCTTTTTGATAAAAGCCAGTCTCACTGGAGTAAAGTGATATCTCATTGTGGTTTTGGTTTGCATTTTCCTGATGATTAGACATGTTGAGCATTTTTTCATATGTTTCTTGGTCATTAGTCTGTCTTCTTTTGAAAAGTTTGTGTTCTTGTCCTCTGCCCACTTTTTAATGGTGTTGATTTTTTTCTTGCTGATTTTCCTGAGTTGTATATAGATTATCAGCCCTTTATTGGATGTATATAGCATGCAAATATTTTCTCCCATTTTACAGGTTGTCTATTCACTCTAATGATAGTTTCCTTGGCTGTGCAGAAGTTTTTAATTTGATCAGGTCCCATTTATTTATTTTTGTTGCTGCTATGATTGCTTTTGGGATCTTTTTCATAAATTCTTTGCCTAGGCTGATGTCTATAAGAGTTTCTCCAACATTTTCTTCTAAAATTCTTATGGTTTCATGCATTAGGTTTAAGTCTGTTATCCATCGTGAGTTGATTTTTGTGAGAAGGGAGAGATGCAGATTCTGTTTCAGTCTTCTACATGTGGCTATCCAATTTTCCCAGCACCATTTATTGAATATGAATTCTTTTCTCCAGGGTATGTTTTTCTCTGCTTTGTCAAAGATCAGATGGCTATATGAAGATGGTTTTACATCTTGGTTCTCAGTCTTTTTCCATTGGTCTACTATGTCTCTGTTCTTGTGCCAGTACCATGCTATTTGGGTTACTATTGCCTTATAGTCTAGCTTAAAGTCTGATAAATTGATGTCTTGCAATTTGTTCTTTTTGCTTAGGGTTGCTGTAGCTATACGGGGTTTTCTCTGGTTCAGGAGAGGTCAAACTATTGCTCTTTATTGACAATATGATCTTATATGTAGAAAACAGCACAGATTCTGCCAAGAGACTACTGGAATTGATGAATTAGTTCAGCAAAGTCTCAGGTTACAAAATCAATGTACATAAATCAATATCATTCAAATATACCAACAACCATCAAACTGAAAACCAAATCAAAGACTCAATACCTTTCACAATTGCAAAGAAAACAAAATAAAATATCTAGGAATATATTTAACTGAGGAGGTGAAAGACCTCTATAGGGAGAAGTATGAAACACTAAGGAAGGAAATAGCAGAGGATATAAACAGATGGAAAACGATACCATTCTCCTGGATTGGCAGAATCAGCATTATTAAAATGTCTATACTACTCAAAGTGATGATCCACAGATTCAATGCAATCCCAAGAGCCTTTTTGACTCTTCTTGATTCTGTTATCATCAGACTATCATCAGCTTGGAGGTGACACCCCTTTATATAAGTCATTATATAAAATTATAGGAGATTATGAAGTATTTTAGAATGATAAAAACAAAAGCATCTGATTTTAAAATGTCCTCTCTCACCACTCTATATACAAATTTTACCAATGATAAATCATCACTATCATAATATATATATATATATAAAGGGTATATATATGAACAAAAACAATCCCAAATGCTATGTAGAAAAGGTAATATTGGTTATCTCTTCAAGGAAAACATAGTGAACTGTCACTTTATATTTTCTTGGAATTCTATATCGATTTTTAATTTTTTTTTACAATATGTAGACATTTATTTTTTAATCAGAAAAATAATGTTCTTAACATTTTCAAAACTATAAATAATATGTATACCATTATATTTCAGAAGTGTCCAATGCTTGGCTATGGCCATCCATCAATACTCAACAATTCAGAAAGGACAGTATTTATTTATCAGGTCCTAATTGGCATTGTTGTCACATAGGGAGATAAAATTAACAGACCGAAGTCTATCATTGGGAATGAGCCTTACATCTGCACTTCAGCTGGCTTAAAAGGTATTTTTCTATTTGTTGTGTTTTCCCCCTGAATCAGCATTCTATAACTCACAGTACTTTGTAGTACCTATGCGTTTTTTTCATGCTGGAGTTAGAAAATTTTTCTAGGATCAACAAAAGAAATTGGGCAGAATATTTTATCTGTATGGATTCAAATATTCCTTTAAAAATAACATAATTTAACAATGTTTTATAGTTATACAAAATATTTTCATAATATTAGTCTTCATTTGATCTTCACAATTGGCCTGTGTGTAGAAATACAAAACTGTATGGTTAAAATAGTTTTCATTTCCACTTTGATAAAGTTTATATGTGTCATATAATGCATAATTTGAGCACATACAATGAGAATCTAAGTCCTAACAACTTTTCAGAATGTTCTTATAATAAAATATAAATTCAATTCCTCCAGGTTTTAGAAATTTTTCTTCCTGATATATGCTTGGAGCTATGGCCTCTTTCCTGCATTCTATTCCCACCTCTTCATTAGCCCAGGAGTTATATTTAATATGTAGAATTGATCAGCAGGTTCTATAAAACTTTTGATGTTTCTGCTTTTCTGGCCATGCTGTTTCTATCTACAACACAGTTCACATTTCTTAGCATAGATTCTTTGAATTAAATTTAGTAAGTTAGTAAATAATTGAATTTTTAGTCTTAGCCTGTCCGTTCTCCTCTTTCTTCCTTCATTGCAATAGCAAGATTTACTCCATTTAAATTTTCCTGCTCTTATCTCCTCCTCACCCTGGCCCTCACCCCTAAAATGATATTCCCTTGGCAAATCACTTTTTTCTTAGTGTACTTATCATCATAGAAAGCATGGATCAGATTGCAATAAGTTTAGCAATATAAAGCTGTGCTTTTGGATGTGTAAATCTTGAAGCTGTAGACCATCAGTGAGATCAATTAATTTGGTACATCTGTCAGGGAGCTAGGGGAATATGTGATGTGTGCCTGAGTTGCAGGGGGGAACCACCTAAACACATTTCTGTTATGTATTCTTGAACATACCATTTCTGTTACATATTCCATGCTTCTTATAGGGCTTCAATAGTATAATAAAGACTGATTTTTTTATATCTTTACAGATAAGGCAAGAAAGAAATGAAAACATTTGAGCAATGAGAAAATTGCCTCTAAATCTTTCTAAATGAAAACAACAGCAATAGTAAACTTGTTCAGAGAGAGCATCACGTTATTCTGGGCTTCAATCTCCTCATCTGAAAATGAGATGGTTGAAGTAGATAACCTCTGAAAGATCAATGATATTCATCAGAGGCATTTGGAAAGTCAGCCTTAGTTTTCTGTCACAAAGAGATGATTCTCTGAGAGATGGAACATGATTTTTCATTGACTGTGATAGATTAGAGTAAATGTTGTTTTCCTGAATTCCTAGGGGTCTAAGAAAGCATTATGATGAAACCTTCCAGTGTATCAGGGCAACATTATTTCCCTCACTCTGCAAGATTACTTTTCTAGGTGGAATGTGATACTCTCCAGGCTAGATGATCCTTGACTAAATTGTAAGTCCATTTAACCCAGAGAGAAATAGGGCTCCAGTGCTTTCAAGTATAGCAGTTCTATTTTGCACAGTGTGTGTGTGCATGTGTGTGCATGTGAGTGCGCATGCATGTGTATGTGTTCACATGTGCACTCATATTTGTGTGTATTCAGAGTGATTCTGGCTGAAAATGAAAGTACATAAGAACATGTTTAAGGTCTTGCGATCTCAGATGAGGTTGAAGAATCACAAGAGGGAAGAACATGGTGTGTTTGCCAATTAAAGTATTTGCGCATGACTCAACTAAACAATGATGGGGGCAGAATGGTGGAAAAGTGGCTGTACAGGTTTGCAATGACAGATTCTCAACAGCCTGGGATACCATTTCAACAAGGTTGAGCTTTGGGAAGTGAAACATCATTAAAAGGTTACTTGAGAGAGAGAGAGAGATGATTGATTTGTGCTTATGAAAAATGATTTAGAGAAAGGAAAGACTGAAAAGAGGGAGGCAAGGTAAGTAACTGAAGTAAGAGAAGGCAATGGCTTTCAACTAAGTTAATGTCAGTGCAGGTGGTAAGAAAGGGGTGGATTAGAGAAATATTACAAAGCACAATAGATTGGCCTGGGTTATTGGGTAAGTGTGGTGGTGGTGGTGGTAGCTTCCCCTATCCCCCCCAAAAAAGGCCTGACAAGCAGTGAGGATTTTAGGGAAGGCAACTGGGCAAATGGAGATGGTATAGGTGTCATAAAAAGGGTGATTAGTTCAGTTGTGAACATTTGAGTTTGAGGAAATTCATATATATCTAAGAGGAGCGTTAGGATAAGCTATTGGATATCCAAAACTTAGTAGAGAGATCTGGACAAAAGATGCGCATTTAGTATTTATCAGTATATTAATGGCAAACTGCTATTGCATATGTATCTTCATATTTAAACAGCTTATTTTCAACTCATACTTGTTCCCAACTCAACAGCTCTCATGCTGTATCTTCTTTACAAAATAAAATTGCCAAGTAGTGACAAACAAAGGTGGTTTGTAATAAATGAGCTCCTAAACTGGAAAGCAGCATTAGATCATTTTTCTTAATTGAAAACACTTTATCTTTTATTCATTTTCTGGCTTCTTGTTTTCTGTCTTTGTCTTTTGAATACCATAGGTGTAACTCAGTGTATAATTAAAGAGTGGTGGATTGCACCATTATTAGAGCTGTTTTTAGCAAGCATTAATAACAGTCATGAGAAGTAAAAAGAGACATGTTTTTTGTGGTATTTCACAGGGGAGAGCTCATATTTGCATATCTGCATGTCTTCATTTTTACTTTTGTGTGAACCTAATCATTATTTCTCCCCACTTTTTGCCCTCTATTTATGCCTCTCTCAATGTGTTTTTAACAGTTTTTGAATTTTTTAACAAGAATGCTGACCTAAAGAAAATAAAATTCTAAATGTCATTGCTATCCAAAATCTACATCCACTATAATTTTTATGCCCATTTCTGTAATCACAATGGTTATCTTACATACAGTAGTTTCTCAAATACTTCAGGATTGCTACTGATGTCAGCAATAGCCACATGGTTATGGCAATAAATAAATTCCAAATAACCTCATTTGTAAGGTTTATAGATACTTTGGCTGAAGGGCTGAAAGTGAACTTAACAGAAAACGAAGGGCTCACTTAAAATTAGCATTGAAGATTATGAATCATTTTTGTGAAGGTTTATGTATTTTCATAGTCCATACAACTGTTTTTTAGAATGGTTAACTGATAAGCTCATGTACATTTAGAATTAAAAACAAAAGTTTATCAGTTGTTAAATGCTCTCATTATAGTGTTAAATTTAGAAAATACTCTTAATTTGATCATAGCCTATCTCCAATGACAAACACTAATTAAACACTAATTAAAGAGATTGTTTAAGCCATATCAATAACCAATTTTTTGGCATATTGAATTTATCACTCACACAATTAATTATTGCACATTCTTAAGTCTCTAAGACTATGGATTGAATATTCAATTGCATGCATGTGTATGCATGTGTGTTTAATTAGATTATGTGGAGGCCTTTCTTTGACTGTGTTAGAGAAGAAACGAGACTGTTTTAGTGACTACTTCACTTTCAAAGTTAGAGATGGAAGTATCTGACCAGAAAGGATGAGCCATATATTCATTCATAGTAAGCTGAAAGTAGGATAAAGGATTTATTCGATGCACATTGAGTGAAATTGATCCTGAAAGAAGACAAATGATGCTATGATAGCTACACAAAGTAGTAAATTAAAATGTAAAATGAAGTAAAGTAAAATGAAGACTATGTTTTATTTGCTAAAGAAATATAACACTATAAAAATGGACAACATAATGAAAGATTTCAAAGAGCTTGAAAGATGGTTGTTAACACAAGCCCATAGATAAAACAATTACAGGAGAATAGAATGTACTAAAGTGTTATCAAACTGTTAATTTATATGTGGAGCAAATTTTATGTGCTATATGTTGTTTGTAGTACTACACAAATTCAAAATATTACAGCTATTTTTATCCTTAGGAAACTTACTTCTAAGGAATATTACATAATTCTGATTTTCAAAACTTTGATTATATTCTCAGTAATCTGTTTAATTTCAATAAAAGGCTAGTGGACAGGTCCATTGCTCTAAAAAAATGAACAATATCATTTTAGAAGATTTCTTATATGTATGTTGCTCTTATTCATTATTCAAGAAAAGCTGATTCTGTTTTGAAATTTAATTGTTTGGCAAACTGAAAATGACCCCACAATTGGGCACCCTGAGAGATCTTCCTGTTATAGCATCAACCACAAGTGAATGCTCATCAAAATAGTAATGTGAATAATTGGTTTTACCCCAAGAAGAATTTAAGCAATTAACGTTAAACTCAATAGGTTTTTATAGGGAAGCTATCAACAAATTCTTACTAATCTGCATGATCTCCATCCACTATCCAAAAGAGATAAAAAATGTGAAAAATTTTCTAAGCTGTATCACATCTTCACTTACTTGTTGGATTATGAAGTATCATGTTTAAATGTCTAAGTTATGTCAGAGTCAGAATATATTTTATTCAATCAAAATTAAGAAATTAAGAAGCTATTAATATAAGAAAGGCTTGAGGAATATTCCACTACTCCTTTTAGAAACAATACAGCAGATGAATATGCAAAATATTACATTCTGCATCCTCCTCCCTAATGTGTTTATATGCATTGTAAAATATCACATGTAGTAATCCATCGTTTGTTTTATGGCATTCCTTCTTTGGATTCAACAACTTGTTTTGGATGAAATTGGGATCTTCTTCAAAGTTAATATTTGGAAGGAAAGATACAAAGAGAGGATTATGAATTAGGTGACTAGGGTACACTTCAGGGCTTAAAAAACTTGTTTTCATGCAAATATTTGTAGCAAATTCCTGGGGCAAAATAAATACTGAAAATTATCTGATCAAGAAGAATAACCTTCTCTAAACACGAGTGCTTAGTTTTTGTTATTGCTATTATATTTCCTTTTAATTTTCCAGGAGGCATTGAAGACTATTTAAATAAATAAAAACAAACACAGAAACCTAGTGAGCCATGATTTTGTTTGCATAAATTAAAAGGAGAAATGTAATTCCCTCCAAACAAAAGGCAGGGTTATTTCTGAGATAGCATCATCACCAACAATGATATCTTCCCCCTCCCTTGACTCTGAGAACCTGAGAGCAGACCAATGTGGACATCGAAGATATGGGTAAAAGGAAACAAAGACCCTTAGACAAGTCTTAGGACGAACATAAATGTTTTGCTGCCAAGTTAACTATTTCATGTGCGTGTATTTTATACCACACTGCTACTGCACAAAAACATGGGAGAAGTAAAGCCAGTCTGATTTTGCTCCGTCAGTGACTTTGAGCAGGTTGCCTTGAGAATTAATAAAATGGGGACATAGTTTGGAGCAGTAGCATCTGATTGATTTTGATCACACACCAACTTTAATTTGGATCCTTCCAGAAGCAAGCCCACTGCTATCTGGGAAGTGTAGGGAGCCAGGTAGGGAAGGAGGATGTGAAACAGGGAAGGGAAAGCAGCCAACAAAAAGTTTTCTAAAAAGCCGGGCACCTCAGAGGAGACTGCAGCTTAAACACATGGGAAATTCTAAGAAATGGTACAAAATCACTAGCCTCATAATTATCTTGCCAACAACTGCAGTAATCATTATTTGAAAGAATCATTATTTGAAGGCTGCTCCTAGGGGCTATCAATTTCTGGAACATTTCCAGCTTGCTATATGCGGTGGGCAGAGCAGCCTTCTTAGGTTTCTGAAGAAGCTCCCAGACACAGAGAAGCAGACACTGGCCCTTGGAAGTCAGCAGGAGCACAGTGAAAGGCCTGAAGGACACGGGTGGGTACAAGAATGTCAGCTACACACTTATTCACAGCAGCGTTTTGACTGCCAGTCAAGGTATGAGTATTTATTTACTTATGAATAGTATAGATAAAGTATCTCTTGATTATGTGTATTATAGTATATGCATGCAGATTTCTTTTAAAGGATGAGATAGAAATAAATGAGATATTTTCTTCTAATATTTCCTTCCTGCAAGCCAGTGGAGTGCAGGCAGTCCAATACGTAGAACAATCCCCTGAGAAAATGAAATGCCCCTTTCCAAGATCCAGGAATGTATGAATTACATGAAATTAAAGACATAGACTTGTGAACCCTAGTTCTTGGAAAAGCATAAATGGACAGTGGGTTAGCACCTGCATTCAAGGTGGAAATGGACTCAGGCAGTTCAGATTCACAGGCACCTGAGGAGCGGGTTCCCTATGCCACTGCAGCGTTACCGTCTAGGCAGATTTGAAAAACAGACACACTACAGACTGACCAAGACAAAAGAAAAACATGTTTTTACTCATCTAACACATATTTCCTTAGCCTCTATCCTGTGCTGGGTCCTGAACTAGAGTGAACCAAACAGACCAGCAGTTCTCACAGGAGCTTGTAGTGCAGTGTGATAGAAATGTCAACTACCTTTGGACCCTCAGGAACCCAATTTGGCCATTCCCTGCTGTCATTTCCCCCCCTTGTTTCCATTACTAGTTTTAGTAATGTGCAGATGCTTTTTGACACACTTGTTGTAAGAACCTAGCACTTTAGCTTCCTGATCAATTACCTTACTAAAATAGCAATATTAATAATTTCTTAAATGTGTGAGCTTTACAGCTTGCAAAGAACTTGCACACAAATCTTATACCAACCTCACAAAAACTCCTAATTATTTCTAAATAATACTTGGAGGAATCATGACTTGCCAAGATGCTGCTGGTAATAAGTTTTTAGAGCCCCGAGATGTGACTTAAATCTTGGCTTTCTGACATGGGAGTGTGTGCTCCTCTCTGATTATGCTAATCCATTACACAGCCAGATAGGAAGAACTGTCAGTGGATTCTAATCAGTCTCTCTTCCTATAATGAAATGGTATACTTATTTAAACTGGATTAGATAAATGAAGAGTTGCCTTTAACACTCCAGCCTGCCCTTAACTAGATCATTGTTTCTTCCGTGGCGTTCTTCAAGCTCCATCAAAGCCTACTCTAGGATCAAAATATGAAAATAATCATTTACTACTAACATGCTATGATCTTTCTTTTAACTCATCTATCAACCTATCCACTTATCCCACCCATCTATGTACCTACCTATCTCTATTTTTGTAGTCAGTTGCCATTTTTTAAGATATTCAGAATAATTTACAGAATTAATAATTAGTATAAATTTCAGAAGAGTTTGCTTTTAGGTAGCAAATTCATAATAAGTGAGAAATCAAGCTATGGTGTCTTCTAAGAATACATGCATTTTAATTTTTATCTTTCTCTCTCTAATTGAAAACTAACAGACACAGTCCCAGTTTAATGCATCTAAAAATTGGAAGCAGGTGGGATACAGGTATTAAACAAAATCCTTGCCAGGTCTTACGTAGTCACACCATATGCAAGCACTTTCTTTCCCTAGACCTGAGTCCAGCCTAGAGATTCTGGCTATATTTGGAGGAAATATAACTGCAGGGCTCTAGAGCAACCAGCATGCCTATCTGTGAGGCCCTGAGGAGCAGAGCTAAAGCAGACAGAACAGATAATGACTTTGAGGACCCCATGATATGCAACCCCCTAGAAGCACCAGGAGCAAACCACAGTGAGGATGAAGCCGCTTAGACTGGAGAGCTTAGGATAACCCTGAATGGAAATCAGGGCAAATCATAAACAACCAGGCCCTTAAAAGTTGGTTGCGGTCTCAATCCCAGGTCAGTTTTCACACTTGACTGTGGGCCAGGCATCTTTCCTCCATCATGCAAATATAGATAATGACCTCAATCAGATGTGTACATGTTGAACTTTGAAATTCCACAAAAAGAGGAAAATATGTGGTCACAGAGTATAATTTAATATGTTTGTTATACAGCATCCATACAGCACACAAGTTTGTACCCTTTGGACCTTTATAATAAGGTAGATGCTACTTGGAAGTTTCTGCTAGTTTCCTTGTTCATTTTTCTTTATCAAAGGTAAAATATGTAAGCCTGGGATTAATCTGGAGTCTGGAAAGTGTGCATCCTGGGCATGAGCTTAAACAATAGGCCAGAAATGGAAAGGGAATGAAGGAAATTCTGACAGCGAAGATAACAGAAATTCATCTGGGCTAGAGTAGGTGTGTAGGTTGTGTATTCTTCAACCATCGGTGGTGAAGAGGAGCTCCCCTCACTTTGTGGAGGCCTGGCTGGTTTGAAAAGTTCATTGTTCGACACCATGGATCTCCAGGTGGGTCAAATTTAGAGATACACCAACCTGGAGGACTCCATGCTGTTGAGCTGTTCACAAGCAGCGGACACTTCTAACTCCATCTTCCCAGGAATTAAATTGGTGTCATTCACAAGAAAATCTTATTCACCCCTCTCTCAAAAATGGGGATGAACAAACTTCACACATCTGCATAGAAATATATGTTATTCTTGTGAATATTATTAAAACTGGTGTCACATGTATTCTATCAGGATGAAAATAAGTATAAAATGATTTATCATTTAAAAAGTTGATTAGAGGCCGGGCGCGGTGGCTCACGCCTGTAATCCTAGCACTCTGGGAGGCCGAGGCGGGTGGATAGCTCAAGGTCAGGAGTTCAAAACCAGCCTGACCAAGAGCGAGACCCCGTCTCTAAAAAAAAAAAAATAAATAAAAAAAAATAAATAAAAAAATTAAAAAGTTGATTAGAAATGATAGAGGTATAAGTTAAATATTTATTTGTGAATTTTAATTGTGTATAGAATGAATTTTAGTAATTCTAGCATACTCTTTAGTAATTCTGGCATATAAAACTGTGCATTTTTTAAAAAATTTAAAATTTACTGGACTTCTAAAGTTGGTATATCAGTATATTATTCTTTAATAATAAAAAGTCTCTTGCTTTATATGTCCTGTTTTTATTTACATCTTCTTGAATTTACTATATATTTCATAATAATGTTAACTAATAATGTTGAAATAGTGATTCTTATGATGATTTAATAACTCTACTAGTCTTTCAACAGTGATAAGGCATAGAGGTTTAGTTTTATGTAGGTCCAGTATATGATATCAAGGAGTTAGCTTTTATCAAATGTTTTGTTTTTAATGTATTGAGATTATCATGTATATTTATTGGGACTATGTGATATATCTATTATTAGATTTTCAAATATTAACACATTTCTAAATTAGATGGCTTTAATTGTCACCATATGTTACTCTTTTAATGTACTATTGAATTCTGTTTGCTAGTAGTTTACCAAAGATTTTTGCATCTATATTCACAAATGAAATTGAGTTAAAGTTTTTAAAAAATTTTTTAGTTATATTTGGATCATACTTATAATATGGTCACACTGATTGTATAAAATTAATTAGTAACTTCCCCTTTTTCCTTATACTGTTGAAGAGTTTACAAAGAACAAGGGTGATCAATTCTTTAAATGTCTGAACAGCCCTACCTGTAAAACTTCTGGTTTAAGGGTCAAATTATTTTTTACAAAAAATTTAAAAATTATAACATTTTATAAGTCATATGTTTATTCATATTTATATATCTTCAGTTGTTAATTTTGGTAAATTATGGTTTACCTATTTAATTAAAATGCTTGTAATTTTTATCAAATAATTGTGCATATGATTCTGTTAAATTGATTATTCTCCAAATGTATCTTTCTTTTTCTAATTTTAAATGTATTTTTCTAATCATTTTTTCCAGTTTTGTGAATTTTAATTTTCTTAATTCTGTTGCTTTTGATTTATAATTTAATACTTCTCTTATTTTTGAGTTCCTTCTTTCAAATTCCATACAGATTTTGTTGGTTTTTTTTTTTTTTTTTTTTTTTTTTTTTTTGGAGACAGAGTTGCCTGCATAGAGATTTTTGTTTCCCTTCTTTTTCTAACTTCTTGAGTGGAAGGCTTAATTCCTCCTTCTTCATCATTCTTGCTTAGTATTGGGAACATTTACAGCTATGAATTTGTTTCTGACAACTGCTTTGGTTTCATCTAAAAGTTTAAAATATAGCCTGGTTAATATTATTAAATAAAAGAGCTCAGGCATATTGCTTCTCAGTCTTTCAGCTAAGATCAAGTGCAAAAGAGCACAGGTATAGAATGAAGCAGGCTTAGGTTTGATTTCTTAGTGTGGCACGCATATCGTGCAAGGAACTTTAACTCACTAAATTTCTTCATTTATAATTTGTAGCAAAAAACCTTATCTTATATTGCTTTGCAAGATTAAATGACATAATATAATTGTAAGTATATATATTGTGAAGTGACAGCAAAATCAAATGTTCAACGCTAATAGTAATGTTTGTTGAAAATTGTAGTTTGGTTTTTCTTATTGCTCAATGATCATTTTAATTTTTAAAATCTAAAGTGCTGGGTGTTTGTTGCTTTTGTTCTTATAAATGTTCTTATAAATTTCTAATTTTACTGCATTTTGGCCAGGATTGTGACCTGATAGTGTCTAGTTTTTGAAATATTTTTCAGTTTTTGAGTTATTTGGATAATGGTAGATTATTTTCTTTATTGAAGAGGGCCAAGTTATACTCACACACATGCACACACATATGTACACATAAAATGTATACATGTTTTATTTATATTTATTGCCCATATTCATTTTGTTATCCATTTCTTATTTTTCTATTTTTTAAAAGAAATCTACCAGATTTGTGTTTGTGTCAAATTCTAATGAATTTTGTTTATTAACATATTTCGCATTTTATACATAATTATTATTATATTTCTCCATTTTGTTTAATAAAATTTTGTAGTAATCCTAATTTATCTGAAACTAATATTGCTACCTCCTTTTTCTTCCCTTTTAGTTGGGTCAATAAACATTTACCATCCTTTTATTTTAAAATTTTTGATGCCATTTTTTTCAAGTCATTCCTTTTTAACTATTTTATAATTAGAATTTATTTATTTATTTATTTATTTGATCTTCCAGTTTTTGCCTTTAAATTGGTACTTTAATTCTCTCATATTTTCTCTCCTCTCATTTTTCCACTTTCATTAATTTTACTCCCTTTATGTTTCATGTCTTCTCCATCTTTTTTTAACTCTCTCAAAAGAGAATTTGAAGAGTATATACCAATTTAAAAAATAATTAGTTCTTAGTTTTATTTGAAAAACTATATTTTATCATTCTTTATTTTTCTGGTAATTATTGAAGCCAACAACAAAATTTTTTTAAAATTAGGATTTATTTATTTCACACTCGGTTTCAGATCATTGGTGATATAATGTAGAAATTTAGAATCAAAGTATTGCTATTAAATTTTTATATTTTATTTTTATGTATATCTATCTATATATGTTTTCATTTCAATATTTTCAATCAGTTTTCTTATACCATACAACCTTACTTTACTACTTCTTGTTTCACTGGTTTCTATGATTACAAGTACTTACATAACAGGATTTATTTCTAAATTCTTTTTTCTTATTCAATTTCTTAAAAATATGGTTTAATACTTAGTTTTGTTTTAATGAACTTAATAATTCCTGAGCCATTGCATATTTTTCTATAGCTATCATATATGAATATTTTAGATGACTCTAAAAATCTTGAATTCAAAACTTTCTATTCTACAAGACTGTGTTTCTTAGCCAGTTCATAAAGGTGGAGGCAGGAACAACAGCTGCTTTACCTTCTCTCTGGCCATGACCTGGAATGATTTGCCTTGATAGAACCTGAGAACCTATCACCCAACTGGATGGATATTTGTGTGAAATATTCTAAGCTCTTTACTTTGCCTGGCACTCAAATTATCAAAAAGTACCAAATCAGGGATGTTCTAGTACTTTCCTGTGATATTTTTCTCCCTACATTTTACCCTGAATCACTTATTTTCTTTTTTTCATATCCAGGGTAGAGTAAATTTTGTAAATGAAATTGAAAGTGCCCCATTGTGCCTCTCTCTTGAGCCTACAGCCAGCCTGTGCAACATGCTGTCCCAGCCAAACACACTTAGACAATAGGCATGACCGGGCCAAAGAATAAAAACAAAGGGGAAGGACCAAAAGTTCCAACAAAACATACTTTAGTCCTAGTCTCAAGTTTTGCAAACCTCTTACTTTTCATCCCAGAAATTCTATCTCTCCAGATTATGAAGGTGCCATCAGGGATTGAAGGAAGGGAAAGCAGAACTCACCAAGCTCTCTGACCCAGGGCAGGGAATAGTCCACCTCTTATTTAGTTTTTCTTTTTCTATAACCAGCATCATTCACCTTTCCATAGTGATGCATCTTTATTCCTCCCTAAGGATTATTTGCTTGATTTCCCTGGAGGGGTCATGAAGGATTTCCAAAAGAATCACTGAGTTTACCCTCAAAGTATGAATATGAGTTTCCTAGCTGTGAAATGTGAAAAGAGCATTCTAGGCATAGGGAATAGTAAAAATAATAACCATTACAGGTTTGGGGACTTAATATATCTCTGAAACTCTAAGCCCTTTATATTCACTATCTCATTTAGACCTCAAAATAGCTGTACAAGATTATAGTTTTAGTCATCATCCTTCTTAAGAAAATTAAGTCTTGAGTAATTTTCACAAGATCAAACACCTCAGAAGTGAAAAGGACAGTTACTGGGTGCTTATTTTTAACTGCTATGCAATACCATCTTGATAATTTAGCATTTCTGGACTATAGGCAAAGTAAGACAGGGCATAAGTAATTGTTTACATTCATAAAAATTTATATTGAGATTATATTATTATGGTAGCCTTTATAAATTGGGTTTTTAAGTATGACTGTATAAAGATTTTATAAGCCTATAAAACAGAAAACTAAAGTGTACAGGTGGCAGAGGTAAGGCCACTTTCCCTTACACATTAGGTAGAATCGAGCATTCTAACACGAAGAATTTTATCTCTTCTCTCTGACCACAGCAGTACGCTTTTGTGCACTGACGTAAGTTTTGAACGATCAGGTGTTATTCTTGTTCAAAATGAATAAGCCCATTCTGATTTTCAAAGTCAAATTTCTGACACAATTAATTTGTTCATCTGTAAATCTAAGTTATTTTGTTAATAAATATCGTATAACTACATAAGCAGAAAATCTATTTTTGCAATCTACAAATTTTCCTCATGTCAGTGAAAGGAAGAGGTGAAATATAAAACGAGAGAATAAACTTGGAAAATAAAAGATAAATCTACACTTCTAAAATGTAGGTGAGATTGCCTTAATATTCACAGAGTTTGACATGCCCAGTCAACCATTCATTCATTAAAATGCCAGCATTGAAAAACAGGAAATTTTAAAATCTTTTGAGTTATGTGTATTTGATTTTATTTTCCCAAGAAGTTGACGAGTCTTTGCTTTGACTTTCTGTTTTATTTTCTTGTGTGCTAATTGTGTGATAACATGCTTAATGCTGCTAATCAGTGAGGGGCATACAGAAATCCCACTGGAATTTCATCTCATTGACGCAAGGATTACTCTGGAATCAATAGTTGCTTCCAACTATCATTATTATTACTTTATTTTCATGATGGAAAAGGTGTCAGCATTTGTGAGAAGAGAAAAAGAGAAGAGGATTAGTGTACATAGGCATAGACAATCCTGTTCTCTGACATTTACATGCCACGTACGGTTACATTTATAAGACCATGTACCCTTTATTTTTTGGGAAGATGAAAATAGACAATGACATTTACTGATTACTATGTGACAGGTCTATGCCTTTTACAATGTTTCTTTATTTAACCCTCATTACAATACCATGAGGTAAATACAATTTTATGCCCATTTTGTAGATGAAGAAACTAAAGTCAAAGAGAGTTCAAATGACTTGCTCCAAGTATCACAGCTTATAAATATTGGTCCTAGGATTTGAAGGCAACAGATTCAGTTATAGAAGTCAGATTTATAATTATGTCAAACTATATCCCAAGAATATCTGATGTATGGTGTATCGGTACATGCATACACATACACACATATATACATACACTTGTAGAATAAACACACTCTGGGAACTCTCATGGTCTTTAAGCATGTTTATAGAGTTGCATAAAGAAACCTACCTAAATATGCATCTTTAGATGCACTTCCTTCTTCAATTTACATGCACATTTATACCTATTTCTTACATAGGTGACATAAATCTATACAAATATGCATGAATAAACTACATTTGTAGAATATGACTATTTTTGTCAAAGAAGAGTTGAATTTAACTAAAATTATCTTGTACTAGGTCATTTGCAGAGCATAACAAACAATGGGTGAAGCAAGTGTTATTGGTTGAATAAATTTTTCCTCCAAGATAAAATTATATACATATATATGTATAAATACATATGCATATATACACACACACCAAAAGCCATTTATATTTAGTAATTGACTGAGTAATGGCAAATTTTTAGCCAGGTTGAAGAGTTGGTTTGGGGATAGGGCTAGGGAAGCAGGTATATAGGAAAGACAGCAAAGACAACATTGCGTTCAGATTATGTAGGCAATTCAAGCAGATAAAAAAGATGTCTCTCTAATTATTTTGTCTTCAATATCTAACGCATTATCCAGTTTCTAGTATAAAGTGTCATCACTCGATAAACACACAGCAGATATTAATTACCTTTGATTTTGTTTAGCATAGTTAACATAATGTATACGTATTGATTCTTTTAGGAACATTCTATATGTCTACATGATCCCAGTGTTTCCTAATTTTCTGGGAGTTTGAATTGAAGCCAAGTAATTATTGTTGGAATAACATAGATTTTCCAGCAGGATTTTGAATTATCTTTCAGAACTTTAAGGTTTTTAGATGAAAGCACCAACTGCTTTATTGACCCAGCTACTACACCTGTCACCTTTGTAAGATGTGAAGACTGCCTATCTCCTTTCATCACTGGCATTCTCAGAATACAGCCTCCCATGTTTATTAACGTAGCGCATAAAAAGGAACATGATTGGAAGTGAGCAGATACTTATGCACAGCTAAACCTGCCATCACTCTTTCCTCTCTCACCTTTCAACAGCATGTTGTCATCTTTGAAAACTTGAATCTGGCTTTTTTTTTTTTATCATTGTTACTATTTTTCTGTGCTACTAATGTTTTGTTAATGATGAGTAGTTTCTAACTCCCGACTGTATCATTCTTAGGTTTTGATGTGGTTAATTAAAATTAAATGGTGTGTGTCTGTGTGTGTGTGTATGTACACTAGAGAGACAGCAAAAGAGCAAGAGTGTGAAAGGGAGAGAGAAAGAAATTTGGTGCCAGATGAAATCATTTAAATTATAGTCACTCAGTTGTCATTCCGAATGATGTGTTTTGAATTTACTTGTTGCTTCATACTTTATTTATCCCAATATATAAATTCTTTTGCTAAGGAGGGGAGCTGACATTTCATGGCTTCTGTCACTTCTCAAGAAGGCATTAGCTATTTCTAATCAATTCCGCCCAAGCCTTAGTTGAAGAGAAAAAAATAGAACCAACAGGCTTATTGTATGATCATCCTGAGTTTTTATTTGGGGATTAAGTTGTTTTTATTTAGCAAACTAAGAGTTGGGATTCAGCAATAATGTAGATAAAAAGTGGTATTTTTTCACTTCATATAACACCATAGCTGAATATATGTTATCTAATAATATAACTAATATAATATCTTAGATTGACAACATCTTAAATAGCAGCAAAATCAACAACAAAAAAGTGAAGAGTATATTTATTTAGTGTTTTCTGTATATTTAGTACTTGGCTAAATATTCTACATATATAATCGCTCTATAAATTAGATGCCATTTGTTGTTCCCAATTTATATTTTAGGAACTAAGGATGACAATAGTTATTCAGTAACCTTCCCAGAGTCCTACAGCTAGTTTGTGTCTGGCCTGGGATGTAGAGCCATGCTTCTCACCACCATGCTGTGCTGACTAATTTATTTGGCTCCTTGGGCTATACTTTCATGTACATACTAGTTTGGGGAAGGACAGAGCAAGTGGAATGGCTGTATTTAGTAACAAAAACACTTAGCAAATAGTTACAACCTGGCTCTAAAATGTCTCAGTTCAATCAATTGTCCCTTTTTCAAACCTACTTATGTATTGAGTTTTCTTGTCCATTTCAAGCAGCAGTTATGATTCAGGTGAATCGGAGTTGTTTTTTTATTGATATTCTTATTAATGTGGATTAGAACAAGCCTCAAGGCAGTTTATTAAGTATTCTGTGCAAGGGGGCATCTGCTTTTTCCATAGATTGCACTGAATTCTCATTTGGTGATCCATAAAATTCTTTGTTTTTTTAAACATATTACATTCATATTAAAATAGTTATATTTGTGGGCAATGCTTCCAAAAAATAAAATATGTTAAGAATAATGAGCTAATTGTGATTTCTCATTTTCTTTATAATAATTTCTTTAACAATTTTATCTTTGCAATACAAATGTGATTAAAACACAGATATTAATTTTCATATCTTCATATAGGAGTCTTTATATAGGAAAATGAATTTATTAATATTATAAAGATAATTGAAAGTTTCTAATTCCTCCCACAATAACATTATGGTTTTCTTTAAGCAAGACATGCTTAAATATTTTCTATTAACTACTGGATACTGTCAAGAAAAAAAGAAATCACTGGAGTTTTACTTCTTTCCATCCTTCTAAATATAGTAAATTCAACAAATATTTACCAATCTAAGACACTATGAGTTATCTTAGATTCTCTGTTGTGGTTTCATCATTTTGACATGTTTTACAAGTAATTTAATGACAATAATATTTAAAGGACAAAAGTCTATGAATGGTTTCCTTCTTTAATAAATTAGAGCAGACCTTTTCAAATCTTAGTCATTTGCAATTTAGCATATTTACATAAGTGAGAGAAAAAGAAGTAGAATTATGTTTACTGTTCATTAATTTCCAAGTATACCCAAGTGAGTGTCCCTTCACTGACTCACGTGTATCATAACAAGTAAAAAAAGACTGCTTTGAGAGCTCTAAAGAGAATAAATCCTTATCCCTGTCCTGAGGGAACTCAGACCTTGTGCCCTCTTCCCGTCCTTTCACTACACCCTCTTCATCACATTTAGCAGTACTATCACTCTGTGTTGGTGGGAACAAATCTTAAGCACATGTGAAAGATCTCCTCTTTCTTATCAACAGGTAGCAGAGCTACCATTTGAATCCAGAACTTCTGGCACTTGATATCGCTTATTAGGTGGTAAAGACTTTACCATCTAAAGTCTTGTTATTTTTGATGAGCAATAGGATGAGAGCCCAGGGATATTAATTATAAAAAGATAATTAAAACAGATCAATACTTATCATTACTACAACAAAGCTGCTAATTGACTCTAAATAAATGTAATACAAACATACACAACATTAGTTTATCTAAGCCTTCACCCTCTGTGAAGGGGGCAATAATGATACCATCTCATAGGGTTGTTGTGTGAGTGAAGTGACATACACTAGCAAGGAGTTTACTGTGCTGCTCGGCACATGATAAGCCCCAATAAATGTCATTCTGTTATTATTATTATAGTTTTACTTAACTCATTCCTATTATGGAGAAAAGATAAAAGTAAAACCTAGAATTCAAGCAGAAAACTGGTTTTTATATCTTACTTCATAGTAAATAAATATATAATTAATACATTTATAATACATTAAGGTCCTGATGAAATGTCTAACTTAATGAGTATTCAATATCTGTCCAAATACTTTTATCATATTAAACAGACTATTCTATTAATTTATATGATAAATGTATTGGAGTATTTTCCTTGTGGCTGGCATCTTTCTGATTGAAAGATTTGGAATGAAAATAAAATAAATAATGGATTAGCCTATTTATTATTCAAGGTGGCAAAATACCAGCTTTCCATTTCTACAGGAAGGAGTTATTTAAAGGAATCCATTTTCAGAAGCAAAAAAATTCTTTGGAAATCTCTCAGAATTAATCTCTCAGTGTCTGGAGGAGGTCTCTAGAGCACGTTTATCTAGTTCCAAGGGGATATTCCTTCTCAGCTTATTGTCCACAGCAAACATAGCTCTCAAAGATTAGAGACCTGTAATAAGGTAACTTTGCTGAAACCTCATAACCAACTATCATTTCTGAGTGCCTCCTAACTCCTTATCACTTTAGTAACATTTACTTTTCATAACAATGCTATGAAGTGGGTATGACTTTTTAAAGTTAATGAAGCTGAAGCCCAGAGAAATGATAAAAACTTTAGAGAGCACATCTGGGATTCTGACTGTAAACACCCTTCTTTTTCCATTATAGTTCACTGCCCCCACTTCTGGCTTATTTCCAGAATTCATTCTCAAATGCAGAAACTGTATCTATTGGGAGTACATTGTGCCAAGAACAGTGCCATACCCATCTGGTTATTCATTAAATGTCATTTTAATGTATTAAATGAAAAATCTTGATCTTATTTCAAAAGATCCACTAACACTACCAGTGAAACCTGACTTTAACTTCTTTTCTCTCTTGCCTAATTCAATCTCCTATCTTGCATCAGGATTCCAAAAATACACATGTAATTGCTTACCTCTGCTTCCTTTTATTTCATTTTATTATTGTTCCAATTGTTAGTCTCCTTTCCTGGCCCATGCAATTTTTCTCAATTGATTATGCAATCACTGAAGTGGCAACCTCAAACTCACCTCCTCTCCAGTTGATTACAAAAGATTCATAAAACAGTATCTAAAGAAAGGTTGTATTTGAAAGAAAAACAATTATAGTTTTCATTCCTTATTGCATATCGTAGTGGTTAGTAAAAAAATAAACACTGTCAGCCTTCTCATTTCAGAAAGGCAGAACAGAGCTCTTTGGAGGGTGCTACAGGGCATTCATAGCATTCATATTGTGTGCCAACCTGGAATGACTTCACTTCTCTCACTTCTGAAAGTAGAATCATGTAGGAGTGTCAAGACCTGCACTTGGAGTAGCCAGGAATGGAATTAGAATACACCCCTTTAAAATAAAGAAAATGAGGCAGAATTATATAGAAGAAAGAACATTATGTTTCCTGATTCAAGTGCCACCTTGGTGATATCTTAGATAGTTCTAATAAGCAATGGGAGTTTTGAGCCTCAGTTTCCTCATTTATAAAAAAGAAATATTAATCAAATCTACCTTATCTTACATATGGAACAAATGGAATTGTTAAAGCAGAAGAAATGAGATAATGCAAAGGATAGGTTTTGGTAAATTGTAAATTACATACAAATATTTCTTATTTTAATGAAGTAGACTCTGCTGAGTGACTGGCAAATTAAGTCCTTGGGTACTTTTAGTTCAATAAGAAGAGCATTGGTTCTTTTTGATAATTGCTGATTTCTTTAGGGAACAGAAAGTGTTGTGATCCTACAACCCTAGTGTACTAGGGAGAGGGGTTAATGCAGGCACCAAAGTGTCCACACTATATGCAGAGCATGATTTATAGACCTTTTAGGAGTTGGCATCATTAATTAACTTACAGGCTTCTACTATAATGCTCACATCATTCCCGTAAGTAATGTACTTTGGGAGAAAAGGAATATATTTAGGAAGAGAGACATACAGCTATTGCAAGGCTCATTTTGATGGTTAAGGGAAAGCAAACTATTAAACGAAATGGTTTAGTAAAGTCAAATAATTTGCTTAAAGTTACAAAGTACAGTCATGCATTATCAATGTCAGGTTCAACGGAATTAATTAATTAATTAAGGTTGTACATGCACACCATCAGATTAACTTACTGAATAATTAACTGAGAAAACCCTATTCAATGTTCAATTCCTAAGATTTTAATAAATCATTGATGTGACTAATGTACCCTTCCTGAATTGACTGATAGGTATTAAATTGAGGTGATCAGTAATTTGGGAATTTTGATCTCACTTCATGTTATATTTCTCATTAAGAAATCCCAAGACTTTTGGAGAACTGGAACATGCTGTTATTCATAGGGAGATTGAAGAATCTCATAACCTCTCAACTGGAATTTCTTCTCTAGACCTACATATAGCAACTAGTTCCAACAGCAGGTCACAATTGTTAAATCAAGAAAGAGGATTATGTTGGTAGCGATCGGCAAAATTCTCAGAAACTCAGGTAGAAAGGCTGACAGAGAAATGCCTACTATCATTCTTTGTGACAGAACTCTTGTCCACACTGCCAGTGTGCTAGCCTCACTGAATTCAGTACAACATGACACCAAACAATAGAAAATACGGCAAGCACAAATTATGTTTTCCAAATCAGGAGACATTTTGAAAAGAAGAAACTCTTTTTTTTTGGCCCTCTGAGATAGCCTAAAATGTGTATTGGAGAATTTTATTTTCTTACTTAGAAACAGAAGCCAGAGGAATTAGATAGAGCTTATATTATCATATTCATTTTTGTTTAAGTTCTGTCCCTTTCCAAGCCTGTCCCACTGAAGGTACTTATATATTTTTACTGAGTTCATAGAGTAATAGATGACAAGGGTGGGGGTCCTAGTCCCAGGACCCATTACTGTATCATTCCAAACATTCAGCCAGACTATGCACCTCTTAGAGGAAGAATGTTATTCTACCTTTCCTTTCATACCATCTGATTGCCAGCGTAGTTTTCACATAAAAACCCTTATTATTGGGCATGATGGAAGCATATAAATTAAATGTTGTCTGACTTCTTTAGTATCTCAATTTGGGAAACGGCTGTATAACTTTGAAATCAAATTTTACCTTAGAAATAAAGAACAAATAAAGTTAAGAATGAATGTATTTAATTTTCCTTTCAAATACTATGCTATTCTCCACAGAGAAGCATTTATTATAGTATTATTACAATGGGTTTGCCTTGGACTTCATTGAACAGGTTATCTTATTTTTCATACATATTTAAATAATTTCATCTTATCTATAAAGTACCTTCATGATATGGATTTGAAGACTATATTATTTAGTTCAGTTGAAGACTTGTTTCAAATACCTTTTCTGTTTCTGTTCTTTTCTCTAAATGCGTATTGCTACATTTCATGTTTTCACAATATTTTTTCTATATTTTTTAATTTTTCCTCAATATCCACATTCCACTTTAAAATTTATATTGTCCTCATATTTTCCCTTTTACTTACTTATTCTCTTTCTCCCTAAGTGTTCATTTTTTAACATTTCCTCATTTTTAATATTACAGCACATAGTGTACCTATGTTTCTGTAGACAACCATTGAAATACTATTTACTATGTCATATAAGAGTCTTCATATAAAGATATAAAAGATAAATTCCTATTTATAATTCAGGATTGGGGGCATTGACAGCTTTGTATAAGTCTTTATTTTTCTATATTTCTCTATGTGTGGGTGAACAAACATGTATATATGTATGATTTCTTTAGCTATCAAGAAGCTAAATTTTTCCATCACATCTTCCCATGTAGAAGCTTTCTCCCTTCATAATAACTGAGTTAGCCAATAAGATGAGGGTTATGAGGGTTAGGGAGTAGGTGTGATCCAGCCTGAAAAGGCAAGTGCAGTCAGGTAGGATATGGATATTTTGTGTTTTCCTGAGGTCTTAAACATGTGCATAATCTGCCTAATGGACAATCCATCAAGGAGCAGAGGCGACCAACTTGAAAGTTCACTAAAAGTAGACACATAACATATAAGGCCTTTCTTTTAGAACATCAATTGTGACTTCTGCTGAGAAAGAGGGAAAGCTTTTAAGAAATGAGGAAAATGAATGAAGGAACAGAAAACAGAAAGAACCACCATCTTCACGTAGAACATAGTGCCTTGTCTTCCCAATCAGATTATAAACCGCTGAAGCTGGGTGTCGTTCATCCTATGGCTTTAGGTGCCTTAGAAGGATTCATCAAGCTCATGAATTAAATAATGTCCATACACCTCATTATCTGAGAGACAGAAAGTTGAAATTCACTACTTCAGCATATACTTGATGTCCTCTATTTAACTATAAATATGTGATGAAATTTTGACCAAAAAATTAGTTACTAACAACTAGTGTTTTGTTTCATCCTTTATTTTTTATTTTATTTTATCTTATTTTTTATTTCAGAATATCAAGGGGATACAAATGTTTTTGTTACATGGATAGCTTTTGTAATGCTTGAGTCAGGGCTGTAAGTGTGCCCATCACCCGAATAGTGTTCATTGTACCCAACAGGTAGGTTTTTTCCGTCTCCTCTTCCCCCAGCCCCCTGCTTGATTTCCAATGATTTTTACCTTCCTCTGTGTTTTCCTGTGTTTTGTACTCATTGGTTATTTCCAATTTATTAGTAAGTGTATGTGGTATTTGTTTTTCCATTCTTTAGATACTTCGCTTAGGATGATGGTCTCCAGTTCCATCCAAATTGCTGCAAAAAGCCTTAATCCATCCATTTTTATGGCTGAGTAATACTCTGTGATATACATATACCACATTTTGTTAATCCACTCATGAATTGATGGGCATTTGGGTTGATTCCATATCTTTGCAACTGTAAATTGTACGGCAATGAACATTCAAGTGAAGGTGTCTTTTTGATAAACTGGCTTCTTTTCCTTCAGGTAGATATGACTTATTTCCCTTTGCATAGATAGCCTTTAATACTAAAAAATTAGGTTACTGAATTTTACTATAAGACTATACTTAAATTCTAAGACCCACTTTTCCTGAGTTGTTGCCCACCTCCACTCTTATTACTTTGGCCCTTTCAGCCCTATTGGGTCCTACATATCCAAAGTCGTCAACCTTCAGCTTTCTTGTCTATCCAGATGTTTAACTCATAGTGATGTAGTCATCCTTTCTGTATTCCTCAATGTTTCTCAATAACTGGAATTTCATAATGCTTCATACATGCTTATAGAATCAGTAAATGCAATGTAGTGAAGCTCCCAGGGGATGCAAAGACATTTCAAATTTTAGCTATTCCTATAGTTGTGCATTTCATGACTGATATTTATGTTTTTTTCATTTTTTCCTATTGTGTCAGGCTCTTGTCAGTTCTTGCTGTCAATGTACCAATTGTGTCCTCTTAGTTAAGACAATGAAACCTTTTGTGCCTCAGCTCCTTCATTTTACAGTTACTAGGAAAGTGAATGGGAGAGCACAACAAAGTGATTAAGTGGCTGACCACCCATGTTTGCAAGTGACAGATTCTGCACATAAGTGAGACCTCACATCCATTTACAGAGCTAGAGAACATAGTGCGCATCACCACTCTCATGAGTGGAGCTCATCAGCTCCGCACTGCAAATTCATACAGACAACATTTTTGAGGCTGTACATAGCATCTAGAAACTTCAGCTAAGAACATCTCCTAGGGAAGCATGAAGGCACTGCTCCTAGGGGCTGTTGCTCTATCACCTTTTGCCCTTATAGACTAGGCCACACTTCCTTCCCTCCCCACACCCTAAGCATGTGTAAACTAGATTTGCATATTCATTATTTTGGAAAATATAATAGCCACCTTAAATGCACCACACTTTAGATTTCTATCATTGTTCTTCAGAGCCTAAGCTGGAAAACCCGCTGACTCAGTTTCCTCTATGTTCTCAAACTCATGGAACTCACTGTTTGCTCTTCAAATCCTTCATCAACTTACTCCTGCCAAAGCTTTCCATCATCCCCTTTACATTTCTCATTTCTATCACGAATAAATTTTCCTTTCCAAGAAGAAGGGGGAGGGGAAGGATATTCAGCTGCTTCCTTGAATATCCCCTCTACCTCCTGATCTTAACTGATTCCTTACTTTCCCTTGGGGGCACCACTTTCCCTGTAACCATCTCCGATGGAGGATAACCAAGAACCCCAGGACTGAGATGTGGTGATTGGAATCCTCCAACATCCCCAGACCATGGGTTCTGCACAGTGATGTAAAGCACCCTGCTCTCTTGCGGCTGCTGGTACTGCAAGGTCAACACTTACCCTTCCCACTTCTGTCACCTACCAACCTGTAGGTCATCCCGTCCCCTTCACTGAAGCTTCAATGCCTGGTGCACTATCTTTGTCTCTACTTTGAGTCTTTCCATCATCTGGAGTGCCTTTAACCTCCACATACCTAGTAACTTAAATTTTCAATCCCTTCTCTTCATCATCTCCAACGAGGTGTGTCACCTCTCCACTTCAGTTACCCACCCGAGAAGATTGCCATCATCTGGAACAGCTCCATGACCTCTTAAAATCCTAAATTAAAACATTTCATTCTCTGTCCACAACTTCCTATCCTTAGAGCTCCCTTATTCCAATTGCAAGTGTTCCTCAGTACTATGAGGACCTTTAGCATGTGGCATCTCTAGCTTAGCAATATTTTCAGCTTCCTTCTCTCTTCACTTCTTTCTTTCACTGGTTTAGATTCTAGGACACATCAATCACTTCCATACTCTTGCTATTACTTCAACTCACTTTCTCCTTTACCTTCTAGTCACTCCCATCCAGAAAATCCTCTTTCCCAGATAAAAACAAGTGTGCCTTCTCTGATGCTGTTTTCTGCTTCCCAAGGGGTGCTATAGAATGCCCCATGGATGTAAATTGGGACCACTGCTAAGTCATGGTCTGCAGCATCAAGTGGGCCCTAGGAGATGCACAAAGGTCAGAACTGTCATGCATTCTCTCCTAAAGCTCATTTTCCCAAGCAGCAATTTTGGTGTCATCCTTGACTCTTTGCTTTCTTTCATGCAACACATTTCATCAATCAGAAATCCTGTCAATGTCACCTTATAAGCATTTTTCAACATCCTCTGCATTTGCACTATCACTACTTTGGTTGGGTCTCATATCATATTTCCCCTAGATTAATGCAATAACAGTTTTTACTAGGCTACCTTTCTGGCCCTGTTCTTCTGCACATAGTAACTAGCATGATCTTTTGAAAATGCAAATCTATTCACTGGCTTAAAGATGTTTTTCTTATACTTCTTAGTATAAAAGACAAAACTCCTTTATATAATATACATTCAACTTACATTCCAGTTTATATCTTTCCACACTCTCTACATGAACACATACTCTTCATCAACAGTCCCCTAACATTCCTGCCTTTTCTGAACTCCACACTCACCATATCCTGGCTCTCCCCTGCATCCTGGCTTCTCCCTGTCACTCCCTCCAACTGGCTAGGATAACAGCAATTTATCTTTTAACTGATGAATTAGATGATACTCCTCTGGGAAGCTATCTGTGACTCCTTCCTCAGCAACTGGGAGCAATTAGAAAGTTTTAATGACACTCTGATCTTATTACCAAGGTTCTTTAGATTGAGTTCTTTCTTCTTTTCTTTTTATGCTGAGATATATATATATATATATATACACACTATATATCCTGACAGAATGTTTTGGGTCTTATCAGAGGAAAATATACTTTACAAAAGGATGATAGAAAGTGATTTTCTCATATACTTGCAGAATTTTCTAAGCATCAATGTGCTTATCTGTTGAACAGGGATTATAATAGGATCTCTGTGAGAGGAGTGCCGTTAGGATTAAACTATTACACATTTAATGCCTATCAAATATCAACCTTTAAATAAACCTTAATTACAATGCCATTTGGTAGACTTAGTAGAGAATAGAGTTATTAGATCATTATCATAAATCTGATGCCAGATTTTATGGAAGATGTTTCCTTTAAGTCATCTAGCCACACATCTGGCAACCACAGGGAAAGTACTATTGCTTCTTATCAAAACAGAGCTTATAAATGATAAAATAAGTAAAAATAATTACTTAAACAAGTTACCATTTTTTTTCTACTATAGTCAGTAAAGATGTGAAATTTCCAAACCAGATTTTGTGTTCTGGTGACCACAGCTGGCATGGCTTAGGTTGGCTGTGCACACTCCTCACACTGTCCCAGGAATGTGCTTCCTGCTCCATCTACACAAACTAATTGGATGATTCAGGTGTGAAAGTTCCCTAATTAGTCAAGCAACTGATGAATTGTTTCAGTATAATCAGGTTTTTTTACCCTATTTCAGCCAATGGTAGGCACAGAAGGATGAGTGGTTTCTTAGAAAGAACTGGTCACTCAACACAGAGACTTTACTTACACTGCATCAAAGAACCCCAGAACTACAGAGTAAGATCCACTTACCAACATCTCAATTTTCATGTGCATATTCCATGTATCCTGAAGATATTTTCATCATTGTTGTAAATGAAATTTTTATGCTTTTATTTAAAAAAGACTTTCATAACTTAACAAACAAAATAAAGGGAATTGCACTTTTCATTCTCATATTCTGCAAAGAGGCATGCTACAAATAATGTCCTGTTTACCTGAATATACACAAGGTTTCTAAGAAAACATGTGTGTGTGTGTGTGTGTGTGTGTGTGTGTGGTGTGTACACATGTTATTTCTAATATTCTATGAAACTCTACCCCCGTAATACTTTGACAAGAGGTCCCAGGTTTACAGTTACTTTTACACATGGGGGTCAGCTTTCATAAAATCATAGGTTTATCAATGGAAGTAAGCTACGCAGTTATGTAGGCAGCTTCCCCATGCAACGCAGCAATACCCTCTGCTGACTCTGACTGGTGGCCATTCACACCTGGCTTGACACTTCCAATGCAGTTTCACCACTGCACACAGTCTGCTCCAGACACATCTAATTGTTATGAAGTTCCTTTTTATACTGAGCCACATTTTGGTTTTCATAACTTTCATCCATTTTTCATGGTTCTCTTTCTGGGAGTAAAAGAGTATTTCAGAAAAAGTATTAGTTCACTTATTCTTCTCCCAGCTCAGCTTCTATACCCATACCTACTCTGCCATAGTTTTATAATCATTTGTTTACTCATCCACACAGAAAGCATTTATCAAGTTTTTACTTAATACAGGGTATTGGGTGTGGTGCTGTGAAGATAAAAAGACATATAACACACGACCCCTTCTTATAAGCAGCTAATATGCAGTAATTTGTTAATGTCTCTCTTAAAGTGTGACAAGTTAAATGGAACACATGCTCTGAGCACATGTGCCCTGAGGAGTGCTGACTATAAGACTACTACTTCTTATGACCTGAGCTCCATTTCTAATAATGAAGGCTATATTTGTGTTGGACTTATTATAGATGTATCAGATATCGGGTTCCTGTTCCAGTAAAAACTCATGTCTTTACTTCAGTTGGTTGAGCTGGGTACTCTTCAAAATTATGCCCAGCCATTCAAGTGCCATTTGCCCCCATGTTACTTAGAGTAATTTAAGGCTCAGTAAAGTTGTATAATATACTCAATGGCATGGAACAATTAAGTGGTAAGTAAAAGGAGATCTAACTTCTCAAAGAGTATGTTAATTGATGATTCCATTATTTTGTCCAAAAAAATAGAACAATGTAGAAGTATAAAAGCTTTTAAAGATTTCATGAATGATAGGTCCATAATACAAAATAGGGGTGTTCTAAAAAATAGCTGTTCGTGACCCTCCAACATCGTGTAGCTATGGCAGGATCCCACTCCACTGATTATTGGGAAACTAATCATTGGCACTACCCATATCTGCAAAAGTATTCAGGGCTCTTTAGCTAAGACAGCTCTTGCCTTACTTTCAGGCATTCCTGTTTTTGGCTCATTATATCTTCTCCTTTCCTGATTTCATGGCTGACTCTCAATATTCCCTTGTCTTGACTTAAAACTTTTACCGAGCGCTTGCCAGATGTGAATACACCTTTTATTTGCCTCTTGGGAGGAAAGTGCTTACAATTTTTAAATTCTGGTTCCAGACTTTTATCTGGTTCCTCTAACTCCTACTTATAATCCAACTCAGATTAATTTACTCAACACATATTTTTGAGCACCTATAATATATCAAGTAGGAACAGACTGTTGCTCAGGGACAGATAAAGTAATATACATTTTAGTGCTAGCGTCTAGGATGGAGTACTGAGCAGCATCTGTGCCTGTGTGGAACTCCATTCTATTCCATCACACAGATCTATCTTTATAACTCTCAGATCTTGGACTTTGCACTCTTGAATCTTTTTAACTAGATATGAAGGTGAGTAAGTTAAATAACTAGCCGTGTTATCTCATGTCTCATAACTGAGGCAGTGGAGTTCAAATTGCTTATGAATGTTGTAGCATGAAAGGTTGCACAGGAGGTGAGTGGAATGGACTGTATGAAGTAAATTAGCTATTTGTGGAAGGGAATTGAGTCCTAGGAGTTTGTTGTATCTGCCTCCTTTCTTCTGCACACGTTGATTTTTAGTCTGCTGTGAGCATCCAGGAAAAAGGCAGTTATTGTGCTTGCAAAGCCTCCTGATGGTCCTCTTGCTGCAGCTGTCAGATGTATGGAGACATAATTGATGAAATTCTATTTATACTCAGGGATAAACTTAGAAAACCAAGCCATGCTGCCTAAACTAGCATATTCAGTGGATCCCCTTGTTGCAGTCTCTACCATCCAAGTGACAGCATCTACAATACACATTTTGTTTGCCTTTGAAGTCACTAATTGGTTCACACCTGGGAATATGCTAATAGTATAACAGCAAATCAGCTTCTGATGTCAGAAGGCCTGGGTTGAAATTTTTACTCTAGGAATATGATCTTGAGCAAGTTTATCAACTAGTTCATATGTAAAATGAGGATTATAATAATCTTCATCTTACAACATCTTAATGAAGATTAAATAAACTATCTTATGTAAAGCTCTTAAAACAGTACCTATATACATAGTAAGCACTTAATATGTATTAGTTTTTATTTTTATTCTCATTACTTTTAGTTTTTCTCCAGTTCAGACAGAGGAATGGGTGGTGCACCGGAAGGTTGCTGGATGGGAAGCCTAAACACCTGGATTGCAATCTCAGGTGTGCTACCAGCAAACTATGTGACTCCATGATCTTAGAAAAATTGTTGAACTTTTCCAAGTCTCAGTTTCCTGTGCATAAAATGGAGGATATGTTTGTGTTACAATATTATAAATGCTAAAGTTTTTTTCAGCACCAAAAGTGATCACCAGCACCATTGGTTCACAGTTCCCTAAATAATATAGCTCAAAAATATAAGAGAAATATTACTGAGTAAATTAAATTCTTAAAGAAGCATGAAGGCCCGTAGGACATATTTATGCCAGGATATAAAAATTATAGAATAAATACCCCTTAAACATGGCACCTGTGGGCAGCTTTTCCAAAATAATTTTTTTACTCAAATGACAAGCCATTTGAGGTCTGTGTAGACACAGGATTAGTAGAGTTCTGTGTCTCAGAAGAATCAGTATACCCTCGTCATTTTCATCACCAGGAATAGATTTAAATATAGGTATGGGAGTGGAAATCCTTAAATTCTGTGCAGAAAATTCTACCATGTCACAAAAATCTTTAAATTAATTACTCCTAGGAAGTAAGCTCATGATATGGACCCTGAAAACAGAACTGCTAAATTTGGAGTATTTGTCTTACATGCTACAGCATCTGTGATACAAATGATTCTCACTAGTCTTAGTTTTTGAGTTTCAAAAAACCATTTCTTGTTCCATGATATTTCCGGAGAGAACTTTGCACAGAGTGGACCAGAAAAGGGAAAGTAAATGTATAAGAATAAGAAAATATGAGCAAGCAAAAGAAGAGGAAGGAGGAGGAGGGGGAAGGGGGAGGAGGAGGGGGAAGGGGGAGGAGAAGGAGGAGGAAGAGGAGGAAGAGGAGGAGAACAAGAATAAAAAGAAAGGAAAAGTTGCCTTAATGGTTTAACCTGGAATCAAATTCCAAAATTCTACCTGTGTGATCTTGAACAAAACTTCTCTGAGCCTCTTGGGTCTCATGAGTAGGTTGAGATAATAATATCTTCCTTATTGGGTTGTAAAGTAAATGAAATATGTAAAGTATCTAGCATAGAGACTGGAAAGTCAAGGATGTTTAATCATTTGTAGTGATTACTTTCTGAATGTTAAGGGTGGGGGGTTGCACATTGTATATTGTGTTGATCCTGGAGCATGGTCACATGCTTCCAAACATCAGAAGAAACAATACTGTTAATATTCATCCACTTTAACTTGTATTCATTGAAAATAATGAAACTGATTGAGTTAGCAGTACAACTATTCCAGATGCTATTTCTTTCTAAATGAGATTATTTAGTAAATATTCTTTGGAGAAGAATTCACTGATAATTTCAAGAGTGTAGAGCAAAGGAGCTACAGCTACACCATTCCTGGTGGTTGCTGTATATTGGAAAGAGCCCATGATTTTCAATCAGATATCTCATCTGAATACCAACTGGACTGCTTATTGGCTTCTGTTTCAGGGGTAAAGCATTTAACCTCTGAGAATAAGATTATGCAATTTGAGATGGAAATGAAAACAAAAATAGCACCTGTCTCAAAGGGCTGCTGTGAGGATGAAATAAGAAAATATATACGGATGCCTTTCATGAGGGTGCACTATAAGCATTGATGCTGATTTTTGCCATTGATCCAGGACTACAAGGAAAAGGGCTTCTCCTCCTCTTAGATTCTATTGTGTGCATGAAATATGGGATGAGGTGAAGGCTTTTACAGGATCAATAGATAGAGGTATGGCAATTTTAATCATTTTACTTTTTTCTCTACTAATTTGTTCTCCAGAAGCAGCTTTCAATTTAATAATTGAATTAGCCAAATATCTTAATTTTGGATCAAATTAAAAACTTTGGAAATTTCTCCTTGCCCCCCTCAAATATTTTTCTGAACAAAACAATAAAAGAAATGTGCGCCTTCTTTCTTAATTTTTGAGGACACAGCTATTCATGTCAGAAGAAAGTTATAAGTTCTCAGCTCAATAATGCAGGAAAGCTGAAGGAAATAATGATATATAATAGCTGTTTCCTTACCTCTACCAGGTTTCAGAGATTTCTCCTTCAGGAGGTTCAGGCCCTGGGAAGAAGAGCGAGTCTAGTCCTCCTTTTGATGACTCCTATATATCTAGTACCTTTATTTCCTCTTTCCTTCTTGCCACTCAGAGACTTATTTTTCCCACATTAGAGCTGCCAATCAGATGTCAGCATGAAGTAGAAGGACTTAGTGAATGGGAGATGATAACCTGTGGGTTAAATGAAAAAAAAAAAAAACCCAAATCATGCAGAGAAGAATAATACTCACAGAGAATCTGAATAATTGTGGAACTGAGGAAAAGAGCAAATTAGGGGAGAAGTAGAATATTTGATAGTTTATTTTCAAATAATAGAAAAAAATGTTACTAATTAGAGAGAGGTAATGAAACTCTAGGTTAACAAAGAGAAAAATATAATGATTAAAATCTTGCAGAAATAAAGAAGGGTTAAAGAAAAAACACAAAAAGGAATAAATAATAATTAAATATAGTGGAATTATTAATATCCAGTCTGTTAGTCATACACTAAATATTAATGGATTGAATGTTCCATTAAATGACAGAGATTGTTGGATTGTATTTAAAAAAGAAAGCCTAACATATGCATGTATGAGAAACAATTAAAACAAAGAAATAGCTTATCAAAATACCATCAACATTCTTTAAAAATCTAGAAAAAAATAATTCTATGCTTTGTATGGAAGCAGAGAAGAACTCATACAGCCAAAGTAATCTTAAGCAAAAAGAACAAATTGGGAGACATCAGTCTACCAGACTTCAAGCTTGAATACAAGGCTATAGTAACCAAAACAGCATATTACTGGCAAAGAACAAAGATATAGACCTTTGGAATGAGACTGAGAACCCACATACAAAACCATCCTCATATTGTCATTTAATCTTTCACAAAGCAGACAAAAATATACATGAGGAAAAGAATCTCTATTCAATAAATGGTGCTAGGAAAACTGTATAACCACATGCAGAAGATTGAAACTGGATCCCCACTTTTCACCTCTCACAAAATCAACTCATGATGGATAACAGACTTAAACCTAAGACATGAAACCATAAGAATTCTAGAAGAAAATGTTGAGAAAACTCTTATAGACATCAGCCTAGGCAAAGAATTTATGAAGAAGACATGCAAACCAATCACAGCAACAACAAAAATAAATAAATAGGACCTGATAAAATCAAAATGCTTCTGCACAGCCAAGGAAATCATCATTAGAGAGAATAGACAACCTACAGAATGGGAGAAAATATTTGCTTTCTTCACAACCAATAAAGGGCTGATAACAAGAATCTATAGAGAACTTAAGAAAATTAACAAGAAAAAAACAACCCCATCAATAAATGGGCAAAGGACACGAACAGAAACTTTTCAAAAGAAGACAGACTAATGGCTAGTGAACATATAAAAATTGCTCAACATCTCTAATCATTAGGGAAATACAAATCAAAATCACAATGAGATATAACCTAACTCCAGTGAGAATGGCCTCTATCAAAAAGTCCCAAAAGAACAAATGTTGGTGTGGATGTGAATTGACTGGAACACTCTTACACTTCTGGTGGGACTGCAAATTAGTACAACTCCTGTAGAAAGTAATATGGAGATACCTCAAAGAGCTACAAGTAGAACTGCCCTTTGATCCAGCAATCCCACTACTAGGCATCTATCCAAAGGAAAAAAAGACATTCTATAATAGAGACATCTGTACTCAAATGTTTATGGCAGCATTATTCACAATTGAAAAGATGTGGAAACAATGCAAGTGCCCATCAATACATGAGTGGATTAATAAAATGTGGTATATGTATACCATGGAATACTACTCAACTACAAAAAACAATGGTGATCTAGCACCTCTTATATTATCCTGGATAGAGCTTGAGCCCATCCTTCAAAGTGAGGTATCACAATAATGTAAAAACAAGCACCACATGTACTTGCCATCAAATTGGTACTAACTGATCAACACTAAGGTGCTCTCATGGTATTAATATTCACTGGGTGCCAGTCAGGTGGGAGGGAGGTGCTGGCATTGGGTAAACTCACAACTAATGATGCAGAGCACACTGTATGAGGAAAGGCCACACTTGTAGCCCTGGGTGAGGCAAAGGCATTATATGTAACTAAAATGTTTGTATCCCCATAATATTCTGAAATTTAAAAAAAAGGAATCTTGATAATAAAGAATGGGTACCAGTGACAATGATAATATAGCGGATTTTCAATTTTTAAAACATTAATTCTGTTCATATAACATAGCTTGAAAGGAACACATCCCTACACTATCTGGCCTATAGACATTCTGAACTATGTTTCATATTTTACATTAATTCATTTATTCTTTTATTAAACAAATATACAGTGACTCCCACCTTCTTGGGACCAAAGTTCATATCATGGATGAAAGCTTTAATTTGTTAATCTTGAAGATAATTGTGAGTGACTTTGACCCTCAAATCACACACCTTTCACTTTTCTTTGTACACTATACTGCCTGACACGTGGAGTCACAATCTGTTTGAGCCTATGTGATTTCCGTGTGTGTGTGTGTGTGTGTGTGTGTGGCATTCCTATTATGTATTTTTTTATGTACTAGCCATCCTTGAAAAATTTTATGTTAATATATGTTAATTTTTGATGTTACTATTATTGCCTTTGTGATCTTCTTCATAAATTCTTTGCCAAGGCCAATGTCTATAAGAATTTTTCTAACATTTTCTTCTAGAATTCTTGTAGTTTCATGCCTTAGATTTAAGTCTGTTATCCACCATGAGTTGATCTTTGTGAGAGGTGACAGGTGCAGACCCTGTTTCAGTCTTCTACATGTGGCTATCCAATTTTCCCAGCACCATTTATTGAATAAGGATTCTTTCCCCCATTATATGTTTTTGTCTGCTTTGTCAAAGATTAAATGGCTATGTGAGGATGATTTTATATCTGGGTTCTCAGTTATTTTCCATTGGTCTATGTCTCTGTTCTTGTGCCAGTGCCATGTTGTTTTAGTTACTATAGCCTTATAGTATAGCTTGAAGTCTGGTAAATTAATGCCTCCCAATTTTTTTTCTTTTTTTTTGCTTAAGATTACTTTAACTATATGGGGTCTTCTCTGGTTCCATAGAAACCATAGAATTATTTTTTCTAGATCTCCAAAAAATGTTGTTGGTATTTTAATAGGGATTGCATTGAACCTGTAAGATCACTTTGGATAGTATACACATTTTAACAATGTTGATTCTGCCAACCCATAATCATGATATGGTTTTCCACCTGTTTACATCATCTGCTATTTCCTTCCTCAGTATTTTGTAGTTCTCCCTATAGAGGTCTTTAAATATATTCCTAGGTATTTTTTTTTCTTTGTTGCTATTGTGAAGCATATCGAGTCTTTCATTTGGTTCTCAGTTTGATTACTGTTGGTGTATAGGAATCCTACTGATTTCTGTACATTGATTTTGTAACCTGAGACTTTGCTG
>VBSM01003176.1:9648342-9671867 GCA_008086735.1 Cheirogaleus medius | reverse complement strand
CCCATTTGGATGCCCTTGATTTCCTTCTCTTGTCTGATTGCTCTGGCTAGGACTACCAGCACTATGTTGAATAGAAGCGGTAATAGAGGGCAAACTTGTCTGGTTCCAGTTCTAAGCGAGAATGCTTTCAATTTTTCCCTGTTCAGTATTATGTTGGCTGTGGGTTTGTCATATATAGTTTGTATCACATTTAGGTAAGTCCCATCCATGCCTATTTTGTTAAGCATTCTCATCATAAAAGGGTGCTGAATATTGTTGAATGCTTTTTCTATGTCTATTGAGAGTATCATACGGTCTTTATTTTTGCTTCTATTTATGTAGTGAATTATATATATACATTTGCATATGTTGAACCATCCCTGCATCTCTGGAATGAAGCCCATTTGGTTGTAATAGATTATTTTTTTGATAAGCATCTGAATTTGGTTTGTTAAGATTTTGTTGAGAATTTTTGCATCTATATTCATAAGGAATATTGGTCTATAGTTTTCTTTTTTTGTTGCATCCTTTCCTGGTTTTGGTATCAGGGTGATGTTGGCTTCATAAAATGTGTTTGGGAGGATTCCTTCCTTCTTGATGTTGTGGAATAATTTCTGCAGGATAGGCACCAGTTCTTCCTCGTAGGTCTGGATGCATTTTGAATGAGAAGAGGCATTACTACTTCAGTTATTAAAATTTCAGATTATTTGCTAGTTGCTTTCTTTTTATTACCTTCAACTTTTGGGTTAGAATTTCTTTTTGATATTTAAAAAGAATAACACATTTTGCTATTGTGCTTTGCTGAATTGTCATATAGTTGTGCCAACAGTAAAAGTTTCAAAAGGATCTTATTGTGTTTCAACTTCATCTGAGATCTAGTGGGAAATGCAGATGCTCAGGCCCCAGACCTTCTGAATCATAACCTGCTATTGGTAAGATTTTCAGCTGATTTGTTAGCACATTAAAATTTTAGAGTCACTTCTCTAAGCAATTTTTATTTTGAGTGACCTATTAATTCTGAACCAAAAATCATCAGTGCTTGCAAAATAGAAAAAAAATTGCCAGTAGTCTACACCTCATTTTCCCTCTGCTTTATCTGCAGGAGTCTTAGGGCTGAAGAAGATGTCAGTCATAAGAATTATTCTCTCCTAGGTTTTCTGGTGCAATTATCTCTTTATATTACTAAGATCATTTTTAAATCATTCGGGTGGGGAGGTGGGAAAAGAGAAGAGGCAACAGGTATATTAACACCAAATGGGTGCTGAGCACCTTCTGGGGCATGGGCACGCTTATAGTTGTGACTCGGGTGATACAAAGGCAATATAAGTAACCAAAGTGTTTGTATCCCCGTAATATTCTGAAATTTAAAAAGAGAAAAGAAACTACTCAAAGAAAAAAAATCGTTCTACTTTTCAATGGCTTAGATAAGTACATGGTTAATGTTTATAAATATTTTCAAAAAGTTTTTGGAAGTGGGTGTAAATGGCAAAGAGAAATTTTTTTAAAAAAAATATGTCTTTTTTGATTAGAGAATTTAGGTATGTTGGGAGAAGTAACATTACTTTAGTTTTCTATTTGGTTAAACTACTCTGGTCTCAACGACAGAAAGAGATTTTTGTTCCAGCAAATGCACAGTGGGAACAGCTGAAACCCAGGGAGAGATAATGCACTAAGTATAGCAGTTAAGTGATAAAGATTTTGCTTCTCAAAGTGGCAAGCCCCAAGCCTCAAAGCAGTAGAAGTAGATTAAGGCAGCAAATAGAAATGGCAAAAACCTCCTGGAGCTATGAAGATACCCTTGAGTTCTGTGAGTGAGGAAGCCAATCAGGTAAGGTACATCCTAAAGTAATAGATAATTATGACTGGGGACAGCTGATTATAGATCACACAAAGCACTATATTGTACAGAAGCAGCTACTGGCACCCCTCCTATCATGCAATCCAAGAGTCTTTTCAAAATTGTTAACTGTTATCTCCAGAATATTATCCACTCCTAAACACTCCTATGTACTATGTTTTCTTTGGCTTTGCAGACCTGCCTTACATTGTCTGGACTTGCATCCTTGATTTGATCTTTTGAAGACTGCATTTCTCAACCACTTAAATGTGTTGCTTCAATTTTCACTTCCAAAGAGGTGACTGAAAGATATATTTTAAGTCCAGACATCCAGCTTCTCAAATAAGAATATCCGAGATAAACCTAGAATTCAGTAGGTTGATCAGAAACAAACTTATAATGCCTAGTCCTATAGTTAGGACTTTCAATTGTGTTCTGTGAGGGATGTTTTAGGGTTGTCTCAGAAGACCCACAGAGGACAAGGGGACTAAGACTCTGAGATTTTTGGAAGAGCTACCCCTTTACCTACTTTATATATTAGTGATCCATGTAGGTTTGATTTGGTAAAATAATGACAATAATAAAAATAATTATCTGATTCAAAATTTACATTATGGTCATTACAGAAATAAAAAGGACTATAGAAGAACACAATGCTCAACTATATGTCAACAAGTTGGGTAACATAGATAAAATGGACCAAATTTGACCAACACAAATTAATGAAACTGACTAAAGAATAAATAGAAAATTTGAATAGACATACAACAAGTAAAGAGAGTGAATTAGTAATTTTAGAATTTTCACAAAGAAAAGCTCAGGCTAGATGGCCTCACTAGTAAATTATAACAAAGGCTTAAAAGAAGAATTAACACCAATTTTTTACCAACTGCCTGACACTTCCTATGAGGACAGAATAAACCTTTACATTTATGGTCAATTGATTTTGACTAAGATGTCAAGAAAATTCACTGGTGAAAGAATAGTTTTTTCCACAATTGTGTGGGAACAACTGGATATTCACATGCAAAATAATGGATTCTTATAACTTCCTTAAACCATTCCCAAAAACTAACTAAAAATAGGCCATAGACCAAATATGAGAGTTAAAACTATAAAATTCTAAAAGGAAAACAGAGGAGTGCATTATATGACCTTGAGTTAGGCTCTGATTTCTTAGGTATGATATTTAAAAGATTTATAAAAATAGACAAATTGGTCTTCAAAATTAAAACATTTTTTATTCTAAAATAATTTGAAAAGACTCACATGAAATAGGAGAAAATATTTGCAAATCATGTGTTTTGGAAGGAAGCTGTCTCTAGACTATATAAAGAACTCTTACAAGTTATTAATTAAAAGATAAGTAAACTAATTAAAAGATAAGCAAATGATCTGAATAGACATTTCTCCAGAGAAGATATACAAATGGTCAATGAGCCTATTACAATAATCATAAGCAACAATGATGATCAACATCATTAACCATTAGAGAAATATAAATCAAAACCACAATGAAATACTATTTCACACACACCAGGATGGTTATAATCAAAAAAGACAAAGAGCACCAAGTGTTGTCAAGGATGTGGAGAAATTCAAACCATTATACATTGTTGGTGGGAATGGAAAAAATTGCAGCTGCTTTGGAAGACATTTTGGTATTTTCTCAAAAATTTAAGTATAGTTTCACCATATGACTTAGCACTTCCACATCTAGTGAAATGAAAATATACATCCACACAAAAGCTTTTACCTAAATGTTCATAGAAGTATTTTTCACAATAGCCAAAATGTGGAAATAACCCAAATGGCCATCAATTGATAAATAAACAAAATGTTATATTTCCACAATTTCAGGGAACTGTGTTTAACTGCTAATGAGTATGAGTTTTCTGCTTTTATTTTGTTTTGTTTTGTTTGTGTTTGTTTTGGGAGAGGAAGGTAAAAATGTTTGAAAATTGGTGGTGATGATTTCATGACTGTGAATATACTAAAAATCATCGAATTGTATATATTTAAATAGAGTGGTGTAGTGTGTGAAGTATATCTCAGTAAGCCTATTTGTAAAAATTACTAGTAAGTCAGGAAACCAAAACCCTAAACCATTTCTCCTACAGCTTTTTATGTTTCTCTGTCAATATTATTATTCTTCTAGTCATCAAACCTTAAATTTGGAGACATTTTAGATTCCTCCTTCTATTTTTCTTTCTTCTCTTGAACACTATAGCAAGTCAATCTCTTCCTGGATCATGCCTAAAATCCAATTCTTACTTTTCATTCTTATATCCACAGCAGTTCTTTATTCCATGATCACGTCTTACCTTGATGATAAAAATTATTTCCTAACTAGCCTCTGTAGTCTTTCTCTCTTTAATTAGCCCTATACTCCAAATAACTCTTAGAACATCTAATCACCTTTCAAAAATCTTTAGTACTTCCCCATTATAATAAAGTCCAAATTCATATATTTGCCTTTAGAACTCCCTCTTTGATCTCTTGCCAGCTATCTTAAGTGATATTCCTTTCTAGCCAAACAGATCCAAATATTTCCTACTCAGAAAATCCAATCCTACAATATTCTCCAAGCCAAGGATAAAAGATATTAGAAGGATAAGGTTAGGAAAGAAGTAAAGCTGTCATTATTTAAAAATAATGTGATTTTTAATGTAGAAAAGCAAATGCAATCTTTATATAAAGTATTAAAAATAATAGAAGAGGTCTGTAAGGCAGCTGAACAAAAGATTAATATGCAAATATGCCCCAGAAACAAATAACTAGAAAATATAGTTATTTTTTATCTTATTGAAGATTATGCATTAGAAATAAATATAAAAAAAATTTCAAGGCATGAATAGGAAACATTATAAAACTGCAAGAATTATTAATGAAGATCAAAATAAATAGAGATTAGATTACATTCAAAGTTAGGGAAAAAGTATTTTAAAGATATCAATTCTCTCTAAGTTGTGCTTCAGATTCGGTGTAATTCTATTTAAAATCTCTAATAGGAATATTCATGGAATTTAAAAAGTCCAATTCTAAAATTTACATGAAAGAATAAAGGACCAGGGAAACTGAAGATTTCTGCTCTACTAGATATTAAGACTTATTATGAAGTTTTATTAATTAAGGAACTATACTCCTAAGCGAGCATATAAAAGTTGGTGAAAAGAATAAAACAGAGGCCTCAGAAACAGACCTGTACATATATGGAAAACTTTTTCTTAAATAAAACATGCAGCATCAATTATGAAGGAAGTCAGGTATGCAGGGGTACTAGATGAGGTACTAGAATTGGTGTGAGTACATAGTACCCCAAATCAAAACCGTTGATTAGATGATCATTTGAAATCAAGCTGAATTTGATTAAAATAGTAGCTACTACTAGGCAACTGGAAACATAATGGTGAAGTTCAAACAAGTATATAGAGGTAACTTTCAATTATAAGAACTGAGGGTTTACAAATTGTCTTGAATTCTGAATTGTTTTCTCAAAGAGAGCAGCTGTTCCCACTGGGAGCTGTTTAAGAACCTACTGTTTGCTTGAGCAGCCCCACTCTGTAATTCTCTCATTTTTATCAAGTTCAGTTACATTGGAAGCAGGAGGACTCTTTCAAATTTGTAATATCTATTGTTACTTTTATGGAAAAGTAGAACCACCCTTTTAGGATTGGTACAAGTATCCACATAAATGTTCCTATCCCCCAAGGATGTGAGGCACTTGTCTAGATTAGAATAGGTAACAGCTCATTTCCTCTTCACCTAAGCATTAGTTGTCTGGAAACCTTGTCTTTCCTGAGAAACAGGAATAGACTTAACTCAAAGCCAGAGCCTCCACCATTAACCTCAGTGATGTTTACATTAAAAATACACTACAATTGCTCCATCACTGCCTTACCATTGATACAACCTCTCCTCTACCTTTGGGAGGGTTGTGTTTAAGTGTATATTGTGCCTTCACACTGGCTATCTCATTTGGACCTCTCTTGACATAAAATTTGTCTTCAAGATTCAAGTCTATGTTTGGGTAGGGTGAGAATTTTTCTGTTATTAATCTAGCCACATGATACCAAATGCTTGTCTAATACACCAACACGTAGGAAGTAATATGGTTTTCTCCTAAGATTAAGTAAGTGGTTAACCCCTATTGTTGGCAGTCTGATGTATTTTTGCCTCTGATATATTTTAGATTAAAATATATATGTATTCAAATTAAGAGAAGTAGAGCAAAGGGAATATTTTCAATGGTGCCCCATCAGTGCATTTCCCAGATTCAGGAACAAAGGGTAGAAACAACAAATGTCACAATTGTACTGTAGCTAGATATAATAGGTAATTAATAATCATCTACTAATAGGTCTGAATGACTTATGTAGAAATTGTCTCTGAATAAATGACAATTCAAACTATAAATGAGTCATAGTATTTAAGAACTTCCTTTTTGTGTGTGTCTGTGTGTGTATATGTGTGTGTCTGAGTTTTGCATTTGCATGGAAATGAAGAACTGAGGTAATACAGACTTTACATACAAGTGTCATTTTGTGTTGCTTCTCTGAATTTTCTAAATTTTCTAAAATTACCTTGGTCTATCTTGTAATAAGAAACCAGAAATTAAAATCAATTTACAAACATCTTCAACATTTTTATATAGGTTCTACTAGTACATTTAGCATTTTCTTCCATGTTACCCCTTTCTGTCTTGGCTTGCTTGCTTTATATGTTGAAAAGGCTCTAAATCAAGGTGCCTGGATATAGTTGGAGACTCTGTTACTGCTGTCTTATAATCTGCCCTATTTCAAACAGATCAAGGTCACACATGCCTTCAAGTCCCAAGATCAAACCATTTCTCTCAAGCTAGTCAACATGAATAGAGTTTTTTACAAGCACAGTGATTTAAACTAGGAGTTCATTGCATTTCATTACATTCTGAATACTAATATACTTGAGCTTTTCTGATTGTCTCTAAGCCCAAAGACAGAGGTTTTAATTAGAATAAAAATAAGTAGCTTTTGATTTTTTTTTTCTGGTTTACTCAGAGATCCACAGAAAGAATAACCATAGCTTTCAGTGGCCACATAGATAAAATTATCATGCTCAGTGTCTTCAACATACAGGCCCAGGACAGTTAGGATAAATTTTATAGTTAGGAAGAATTTTGGCTTCTATAATAATTTCTGTTTTTCTCACTTCAATTCTTATATGTGAAAAAGAAGCCAAACTGAATGTGAGAATTAATTTTAGGATTTTAATGATTCTAGTTTGAAATTTATTTTTTTCTTAATTTTTTGGATATCAATGATTTTTCTCATATCTATCTTGCATGCAGATTCACTTATATTACAGTACATTCAACACTTGTTCACTTTTTTTTGTTTAATAAGCTAAAAATAAGAAATGAGGCAATGACTGTGATTGCCTTGGAATCCAGCTCCCAGGGTAGAGTCTGAGCAATTTGAATTGACATTTGTGTCATTGTCAAAAACCAATTGCTTGCCACGTCTATTGGTGTTAAACACAACATCTGGTTCAGTATAATTAGGTTTTCAAGTAAGTTGATGAGAAAATAAGCCTTGTGCACTTATCCAAATGGAGAAGTGTAAAGAATTTTCTTTTGATTGATGTAAATATATGAGATGGGTTTGAAAAAAATAGATAATCTGCTCTTGAGAATATTTCCACACTTTTGACATCTCACATGACCATTCCGTATCATTTAAGAAGGGAAAAGAGCTCAAGTTTTCTTTTATCACCAAACACATGGTCCATGATGATACTTCTTACATGAAGTTAATGGGAGAGGGTCTCCTGTGGTTGATCCTAATTGAGAATTTGTACCAGAAATAAAGAGGCCTGGAGACGGATGGCTTACAGATAGCAAGTGCATAGACATTGTCATCAACAGGCCTCTGAATGTAACTGGATCACTGCACTGCCCTCTTTATGAGAGAGGGGCAGGCGTTTAGGAGTTAAGAATAGGCCAGTTAAGTGGGATGGAGTTAGGTGACCTGGCTGTTGCCTCCTCTTCTTGCCAGGATCTGAATACTGTCTTTGCACACTACTCTAGAAGAGTCCATTGCATAAAAAGATGCTCTCAGAGTAACTGTGTTATTGAGCCTTTAGCTAATGGCTTCAGAAACTTTTAAAAGAAGAATGCTTGTGAAGCAGCTTAACATTTAAATAATTCCAATTCTAAGAGGTAGGAAAACTTTGTTGGTCTCCTTTCACAATTTCATTCAGAAGTTACCTCCTAATTTTTGTTACTCTAGGTCATGGCAGATATTAATCTATTTGTCCCTATGAGGAAACAGCAGTGGCAGGAAAACTGCCACAGATGTCCCTTACAAGACAGTACCAATCCCATGACTCTTCCTTCAGAGAAGTAGAGGATGTGTAGACATTTAACTTGTAATTTCATTCAGGGCTTTACTGGTTTTAACAGCAATAGTCTGTACTTGAGTTAAACAGACTGGAGCTCAAGTTCTAGTTCAAGTGTCCATTTTAAGTTACATGGTTGGGAAATTAAGCTCTTTAGAATCAGTGTTTCTTTATCTTAAAAGTAAGGGTAACATTATTTACCCTACTCAACTAATGGATTGTTGGGAAGATTAAAGGAGGAAAACAATATATAAAAGGAATTTTTATATGTTAGCATTCTATGCAAGTGCTACATTTTCGTCTTTAAAATAAGATTATGAAATTGAAACTTCAAGTAAGTAATTTTAGATGTTCTTTAATTTGATTCTAACAAAAAATTAAAATAAGTGTAGCAGGACATACTATCTATGTTTTTCAAGTGAGAAGTCAGAGTTTCATGAAAATTAAATGAATTAAGGAAAGGTCACATAACTGATACATTGGAAAGAATAAAACACATATTTTAGCATATTTAAAATAAGCATTTGGTGACTCTTCAAAGGAGAGAGTATGCTTATAATAAAAATTCAACATTCTTAAATATAAGAGGATTTATTTACATGAATTTTTAGTCAGTTAAACAATTATATCCAGTGAATCTTTTTTTTATTTCAGCAAATTATGGGGGTACAAATTTTAAGGATTCAAAAATATGGAACCCTTCACGAATTTGCATGTCATCCTCGCGCAGGGGCCATGCTAATCTTCTCTGTATCATTCCAATTTTAGTATATGTGCTGCCAAAGCGAGGACTACAGTGAATCTTAATTGTGTATCAATGTTAGTGTAGGAATAGGTTGCTAGTTATGATTTTATTCTATACTTGGTTCTTATGCTTTGTAATACATTTATTAATGACTCAGATGAAATTTGGGAATAAAAAGCAATATATTTGTGGATAATAATAGCTGAATGAGATAGTTTTAAAATTTAGAATCAGAAATGTAAGCAATATCAGTAGGTTTAAATACTGACCCAAAACCAATGAAGTACTAATTAAGTTAACAGCTACAATATTATATACTAAGTTTCAAAAAATAAACCAAATAGGAAAAGATATAGCAGTTTGTATGAAGCAATCACTTAATACAACAGCAAAATTGATATATCAGTGATGTTATTCAAATGCTATATAGCTGTGAATACAATCTTAGGCAGTGTCCTGTATATGAAACAGTAATACTATATTCTCTTTGACAGAACATCCCTAGAGAGAAAGCCTTGAAAAGCAATTGAAGACATAGACTCTGGAATTTGATTACCCAGTAAAATATTGGCTTTGTGACTGTCTACTAGTTGTGTGACTTGAGAAAAGTTACTTAATCATCTTGTACCATATTTATTCAACTGTAAAATGGAGTTAGCAATACTAACACGTGACTTATTGAGTAATATTATGAGACTCAAGAGCATAGCCCAGATGCTCAAAATGGGGCCTGGCCCAAAGTCACTTAGCCAGTGCAATTATCATTGTTAATTCTCAATCACAAACTAAGAAAGGCACTTACAACCTGGAATATTTCCAGAGGAGACAAGTAGGATGGCATAAGGATGATAATATTAATACATTGCTATTTATCAAACATTTATTAAGCTCCAAACCATAAACTAAACCATATGTATTTAATCTTTGCAAAAATGCTGGGAGATAGGTACTATTATTTTTATTTTGCATGTGAATAAACTGTGCATTAGATAGGTTATGTAACACAACCAATTAAGTGTTAGATGTTTGCTTGGCTTTGAAATACCTTTACCCATTAAGTAATGCTTATTTGAGGATCAGCTGACGCAAATGACGACGTTTATCCTGGATGAGCAGTGACCAAGTAAAAGCAGATTGTCTCCTAACATTTGAAGGACTTTCAAGTATAGCAGGGGTTTGACCTTGCCTAGCTAATAATATAGTCCTACATAAAGATTCCAGAAAAGGGCCCTAATTCATCCCCTTATCTGCTGAGGCCTGGGTTTACTGCATTAACCTCTTATCTGAACTTCATACCACTAAGCTTTTCTTAGTACAATTCATCCTGCATCCCGTTATGAGATTAATCTTCCAAAAATACTACCACTGTTATATCAGCCTCTAGCTTGAAACCCTTCAGTGCTTCCTCCATGGTATGCAGGATAAAGTCCAGATACCTTAACTTGGCATTCAAAATCTGTCATGACCTGCTTGCAACTAACGTCTAGAATTGTTACTTTTAGGACCGAAAAGTGCCTCGTGCATGATGTAGTCCTGTCCCATCATTACCAAATGAGGAAAATAAAGTTCTGAAAAGTGACATGATTTATCAAGAACCTATAGTGACTTAAGAACATGGATCAATATACAGATGTCTATACTATTATTGCAAACAAGACATTCAAACCAATGACAATAACTGAAGCAAAGCACAGTGCATTGTTTCTGGACTTGATAGAAGTCCCAAATAGATTTCTTCCATGCAACCCAGAGAGAGGTGTGTCTGTTCCCAAATTGTTATTAGTGTTTTCCTGTATTTTTCTTTGAACCTATAAATGTGTCGAGACTAATTTGCATTTATATGTATCTATAGGCACAGTCCAGTGAAGGGCTGCTGAGAATATCAGTGTCACTGAGATTGTTTTGCTTTTTGTTTTATTATTTGTCACCGTTAACTTTGAGATTGTTATAAGGGAGAAGAGGTATCCCAGGGTAGTGGATGCTTCTGCTTAACTGCAAGAGAACACATTCATGGCTCGTGGTTTAGAGGGACACATGCAGGCTCTGGAGTCAAACAGTCCAGTATTAACAGCGTGGCTCTGTCCGTTTCTAGCTGTATCTCCCAGCAACAGTGAGTATACCTCTCTGAGCCTTGGTTTCCTAGACCTGAACAGAGATTTTTGTGTCTTACTTTTAGATACTTGTGAGGTTTTATGGAAATAACAAACTGAAAATACCTGGTCAGACTTTAGAGTTAGAGCTAAGACTCAAGAGGAGGTGGGGTAGAAGGAGCCCAGCTATTCTTAGTAGTCTTACTTTTGAACACCAAATGTAGGTCTTTGCACATTAACCTAGTAAGAAAAAGTCATAAAAAAATGCAACATTTAATGTCTATTCCCGTTCTTTCATTGAGACCCACTGTCATTTCCCCAAAGGTCCCTAACTCTGCAGCAGCTGTAAGGCTCTGTGAAAGGCTCCCATTCCAGCAAACCATAGCAAGTGTTTCCTTAACGTCTGCTTCGTGTACTGGGGAATGCAGGATTTTGTGTTCTGGCAGTTTCCAGAAGCTTATCCTCCTCCTTCCCTTAGGAAGTGATCCTGGCCACCTGTCCTAAAGGACCAGTGTCCGTTCTATTACTAAAACACAATAACAAACAGGGCACCCCTGCAGAACTGAATTTTTAGAGTGCCTATTTTGAAAGATGAAACATATTTCTGTCGGGAGTACTGTTCTCTCATTCTTTCGGAACTAGCATGCTTTCTCTGTGATGTCTGCCATTTTTAGTTCTCCTCTTGTCCCTTTACCCTTTCATTTAACACATCACTCCTTGACAGAGGCTCACCTTTACTGTCAGGGAAGAATAACCCCGGGGCAGGCCGTTTTCTCATCATCTTCTGTGGTGAAGAGGAATGCAGAGAAATAATTTAGTTTTTCCCAAATCTCTTTATCCTCTTTGATTTTTCCCATGCTTTGTGGGTTTGCAGACACTCACTGGGACAGCCACAGACAATGCACAAGAGAATTTTTTTTTAATTTAGTTCTTTTCTTCTTCCTTTTCTTTTCCCTTCAAAATGTGTCTTTGTCCTTCACATTATTTTCTAACCTCTTACTGTCAGAGCCTTCATTCCTTGGTAGGAATTGCGTATGCATTCACATTTCCATTTTAATCATAGCCTCTGAGGACTGGAAGGGAACTTGGAGGTTATCAAGCCCAGATCACATGGGGGCTGTCTTCAGCTCATATAACAGTCAGCTATTTAGCCTTTCTTTGGGTACTTCCAGTGTCAGGAAACTCCCTGTTTTGCAGTGCAGTCCATCCTATTACAAAGGAACACCCATCATTAGGTTCTTTCTTATTTTTAGCTGTCATCTGTCTCCTGGTGACATCCACCCATTACTGAGTTTGTCTCTGGCGCCATACTGAATAAATCCTATCACCTCTTAGACATGTTTTCTCTTCTCATGTGTTCCTTTTATTCTGTGCCTTTAACTATTCCTTATACTGTGTGGCTTCCTGTTACTGGGATAGCATTTTTGTTTCTTTTACTAATGCAACCTAAGACCTTTTACATTATACTGTGAATTCTTCAATGATGTTAATTTATGCATCTATGATATATGATGTTCCTATTATGTTTGTAACAGTAGTACTTCATTGACCAAAAGTCTGTTCCTGAATTGGTGATCCTTTAACTTGATTTTCTCTTCTGGGAACAGCTTAGAGCAAAAGTAAAAGAGGTTCTTCCAAAGACCAAAAAATGGGGATAAGAACCAATAAGGCTTTCAAGGTTGGATTATGTTTCAAACTGAAATATTGTCAGATGATCTCATAGGAACTCAGAGACAGAATGGAACAGGGATTAAGATGGTCCATAAGCTCACTTATGGAAAACATAATGTATCTCAAAATCAATACCACAAAAAAGAGAATGTGCACATTCATAAATACAAGCAAAAGCATTGGCTAATAGACTTCTCCTTTCAGAGAGTTTAATACAGATAGCTACCACCTGCCTGTATATAAATAAGGGGATAATCTGGACACGTCTTCGGACACCAAAGCAAAAACAAATTGAAAATGGTTGATTTCTCTATGGCAGATAGGACTCTCAGGTATGTGAATGTGCACTTATTGACCAAAGCTGTAGTAATAGGACCAACATGACCCTCAAGTTAGTCTCTACCTAGAAACAGGGATATCTGTTAGTAGGAAATAGACAAAACTTGTAGAGAAGCAGCATTTGCCAGGCCACTGAGTAGGCTATATATTAAGAGTTAGCTATAGACACGGATATCCAGGTGCAGATAAGTACAGAGAAAGAAGCGCTAAGAGGAAGATGCGTAGGGTGAAAAGTCCAAGAAACAATTTATGAGCAGCTAGAGGAAGCTGGGTAAGAGAGATATCAACTACAAGAAAGGAGAGAATTAAGCGGGGGGGACAAATCTTGACTCTGCCTTCTTCACTCACATGTAGCAATGACAATCTTTCTGTAGACCTTTTCACTTCAATTTTAAGAACACGTTTCCTAATTTTTACTAATGTTAATACATTTCAACGATCACTCATTGGGCACTTGTTGTGTGCCTGGCTAAATGCTAAGCCCTTCCTTTAGTATCTCAGTTAATCATCACAACTTGTTAAAATAGATATAACTGTCCTTTTATTAGTGAAGAGGAAGATCAGATCAGAAAGGTTAAATAAGGATCCAATATTACATTGCTAAGAATTCAAGATTCAAACCCAGCTAGGTACAAGATCAGAGGACATAAGCACCATCACATGATGGTGTGTGCCTGTTGTTCCATATTGACCCAAATAACCTCCAAGAGTTAGCTCAAGTCTTCAGATTTTGCATAGATTGTATTATATGGAATGGAAAATACCAGTATGCTGAAGTGAAAAGAGAGCCAAACTGGGAATTTCAAGGCAGAGTTTCTTGTCCTAGCTTTGCTCCTAGCTAAATTCACATCATGCAAATAATTCAATTCTTCTCAGACTCATTTGCCTCAGCTGGTAAATGGGAATAACAACCTGTACCAGGAGCTATTCTGTAAATCAGGTTATATAATGCACATCAAAATATTCTGAAGATGAAAACTATTGTATAAATGCAAAATGTCTGAATATATAATCAGAGAAAATTCAGGAATTTGATGATAAAAGCAGTATAAAAATACATAAGCTGAGAAAATTATATGAAATCATGTACACACTTGCAAAGCATTTATTGAATGTCTACAAACTAGGAACTATGCAGAGTAGTAGGATATACTAAGGACATATAAGACATAGCTCTTCCCTCAAAATATTTACAATCCAAAAAAATTTTCTTGGTATTATTGCTGTATTTTAGAAATTATAATTCCCAGCATTATGTTTATGTTACAATAAACTATTCTACTCCTCTTGGATTTTTTTTTTTTGTGACTGAAAGCACAATGGAGGAAATTGAGATTTTTATTTTTGTTGTGTTTTTATTCATTTCCAATATAGAGTAATACGTTAGCTTAGTACCTGTATTTTCTAAACTGCGTGATATTTAAACTTCCTACAAGTAGAACAATGCTACTCATTTGTAAATACATTTGTAAACCACCTGAATCTGGAGAGGCAGAGTAAGTTGAAATACTCACATAATGGCCTGTATCCAAATTAAAAGTAGAGAAGGTGTGTAAGCACTGCTGGAGGAAGCATTTTTCTCCAAGAAGGAAGGAAAAGATCTCGAAGGCCACTTGCTGACTCTGTACAGCCCTTCTGGTTCACTGTCTGCTTCTCTGTCTTCAATTAAAGACCCAGAGAATGCCAATCAAAAGAATTATTGCAGTTACTCTCCCAGGTGCTTTGTGTGCCCAAAGTAACAAAAGGTTTAATCACTGGATTCATACTATTGAAATGGCTTCCCAAATAAAATCCTCCATTTTACATTAGCCAAATAGTTTTCAGTTCTCAGCCCCAGTGTTAATGTCCATCAAACCATCATTGTCTTAGCAGACTGAGGAAAGATTTGGCCAGTCGTGTGTTCAAGACCAGCAAATACTTTGGAACACACTGAAAGCAGTTGTGTGTTTTGTTTTTTATTTCGTATAAAGGGGTGGCAGAGGAAGGAAAAAAAATTTAAAAGATAAATATTTGATATAGAAAAAAAGTATGTGTGTGCCTTTTTTTCTAAGTTTTCCCACTTCCTTAATTTCTAGAGATCGAGAGTATTAGAAAGAAGGAAACAATGTCACAAGTAGTCAGAATGTGAAATTGAGGAAATGCAATACAATAATTGAGGCATTGGGGGTTTTATTTTACTTTGATAACAAAGGTTAGTGTATACATGCAATAAAGTGATTCTAAACACAATCTTCAGCAGGGTAAATTTATTATAGCTCTTTCATCATGGCTGGTTTGGCCATCTGCCCAGGAGGCCTATTCTGTTATGTCATGTACCTGTTAACCTGATACGGATTCTTCCTGTCTGAGATTTCTGCTCTAGAAGCTATTCTTCTTCAGAGACAATGATTGCTCCCAGTATTATTTATAATTTACAGGTCAGGAAACAGAGATTAAGGACTTTGAGGAGGCTGGAGGTGATGGGATCTGGGGCAAGCCTCAGTGTAGTTTAGGAGGTTGCCTTCCACAGCATTAGGAGAAAAGCCTAGGTTCAATTGGGAGAAGTCACAGGTGGCAAAGATGGATGATTAGGGCTGTCTCTCTTGACACCCTTATTCCTAGTAATGTAGGAGAGAGGAGACAATTGTGAGAATTGGGGAATTTTGTTAAAGGAAGTGAAGGTTCAAAATACCTCTTGAGGGGATTTGGATGGAGAGATGACAGAGGAGGATTCTGGTGAGCCTGGGATCTTGTCTTAATCATGGTTCCAGTTCTCTTGGCTAGAGGATTTTCTCCAGCAGTAGGCAAGAGTTAACTCTGCCACTGTAGAATCTGGAAGGATACAGGTTGCAAGAGGATTCTATATAATATCAAGGAGCAAGTGACCCAAGTCCACCAATGGGTAAAGTAATGGAGTATGAAGTACGTACTGTCTAGACAAAAATGAAAATAAGAAAATAGGAGGGAAATTATTAACTGGAAGAAAAATAGAGGGCTTAGTAAGGGATCTTTCTGCAGTTCAAAAGTCAATATATTGGAAGTATGAAAGGTAGCAAACAGGCATACTAAGTTGTAGTCATAGAGTGAGATATTAAAGTTTAATATTTCAAGGATGGAATAATTTGAGTTTTAAGTAGGTCAAACTTGTGCCAATGAGAGTAGATAATTGAAAGAGAATGGAAACGACGACAAATGAATTTGAAGGAGTCAAGAAAATGTTAGCTTAGGATATTCAGTGGGTTAACAGTGTGGGCTTTCAAACTGACCAAGCAGTTAGTGGAATCAGAAGTGTGGGAAAATATCATGAGTCAAAAGACAAAGTATTGTGACCATGGATTTGGTTAAGTCACAGAAGAGGCAGGATTAAACTGCAAGAATGTCAAGTTGTCTTTATTTGGTTAAGAGGAAATAGTTTGAACAATAAAAACTAGTGAGACCTCTCTCCCAGCACAGCCCTATGGTGCACAGAGAATGAGAGAATGAGCAGCTCCTACGGAAAACCCAGGAGGGCAGCATCCGCTGGTGTGGGAAGTTGAGGCAAGTGAGTTCACAGTGGCTCTGCAGAAGATTCAGAGCAAGGAGGGAAGGGGGTGTAGCCGTGAAAGGCAACCAAGATGGAATGAAGACAGTGGTGACAAAGGACACCAAGAACAAGTACCAAGACAGAATTACCTATCTGGAACAGTAATTCCAACATGTGTCTGTGTTAGTTACACAGAGACACTCGGTGGTGTCTCTGGCAAGATGGTGTTTTTTGGTCTCATTGTAAAGAGGCCTGTATTAGAGAAGGAAAAGGAGTCAGAAACTAATATTTAATACACTGTAGATAAATTATCGTATTTAATCTTCATAACTCCAGAATGTAGACATAATTAGTCTCATTTTTTAAGAGTTTCTAAGATGTAGAAACTAAGAAAAGTGAAATAATTCTTCCACAGTTATTAACATCAGCTAGTGCTTTAAAAATCCAAACCCAGGTCTGCCTGAACATTCTTTCCTTTACACCAGTTGAAAACAATCGCACGTAGCTCTGGATGCACACTTGCTCTAGATGCGTCAATTAATCCCTAAGTCTAAGTCTTCATCTCAGAAAAAGTAGCAATAATATCAACTTTGTCTAACACTATTTGACTTTTTAAATGATGAAGGGAGATGCTTGTAAAAACTGAAATAAACAACAAACATGAACATAGTAACTTCATTCATGAGGACAGTTTTTGTACCCTTAAAATCCTACAAATACAGGTAAATACACTTATTTATTCATTAACTTTATATGTAATAGTTTTTTTCTACAGTATAAGCCTATACTCTAAGAAATTAGTAAATACAGAGTAAAGAAATATTCACCTTTATAGGATAAGACCAAATAGTTTTCTAGAGGGAAAAATTTCTTCAGCAATATAGAAGGGAACATGCTCATGCACAGTCTTTTCATCACCTCGTATTGTCATATTAATATTTCTTTGGTTTTTCCTATTTAGTGAGAATAAAATGATATGATATCTCTTGGTGGTCTTCACTTGCATTTTTCTGATTACTAATGAGGCTAAACATCTCTTTATTTGTTTATTGGTCACAACTGTTTCCTCTTCTGCAAAATTTCTGTTTATGTGGGTTTTTTTTTTTCTCAGTTTTCTATTGGGGTGATTGCCCTTTTCTATTAAGGCCATCTCATTTCATAAATGTAAAGTTTGCATCAAGAAGACGAAGTAAGATGCACAAAGTCACACAATAATTTGGTGGAAGAGCTGAACTGGGACTGAAGCCGTCCAGTGCTTTTATAGTATGTCACATCCTTCTCTCCCCAAGACTCCTCATCCTCAAACAGAGGTGGCCCTGGGGTAAGCTATTTGCACAAGACCATGAGGAATATCTAGCTAGAATGGTTCTTGTTACTTCAGCTTCAATTCTTTCAATAAAAAATGAAGGAAAATGTGCCAGCCACATCAATTATGAGGGAATTATGTCAATTTTGATGATACATGAAATTTGTTGTAAAGCAACCACTAGCACAGAACTCCCAGTCCAGAGAAAGGTGGGGGTGGATGTAGATTTGATTTGAAACCTTTGTAAGATGAATGACAGTCACTAGAGAAATGACACTTGAAGAAGAAAATAATAAAATGTGACTTGCTGGAGAGGCCTGATTGGCTGGCCAGCTGTAGGAGGTTTTATTACTGCAGCTTACTTCCCTTTTGTTTCACAGTATTTATAACACACTTGGGTTCAGCATTCTCCCCCCTCTGATTGCATTTGAGGAAAGTTGGGGGCTGGCGTATGAGAAGAGGACAGAGGGAGATGATTTGCTGTCCCTTCCTGATGATATATGCAAAGAATAATTTAGGATCTGGGATGAAAGAGACTGATACAAGTGCAATATTTCAGTGAATTTATTCATTCATTCATTCGTTCTGTCATTCTTCCATACCCTCCTCATTCATCATAGTAAGTGCTGGATCACTTTCCTTGAACAATATGATGAGTTAACTAGTGAGGGAAGTTCTGTCTTTCTACTGAAATGTCATCCTTGGAGCTACATGCATTCTTTGCTTTTCCTCCTGCTGTCGGTTTCCTAGGTTCTGCCACTCCTCTTTCCTTCTGGCTCTTTGATTTCTGTTCCTTCTTCAATGGCTCTCAGATTGAGGAGAAAACAGTGTCTCTGAAACAGCTTTTATTTGTATGCAGCCCTCAATTACTCCCCTGTCAGATACACAGGATGTGACCCCCAGATCCTTAAACACTAAACTGAAATCATAAATCTTTAGGGTGGGTGGGACAAGAATGCCGATCGTTGGTCCCATCTGGACCAGGGCAGAAGTAGATGTGAGGGTTTGTGGGGATATGGAAAGAGAAAAGCGCAGAAAACCCATGAGTGAAACTTTGAAGACACCCGACAATCCCTTTCCAATATTTGTATAGGAAAAATGGTTCTTTGTTTTTAATAGGATAATATAAAATATGTTTGTAACAATGCCATGTTCTAACACTACAGATTGCAAAATTTTACATTAAAAGCAGTATTTTAATTTAATTTCCCTCTTCTTCATTTTTTCTTTCTTTCTTTTTACTGCAATTCCTGTATTTACTTTATTGATTTATAGGCTTAATTGGGCTGTTATTGAAGATCTTATAATCTTGCCCTATCATTTTACAAAAGAGGAATTGAGGGTCATTGTTCAGCTTGAGTATATTTTAAATCTTGAAGTTCTGGTCTTCTGACTTGTAGATTGCTATTCTCTACCCAGTGTGCCAATTAAGGCCAGAATTTCTACTCTAGGAAACTACCTCTCAGACATCTTCTGACAGATGTGTAGACTGGCTCTGTTTTTTACACTTCAGTAGAACTAAAATACAGTTGGAATGCTTAGAGAGTGAGTATCTAAGTGTCCGACATTCCTCTATGATAGTTGTAAATATCAATACCACTGACTTTGTGATTTGACCAATGAACTTTGCAGAGACCTCAGTAGAGTTGTTGTCCTCTATGACAACTTGCCAAGATGCGATTAAGTATATATTTAATAGATAGCTTTTCTGGTATAATTGTTTCTTGTGATTTTCTAAGATCACACATATCTTAGTTCTATGAGTGTTTTAATTCATTTTACCTATCCTTAGGAACTCATATTTAGTAAAATCTCACATGAAGGGGGCATTTGGTTATGACACATGCACAATTATTCATTCAACAAACATTTCATTGAATACTTGACACATGCACTTTACTGACAGGCAGTGAAAAGAAATAGGACAAATATGACCTTTTCCCTCAGAAAGCTCCTGGTCAGTGGTTGAAACAGACATACAAAACAAAATTTTAATCCATTCCAAAGCAAGTATCTATGCCTTAAGATTTAAAGAATCAGCCAAATTTTTTTTTTGTAGGCAAACAAAGCAAACCAAGAGAAGACAAGGCAGTGTCAGAGAGGCAGTGTCTGTTGGTTCCTAGCTTTACCCCTACTTTCTCCTCAGTGTAGGTCCATCAACACTGCAGACTGACAGAAAAGGGAAGAAAACTAATCGAAGTAGCATCATACTGCCTCAGACAGGCACATGCATTGGGACATTTTCCTATCTAATGTCACTTTATCCTCTTACCATGATGGTAAGAGGGATGCTTAGACCAGAGCTGGACTAGTCTACTATGTACCAAGAAATGAATCTTGATGGAGAAATGGCCTTTTTCCTATGGGGAGAGCCTTCAGGTCTCAGCTGTTTGCTTATATCCATCAGAAACTTGTGTTTTCCTTTGAGGTAACACAGACTGTGAACTGGCACCTTGATAAGCTACCAAAAAAGAAAAGGACACGATCCAAAGCCAGACAGGTTCTTCTCACCTCATACTTCTCCCCTACCACAATGTCATTATTAAAAGGTCTGTGGCCTGTTTTCTGAACAAATAAACCAGGTACTTGTATTTAGCTTTTTGTGAAATCTCAAACTTTCACCATTCTGTCTTTCACGTGTTGTTCATCTCATCTTACTTCTAGAGTCAAAAGAATGTAAGTAGTTTCATAAATCTGTCAATTTCTTCCTCCATATTACCTGTCTTTCTATCAGATCTCATTGACTTGTACACTACCTTCTAAATCTATTAACTCAGTTTATTTTGTTTCTTTTAACCAACTCTTGCATATTTCCTTTTCATATTCAATAGATTTTTCTATTTGAAATCTCTTTCTGTTTATTTCTCCCCATGAACAGTGAGTTCATGGAACTATAAACAACATGAAAGACCAGAATACGGGAAAAACATGAAAGACTTTTTAAAAGGGAGGGGTGCTGAATATGTTTTGTTCTCCACTCTTTGCCATGCTTAGTGTCCCAGGGAGCTGAGTGACATAGATGACATCCATGGGTTATTCCTTCTACCGTTTAGCTGCCAGTTGGGTTCAACCAATGGGAGATACCAGCAGATGATCAGAAGACAGGAGAAGAGTTAAAGTAGGGTATTTAATACCTCATCTCTCCTTCTGCAAGATCACTACAGAGTGTTCCAGCACTCTACTGAAGGTCACGGCTCCTGGCAGACAACCCTTACCATAGACCTATGTTCCTGGTTCCAGGAATCTTTCCTTTTCTTCCCCATTCAAGTATTAATGGCCCCTACTACTACCATAACCGAGGTGCAGTACTTTCTTTCTTGATTCCTTTAGGACAATTTCATAGAATTGTGTTATAGGTAATAGGATATATGAGCCTGAAGCTTAGAAGTTCTAGAATAAAAATATAGATTTGGTAGTTGAAGTGTCCAGAACAAAAAAAGGAAAATGACTGAAGAAAGAAGCCTAGAGAGTGTTAATAGGATATCCTAAGGAACTTTTCTTTTGGTGTCCTTGCCATATTATTTCCTTCGCTTCCCTTTAGCCATGAGTATTTCCTCCATTCAAGAATATATAGGCGTTAGATGATAGCCATGAAAAAAGGAGAGTGCTTAATGGGCAAAAACATATATAAAGCCTCTTTTTTTAAAATAAATTCTTTTATGTAACAATAAGTCATGACATATTTGAATTTGTATAATGACAAGTTTTATTATAAGTTCTTTAATATATGCTATGTATTCGTTCTATAGAAAGAAGCACTTCAGCTAGACTCCCTTTTCACTAATAACATCTCTTACTGGCTGCTTCAATTGTTTTCTCCCTTTATGACTCATTAATTTAAATGGAACTGGTCTCGATCTCTATGATAATTTTCATTTAGTTGGATGTTAATTATTTTCACAGATAGAGCTACCCCAGGATAAGCCATTTTTCACAGTTTCCCTTGTTGATCTGGTAGTCCCAATTTCCATTTAGCTATAAAAGAGTTTTAAACATTTGTGTTTTCGTTAACACTAGATAACTCCTTTGGAGAAAACCATTCACCTTTCCTCTTAATTTCCTATGACTGAATTCTAAAATGTGTCCTAACTACTTTCTTCACTAGCCAAGGCATTTTATAGTCCAGTAATACCAGTGCATTCATTATTTCAGTTCTTATGAATTATGTCACTGATCTAAATAATAATAATGGGAATAAAAATTGTTCTTTTAGTAATTATTCCTTTTGGGGTTTCAACTTGGTATTTGTTTACTTCCTTGGAATACTCCTGCCCTCAGGTTCTCACCTCCTATCTGACTCTTTATTATTTCCCAAATACCAAAGTCTTGATTCTAAAAGCAGAACGAGGTTGGCTACATTCAACCTTATTCACTATCACCATATTATGCGTCAAATTCCAACTATGAGTTGGATGTGTTCAGTATCCATGGCTGTGACAGAACATGGTGAAGCTTGGCCATTCATTCTCATGAGGAGTGTCCTGGCCTTTTTCTCTCTATGCTCCGAAGGAGGCGAACTTTGCCTTGCCAAGGAGTTGGAGTGCTAGGAAGCACGGCATTGGTCTAGGCAGTTAGTTTTGCAGAATTTTGGCTTAACTATCTTCACACACTAAAGACTGGGAATTCTCTATGCTCTTTTGTGCTAGTTTTCAAAAATATTATCACAAAAGTTTGTAAAAATTAATAAAGATCTGTTCTCTTGATGCCTAAACTTCAATTTGGCACATTAAACATATACCGTCTATCCAAAGTGTTATAAAACACTGTATGAACATTAATTATACTTGTCTGTACATATAATGAGGTTTATTTAAATATATATATTGTTTTACTTGAATAAATGGGTACAATGCATCAACTGATACTTATTGAGCAACTTCTCTCATTCTTATACCACTTGTGGTGTTAGAACTAACTCAAAACAGAAAAATATTAGATTCCAGTCCACCCTGATGTGTATTTTTGGTGGGGAAAGGAGAGATACTATAATTGTCATCATTTTACTATTGCAACATAGAGAGTAGAATTTAAAAATAATGTTGAACGAGACAAGGAGGGTGATCTCGTGAAAGGATGGAGTTATTTCAGGACTGAGGAATGGCATAGAATATAACATCTGGCCTTTATGAAAGAAGAAAGGGAGAGAATTGTTAGTCAGTGGCCTTTTTGTTTTGATTCTTTCTTCGTTTTTACATTCTTTTTATGTACTATTCATTTTCTGTTTGAACTGTTTTCAAGATGATCCTTAATATAAATGTACTGTTTAAGGGGAAATGCCAACTCTTAGTCATCTAGAAAAAAAGCTTCACGCTGACCTAAGATTAATGGGTATAGATAGCAACAAGAAGCCCAGATTGAAAATAGGTCTGGTTTCTGAATCCTCCATTACTGAACACCAATATATAAAATAGATATAAGTGAGGCTTACCAGTTGCAAAAGGAGACGGGAAGCCTCTATCCATATTCCCACTCGCCCTTTGCCAAGAGAGTTTGACAACTACAGTATTTTCTGTCATTGGACCATCATAATATTATACTTCATTATTAAATAAATGAGAACTGCTGGCACATTAGCCTCAATGCAAATCACTAAGAGGATTGTTTAATGTAAACTAAAGCAACACAGACAGGAACAGGGAGAGGGAATAGGTTCATATGAAAGGTTTTTTTTTTTTTCT
>VBSM01003176.1:9580141-9648242 GCA_008086735.1 Cheirogaleus medius | reverse complement strand
GGTTTTTTTTTTTTTGCTTCCCTTCATTATAGACAAAGTATACAGTGGATTCTGATTTTCAAGTTGTTGACTAACTGATTCAATGCCAATGCAAATGAATAGGAAGTATTAGAGTTAAGCATGGTGACAAACACATCAGTCCGAGAAAGAAAATGAGTATATTCATTTGCTGTGCAATGACATCCTTACCGTTATAAAAATATTGGCTTCTTCTTTTTTACTACAGTGACATCTGAGAAATGAGTTAGGATCTCCAACAGAGAGCCATCAAGGGATGACATATGTATCTGAAAGAGCCACAAGGCACATAGGCACATACCAGGACTGTGCATCTCTATATTATATTAAAATATCTATTCACCTCTCAGTTTAAAAGTTTCCTTTTTCTTACTTAACATACTACATGTTCTGTAGAATTCTGCAAACAAACTTAAAATATTATGACCTTTCACTAACTTTGTTTACTGCATAGAAAACTTTATATTTAGATTAAAAGGTAAACATTTTACTGAAGTCACATTTCTAATTAGATGAAACATTTTATCAATTCAGGAATCTTTTAATCAATTCAATAAGAAAACAAAAGTTGAAATTTGACACTTTATAAACCAAGATAGAGTTAAAAAGTAAAATTTATCATTTGATCACCTGATTTGGGAAAATAACAATGACTCATTGTGGCTACTTAATATTATAGAGTCTATTCAATTTGGGAACATAGTCTGAAGCCAGTTATACTGATGTCATTTTTAAAATTTCCTTTTTTTGTAAAGAGAATTTGGCAAATTATTAATTAGCAGCACATTTATATGCCAATGGGAATGAGCAAGTTGATGGGGAAGAAGGCATCATCTTTGAGTGGGTAAGAGAGGAAGGAACCCAGTGAACAAGCAGAAACATTTTCTTTAGCTTAGACACAAAGACTTCGTCCACCTTAGCAGCAGGGAGGGCAGAGTACTTGGACTCCGGTGCTTGTAGCTCTGTGAATGGCACAATGTGGGGCCCATGGACACTTTTTTTCATTCATTTCTATTTTCTCATTATAATAGGAAGGAGCAAGGTCATCTGTAGTGAGTGAGAATGGATAAGGAAATGCTGGGGATTGGAAGTAACCTAAGATGATATGAAATGGCTCTTTCATGGAGGTAGGCAGTAAGTGGGCCCCAGCACAGATCTGTCCCTGACACAATGGATGACCTCTTCAGTTGACAGTGATGTCACTACTCCAGAGTTTTAAAAATCCAACCATATGCTCCTCAGTGTAGTCTGTCTACAGCCCAACAGTTGGTCCCTTACCTTTTATAGATGTCTGAAAAGATAATGGAGAGGCTATTTTTAGTTTGTGTCTTGGAGACCTGAACCTCTTGTGGGATAGGCACTGATATCACCTGAACGATGGTGACCCAAGTCATCTTCACCTGTCTTCCTCTCACCCTCCTACCTGCCCTTGGCTCTCTGCTCCTCACCACATACAATGACCAGCTCTTCTCCTCCCCTAAGGTCTTTGACCCTTTCTTCTCTTCAGATTCTCTTCCTTCTAACTACCTCTTTCCTTTCTTTTCCAGACCTCTTTTCCTGCCTCTTTCCCATAATAGTGTTCTCTGGATACATCCTTCTGTTAAAAAAAAAAAAAAAAAGAAGAAGCAGAAGTTTGAGAATTTACCCACCAATAAATTTGTGTAACTTATAAATAAATGTACATGTACTACTGTACTAATTTGTACATTGAAATAGAACTGAAAGTATAAATTTTAAAGGATCTTGTGCTCTTCTGCCCAAGATAAATAAAAGGATTTGGGTGGAGGGCTAACAAGAAATTTATCTATTGAGATAGGAGTGCCTGAGAGATGGGGATACAACATCTAGTTCCAGTATTGTAGATCCAGCAGGCTCATGCTAAGCTGTATTAAAATGGAAACAGAGTGGTTGGTGAGAGAGTTATTAGGAGAGTTTAACAGTATCCCCAGAATGTAGAGGATGTGCTTAAATATGAAGATAGAAACCTAAGTCTAAGTTTTTCCATTCTAGAGATTTTTGAAGAGGGTGATACTAGAGCATGTGTTGAGAATGAATTAAGGGTATGGGGCTACACCATCTCAGATCCTAGCAGCCTCATACAGCACAGGTACTATCGTAGTGGGTCCTGGGGCTCCAGGTGAAGGGGAACAGATAGCAAGGGAAGGGCAGGAGCTGTATGGCTGTCCTAGAACCTGGCACCAAGCAAGTTATGCCCCAACCTGGGGGGAGGGGGGTTTGAACAAGTGAACTCTTACCAGCGGCCAAAGAAAAACAAAATTGCTTCTTTGTAACTGGATTTTAGAAGATAGGAAGGACTGGAATGAAAGTGCACACTGTCCCAGAAAACCACCCAAAACATACATAACATCAGTGCCTATATCAGAAGAGGTTCAGGGTCTCAGGGGCACAAACATGAAAATAGCTTTTCAGCAACCATTTTCAGAATCTGTAAAGGTAAAGAAACAACTGGAGTGCCTCAGAAAGACTATACAGAAGAGTATATAGCCAAACTTTTAGAACTGTGAAGTAACAATATTGCTGTCAACACAACACAATAGGTAGCCCACGATGTTGAGGACAGAATGGATGTTAAGGTGTATGGTGGTGGTGGTGGTGGCGGGGGAGATTCAGGTGAACTCTAAATAAGAACAGAAAGTCGTGCTCTGCTTTCTCAAGTTATCTACTAGGCTTTCCATATTGAATTGTGAAACTTTGCTTTCAACTGAAAGCTAATAGAGAAAACTTAATGGAGAAATGTAATTTTTTAAACAAGTAAATTTCATTTACTTGGAATCAGGTTGGAAAAACTCAGTACAAACTTAGTGAACTTCCAGCAATGAGACCCACCAACCTATATATTGACTTTCACTAACTCCTGCTACAGAAAATGTTTATCAAAGCTTTCAGAGTTGGTTCCGAATGTTTTAACAGAAACAGCCTTTTCTTTAGGTGGCACTGATGTCCTCTCATTGCACTTCCTATTTGCACACTGCACTGTTTGCTTGAGTTCACATGACATTTAGTCATTGATGAAACAGATTTTATTTGCAGAACATTGTAATTTTGAAAGTTTATCTATTTGCTGCTGGTCCATATATATTTACCAAAAAGGGGCCAGCCAAAAATTCTTTCCTAGGTCTATCTAGTGAGGGAAAAAAAGTAAATTCTAACAGTATAACGTTTTTATTAGAATATAATTTTCAAAAAAATGTATTGGCATTAAATTCACTGCCTAAGAAATGGGTAATTACATCTATTTATCAATACATTTTTGAAAGAGAATGATAAATTAAGAACTTGCATATAAAATATTCTCATATGTTATTGCTATATAGCAGAACACTTCTACTTCAGCTTGTTCTAATGCAGATAATTTTTACTCTCCTACAGATTTTGTAGGCAATGAAGAATAACCCAAATATTAACATTCTATTACCTCTGGAAGCTTTCTGAATGCTGTCAGGAACCTTTCCCTTATGGTCCTAAGCTGACCTTCACAGTTTAAAGACTGGGAGCAAAACAGTTCTCAATTGCATGCCTGCAAAATATCAGAAAATATTACGAGACTAGCCAGCATTGCCAAAATTCTTTCTTCTCTCTTCGCCAGTCTCCCAAAGGAACTATTGGATTTCTACCTCCTTTTCCTTTGCAGACAGAAAAATAGAAGCTGCAAAGTCCATTAAAACAGAATTGCTACCACCTACGTAGTCTGTTAATCAGAGTATAGTATCCACAGGAGTCTGTAACACAGGCAGCATGTACCTATTCTTTTTTTCTCTTGTAATATCTATTCAGTGTTTTTTACGTCTCTTTTCTGACCAGTGGGATAATGACATTTTATTAAATAATCTACAACAGTTTATTTAAGGTGACCCAAGCTAAAAACTCTCTGCTTACCTTAAAAGGAATAAAGCTTTATTCTGTCTGAACATTTTTAGCATAATTTGAACAAAGGACTTTCTAGGTATTATAAAGTCTTACAAATATTCAAAAACTTGTTGAGAAGAACTTGTGTCTGACATAAAGCCATGGAAGTTATACTTCATTTAACTGAAACAGAAGTAATATAAATGGTGGGATTTCTATGTCAAGAATTATATTAAAGTATAGAAATATATGAATTAATGCAGAGAAGTATTGTGCTGAGATTGTAAGTTATAATAAAATATTAATAATAGAGAGACAGAGGTGATGGTGTTTAGGGTAATTTATACAGACTACCTAGTCAAAATGCTTTCTAAATCCAGATATCCAAGCTGATGTGGAAGCAGTATATTAATGATGAAGGAATTCAAACATCTACATAGTAGTTAGGAGTCAAAGTTTTCTAAACAGAGACAATCTAAAATCTGAAAGAGATATCTTGTTTTACTATGAATTCCATAATTCAGTAGTCGAGGAAGTAGTGAATGAGACTGCTACTATGGATTTACTTCTCATTGACAAAAGCAAATTGATTGATGAAATTAAAGCAGAAAGAAATGGTCAGAGAGAATGACCAGCCCATCTTATTATGCTTAATAAGTATTACATTTTGCAAAAGAAATTTCAAAAAAGAAGAGACATACACAAAATTTCAAGTCCAGATACCCTAAAAGAGAAAATAACTTAAAATAAATGGAAGGGCCTAGAAATAAAATGATGACACTATAATTACAAACAATCTTGATGAAGATGAAAAAGAAGCTCCTATAGACACAAAAATTAATTCCCAAAGAGCTTTCATCTCAGTTGATATCACAATGTAATCCTCTAAAATCAGCCTCCCAGCAGTCAGCTGCAAAAGCCATTATTATGATGAGTTCATGTATTAAAGAGATACACATAAAAATCGGGATGTAAAGCACACAGACAAAAATAAATACCAAATAATGAAATATTAAAAAATATTGAAATGGTAGGAATAATATTTGTAAGGAAATATACCCAAATGAGCTAAAATTGTTAAGAAAAAAAAAAGAGGCCAAAGAGGGTGACAGAAATAACCTTAAGCTTTTATTTATAGGACGAGCACAAGGAAAATCTAGGACCCTTCCCTTTAGACTATGCTATAATGTTGTTAGCAGAGTACCAAAGGGAACTAGAACTCAGATAATGTTTTGCTTTCATATTTTTTCTGTGAAGGAGAATATTCTATAAATTGCAAAGGCACAATAATTGATGCCAAAAAAGGGAAAGTTGGCATAAAAGAGTCAGCGATTTGAATTACTAGCTCCCAAATATTTGTCTTCTGCAAAATAAGAAAAATAAAAACAATTTAGTAAGTTTATTTTATAAAATTCTATTTAGTTTAAAAGAAGGCCCTTTATTCTAATATTTTCTTCATTTATTTTGGTAGGTTTCACATATTCTTTTCCTTGTTTGTTTTGTTTTTAACGAAATTAATGATGGTGATGTAAGTTAGTTGTAATGTCTTTATAAGAAGAAATAAAAAGTTGGCAGTTATATTAGTTCCCATTTTTCAGTTTTACTGGTTCCCAAAATCCAAACTCCTGAGAGTTACTAGAATTTTCTTTATCAATTTTTAAAATTCTTTTGCATAAAGAGTAGGTTACCATGATACAAAATAGAAAAGGAATGGATAGTCACACAGTATTTTGCCTGTCCTTGTTTTCTAGCCTCTTGTCCTCTCAGCTTCCCTCCAGAAAGGCAAGCATTGTAATTGTGTACAGAATTCTGTTCTAATTCTGGAATTTGCATAAAAATTGCCTTTGTTTTTTACACAACTAGCAGCATTAACACCTGTTCTGTAACTTGCATTTTTCACGTAGCAATAGATATATACCAGGACATAGGAACCATTATTTTAATTGTTGCTTGAGTTGAAATTCAATCTAGACATTAAAATGATTTATTGATGACTTTTATAATCAGTGTCAAAACTCTTGAGAAATTCTGTAGGATGAAGGAGGTATTATAACACAGGAAAAATGAAAATGTTGACCCAATATTCACAAAGCAGAAAAAGAACAATTTAAAACTTACATACTGGTGAGCTTGATATCATTCACAAATAAACTCTTTGTTTAGACTGATGGCTCAAGGACATACTGAAAATTACGATGTGATGATCTAGGCACAATCATGAATTCATAAGAATAAATCAATAAAAACCTCATGAAGGTTTCTTAACTAATATAATAGAAGATTGCCATAGATCTTGTACATTTTGATTGTAACCAGCCATTGGATAATATTTTTCAGGATCTGTGTGTGGGCTGCACTATGGAGACAGAGGGGTAAAGAGCACCTCAAACCTGATTGAACAATTTTATCCACAGAAGATTAATTAATTACTTCTGGGAGGTACCTTAAAGGTTACTTTACCTGATTAGAGTGTTACAAGGTTTTACCTGTTACCATTTTATCAATGCATTGATAACAAAGTGGGTGTGATTTACCAATGTGTGAATAATGCAAATGGGATGGAGGAATGGATGGTGTCATATTGAATTCGACAACATCTTGACATTATGGAAGAATACACAAATTAAAACAAAATTTGATTTTAAAGAGGTGCAAATATTGATTACATAAGTACAGTGGCTTAACAATGCACATGGAGAAAAGTTGGGTATTTTACAAGTTAACTGCAAATACACCCTTCTTAACACATACTAGGTTCTTCCAACTTGAAGACTGGGACTTTATTTAGATATAGAAAAATTCTTTTTTTTTCTTTTATTATTCCCTTCCTTGTGTTATCCTTGTTCTCTGGTTCTCTAATTTCTATTAGGTTTTTGGCTCTAACCTCCTACCTCTCTGTTTCTTTTCCCCCTTTCACTCCAGTGTCCCTGATATGAGCTTATAGTGCCCCTGAAACTATAATTATACTCTGAGTAATCTTCTGTGATGTTCTGTTTTTAATAATATGATTCCATATATTTCAACCTTTTGAGAATTTCTGTAATATGCTAGAAGTACTGATAACTTTCTAACTCTGATGTGGATTTATACACACACACACACAAACACACATACACTTAGGTTATATCAGGGGAGTTTGAGAAGAAAAGTGGACATTGTATTCACTGATTCATCTTTTTAAATTAAATTAAATTATAATTGAAAAATAATTATTGTATATATTTATGGCAAATATAATGTGATGTTTTGATATATGAAAACATTGTGCAATAATTATGTAAAGCTAATTAACATATTCATCACCTCATGGGATTACCCATTTTTTTTTCCTACAATAGATCTTAACAACTAATTCCTCCTTTCTAACTGGATATTTATACCCTTTGACCAAAATCTCCCTGTTCCCCTTCCCCTGGCCACAGCCTCTTGAATGGCCAATAGGGGTATGAAAAAATGGTCAATATCAGTAATAAAACCACAATGAAATATCATCTCATATGTGTTAGAATGCCTATTATCAAAAAGACTAAAGATAACAAGTGTTGATGAGGATATGGAGAAAAGGAAACCTTTGCATGATGTTGGAGAGAATATAAATTAGTATAGTCACTATGGAAAACAGTATGAAGGTTCCTCCAAAATCTAAACATAGAATTAGCATATGATCCAGCCATCCCACTTCTAGGTCTATATCCAAAGGAACTGAAATGAGTATGTCAAAGAGATATCTGCACTTCCAAGTTCATTGCAGCAATATTCATCACAATAGCCAAGGTATGGAAACAACCTAAGTGTTAATCAACAGATGAATGCTTAAAGAAAATGTGAGATATATAAGTGATATATTATTCAACCTTTAAAAAATGGAAAATCTATAATTTGCTACAACATGGATGCACTATTAATGTAAACCAGTTAACACCAAATGTGTTATATAATAACATAAACATTAATGAAAATATTGTGCTCAGGGAAAGAGCAGTAATAATTCCACCCATCAGAGTCTATTTGAGAATTATATTCAGTTCTGTGCATATTATAGAAACTGTTAATAAATTATATGAAAAATGCTTAAAGGAAGTAGAGATATTTTGCTTGGAAAGAGGGAGGGATGTTATATAGAAGTTAAATATATCTCAGATAGCTGCAGGAAGCAGACCTAGGATCAATTTTTTTAAAGATGAGATGCCAAACTTCATACTGGGATCAAGAGTAACTTGTTAATAATTAGACCTGGAAAAACTTAGAATGAGCTACTTTGATAGTTGATAGTTTTCTAGCACTCGGAATGTTCAAAGAGAACAAATGATGACTTATCATGAATATTTTCAAGAATAAAACATTTATTTATCTAATAGTACTCCCTAAATTTCCAACCCCAAGTTTTCTGTTTCTTTGGGTTCCATATTTTGTATCTGGCATTAAATTAAAGTTTGCTTTCTTTTATTTGGATCCATCCAATTCCTGGTGATCTGTCTGATTTGACCCACTACTTGCTTTGAACTCTGATTTTCTTGTGTCTCCAAATTCTTGACCAACTGCTTACCCAATTTCGACCCTATGCCTTGCTTACCCCTGGATCCTGAAAGCATCTGAACTTGGATTTCCCACATAATTCCAAACCTCATCCCCAAACCACCTGCCATGTTCCATGCACAGTTTTGACCGGGACTTGTTCTTGCACTTGTCCTCTGATCAGTGCTTTCGTCCATGTCTTGGTTCTGACCAGTGTTTCATCATCACACATCATTAGTATAAGAGCCTTCTAACTGGTTTCTGCCACCAATCCATCTTTCTTCTGTTTGGGGCCTCTTCCTTTTTTGTAAAGTATCAGGTACCCTCTCAGCACATTAATATTCTAAACTGCTACTTTAATTATGGCTGCTTATCTTCCTAAAACCATTGTCTCAAAACCAATGTTTCCTGCCATCTATGGGATGAAATGTGGATTAGGGGCTCAGCCTGCCATACAAAATACCATACACTGGGCGGTTTCAACAACATAAATGTATTTTCTCACAGTTCTGGAAATTAGGAGGTCCTAGATCAAGGTTGTGGCCAATTCAATTGTTCGTGAGGGCTCTCTTCTTGGCTTGTAGAAGGCTGTGTTCTTTCTGTGACTCACACGGAAGAGTTCTTTGGTGTCTCTCCTTATAAGTCACTGATGCCATCATGCGATCCCTGTCCTCATGACCTCATCTAACTCTAAATTACCTTCCAAAAGTGCCATCCCAAATACCATCTCTCAGGGGTTAGGGCTTTAACATATAAATTTTGAAGAGACAAATTCAGTCCATAAGAAAGTGTGCTTTTGTGATCTAGTTCCAGCCAATATTTCTAGCTTTATCTCTTTGTACTCCCTTATGTAACCCTTCTTCAACTAAATCTGCTCATTCATACTTTCTTCATGACATTCTTTCTGTTCTCATAACTCCTTTACAACATATGCCCTGCCGCCATTTATTCAAATCCTACCCATCTTTAGCTTATTAAATATCTTCTATTATTCTCTTAAACAGTTTCAATTCCATATTTTAACTTTTCACGTGAATACATGGCATGCTGGTGGCTGTGTTAATCCTTTTACAATTAGGTTGTAATTCTTTTTGTACAGAGACCATGTCTTAGACTTCTTTGAACTGAGCATATAGGTATACGAAAACTAATTGCTGGCTTGATTTACCTTCAATCCTTCAATCATTCAACAGCATTTAATAAGCACCTACTTTCCGGTAGCATGTTAAATATAATCCTTCAATACATAATTTGATTCTTAAAAACTTTTACTCTCCCTAAAACTTCCATGTCAATACCTTAAAGGAAAAAGGCCATTTCTCTTTTTCTCTTTATAAGATTACATAGTTAGACTCTGTCTCACTCAACCAGCTTATTAGCAACTCAAAATTTTGCTTGAGCCCCAAGATTAAACTTAACCGTTTTCCTTCAGTTTCACTGAGAAACAGTGAGATAGGGTGAATTCAATGTCCTTTTAACTTCTCTAAATTTCAAAACATCTGAAAAATATAATTGGTAAAATTGGAAAACATAAATTAGTTACTCTTCGTCCTCTTAGCCCACTGTCTGGCAAAAATAAGCATCAAATAAATAGCTTAAACATTGAATAAAATAATTCTCAAGCCAATTCCTGGAATCTGCCAGCAAAGAACCTTGGAAACCTTAGAAGTTAAACTGGATTTCATATCTCAGAAATCATCTAGATCAATTTGTCCATTTTCTAGATGACGGAATGGAAGTCCATAAAAGCTAATATGTTTGCCCTCTCATGCCAGGCACACTAAAGGCCCTGACTTCAGTATTATACAATTCATCCATGTAACAAGAACACTTGTACCCCTTAATATTTTGAAATAAAAATTACTAAAAAACATGAAATAAAATAAAATGGTTGCCCTCAAGTAACATAGCACTAACCTAGACTAGAACTTAGCTTCACTGTGCCATATTCCAGCTCTCTCTTAACTGTATCCTATAATTTAGACCACACTATTTTGGCTAGTTTAAGTTTATAACTTAAAGACTAAAGACATACTGAAGTAATTTAGTGAAATATAGCAGAAAGGATAGTTGTAAAAAGACTAGGGGTTGGGGACTTATTAAAGGGAAGAGAATAGATTCACTTAAAATAACGAAAGCATATTGTGATTCCCTTCTTTCTTTCATAAGTTCAGTAAAGATCTGCATTAGAACAAAAAGACAAACTGCGATGTGTCTTGTCTTCCTTACAAGTTATGGGATCTTTTTCTTTTTCTTTTTTCACACTCACTACTTGCATCTGTAGTTTTGGTGTTAATTTCTAAAGGGAGTAGGCAGTGGTAGTAAAATCCCTGACTCTCTGGTTGAACTGAAATAACTATTTGAAAATTGTTGCTTTGTTTACATGATTCTTAAAAGGGCAAAGTGGTTTGACTGTCTTGTTACCGATTGATCTGATATTTGGACATTATGTATACTGAACCTTGGAGGAGTAGAAAGACAGCTGTTTGGGGAATGTCAGCGTGCCTTTTTATTTCCCCTGGTTTTTTTCCTAAAGTTCAATAAAGGCCATCCGTCAGAATTGCACAAATCCACTTAAATATAAAACAAAACCAAAGGATTTATTTTTCCTTATGTGTTTGTAAAATCCTTATTTATTTCTTAAAAGTCTTTTCTATCTTCTACCTTGAGGAAAGTTCCTAGTATCTGCATTCATTTTAAGACTACCTCATCCATTCTCCTTCTTTGAATCTCTGCCTTGCTTTGTCCAACCTAGAGGATAATAGCATATTTTTTTATATGTCTTGTTTCCAGAAACAATACCCTGTGACACTTCCATTATTTATCCTTTCTCCTTCTGTCAGTGACACAACAGGATGCTGCTTGCCAAGAACTGTGCTTTTCAGGCCAGTGATTCTATTCCCTCTAGCATTTTCTCAGATTTAATTTCTTATGAAAGAAAAACTAATATGATTGATAGTTCTGTCAAATGGTAACTCAGCTTTGAAGGAATTTGGCTGGAATTTGGCTAGTGCTTTTGACCAGCATCTGAATTGTTGATGAAGGTGGTAGTGGTGGTCATGACAGTGGAAGGTAATGATGGTGATGGAGAGGGTACTTATTTGTTGGTCACAGTGTATTTCATTCTAAAGACCCAAGTGGTTCTTGGCATGATTTGATTCCACTGTACACCAATAGAGAAAATATAACAATAATGTAATAGCCTAAAGCAACAGCAAATAATTTACAATCAGTATTATACTATTTGTCTGAATCTTAAGAAGGGATAATAGTTAAATCATCATTCTTGAAAATAACATATTTCACTTTTACTTTCTGCCTTAGCTACAGTCACGTGTTTTTGTTAACCTCTTGTATGTGAGAACCCATCATAAATATAAGAAATAAAATTAGAGATTGTCTTATGTTTGTGTCACCTGAATAAATCAGTCTATTTACCAGAAAGTACTTACTAAGGTCCTACTGAGCACTCAACACTGATTTTGGCACGGAGAAGGTTACTATGGTCTTTGTTCTCAGGTTCGTATCTTTTAGGTGAGGAGATCTGATATTTGTTTATGCAACAAATGGTTATTGAATCCCTTTTACGTTCTAGACACTGTGCAAGCAGAAGAGATACAGTGCTTGCTTCAAGTTCTAATTGAGAACATAGAATTGCAAACTCCATTGCATAGCAATAACTGTTACAATGGAAATACATAAAATGTTCTGGATATCAGGGGAAAGAACATCTAAGTTTCTTTGGGGTATCAAGGGAGGCTTTACATGGGAAGAGGCCATTTTAATCAAGACCTGGAAGGAAAATTTAAGCAATCAGACTTTCCAAATAGACACAATGCATAAAAGTACACAGGCTTGAGTGCATATGCCATATTACAATAGTTGCGGCTAATTCAGTGTTGCTATGGCATATTATTCAAAGAACAGTGTAGTGTGAGAGAATACAGTACTAATTTGAGACAGACCTTGGCAATTGGGCAGAACTTTCCCATGAAATTTCTTTTAGGCCATTCAATTTGGGATTTTATTCTGTGTTGAGAAATTTCCAACAGCAGAATGACATACTTAAGTTTGTAAGTTGGAAAGATCATTGACAGGTCATAGAAGAGAAATCCGAATGAATAAGACTGAAGCCAGGGAGACCAGCAGGGTAGCCTTTGAGGGTGAGAACTGATGATAACTCAGAACTAATGTCGTGATGGTAGTAATGTAAAGGTGGTGACTAATATGCAGTATAAAAAAGAAATGGTATATTAGGGGAAAAAATGTTTAAAAACTGTGGGGCAATTCAAGGAGGATTTCCAGGTTACTAACTTACCACATGGGACTGAACAATGTAAGACAGATTATAATTAGTTTCTAAATCATGCAGTTTCAAAAATGACTACTTTAAAGCTCATAAGAGTGGGTAATAATTGAAGATGACTCCTTGTGGAAGATGTCAGGATGTAAGATGGGATATCAGAGAAGTGGAACATACGGCGCTCTGTAAGAAAAAGTAATTTTCCTAAATAACTTAAAATTCACTTTCTTGCTTTCTATTTGTGTTTTGGAGTCACTTGACCTATAGGGAAGAAACTTTTCTTCCCCTTATTCTGAAAAAGTAGGGTAAATAGGTTTAGTTGTGGTTCGTACCCTTTTCTGAAATAAAATTATATTTCTAAGTGGAGAAATATATGAATTCTATACAACAGACCCCAGTAAAAAAGGATAGAGAAAGAAGAAAGGAAGTAAAAGGAACTAATTAGTAATTATTTTCACAGAAGACGGGGAGAGAGTCAGAGAGTAAGATTTTATTTTTTAGGTTGGAAAAATTATTATGTAATGTCTGAGTAAGAGAAAATAAAACTCAATAATAAAATCATCACATGGGCATTCTCAAATATTAAAACATTATTTTTACTATGTTCAAACAAAGCCTATAATATTAATGTCAAGGGGCAGACATTTGCTACTTTATTAAGGAGTGCTATAATATTTCCCTTCGTTTTGTCTCTTCCTGTTGCCTTCACTTTTGCAAGTTGATGCATTGTTTGGAACAAAGCTTTAAAGATTCGTGCCCATAATAAAAGGGCCAACTAATGGAAATAAGAAAATAGAGTAGGGAAGTTTATCACGTTCTCCAACCATACTGTATGTCCATCAGGATAATTTCAATACTCTCAAGGGTAGTATGTTTTTGTTCATATTTTCAAGAAGAATGTATTAAGATATGTCTATGTGAAATGCATGTCAATGTGTTGTTTGGCTTGAAAAATACGGTGTTATGATTACAGGGATAGAGAGTGATCTTCTCAATTAAGTTACATTAGAACTAGACCTTGAAGAATGGGTAGCAATTGGCTAGTTACAAAAATGAAAGGGTATATTATGAAAAGTGAACCATGTGTACAAAAACTGAATGCATATTCAGTTAATGCTAAGCATATTTAAGGTATATTTAGGAGATCTCCAGGATGAATTTTAAACTAAATATCAAAGAAGAGTGTCACATAAAGTAGAAGACTTCCAAGTTTAGGGATTTACACGTGGAATGATTTTAGGAAATTTTGAATATGACATGGAGTTGGGGACATTACTGCTTTATGGTGATAAAATATTAACATTGTTCATACTAAAAAAATTAATAATAACTAATGCTAAGTGTTTATTATAAGTGCTAGACATTTAATAACTAATTTAATCATGATAATACTTTATGATGTAGTTAATATTATCATCCCCATTTTCCAGTTATGTAAACTGAGAAATAAAGTGGTAAAGGAGCTTGCACAAGTATAACTCAAGTAGCACACAACAGAGCAGGTGTGTGAAATGGGCACAGCCTGGGATCTTAAGCTCTGCATCAAGTTTGTTATTTGTAGGACAAAATGGAGTGGGAAAAGAAAAGCTGAAAAACTACTTAGGAGTCTATTCATGTATATCAGGTCTGAAATTTTGAGGTACTAAACATTAGTGACAATAGAAGAGGTATACACGTGAGCCTTCGGTTTTGCTTTTACTCAGAGAAAATTCTATTCAGGTCAAATTTTAGCTTATTTAAAGAGAGAAATTCGCATTCCCTATTGCACCACCAGTCCTGAATCAACTTGGTTCCTGGAAAAATGCCCCCGATTCTCTAACTGGTACGCTAGTGACCTTGGCTTTTCCTCAAGGACAGTCATTGCTTTAATTCCATTCATCAAGTTTTTTCTTTTTTTCTGGAAATGTTGCAGTCTATTGACTATGTAAATGATGTAGTTGTTTTTCCATAAAAATACATAAAATGCCTATTGTACTATGTGTACTACTATTGGCTTTTAGAGAAAAAAAAAATGTAAGTAGCTTGGCACCATTGTGGGAGAGAGAACATCTGTTTGCTTTGGAATCCAAGAGAAGCTCTCCACATGGCTTCCCTCTAAAGCAGATTAGTAAGCAACTTGTGAATAAATTATCTCAAGGGCTTTCTTACTCACATGATGAAGAGTTTAATGTCCGCTATAACCAATTCCATCATGTTATTGGCTGCATGATCTGCATTCTCTCTGGGATAGATTCTAGTGGTACAGGACGGCTGTGGTTTCCCTTGATTCCCTAAACCTCTTTCTGTGAGGATATGCTGAACCATTTTCCCCTGGTCTTCCCACTCATCCATTTACCAAGTATTTGTTTGTTACTTCCCAAACACAAAGTCTTATAATAGGCACTATCTTTATAACAGGGAATAAGACACAGCCAATTTCTTCCAGTAAATAAAGAAGTGAAAGAATTGTAAATGCTAATATAAAGCTAGTACATGGTTTTAGAAAGGATCAGAGGTGGGCACACAATGCAGTCTTGAGGTATCAGAAAAGGCTTCCCACAGAAATTACTTTTAAGTTGTCACTTGAAAGGTCTTATCCAACCTAGGTATGAGGCAGAGCAGTGAGTGGGTTGCTAATGATAGACTATCATTCCAGTGAGAAGAAACAGTATATACAAATGCAAGTTGGTACAAGGATTATTGGAATGTCTAGGAAACTTCAATTATTTCAATTCCCATGCCAAATTAACATTTTTATTTATTTATAATATTCCCAAACTATGTTCCATGGTGTATTTTTTTCTATAAGATATTCATACATATCCTTTGAGAAGAAATGTTCTCTCTTCAAATAATTTTGAGAAATACTGAAATAACTGAAGTTAAAATGGTTGCTTCATTGCAGCATCTTTAACACATCTGTGTACATTGTGACTCACTAAAAGAAGAATTGAAGGTAAGCTTTTTTCCTAAACTTACTTGGCAATGGAATTGTTTATTCCACAGACCATCTTTTAACAACTCATGGAATTAGTTAATGTGCTACAGAACAAACACTGCAATCGCTGGTCTAGCATCATAGTAAGGTTTTGGAAACCCTGATGTCAAAGTTGCAACACACATCATTGAAGTGAACTCTGCAGATACAAGCACATATGCATTTCAATCATGTTATTTTTGAACAGCTACTAGGATTTTAGAGATTGCTAGAGTAAAGTTTAAAAGCTACCTCTAATATATGCAACATCCTAAGTAATGACATTGGAGAAACCAATGGAATCTGTATCAGTATAAGACAAGATTACATATCAATCTTCCAAGAGTGTTTATGAGAAAGGACCTAGATTAGCACTTTAGAATCAGTTCCAGTGTAGTTTAAATCTTTGTCTTATCTATAGGAGACACTGTAATTTGAGAATTTCCTTAAGTTCCTTATGTAGCATTGCACTGCAGAGGGCCAATATTGAAATATTTATGAGTTACCTGGAACTCAATTGCTGTGCTGACCTCTTTGGATAAATGGTATATATGATTACATTAGTTTTTCCATATTTATTTGGCAAAGATTGGCTTTGACATTGGGGTAATTTTTTAACCAGTGAGTGAGGTAAACAAAAATCTCCTAATAGCTTTTCAATTGCTTACAAAGTTAAGAAACAGAGGGGAGGGAGATCTTGAGGATAATGACAGCTCTTCATTGTTCTTTTTGATATAAATGGATGGATTTTTAATAACTACATCAAGCAACCCATTTTTTCTATCATTCTAGAAATAGATGAAAATCCAATCAGCTGATTTATGACTCACATATGGGCAGTGATGAAAAGGAGGGATTCACTCTTTTCAGCAGGCCCTGAACACACCCCATCTCTATCTTTGAAGTTGAACCCAAGACTATGGAGCACCAAAGCATTTCCTTATTTTGTCAGATTTTTAAATAATAAGCATTAATCATCCTATTCTTTTTAATTCTCTAGATAGTCCATTTTTTCCTCAAAGATATAGTTATTTATATTGATACTTTCCCACCCTTAATTCATTCTTTAAAAAAAAGGAAGCAATGTGTTTACAGGCTCAATCTCCCTACCAATAGATTTTAAGCTCCAAGCTTATCTAAGAGCAAAGGAAAGCAGACTATATACACTGATTCTGCAAGGTCTTGATGATATAGGATAGTTAAATTTATTATAAGCTGCTCAACTGCTTGCCAGACATAGGCCTCCTTTGTTCTTACATCTTTTGTTCATCCATTAAGACATGTTTGGTCAATTAGGATCAGCCATTTTTGTCCTTCCATAATTTGCCTGATCATAATTTTGACAATATTTGTCTTGTTAAAAATTTTGTCTGAATGTCTTTTACAAGGAGCTAAGAAAACATCAAATGATGCTTCCCTCCACCCTCAAGGCAGGCCCATTCTTCAGCAAGCTCCATCAGGAACACCTGCATGATATGTAACTTATCCAGCCTCCCTTGTCTATTGGGACCCTTTCCAGTTCTAGGCTGAGTGGAAGTTTTACGTTTGTTCAAAATTGTTCTGATTGTGTATGAAATACACCCATTTTTCATTGGACTCAATTTATTTATTAGTACATGCATGCATTCATTCACTTATTAATTTCTACCTGTAGTCTTATGCAAAATATCTTACATCTTTACATTGGGTAAAACTGAAACAAATCAGCAAAACCAGAACAAACCCAACAGAAACTCGTTTGGTCTTTTCCCTGAGAAAATGTGCTTTTAATGTCCTTGATAGAGTTTCTTCCTGCCTCCAGGTATACTTTCTTTTTTTATTTCTCCTTCTTTTTCTTCTCCTTTCTCCCTTTCTCCTTTCCTTAAAGTCCAGGCTCATAGTCCCTGTCCTCTGACCCTGCTCCTTAGTGTCAGTAGAGAGCCGGTGTTGAAACAGCTGCAGCCCATGCTCAGAACTTCTTTCTTTTGCTGCAGACAACCATTCAGAAGTGCCCTCTCTTGCTGTGACACGTCCCTGCCCTGTCTCTATGCTTCTTTCTCTACCTGTAGGAAACTGCTCTGGTGGTTTACCCATAGTGCCCGACATCTGCATGTTTTGGAATCAGGAACTCACCCTTGCCATTCAGATTACAATTCAGAAGATAGGTCTGGGGAAATTTTTTCTTAAAGCTAAACCTAGTCTCCCTTCTAGTCATTTGATTAATCATTTATTGCCCTAGCAGTTGAAGATACAAACCCTCAATGCAGCTTCTTTGCCACTGCACTTCACACTGACCACAGCTGTGCTAACGGACTGGGGAAGTACAAATGGCAAATGGGTAAACTGTGCACAGGCAAGGATGTATCAATTAGAGCTACCAAGGACTATTTCCAGGAGATTAGTCCTTGGATGCCTTTTAAATTTGCATCCTTCTTTTTGTAGTTATAACCAAATTGCCTTCTCTGGGGCCACTTAAATATTCTCTTAAACACATTGGGGCTTCAGTTGAGTCCTTTTCTCTTTCAGGGATTGTGTGTAACACGCTTTATTGATGACAACAGTTTCAGATTTTCTTATCATATTACACATTTTTGCAAGCAAATAGGTAAGGTACATAGATTGATATTACATTAGTATCTTCCCTTTCTAAGACGAGATGGAATATTGTGTATATAAGTCATACTTACAAAAATACATTCAGAAGTATTTCATCCTCTCAAAAAGTAAAAATAATACTACTACTACTAACAACTATACAACAATATATTATTGTCTAGGAAATGTTCTTTTATAAAGACATAGATCCAGAATAATTCAGATGTAGTCAATCACAGTGGTTCCTCATTAAAAAGGAAATTAAAGGAATGGGAAAGAAAAGGAAAGAAAAAGGAAAGAGAAGGAAGTTCGGGAAAAGGAAAGGAAAAGAAGAAGAGGGGAGGGGAGGGAAAGGGAAAGAAGTTGTAAGACAGAAAATATAATGTCATCAGTATCAATGGAATTTAAGTGGATAATTAGTGGTTTGTATATTAATAGCTAACGTTTTTGAGAGCTCATTATCTGCTGGCCTAGAAGGTATACACTATACATACATCAACTAATTTAATACTTATAACAATTTTATAATTTTTCCATTGTAGAGAGGAGGTCACTGAGGCTTAGAGAGGTTGAGTAATTTGTTCAAGTTTATACAGGTCTGAGTTGGGACCCAAAAGTACTGTTGGGCTCAGTCTGCACTCTATTGCTTCTCTCACAATTGTTAGTGAATAGAGTAGACAAATAGTAATTTAGTGGACAATAAATTCAACTCTTTCTTGAAGCCAATATTTGCCTAAGAAGATTAGCAAAAAAGAGATAACGAGATCACTATATATAAATATTTATGATCTAATTATAGGACATTGCCATTTGTGTAAGTGAAAATGGTTGAATATTGGCAATTTTATATGATTCAGCCTACTAAACATGCCTATATGCATACATGTATTTTATATATATACACATTTATGTATTCATAATAATAATTAATATTTGTTCAGTGCATACTGAGTTTAAGAAAATATCTTTGGGCCGGGCGCGGTGGCTCATGCCTGTAATCCCAGCTCTCTGGGAGGCCGAGGTGGGCAGATCGTTTGAGCTCAGGAGTTCGAAACCAGCCTGAGCAAGAGCGAGACCCCACCTCTACTAAAAAATAGAAAGAAATTAATTGGCCAACTAAAATATAGAAAAAATTAGCCGGGCATGGTGGCGCATGCCTGTAGTCCCAGCTACTTGGGAGGCTGAGGCAGAAGGATCGCCTGAGCCCAGGAGTTTGAGGTTGCTGTGAGCGAGGCTGATGCCACGGCACTCTAGCCGGGGCAACAGAGTGAGACTCTGTCTCAAAAAAAAAAAAAAAGAAAATATCTTATATAGTCTTCTCACCAAACCTATAAGGTTGGTACCATTAATTTTCCCATTTTATAAAAGAGGAAATTAAGGCATGGTGAGGTTTTATAATTTGTTAGAAGTCACACAATTAGGAAGTGACACTGGATCTGTTCTCATTAGTTGGATTTTAAACCTCATTCTCTTGAACACAGTGCTTTATCAACTCCATATTTGATATATGTATTTCTATACATGTTAGGGGGAAAATCTGTTCTAAAATAAATATTTTTAGTTTTATGGTTTTTACTTCTTGGATATTGCCTTTATATATCTTTTCCATTTAATAGATTTTCCTTGTTTTTATTTAATATTTAAAGGGATGAAAGTTAAAGCAGTTAAGTAACTAACTCGAGGTTAATTGATTAATGACTGAAGTAGGACTGAAATTTAGGTCATCAGGTTCCCAGGGCTCTTTCTATTTTAGTATGATACATAGTAAACCCAAACCTATGCAAATCCAACTGCTTAACTGAGAAGCAGTTCATTTAGAGAAAAAAATCTATCCTGTCTTGCAAGCTCATTGTTAAAGATGTGCATCAGTGATATCCACTGTGGTCTCATTAGCCTCTTGTAATGAGTTCAAGTCCTTCTGCTTTTTAGAGTTCACGCTAATGGTAGAAATGTGTATGTCATCTTTGATCCCTCCTTCTCCCTCTTCTCCTACATTCATTTAGAGATTTTGAAACCTAGCATGTCTTTTCCATCCCTATCATTTAGTTCTGCCTGAGGTCCATTTTTTACATCGATCATTGCCATGACTTAGGTACTAGTCTTCCTGCTCCTGGTTTTGTCCCTTCAAATCCATCCCCTTCACAACTATCTCAGAATCCTACTTAAAATTCAAATTTATTCATAGGACTTCCTTTTTTAGAACGCTCATCAGATTCCCATCCACCATACCATGAAGTCTGAGTTTAATAAGTAGAACAGATAAGTTTTCCTTTAACTCCTTTACTTCTTTCTGACTCTCAGACACCTCCCTTCATCTCTCCTGGACACAACTGTGCTTTTCCAGCACCACTGAACTTACATGCACTGCAGTTTATGCCTCTTTACATTTGCTCAGACTACTCTCTAACATTATCATGATCATATTTATTTTCTTAAGACTTTATATTTTTAGAGAAGTTTTGGGTTCACAGCAATATTAAGAAGAAGGTACAGAGGTTTCTCATATACCTCCTACCGCATATGCATAATCTCTCCTATTATCTCCCTCCAATACTTTACATCCCTCACCAGAGTGATACACATGTTACAATTAATTGGTTTACATTGACACATCATTATCACCCAAAGTCCATAGCTTATAGTAGTGTTCAATTGTGGTTTTATATATATATAAGCTTGGGCAAATGTACAATGATATGTGTCCATCAGTAGTGTTATATGGTATTTTGTTCACTACCCTAAAAGTCTTCTATGCTCCACCTATTCAACACCACCACCCCTAGCAATCCCTTCCAATCAATGTTCTTTTTACTGTCCCCACAGTTTTGCCTTTTCCAGGATTTCATATAGTTGGATTCATACAGTAGTAGTCTTTTCATATTGTCTTTTACTTAACAGTATGAATTTAAAGTTCCTTCATGTCTTTTCATGGCTTTATAGCTCATTTCTTTGTAACACTGAATAATACTACATTGTCTGGATGTATTACAATTTCTTTATTCATTCACCTACTGAAAGACATCATGGTTGCTTCCAAGTTTTGGCAATTATGAATAAAGCCACTATAAATGCCCATGTTCAGGTTTTTGTCTGGATATATTTTCAAGTTCTTTGGGTTAATACCAAGAAGATTATTATCCTTTGCTTGATCATACGGTAAGAGCACATTTGGTTTTATAAGAAACTGCCAAGCTATCTTTCACAGTGTCTGTATGATTATTTATTCCCAACAGAAATGAATGAGAGTTACTGTTGCGCCACACCCTCCCCTGCACTTGGTGTTTTCAGTATTCTGGATTATGGCCCTTCTAATGGGTGTGTAATGGTGTCTCACTGTTGCTTTAATTTACATTTCCCTGATGACATATGACATGGAGCATCTTTCGATATGCTAATCTGCCATCCATACATCCTTTCTGGTGAGGTATCTTTGAAGATCTTTGGCCCATTGGTTAATGAGGTTGTTTGTTTACTTATTGTTGAGTTTTAGGGGGTCCTTGTGTATTTGGGATAAATGTCCTTCATCAGATGTGTCTCTCAGTCTGTGGCTTGTCTTTTAATTCTTTCAATATTGTCTTTCACAAAGAAGTTTTTAATTTTAATGAATTTCATCTTATTCATTATTTCTTTCATAGATCATGCCTTTGGCGTTGTATTTAAAAAGTCATCACCATACCCAAAATTATGTAGGTTTTTCTCCTATGTTACTTTCTAGAAGTTTTATAGTTTTGCATTTTATATTTAGATCTATGACCCATTTCAAGTTAATTTCTGTAAAGGTTACTGTAAAGCCTATGTCTAGATTTTTCTGTTTTTGTTTTGTTTTGTTTTGTTTTGCTTTTTGCATCTGGATGTCCAACAACAGCACCAGTAGTTGAAAAAACTATATTTGCTCCATTGTGTTGCCTTTTCTCCCTTGTCAAAGATAAAGTTGACTATTTATGTGAGTCTATTTCTGGTCTATTCTGTCCCATTGATCTATTTGTCTATTATTTTGCCAATACCACACTGTCTTGATTACTATAGCTTTGCATATATTTAATTTTTACAACTAATTCTGAGATCGATTCCATAATATTCAGAATGTTGCCAGGGTTGGGTTAACTTTCTTAGATACCATCTGGAGGTATCTGAGGAGGGAGATGCACTTTTTCATAGATATTTACACAGATTAACAACTGTCTCTGGTTTTCTTTCTCTGATTAAAATCCTTCCTCTGCCATGTCTACCTAATAGAATGATATGCATATTCAATCTTCAATGATCTCATGTGAGTGGATTCAGCAAACACACTCTGTACCATGGAGGACAACCTATGTTTGCCAATTCCCATTTCTTAGGGTTAGGGTTGTCATATCTACTATTATCGTACTCTTTTAGACTGTAGGTATTTCCTTAGGCTATTTTTCTCAGAGGCACTTCTCTTTCAACACATGGTATTCTATTCCCAGGCCTATGTGAGATGTCAGTCTTCCACATTCTGGAGAAGTAAACCTTTGTCTCTGAAGGACAGGTGCATGTACTTCAGGTTTTAGTTTCTAACTCGAGCCCCAGTAGAATTTTCTCCCAATGATTCCAGTGCAGGCTCTATCCTTATAAAGACTAACATATCCTATTCTCCTGTTTATGGGCAAGTTGTAATTATTTTTACTGTTTTCCACACTTCTTTCTTTCTTTTTTCTACCAGGTTTTTAGCAACATGAGTGCAGGGTCTGGATCTTACCCATCAAGAGTTTATCTCCAGCACCCAAAGCCTGGCATATAGTAAGTGCTCAATACATTTTTAAATGAATACATTGATACATTTTTTATACACAACAGTAAGTTGCTATGAAGTCACAATAATCCTTTGGAAAGTTAGATATGTCAAGTAAAATTGAACATCAGCTACTACTATGAAAAAAATACAATTCATCTAGATTGTCATATTAGGACATTTCTATTTACTTCAGCTTGAACAGACCAACCAAAGACAAGAGACACATCATTTGTTAAGATACACTTGCTATTCCAGATCAAGTTCATTCAATTTGTCAGGAAGAGGGTCCACACCCTACCTTAAAACAAGGCTTAATGTGTTAAAATTTGCTAAATTACTTTAAGTTTTTTAGTTTTCAAAATTTTCTGTACCTAATCCTGTATTTCCTCTAAGAACAATGGTTCAGTATTCACTAATTCAGTGTTCATGTTGATTTTATGGAACATAACTACCATCAATAACAAGGATCAACTTTATATATCTATCTAAAGAGATTCATTTTAAGGAATTGAATTGTGCAATTTTGGGGACTGGCAAGTCTGAAATCTTTAGGGTACTAGCAAGCTGAAATATTTTGGGCAGGCCAGCAGGCTAGAAACTCAGGCAGGAGTTAATGCTGTAGTCTTGGAATAGAATTTCTTCTGAAAGAAATCTTAGTTTTTACTCTTAAGGCTTCAACTGATGGATAAGGACCTGTATTATTGAGAGTAATCTCATTTACTTAAATTCAACAGATTGTAGATGTTAATGACATCTACAAAATATCTTTATGGCAACACCTCAATTCTTGTTTGATTAAATAACTTAGAACTATGTCATAACCAAATTGAAACATAAAATTAACTATCACAGTCATGACAAATATTGATGAGCTTATGGTAAGCCCAATTCACTGAGTGGCATTTTTATTTACAGAAGTTACAACTGTATATTCACATGCACACACACACACACACACACACATACACAGAGTAAGAGAGCAGACATACATATTCTTGCTTCAACAAATGAGACGTTTACATGATCAGGAGCAAAAGCTTTGCTGTGAGTCCTCTTTGACTTCAAGTCTGAGCAGCACCACTTATTAGCTGACAATGGAAAAATTACTCACCTAATGTGCCTTAGTTTTCTTATCTATAAAAGCAAGGATAAAAATTGAACTGGGCCAATTCCTTTTAGCTATTCAAAAACTGTTAGTTCTTCTCAGTGCTAGCACTCTGGAGACAAACTTCCTCAAAGGTGAGCTCTCAGTCCCTTGGCAGACATACAGAGACTTGCCTGAGATGGCCACTGGTGAGAAAGCCACCAATTCTAGACCAATGACTTTCTGCTTATCATTAAAATAAGCCCAGGTGAGGAAGAAGATGGGAATGGGGATAGGTGCATGGTTTTGACCTTATTTCATAAGTAAAGAAAAGCTTTCAAATGCATTGGCCTTGAAATTCAGTCCAAAATTATATAATCAAGGAAATCCACCCCAAACAATGAGGAAAAGTAAAATACGGGAAAACACACATCTCAAATGCTTTCCATATCTGTTTTTGTTTTTTCTTTCCCAAAAGAAATACTCATAAATTCAGTTCACATAGAGGTCATAGCTACCAACTGAGAAGTTTTTTAAAAAAACTAGTCAATTAGCTCATATAGACAAGGCTAAAGAGAAAATGGGGGTGTTTTGCTTAAAGATTGCTGGCTTGTGCATGATTATTGCAATTCCACATAAATGCAGAATACTAACTGTGAAAGGTGAAATCAAGAGCTTGCTATTCCCAATGCTCTCTCTGGCTCTCTGAGTGTACCTGCTCCCATGCTCCAACCCCTTCTGACCTCCACATCACAAAGTGACAGACCTTGGGGAGAATGAGAGGACGTTCTAAAGCAAAAGTAAATGTGTCATTTTTATAGTCAAAAGTGTCAGAGCTCAAACATCAATGGTGATTCAGTAATGTATTTTGTATCCATGCTTACTGACATTTAGTGGTTATTCCATATGAAGTTATTTTTGAGTTGCTCTTGCATTGTAATATAATCATCAAAATTATGTCTTTGCCTTAAAAATATTTCCACCTAGCATATACTTGCTGGACCACACTACATAAGTCACGTCAATTCCTTATTTGATACAGAGGTATTTATTTGGTTATACAATATTTACTTTTCAAAGTTTCTACTCCTTTCCAACGAATAAACACATTTAGCACTATCATTTTACTCAAATAATTGTCATAATCATTAGGTTATTTTTCAAGATGTGATTAAAGCAAATAGATTAAATATTTTGAATATGCAGTTTTTAAATTTAAAAGTATCCTAAATAATGTGATAATACATTGACATATATGATGTAATCTAAAACTTTTAAATATTATATGTGTATGTGGGTGAGTGTATTGCATGCTCATGCATGTGTTTAGGAAATAAGTTTTCAACATTAGCAAAATTTCACAGGTGTTTCCAACCATGCTTTACGGTCTTTGACAATAGAAAAAAATCAATATCACTCACTGTTTTTTTCCCTGAAGTTAGCTGGAAGAAAATTATCTGTGAATGGTCAAATAAAGTGAATAGCTCTTGTGGGTCAGGTATGAATGATCCAAAATCTTTTTTTGTTTGGTTTATTTCTCTAATGTTATAATTTAAAAATCAGAAAAAGGAATTCATAGTGCTTTTTATTTTTTCACGTCCAAAGGTAGAGGGAAGTTTGTAAGCACTGCAAAAACACAAGAATAAATCTCATGTATTTTTACGTTTTATTTATTTATTTCGGCAAATTATGGTGGTACAAATTTTAAGGTTTCAAATAAGGCCCTTGCCCCCCCTCCCCCCACAAGTCTGAGCTTCAAGCGTGAACATCCCTCAGATGTTGCACGTCTCACTCATTATGTATGTATATACCCACCCCACTCCCACCCACCCAATACCCCATTAATGTAGTTCCTATGTGTCCACTTAGGTGCTGCTCAGTTAATACCAGTCATGTATATTTAAAATTATAAAACCACACCATTTTTATTTTAGACTTAATGTATATATCCTTAGCACTGAATTCTGCTCTATAACATGAAACATAATACTGCACAAGAGCCAATTTATTCTTGTCTAATCTTTGGAATTTTGTTTAGAGTTCAGGCTTCCAATAGAAATTGTCAGAATACCTTTCCTTATCCTTTGTAAATTGTTGCATGTCTTAAAAACACTCTCTCCAAGAGTCTTTCCTTCATTTCCCTCCCTCCTTGCAGTGCTACTCAGGCAGCAATTATAGTCATGCTGTAAAAGGAGCGTGTAAGTCCTTGGATAACTATTCCTAGTTTGTCCACGAAGTTAGTCCACGATGAAATCACTGGCACAGAGGTGTCAGTTAATTGAGGAATCAGACAGACGGAGAGACCAGACTGGGTGAGAAAACACCCTTATCCCAAGGACAAACCTTTGCTATGACATTTGTGAGAATACACAAATGAACTGGCCAAGTAAATTACTTTCCTTCTCTATTATATGGTCTCTTGCTCTAGTGCTGAAGTCACTTTTTAATGAGTCAGTAGGTAAATATGGAGCTAGGCTGAGAGAATTAGTTCATGTTTATATGTTTTCAATATTGAGAGTGAAATGAAGACACAGATAGTAATTTGAATCTAATTTTCAAGTGTACATGGATGAAGGGTCACAGAAGGGAGCTGAGATGTATGTACCAGGATATTGGGGGTGGGAAGAATAGAGACAGAGACAAAGAAAACCATCTGACACAGAGCAGAAGCCTCTTCAGTAAGGTGAGCAAGGCTCAACTAGTATAAATTCAAGAGAGAGGGAACTGTTTTCTCTTTGTAGGTACACGGGGTGCAGTATTTAGGAAAACGCAGATCTAAGGGAGAAGTGGGTGACATCATCTCTGACCTCTCAGTCAGCGTCATATGGATCCTAAGAGAATTAAAGTAAAATTAGAATCCTAAGACTCTTTTAAAGCTGAAAGACATGTTAGAGTCAAATGTCCTCACTGCCACAGAGGATAAAAATGAAGCTCAGAGAGGTTAAATACCATTTCTGGAATGAGAGTACAGATATTTTAATATTACAGACTCCTGCTCTTTCCATGAGTTCAGACCAACACTGCTATTTAAAAGCAAACAGATCAAGGTGAGAAATGGAGGGGTGGTGTAGTTAGACAATGTGTCCACCGTCAATCTGCCTGAATTCCTAAAGAAGACACTATGTTACATAACTAAACATTTTGTTTTTGAGATGAAACAGATTCAAAATAAAAACCCCTCTCAGATAGCATCCCCAAAGTCTTACAGTAAGAAATAAAACATGTACATAAAATGGCTCAGGAGGAGAAAACAATAGAACCAGCTACCAGTTAGTTAGCAGAGTCAAACAGGTGGTTTGCCATAAAGTATAGACAGTTATCAAACACTAAAATTATAGGGAAAACCTCACTTAGACAAACTCATCATTTGCAACTGAGGCTTATTTCACATGGTAGGTTTATTTGACTTAGGCATTAAATTGTAACACTATTGCTAATTAATATCCTCTTTTTTTTACCTGTTTGCTTTTTACCATATAATCTAAAAATGGAAATCATTATTAGCGAGGAAATCCTCATTAATCAAATTAATGAGGAAATCATTACTAATAATAATCATTATTATTTGTCATACTTCAAAAGTATATTAATAGTTAAACAGAAGCCATACATGAAAGAATTTTACTCTGGGTGTCCATAATCTGCTACAGTTTGTTCTAGGGCAGGATAAGTCGACAGAACAGAGAGCATATCTGGCTTCCCAGTACTTCATATGCTGCCACTATCTGACAACCAAGACCTCTTTCTGGATAATGTTAGTGAACAGGAAACAACTATTAGAAAATTTGTTTATTATAAACTTATACAATAAGAAAATAGAACTAGTAATAAATAGTGGTTATTTGAATGTGAGAGGTTATGACTTCATAAAAATATGTTATTGTATGGAATAAGTACAGCAGAGCTATGCAATGCATCTGAGCTTAAGAAATTAAAAAATATATTTTCTAACAACAGAAAGCATTAAAGCAACGTCCCAAATAGACCTACTGCACAGTTGGCAATTGTACGAACTGTGAAAGTAATTCTCTATTTCTACTCCCAACCTACCCAGAGCCAACTTTAAGCCTTTACTTAAGCCCGTGAATAAAGGCAGAGAAGCCTGGAGTGGGAGGCTTGGTTTAAATCCATTTGTGAGTATTATTTTGTTTAATTATTGATGTTAATAACTTTCCAGGCATGTGTCGTCACAACATAAGCAATGAGAAGACTTACTTTTGGAGAATTTAAGAAAATTACTAAAATTTTTAAGTGGGCCTTTGTGCCCAGACTGGAGTTTGGGGTTGTCAAAGCATTACTATTAATACTAATACTCACACAAGTCACAGCTGGAAGATGAGGTCAAGCCAGGGCTTGAATCCAGAGAGGGGCAATGAATGAAGATGAGTGATTAGAAACTGAAATCCAGTCTAAGATCCCTGTCAATGAGATGACTCTTGCTACCAGTTTGGTCAATACTATCAGTAGCTTATTATAGTTTCTGACTTTAATGGCCTTCACTGCCATGAAGTTCCCAGATGCCATTTCTCCTTAAGTCCTCTGCTATACTCTCCCTTTCTCATCCTCAAATAGATAGCCTTTAAAAGTTTCCTAAACACCCTATTCCTTGATATCTCTGAAACTAACTGAATCTACTGTCACGCTGAACCCTTTCCCTTCTATTTGCAAGATTAACTTTGGGCCATGCTCTACCCACATCCTCCAGACACCATTCTCTTTGGTTTCCTTAAGCTTTTGCCACACCAGTGGTAACGACTACTCTTAAACCTTTAGACCCTCACTCACCAGTGTTTTCTCCTCTTCAGCTTAAATCTTTCATAACTCATCCTTATTCAAAAAAAGAAAAGAAAAGCAACTAAATCAAATAGTTTAAAAGGCCTCCCTTAATCTGCCTTTCCTTCAAATTACTTCTTTTTTCTATTTTGCTTTACTCTCAAGTTACAAAATAGGAGTCCATCTGTCCACCTTTTTGCTTTTGTATACACCCCAATCCTGAGCACCACAGTGCATGTGACCAAAACGCTTTTGTGATTTCTTATTTTCTGCCTTTGTATCTTTGAATACTTTGTTGAAAGTGATTCATAATTTTCCAATTCATTTAACCTCAATATATGAAAATATTGTTTGAGTTCTATAAATCCATTGAGTCTTTTAAAGTAACTATTTACGGGTATTTGTTTTAGAAGGAATGTACAGTTCATACTAAGAATAAAGGAGCTAGCTATAGGGTGAGCATTAAAAACTTGGTTATAAAACTTGGAATCATATCTAAACAGAAATTAAACTTTATTCAAGGAGCTCCCAATCTTTATTTTAATGCAGAGCTTGGAAATTTGAGGATGTACTGGGCATAGTGCCAAAGACAATGGGAAATCTCCCCACCCTACTTCACCATCCCTGCCCCCTCCAATGTCTGGTTTTGGTCTTTCTGTAGTCTAGCTACTTCCTCCCCCAACCCAACTCAGACAGGGCTATACCCACTCTGATTTAGTAGTTTTGCCCTTGTTTAAGGAGGTCAGCTTTGTGCATACAGTCATTTGTTATTTTAATAACAATACAAAAAAAAAAAAAAACACTGAGCAAAGCAGGTTAAGCTGTCACCTTTGAGCTTTACAGTGGCCTTTGAAAACAACCAAACAAGGGAAGATCCAGAGGCAGGCTGCTCCCAAGTTACATTCCTAAATGCAGACATAGAGTTGAGGGTGTTTTCTTGTGAAGAGCAGGGACTAAGAGACAGCCTACAAATGAGTCTTTCCTTGAAACATTTCAAATAAACACACCCTTCCCAACAGCCAGAGTATAGAATGGTTGAGGAATGCATGGACCTCACACCGAGTCTGGGTGAGGATAAGAGGTGGCCACAGCACACTGGAGAGGGCCCCCAGGGACTGTCAATACAATCGGTTTACACCCCTTGTCTTGCTATTACAAGTGAGCTCTAACATAGTTCTGGCTCCTGAATTCTAGGATGTGTATGCTGTGAAATATCATTTCCAGTTAAATGTTTTGTAGTCACCACGTCATAAACAAAGTTAAGTATCTTAGCTTAGTCATGGCAGAAGAGTAACATAACATGTAAGACTGGGGAATTATCCTCTCGAGTTGGTTCCTCAGACAACCTGTGTCATCACTCACCGAAGACAGGGTGGATGAGGGAGAGAGTGAATAAATACATAGAAGATAAGGATTTGGATTAAAGAGATTGAAGTTGTCAAGAGAAATACTTGTGAGTCAGAGAGAAAAGACATTAGACAAGTTCCTCAAGAAAACTGGCATTTGGAAGGATGACTACTCTTTTTTTGTCACAAGGTGTTCTCTTTCAATTAGCAAAATAGTACAATTTTTTAAAGAAAATAGTTGTTTCTTTGAAAACAGCACTTAGAGTGATATGATAAATGTAAATCACAAATTAATTGTATGCATATTCATAGACTGTTGTCTAAGCATTCACAATGTGACATGGTGAAATTTCACTAGTTTTATATTTGTCAACAAGAAATATCTTAGTTCCAGGATTTGCTCTAAATTTCTAGAGGATCAGAATTTTTTCTTTAGTCCATCAGAAAGATAATCTTTTTTCTTCAAAATAAACTGTTTTCAGGAAAAATATGTTTAGAATCACTAAATAATCTTTCATGAGTCTATAGTAAGAATTTTAAAGCAGTTCACTTGTATATGACCCTCTTTTTGGTTTTGAAGAGAATTAGTTATTAATTTTAGATCGACATTTCTTAAAGTTTAGATTGAAGATACAATACTTATGAAGTTCAGCATAAAAAATTAGGATACCTTAGAATGATAGCAAGATTTCTGGAATCCATAAAATGAATGGAAGCAAATAATAAAAGTGACATAGAATAGACCTATGCAATAAAAATTGTTTGAAATTATTGTCTTATTTTCTTGGAAGACATGCAGAGGGCATGGTTTGCTCCTTTTTCTCTTTTTCTTTTTAGTGCTCTACTTGTTGCTTAGAGCCATATGTTAAATTATAAAGAACTTAAGTAATAGTGACTTCTTCATAGTCATTATTATTATGGGGTATTATGCTGAGACCCTGCTGTATTATGTATATTTTTCTAAAAATTGTGAATGGTCGATTTTATTTGCCATTATCTTGTAGATCTTGTAGATGTGGAAAGAGGGTCAACAGATTTAAGCTCACACAACCAGAAAAGAGCAGAGATAGGCTTCAGTTTCAGGTTTGACTTCAAAGCCTTGTCTACTGTAGCCACAGATGCATCTTAGTTACTGTGTATAAAATTACAGAAGGAAGAGTCAACCACCCCCATAGAGCAACGAGCCAGCACTCCTGCCAACACATCTCTTAAGTGGATATCCAGGCCCAGTGGGCCTTTGCTGCTTTCTTCCTCAAGAGGAAGAATACAAGAGGTAGATTCCGTTCTTCAGGCCTTGCTATAACGGCACACAGGCCAGTTTTGTGAATTGCAAGTTCCCCTTGCACAGCATGTTGTCACATTGCACTGATACTTCATGAGAAATTTTACTTAGACTATTATCTTTTTAAGAACAGAGATACTCTTTCCTTTCTTCTTATATATGTCATTATGCCTTCCTCCTCAACTAACACATTGGGGGGGGGGTGTGCACGTGTGCGCGCATACACACACACAGTTAGGTGAGGGCATCCAGTGTACAGTCTTTCAGCTTCCTATCTTGTGGCTTTCCGGGCACTAGATAATTACTCACAGGATCCTACTCTTAACATGTTCTCTTAGAGGTCAAGTGTGTACATTTCTATTCCAGCAGGAAACGCATACTAAGATTGCTTTGCTGATGGTAGTACGATTGTGCTTCAAGGAAAAAACATCCTGCCTAGCAGATTTATGAACAAGTCCCAATCCATTTACTATCTATTGGAAGATTTTTCCTTTCTTAGGTATTGTGTAGGTATAGAAATTATATTTAAATACCTTTAAATGTGAAGTGCTCACCATTTATCTACTTTTGCTAGATGGCACAGAGGAGAGGTGAAGATGGAGACAGATAAAGTGTGCTGAGGACATTTCCAAGCCAGGATGGTATATTTCAAGAAAGAAAGTGTCACTTTTGTGGTAGCTTTCACATTGGGCTCAGTCAACATGGAACCTGCCCCCTGGGGAAAGGTAAAGATTAGGGCTTTGTAATTATACATCAGTCTGAAGGAGAGATAGGATTTTCCAAAGTGTTTGGAGAGTCTGGAGATGAAGAGGAGTTGGGATATTTATATATTTAAATAGGTTCAAACTAATGGCATTAGAGGAGGAAAAGGGAAGGGTTTGAGGAAGAGAGGGTGAAGGCGGCTGTGATGACTTATCTTACATATATTCAATTATGTTTTCACTGAGGTTAGCACGAAGAAGTGGTTCACTTTGAAGCAGGTGGGAGAGTTGACGGCCCTGATTTACCACATAAACATCTTCATTCTCTCCAGCCATCTTCCTTTATTTTAACTCCAAATTAGTTTTGAATACAGAAATCTTTGCTGAATTAATGCAGCTTTTTATGTTTCCTCGTCTCAGATGCCATTAGATCATCTAGTAAAGACTTTAATCTTCTTCATGCTCTCATTTTTCAAGTTTTAGTGGGATAATACTGTGGTCATTTTGCTCCGTTCTAGAAATAGGCTGCAATCAGACTCTGGGGAAACAATCATTTTGTCTTTTGATTGGAAACAATAAAAATAGTTGCTGCCCATTACTCTCTACACTTCATTACTATTTTATTTTTAAAGCTTCATTGAATCTGGTATGAATCATAATTATATGAAGCTTGTGTCATTTGTCATTGAAAAGTTAGAGGAATCAAGATTTAGTCTTATGGAGGTGAATTAATTTCTCTGGACTCTATACATACATTCTAGGGATTGCTACCAACAGGATGATGGTGTCTATTAAGCTTACACTTACAGGAGCACGTGTCATAAGAGGTGATGACCAATGAAATTATGTCTATAAACCATAATATTCTTACCTTTACTTTTCATATAAATGTGACTTTTTATAAAAAGAACAACACATGCGCTGATTAACTTTCCTTTCTTTCCATAAGCAATGCAGACTTAAGTAGAGATATACTTAAAATAAATAGATATTTCTAAGTACAAGTAAGACTCCTTGTCTCTGCTTAACTGTTATAAGATGTGCTATTTGTATGTTCGTTTTCTTTATCCTCAGAAGAAGATATTTTACTTCTCTGTGTGCCTCCTAATCTTTTCATAACTTCTAATCCCATTTATTCTTATCCCAACTCTCTTGGTCTACTCTTCAGAGGAAAAGTATTAACTTCCTCTTTGGCTTGTCTCTGCTCCTAAACTGATTTCCATTCCTGTCTTCAAAGCTGTCCTTGACCCATTATCCAGAGCTCCATGTTGCCACGTGCTCTGCCTCAGCTTCCAATGGAAGGCACGTGCACCATTGAAAAGGATCCCTAAAGGGATACATTGTTTGGAATTGCTCAGCTTCTCTAGAACAACAGCTTTCATTCCAGAATTTTCTATCAGCTTTCTAACAAGCCTCATTTCCTCTGCAAATTTGATTCACATTTTTAATTCAAAGCAATGAATTAAATAATTTAGCGTTATTAAACCAGCAGCCTGCCAACTTTAGGAAAAAACAAAACAAAATTTTAAAAAGCCGACTATACACATTTCCAGCTTCTCTAGACAGTAAGATAGACACATGGATTCAAATGCAGCTGCCTAATCACACACAGCTTTCAGTAGCTCTCCGGGAGTCGCTTCCATTTTCCTTTTACTTCTCTTTCTTGTGAGAACATAACAACCTTTATGAAAGACAGAGGACTTTCTCTTTTGTTGCTGTTTGCTCTAGAGCACATTGTTTAGTCAGCACCATTTACTAGATTACGTTCATCATCAATACTCGAGTTCTGCCAAATTCCTGGCACAGAAAAGGGTGGATGCTGCAGTGCTGCTTACTCAGATGCAATTTCATTTTAAAAGAGTCAAAGGGCTGCGTATTTCCAGGTTTCATTCTGTTTATAATTGTCCAGACCTCTTTTCCTTTTTGGCAGGAGTTATACTGTGTGAACGGATAACTGAAAGGTGTTGTGGATGTAGTGAGAAGGACAAAGGTCCTACAAGTTAAATCACTTTTACTCTCCTTTCCCCCTTAGTCATGACACTTTTCTCTGGTAAGTGGTGTTTAGGATGTGTTTTGAAGAGGGAAAAAAAAAAAAGATAGCTTGGCTGAGATGGAGTGGAAGTTTGTCCCAGCATCACTAAGAATAGTGTTATGTTTGACAGGCAGCCAAAACAGCAAACGTGTTTACACCATAATAAGACCTTGCATAATCTTGATGTTTTCTTACAAAAAGTCATAGAAAGAGTCATGGATTTTGGTCTATTTGTACTGATGTGAGGATCAGATTGCTCTTTCAGCTACCTTCACTCTTTAGTATCATTTTCTTTTACTTTTTTTTTTCTTTTAACAAAAGTACAACTCACATATAGTAATGTGTACAAACCTTAAGGGTACAGCTTGATAAATGCAAGGTGTGTTCAGCGTGGCTTTCTTTTCTCAAATATTTTACATAATGCTTATCTAATAAAGTCTGTCATCTTGTCCTGTGATTTCCTAAATGAGAAAAACTCACACATTGCTTCCAGAATACTTTTGACGCATCTTCTCAGATAAAGCAAAAAATTCAGTGTAGGTAAATAAATGGATGAGTCTTATTCTCTATTTTTGAAACTACCAGTTGTCAGGTTCAGTGTACTGTCACAGACACGCACCATCGTATATTGCGCTTTCCTGAGAAGACAGCTATACTGCAAAATCTTGACAACAGTTAAAAAGAAAATCAGATATAAGCCAATGGTAAGGGGAAGGAGAATTAGAGAAAGAGAGAAGAGAGACAGACACATTTAGGAAAGGCTTCCAGGGAGCCTTCTGCATTTATTTCACTCCACCTGACCAGCCTTGCTCCGTAGAGTGTTAGCTTTGACACTTGTCATGAAATTGGCCAGAGTTGTTTTAGATAACTGGAAATGTTATCAGCAATTTGTGTTTCCCATAGATTATACATTCCTTTTTAACAAGAATGTATTCTATTTTGTTTGGTCACCCATTCCTCCTTAACTTCCACCCCCCACAGCCCTTGATGGCATATAAGGACCTAGCGCAAGAGTAATTCAGTAAGAGATTTTGAAATAAAGAAGAAAGGAAGAAAACTCTGATTTTTCAGCAAGGCCACCACTACTCCCTGTGGCCACCACCCCCACCACAACTGCTGTTGTAGTGAGATTCAGGAGCACATAAAAAAGCTCTAAATATGTACAGTGACTCACAATGTGTTGTATGGCTCAAAGAAAAATCTGATTGAAGGAAAAAAAACAAAAAGTGGAAATTGACTCCATTTCTGTGTGGTGTTGTCAAAGCACTCACAGTGTGGAATGTCAATATTGTCAGCTAGGGGGGCTGGACTGTCTTCTGAGTTCCAGGCCAGGATTCTCCTTCATCTATAAGTAAAATTGAAATACATTCAAGATTCATAAGGGTTATTGCAGTATAAGCACAAACTATGTTATCAACAGCTGTATCAATATCAAAACTGTCTACAACTAAACCTTTCTTTAGAGAATGAGGACTTCGCTCCCCATGGCTTCCTTAAATAAGTGTCACCCCAATTCTCTCTTTTGTCTCTTTTTTTTTCTCTCTAGCATCACTGATGGCAGGAGTGATTGATTATTGATAACAATATCAAAGCCTATTTAATATATATACAAAGGCAGTTTATAAATTAGTGGGATTAATGAAATGTTTAAGAGCTCTAAAACAGAATACAGATTATATACCTCAATGGTCATCTCTCCTATGTTAGAAAAAAATTTACAGTTGCAATGTCATTCATCAGATTATTATACAACATATTTATTTATAAATATATTATATAAAAATTATAAATAAATAAGCTTCATTTGCTTTCTAATCAATGATAACATAGTATAAGATTACTACATTTCATTCTTAAGGCAAGGAAGGGTTAATCATCCTTATGTCTTTCATATTTTCTATCAATATGATAATAGTTTGTAATATCTGAGCATATTATTGAAGAAAGCTAATTATCTCAGCACACACTATGTTGCCTAGCCACCATATATTCAATTTAAAGGCTAACATGAGCCTTATTACTACTCTGTCAGTCATGGGCATTTCAGACAACACTGGTAAGGCTGAAGATGCTATCACTGGTGTTTGCTCAGTGAATCTGCTGCTTTATAGATCTCAATGGCTGAAAGATGGGCAAGGAACACCCAGAGCACCTTGCCATTTTCCATAATGTATTCAAATAGGAACAAAAATTAAAAATCTATCAGAAGTAAATACACTAATATTAAAATTTTAAAATAAAAGTTAAAGAAATATAAACAATTACAAATCCAACTTTATGTGAATTCCTCTTGATTCCCATACTTCCTTCTTCTTCTGAAATTGTATTATACAATCACATATCTTCCCACTCTCTAGATCCCAGTGGCTACCAATCATGGATTCATTTTTTTCCTAAACTTTTCTTATTCTTTCAGAAAACTATTTTAGTGAGGCAGGTTTTGTGTCCTTGTTTGACATGGTAGAAACAATGTGATTCCAGGAATCAGATAAACCTAAATTTGAATCATGGCTCTAACACTTGCTGGCTCTCTGATCACTGTCATCTATAAAACTGGAAAAGATAATAATAATTATTTTCAGGGTTATTGTGAGAATTTAATTAAATAACATGCAAAAAAATTCTGGCATTTAGATTACTTATATATTGATGAATTAGCTCATTACATTTAAATGCACCTGTGAAAATGGTCATTACACATCAGCCATCCTGCCTGCACTGGCCAGGGTGTGAAGAAAATCCCATTTTTTGTATTTAATTCTCCACTTGTATCTAAATGTATATAATAATTTATTGTTTAAAACATCATTTTAATTGGCATTCTCTCAGTAACAATTTGGAAAAATACATTATTGTCAATATCTAGAACTTCTGTGTCATTGATGTGAATGCTTATGTGAAAGGCTATTTATCAATTCATATGGTGATATATTTTTATGATTGTTTTCATGTTTTTAGGAAAACGCTTTGAATCATTTTTTTCCCTCCAGAAACTATTTCTATTTATTTGGAATATCTTAAAATCAGTGTTGAAATCAAGCTCTTTCTCTGAAATATACTGCTTCTGTCAGTTAATTTCTTGGTCACTGCCCTTTCCCATTAATATTTTGACAATTTATAATTTCATAATTTTAACACATTTAGTCTTTCATAATGCATTTAATTTTTCTTTTCATTTTCTTTTTTTATTTCACAATAATATGGGGGTACAGATGTTTTGGTTACATGGATTTCTTTTGAACTTCTTGAATCAAAGTTATAAGTATGCCCATTATCCAGATAGTGTACATTGTACCCGTTAGGTACAATTTCACCCATTCCTGTTCCTCCTTCCCACCTGTTTGATTTCCGTTGAGTTTTACTTCCAACTGTGCATCAGTGCTGACTGGTTAGTTCCAATTTAATGGTGAATAAATGTGGTGTTTGTTTTTCCATTCTTGAGATACTTCACTTAGGAGGATGGTCTCCAGTTCCATCCAGATTGTTGCAAAAGGCATTAATTCATTTTTTATGGCCGAGCAATACTCCATGGTATACATATACCACATTTTGTTAATCCACTCATGAATTTATGGGGACTTGGATTGATTCTACATCTTTGCAATTGTGAATTATGCTGCAATAAACATTCTATTGCAAGTATCTTTTTGATAAAATGACTTTTTTTCCTTTGGAAAAATTCCAGTACTGGGATTTCTGGATCAAATGGTAGGTGTACTTTTAGTTCTTCGAGGAATCTCCATACTATCTTTCATAGAGATTACACTAATTTGCAGTCCCACCAACAGTGTATAAATGTTCCTTTCTCTCCACATCCATGCCAGCATCTATTGTTTTGGGACTTTTTGACAAAAGCCATATGCACTTGGGATTAGGTGATATCTCATTATGGTTTTGATTTGTATTTCTCTGATGATTAGTGACTTTGAATATTTTTTCATATGTTTATTGGCAATTAGTCTATCTTCTTTTCAAAAGCTTCTGTTAATGTCTTTTGCCTACTTTTTAATGAGGTGGTTTGATCTTTTTCTTGCTGAATTGCTTGAGTTCTTTGCAGATTCTAATTATTAGCCCTTTATCAGATGTATAGCATGGGAATATTTTCTCCCATTCTGTAGGTTGTCTATTTTCTCTGTTGATTGTTTCCTTGGATGTGCAGAAGCTTTTTAATTTAATCAAGTCCCATTTATTTATTTTTGTTTTTGCTATGATTGCCCTTGGGGTCTTCTTCATAAATTATATTGTTCTTTGCTGATGATATAATCTTATATTTAGAAAACCTCAAAGATTCTGCCAAAGGACTCCTGGAATTGATAAATAAATTCAGCAAAGTCTCAGGCTACAAAATTAATATATACAAATCAGTAGCACTCCTATACACCAACAACAGTCAAGCTGAGAATCAAATCAAAGACTCAATACCTTTCACAATATCTACAAATAAAACAAAACTCCTAGGAATATATTTAACCAAGAAGGTGAAAGAGCTCTACAAAGAGAACTATGAATCACTGAGGAAGGAAATTTCTGATATTGTAAACAAATGGAAAAACATATCATGGTCATGGATTGACAGAATCAACATTGTTAAAATGTCCGTACTATTCAAAGTGATTTACAGGTTTAATGAAATCCCCATTAAAATATCAACAATATTTTTCACGTATCTAGAAAAAATAATTCTACACCTAGTTTGGAATCTGAAATGAGACCAAATAGCCAAAGCAACCTTAAGCAGAAGGAATAAATCTGGAGACATCACTTTATTAGACTATAAGCTATACTACAAGGCTGTAGTAACCAAAATGGCATTGTACTGGCACAAAAATAGAGATATAAACTAATGGAACATAACAGAGAACCAAGATATAAAACCATCCACATATTGCCATCTGATCATTAACAAAGTGGACAGCAATATATACTGGGGGAAAGAATCCCTATTCAATAAATGGTGCTGGGGAAATTGGATATTCACATGTAGAATATTAAAACGGGATCCATATCTCTCACAACTCACAACAATTAATTCAAAATGGATAACAGACTTAAATCTAAGGCATGAAACCATAAGAATTCTATAAGAAAATGTAGGAAAGGCTTTGAATCTTGAATGTCACATATTTTCACATGCAGAACCCTACTTAGCAGATCCATATCTTACAATGAGCATCTCCTGTCTCAAACCCCAATATTATCCTGAACTCAATGATCCTCACTCTGTTATGTAAACCTATAACCCAACTTGGTATAGGGCTTAGTCATGGCAGAGAAGAGGAAGAAATATGTGGGCAAGCAATGGCAGCTGTGTAAAACTGTTCCTCTGCCAAATACTGCTTGTAGCAGACTCTGGAGTTGAGTGCCCTGGATTTGAATCTCAAGTAACTTAGTTCACTGATCTTCAGTTCAATGTTAATAAAAGGTATATAACGAAAATACTAATCACTACAGGAGTTGTTTTGGAGAGTAATTATGCTTAAAATGTTAATTATCATTATCAATGGTATTATTGATAATCTAATGTAATTGATAATTTAATATCCCTGATAACGACTTCTACCACTGCAACTCAGATCTTGCTGCTCTTAAGATACATACATGCACATATTCACATACAAACACACAATTTTCTGTTCACTATTAAGAAAAGTGATTAATATATACTCATTTGGATATGATAGCATTTGTTTAATGCTTAACATTAATAGATTATAATTCAGAGACATTTATCTCACTTTGAACCTTATCACAATTCTGAACGAAAAGGAGGGCTATTTTTATTTCTATTTGAGGAAAAGAAAAATTAAGGTTTATAGAGTTTAAATGACATGTTCATAGTCACACAGCTAATCATTAAAAAAAGAGATTAGCACCCACAATTTTGCAAAAGAAATGTTAAACCATGGTACTTTCCTCCTTGCTATGTATATGGACTCAAATAGTAAAGAAAGTTTTTCTTCTCTTAAGTTTCCATAGTATTTCTGGGACTTAGTCAGAAGCTAAATTGTAAAATACCAACCTGACTATTATTATACACTTGCCATATTAGGATGTTCAGTCCTTTGAAGGTCATCTTCATTGTTTAGTCTGTTGTGATTACGTTATTTCATCAGTGATGTAACCACTATTGCTCTAATAACACACTGTGACGCCACACCAGAAGTACAAACTTGTACACATTTAAAAAGCAGAAGCAGCAGGAGGTTGGCAGGAGGAAATTACTTTCCCTAGTGGAAGAGGTATAGTCTTACACAGTTTGTGCATCACACTAGCAGAAAGGAATGCCTTTACATACTTGTGCTTGCTTCTAAGAGGAATGTTTTCCATTTTTACTCAGCATTAGTATAACCAAGCAAATATTACAACTTTAAAAATTCAGTGACTACAATAGTAGCTAAGTATGTTAATATTACATAAATTTACTGTGTTCCACCTGAGTAAGAATTTCAGTTTCTCCAAAACATAACCTGTCTTAACTAGCAACCTCTGGGTGTAGTTCATCATTATGCTGCTGCCTAACATATTACTGGATAATGTATAATTCTCCAAAGGGGAAAGGAAACAAAGAAAGAGTATCGAACTGGAAGGAAAGGGAGTTGATTTTAGTTGTAGATTATTTACTCACTAGACTTGTTTGTGATCAGGGATAAGTTGATTAACTTCTTCTATAACCTTAGTTTCTTTCTTTGTGCAAAAGGGATGATAAAACCTGTTCCATATATTTTATGTAGTTGTTAATATTACATAAAATAATATATATTTAAGGAATAATATTCAGCTTCTCCAATTCCAAATCTGGGATTCTCAGAGAGACAGAACCAGTAGGATATATATAGATATAGAGGAGATGGGATTTATTAGAATAATTGACTCACACAATTACGGTGGCTGAGAAATCCCACAACAGGCCATCTGCAAGCTGGAGACTCTGGGATGCATGGCTCAGTCTAAGTCCACAAATCCACCCCTTAACAACTTAGCACCCATAGAGACCACCTTAAACAATACTTAATTTCCAAATAAAGATAATAACCCAACATGATGAAATTATCCTGCATAAAACTCAAAACACACGAATACCTTCCCTAGAACTTGGATTTCACGATTGCAATATTCAGGATTTTAATCTTTTGGGATTGTGATTTTCAGGATCTGGGACTTTAGCAATTTTGGTCTTTACAGATTTTGGTCCTTTGAGATTTCAGCATTCAGGATTATGGCATTCAGAATTGTGCCTTTCAGGATTATCATCAACACTGATATCTGAGAATCCGAAATTTGCATTATCTTTTAGATATTTTTTTTAAATTTAAAAAGTAATACATGCCCATGGTAAACAAGAAAAATGAAGAAGAGGAAGGGGGAAAAGAAACAAACAAATAAATAAATAAATGACATGAAAGGGGACAGAGTGAGAGTCAAATAGTTATGTTAATATAAAGTTCTATAACAATAATATTTATTGTTATTATTAGTGCCAATTATGACCAAAAAACAGCTGACTATGGACAAATCACTTATTCACTCTTATAGTTTCTCAGGCTATAAGATGAAGGATCAAACTATTTGATTTCAAATACCTTTTTTTAAAATATAAATATTATATATATTATTTTCTAGAGCAAATTACCCAAAACTCTTTTAAAACTGGAATATAGTTTTGTGTTTTCTCAAAGTGAATATAAGTAAAATAATTAAAATATAAAATAGAACATTTGATAAATAAATAAATGTTTGGCATTATTCAATCAAAATTGATTAAAATTTACATTTCATGAAATATACATATAGCTCCATTCTAAAATGTCCATGAATTTATCTAATAAACAGACAAAAGTATTGCTATAAGTCAGAATTCTGATCTAATAGTTACCTGAGCTATTAAGAAATCAATAGAATAATAGCTAGAAAGGTGAAATCATTTTGTTCAAATAAATTACATAAGCACACAATTGTATCAATAATGGCAAAAAAGTATTGTTAAAGAGAAATGCTATAGAAACGATTTCACTGATTCTGTGTTCCACTAACATCATCTTCAATGTTTACATTAAACACTGAACAATCAAACTCTTCAATGTTTACCAATGACCTAAAGGCATATAATATATACATAAAATATATATAACATTACATATAATATATGCATAATTATAATTATACTTTATAACAATCTATGTCTTGCTTTGATCATATCATCTTCTAACTCTGTAACTTTCCACAGCAAGCCAGGGCATATATATCTACCTCTTTTAACAGCTTTATAATATTTAATTGTAAGGGTATTCCATGATATATTTAACCAATCCACTGTCAAAGAATAGTTTTAATATTTCTAGGGTTTTTTTTTTTTTGCTATAACAACATTTCTAAATGAATATCCTTGAGTAGACCTCTTTGCACATTTTTATGACTGTTGCTGAAAGACAAATTCCTATATGTAGCATTCCTGAGGCAAATGTTTCTTAATAATTTTAAAATTTTTATAGATATAGGTAAATTGCCCTCCATGGATTTCCCTCCAAGTCCCATCAAAAATGTTTGACAACACTACTCTAACATTATGGGTGGAAAAGACTTTTCATTGTTTGGTTTTGCATTTTTAAATTGTACGGTTGATATGTTCAAAAGTCATTAATGTTTAATTTTTCATATGTTCAAACGTCATTAATGTTTGATTTTTCTTAGATCAAACTAGGACATTGTTTTAGGTTATTAGTCTTTTGTCTTTGCCTTTTCTTCCCAAACTCTATTATATTAAATAAATTAGGTAATTTTCTATCATGTACTTTACAAATATTGTTTCCCAATTTTTATTTTGACTTTTCTCTATGCAAAAAATTTTTAAGGGATAGTGTAATACATATATTTTCCTTTACGGCTTCTAAATTTTGGGTCTTATTTGTTAAGGTCAAACTTCTGCTCTATTGTTAAGTTTTTTTAGTAAAATACTTAAATATAATTTGCTTTCTACAGAATAAACCACTTGTTTTAAATGTTATTTGTTCTATTAAGGTGCTTATCAAATTATTTTCTACATAGATTTCAAAGGCACACCACTGTCTCACCTGTATCTCATATCATTATTTTGTAATTAATGGTATCTGAATTAATAGAGATTTTGGAGTTTTGAAATGCTAACCAACAATTTCTCAACAATGCTTATATTATGATTCCAAACTCAGCAATATTGTTAAGAGGAGGTAGAACTGGGCTAATTTCTCCTTCAGATGCTGTTTCTTCACAAATGGCTCATAGCTCTTTTGATGAATTGTTAACTTTCTTTTCTAAATCCCAAATGCACTTGTTCCCTTACGAAAAATCATTCAATTGCCACCAGACTTCAGGGGGTTATCTCAAAAATGATGATTATGTATTCACTTATACACAAAAGGGTAAGGCAACAGGAAGTACACTCCTGTTTAATAACTGCTTCTTTATCAACCCATTCCTGCCACCAGGCAGGGACCTTGTCTTAATCATCACTGAAGGCCCAGACTGTATCACAATGCCTAATTAAGAGAAGTTGTTCAATGGGTATGTGAGGAAAAAGTGAAAGAATGAATGACTGAAAAAACTAAGGTCTATAGTCTAGTTTCTGTCATTGACTTGAAAATGTGATCTTACATGAATTTCTTTATGTTTCTGGGTCTCCATTCCTTTTTCTTCAAAACAAAAGGTTTGGTAGGAAGAGCAGTAACGTAACAGATTTGATAGCAGTTTGAAAAATAAAAAATTTATATCACTGGTATTTTCTCCCATAATTTTGTACTCTCATTTGTTTATTAATTTTTATGTCTATTCCAGAAATCTCCTGATACATTGGAAAGTTTTATGTATAATTTTGGTTTATTTAGTTCAATATGTATTTAATAAACAAATATTTTTGTAAGGTATGGAATATTGGAAATACTACGTAATACTGATTACATGTGTAAAATGAATGCCAAAGAAAAGTAATTCTCATTGGGAGAGAGTGTATTGTCTAATAAAATATTATTTTACATTTTTTATTAGCACCATAATCAATATTATTATGAAAAAGGCTTAGATCTAGCAGGAGGAAAGTTGCTATTTGAAAGACACACATTCAATATCATAAGTCTTATGCTTTCTTCCATAATTTTGTCCCATCATTAGTTTATTAATTTTTATATCTATTCTAGAAAGTTCTTGATGCTTTGGAAAGTTTTGTGTACAATTTGAGTGTGTTTAAATCAATTTACCAGTATTATGCTCAGTTTAATTGATTGATAAGATAGAGAGATAAACAGATAGATATTCATAACTAGATATGGACACATTAAAAATGTTATTAGACTTCAGACTCATTGCCAGCCTGAAAAGACTTTTTGAATCCTACATTTAAAGTCTTTACATTTTATTGGGGAGCTGGGGCAGGTAGGAACAGTAAACATGCAGGGGAAGGAAGATCTGGGGGTAAATAATGTGGCTTAAAGGAATAAATCTGATGTATTTTAAAGTAACGTTTATATTCTATTTGTTAATTTTGTTCTATTTCCCTGCAGGTTTAAATGTTTATTTGGCTACCTGGCTGCCAATACGAGAACAAAAAATGAATAACTCAACAAACTCCTCTAACAATGGCCTGGGTCTTACCAGTCCTTATAAGACCTTTGAAGTGGTGTTTATTGTCCTTGTGGCTGGATCCCTCAGTTTGGTGACCATTATTGGGAACATCCTGGTCATGGTTTCCATTAAAGTCAACCGCCACCTCCAGACCGTCAACAATTACTTTTTGTTCAGCTTGGCCTGTGCTGACCTCATCATAGGTGTTTTCTCCATGAACTTGTACACCCTCTACACTGTGATCGGCTACTGGCCTTTGGGACCTGTGGTGTGTGACCTTTGGCTAGCCCTGGACTATGTGGTCAGCAATGCCTCAGTTATGAATCTGCTCATCATCAGCTTTGACAGGTACTTCTGTGTCACAAAACCTCTGACCTACCCAGTCAAGCGGACCACGAAAATGGCAGGGATGATGATTGCAGCTGCCTGGGTCCTCTCCTTCATCCTCTGGGCTCCAGCCATCCTCTTCTGGCAGTTCATTGTTGGGGTGAGAACTGTGGAGGATGGGGAGTGCTACATTCAATTTTTTTCCAATGCTGCTGTCACCTTTGGCACCGCCATTGCAGCCTTCTATTTGCCAGTGATCATCATGACTGTGCTATATTGGCACATATCTCGAGCCAGCAAGAGCAGGATAAAGAAGGACAAGAAGGAGCCTGTGGCCAACCAAGATCCAGTTTCTCCAAGTCTGGTACAAGGAAGGATAGTGAAGCCAAACAACAACAACATGCCTAGCAGTGATGATGGCGTGGAGCATAACAAAATCCAGAATGGCAAAGCCCCCAGAGAGGCTGTGACTGAAAACTGTGTCCAGGGGGAGGAGAAAGAGAGCTCCAATGACTCCACCTCAGTCAGTGCTGTCGCCTCTAATATGAGAGATGATGAAATAACTCAGGATGAAAACACAGTTTCCACTTCCCTGGGCCATTCCAAAGATGAGAACTCTAAGCAAACATGCATCAAAATTGTCACCAAGACCCAAAAAGGTGATCCATGCACCCCAACTAATACCACCGTGGAGCTGGTTGGGTCTTCAGGTCAGAATGGAGATGAAAAACAGAACATCGTAGCCCGTAAGATTGTGAAAATGACCAAGCAGCCTGCAAAAAAGAAGCCTCCTCCTTCCCGAGAAAAGAAAGTCACTAGGACAATCTTGGCTATTCTGTTGGCTTTCATCATCACTTGGGCCCCGTACAATGTCATGGTGCTCATTAACACCTTCTGTGCACCCTGTATCCCCAACACAGTGTGGACCATCGGTTACTGGCTCTGTTACATCAACAGCACTATCAACCCTGCCTGCTATGCACTTTGTAATGCCACCTTCAAGAAGACCTTTAAACATCTGCTCATGTGTCATTACAAGAACATAGGCGCTACGAGGTAAAACATCTTTGACAAAACGGAAAGTGGGAAAGGGAGCTTGGGAAGAATACAAAGGGTAAAAGAGCTTCTAGTTTTAAAATCTCTGCCACTGCACTTTATAGTCTTATTATGGAACGTGCAATTCAGGAGCCCAACAGCGACACTGTTAGCCTACGCTCCAGTTTGAGGAACTTGCACCTTATAAACTGTCAGTTTAGGAGCAATGAGACAATGAAAGAGACATGTTGGAATTGTGGATTCAAGGAATGATCTACATTTTCTCATGCCCTCTTAAAGAAGGGCTTCGGAATCTACAATTTTATCAGTCTGCACAAGAAGAATAACCTCGTTCTATTTTTCTGTTTTTTTGTTGTTGTTATTCTCATGTGTCCATATGAAGATGAAATACCACAGTTTAAGCTAACATGGAGACTTAAACATAAAAAAAAAAATAAACACTATATGATGGGGAAGTGAAGAAAATCAAGAAAAGGATGCAGAAATGGTCTCCAAAGTGTTAAGCATATTTTATCCTTTTGTTATGGTCTTATTTGGAGGATTGCAATGTAATAAATGCTTATTTTTTTTCACCTTTCCTTTTCCCACCATGAAAAGAAAGCAAACAACAAAAAGCCCAACAAGGTCTCAGCATTTTTTTTTCATGTTATGGAATTAGTTTTTGGACTTTCCTGTTCTAATTGTTTATGGGAAATCCCTGCAGGACTTCCACTAAATTCAGCCAGAGATACTATGAAAATGGGCACTTCAGCCCACCCCACTGTGTCTTTTGCATTTTGGGGGGTATAAAGTCCCATAGGGATTGAGTTCATTTATGATTCTCTGTGTGAAATATTTTAGCCAATCTGGTTTTATCCTAAACTAGCTTTTTATTTTAACAGAATAGCCTACCTAAAACATAAACATGCTTGAGAAACCAAAGTCATCATAAAATTGAGATTTCATTGAGTCAACTGATGATCAATCTAGTGGGAGAAAGTGTACTAAGACCAGGTGATTTTTTGAGATGAAAAAAACTAGAAGTTTGGTAGGGCATTCTGTTTCAACTTGAATCTGCGCAACCCATGTATCAAATGTGAACTTGTTAAACATGAAATTCTTCCTGACTTTGTCAGCTGGAAAGGAATACTGCATTGTTCATTTGGAATCTTAAACAAGATTAACATCCCCACATAGCACCAATGACTTCTGGGTCAGTCCCAAGAGTGTAAGACCTTCTATCCAATGCCTGCTAAAAGATGACACTCAAATGATAATCAGGTGAGGTCTGTCACTAGCCTATGACCCAGTGAAGGGAAAAATGAAAAGTAATTCAAAAACATTTACTGAAACCACATGTTCCGTATTCTTCAAATTGTGAAATCTCACTAACATTACTTAACTTCAAAATTCTCCTAATATAATTTCAATAGAATTATAGTAATCTTTGGGACAGAAATGCAATGGATAACTGAACAGAGGCCAAATGAGCTCACAGCATCTGACAGAAGAACGTAGGTAGCTGTTCCCATGTCACTTCTCACCACCAACCAATTCTAAACCACAAAAAACTCGTGTCAGGAGCTATTGTCTATAGCATTATATAGAATCTCGTCCATATAAAGACTTTTATTAATATTTGGTAGACCAAATAAATATAAGATTGTGCTCATTCTTATGTAACTGTTTATTTTTATTCCTCTTATTCTTTTCTTACACTATTTCCTGTAGTCTTTCAATCAGATTTTTTAAAGATGGCCAATCGATAGAAATCAAATTTATAAATGCGTTTTTAAATTTTGTATTTTACATTTTAGATTTATGGGCTTTATGACATTTGTCCTCTAATACAGATGTGAGTTACATGATGAATTTGTCAGTATTAGACCCTAGCACTTGTTAGATTTATCTTGTATGACTTGCCTTATCAATGGCATCTCAACAATTTTGGAAGTTTAAAAAAAAAAAAGCACAATGGAAACAACAACAAAAAAGTTGAAAGTTAGTAAGAAGCAAATCGCCAATGATATTTGCATTTATCCTTTATAAAGATAATTTTTTTAAAGAACTTCGATCATTTTTTAGCTCCAGAAATCTTCCACATATAACCATACAATATCGGTTTATATAGATTCCTTTACTCTACAATTACTTTAATGTAAACTTTTACATTTTAAATCCATATTTATAATTATATTGTTTCTTCAAATCAATGTGTCAATTGAGTGGGAATAACACCAAGCCAACGGGCTTCTTGGTTTTCTGAAAACAAAACAATTGGCCAAATATTTCACTTTTTAATTCGTTGTATTATAATGACATAGACTTGGCTTCAGTTCGGATGAAACCTTTGGAGTCAAGGATTCAGGGTCTTTTTTTGTTTGCTGTAACAATCCAACTCACCGTGAATCAAACTATCTTTTATTCTCTGTTGCCATTGTGTCCTTCCCTTTCTTCCTTTTGTTCTTGATCTTCACCACAGCCACTACAACCTTATTGAGAGAGAAACTTCAAGTTAAAAAAAGGAATTTGAAGATAGACTGACACACCATGGAAACTTTCTCAAACATCAGAAAAATGGAAGGAATACTGAAAATGGTAGATGACTGGAGAAAGATGGAGACTGTATTCAAGGATTTGTATTAACCATTGCTGGATTTGCCTATTTAGGTGGATTTCAATTAGAGACAATTTTCCCTCCAAAGGACATTTAGCAATGTGTAGAGACATTTTTGATTGTCACATCTGGGAGGAAAGCTATTGATATCTAGTGGGTTAAGAGGCCATAAATGCTGCTAAACAGCCTACAATGTACAGGACATTTTCCCCCACCCCCTCCAATCAAAATATTATTTCGCTCAAAATGTCAATAGTGCCAAGGTTGAGAAACTCTTATCTATTTTAAGGGATTTCTAGAGCTTGTCTCCTCCTATAAGTGGGAAAATAATCCTGCATCATTTTTTAGAGTGACAATGCAAATTGCTCACCTCTTTCAAAAAAGCAATGCTTACCAACAATCATGTATCAGAAAAACTCATCCACTGAGTCTGGTATATTTGTAATTCACACACATTGGGAACATAAGCCACATCTATATATTCAAAATCACCATACTATGCACATGGCATGTTAGTTCCAGCATCTTAATGTTCAATCATGACTGTCACAGAGTCTAGTCAATTGAGGTTGCAGTAGTCGGCCATCAAAATGGTTGCCGTTGATATGGTCAGTTTCTATTGCAGCTGCAATTTTTACTTTCAGAAACATTAAAAGCCTCTCTCAGAAACAATATAATTCGTCTGCTTTCACTGGAAAGGTGAATATATGTCAAGTCTATATTTCTTCTCTCTTCATAGCAATAATGTAAATATCTCAGAGTGGTCTTATGAAAAGAGGAGATTAAGAATATGAAAAAAAAAGCCAGTTCATTTCTTGAAAAAATATTTCCTTTTTACCAGTTCATCACTAATTTAATGCCAGCTCCCAAGTATTAGGACAAAATCACCAATATATTAAGTCACAAGGGATAAACTTTCTAGTTTGAAACGTGGAAGCTAGAGGTTCCATATTTTTCTGCTCTTTGTCCATTCACTGCTTCTTTGATCCTGATATCTGGCATTGGGGGAGAAAGGAGTTCAAAATCACGGCAACAATTACTCGGCAATGAACTCAACTTTTATTTTTTCCTCTTAGTTCATTGATAGTCGCTTCTCCCCAGTTTAGTAATATCCCTTTCAACAACCATAGCACTGGTGTTGCAAATAGATTAGGAAAGCATCCAAAGCTGGATGAAATTGTGCAAAGTGTATTTGCAGCATGTATATACAATACCATGCCTCTTAAACATGCTTCTCTAAAAAGGGTGCACACTGTAGCATGAACTGTGTGCATATTTAATGTATCTTCCTGGAATATGCTATATGCTTCATATATATATTCTATAAATAAAATAATAAAATGTACAATAGAAATACATATTTCTGTATGCAAATAAATATATTATACACAAAATTTTAATATGTAATGTGGTGGTATATGTTGCTTCTGAGTAACAAAAGTAGATTTTATGTGCTCCATTTTCAAAGAAGGTAGTATTTGCATTTGAAGAAGAAATTTAAGAACAGCCAAAATCCCACACATATTAATATTAAACTGTTTTATAATCTTCGAGAGCATGGCACTGATTTTAAATATCTCTTGGAGAATTACATTAATAAATCTTTGCCTGTATCACTCCATGTAACAACAATGCTTCATCTGCCTGTGCCCCTGACAGGCCTCTGACTAGAATCTTCCCAGCTGGTCTCATTCCAACAGCTGTGTTGCTGTCATGTTTGATTGCCTGATGACGTCGCAACCAACCCATTCTCATATGGTTTCACTCCCTGCCAAATTAACTGATTGTAGTGGAATAAAAAATAATCTTCCTGGGAGAAAGAGATGACCTTCAGAATGTTTTTCATTCTGACAAACAAGGTAAAAATGCACACGCACCACGTTTTGTTAATATAAACCACTCTTCAATTTTGGTCCAATACAATATCCCATAGATTAAATGCCCAAAAAAAAGTTTAATGTAGTATAGTATCAGAAGTTTCCCCATGAAATCCCAAAATAGATGGTTTGTTTCTGAGTGTCCTGTATTTTCTCCATAGCAATCCTCTTTCTTTCCCTGTCATCCACTCAACTATTCACATTCCACAGAGCATTTTCTTTGGCCCATTAGCAGGAATCTAGAGTTAGCTGATATTATTATAATATTAGTTGATAGTAGGCATGCAATCCCAGGAGATATTTTCATTTTAATAAGAAAAGTATACATACTGAACCTTTGAAACATTACTGTTATAGTTCTTACATACCAAGACATGCAATGGTAGAGAGATTTTTCAGCTAATTCCAGTTTTCTTCAAACTTTAAGATACACTTCCTAAATTTTACCTATTATGACACAATTCCCCCATGTAAATTGGTGTCCTTTATCTAAACCAATGTAATTTCTAAAAAACTGAGAGTTTAATCAATTCTCATTAGCTTCATATTGTTTCAGTGAAATGTTCTCTTTTCATTTTTGGTAATTTGAATTGAATTTTGTATTGATGAAATGTCCAGTGCTATTCCTAACTAGATGGTTGCTAGTTCCCACCATTGCTATTCCATACTAGATAGTGAACCAGGAAAAACATCTTGCCATCATTAAGGAAGAATTTTCTGCCTCATGGAATCTATCAGTCTTTTTCAACAAAAAATGAAAGAAACAGAATGTGGTAAGTTGTGGAACTTAGGTTTTTATTAAATAGGTAACATTTTAGAAAAGCTATTATTTGCCAGTATAGCATTAATCCCTTCAGGAGGGTTGATCCCTTATGTTCTAAATGTCTCTTAAAGGTCCCATTGCCTCTAACACTGTTGCATTGAGGACCAAGTCTCAACAAGAGTTTTAGTCGGGATAAACCATATTGAAGCCATAGTACATATCAACATATAAAGAAAAATGCAGAATATGCTTGAATTCTATGATATCTCCACTAAAAAGTTACTTTAACCATGCATTTTTATCATCATCTACATGGTATATTTTTGGATAGATCATACATGCAAACACATTCTTTTCATATGAATATTAAGAATGAATCATTCTATTATATTGTTTAGCATTACCATAAGTAAAAAACAATGCACCTAAATAGCAATTCATCAACTTCTCCTTAACATACACACCCATACATGGGCACATATACAACCCCACATACTTAGGCACAAAAACATAAATGCACATGCAAATATGCACACATACACATATACATGTATATAAACACACACGTCTCATCTTGTATATCTTGATAGTGCCCTGACTTATAACTTTTATACTACTTCCAAAAGCTTTGGAATTATGCTAGTGAAGACACTGAATTTGAGGGTTCAGATGAGTGGTGTTGAAGAAAAAGTTCTACTCTTTTCTCTATGCTCTATGTAGACGATTTCGCTGCAGAATTTTCTATAGCTGTTAGAATCATATGAGTTTTATCCCTTTGTCTACCACCAACAGTCTTTCAGTCATCTGAAGGCCATGTGCTGCGTATCAGTGATTACATGGGGTCATAGTAAGAAAGCATGGCTAGATCAAAGAAATATATCATAACACATAGAAGACACACCTATAAATGCATATCCTCACAATGGGTACACTCACCACAATGCAGGTATATAAGATGGTGCTTTTAATGTCAGCATAACTATCTAGAGTGCTGAGAAGAGGAAAAAAGTGCTGATTTCTCAGCACATTTCTTCCAATGTACTTCTCAGACATTCTTTGTAGGCTTATAGTTCTTTATACCAATAGATAGTATAGAAATGTAGGAGTTATATTTACTCTGAATATGCAACAGATGATCAAAATGTCTGGTATTCTGAGTTAATAAAAAAGGAAGCCAGGTAGGCATTTTTCATTTTGCAGGAAAAATAAGATTACCAATCAGACTATTTTTGCTTTTCTTGGGATCTCACTATTTTGAATTATTAATAAATAAATTAAGAGGGTAATTTAAAGATCAGATAGTAAATGACTGAAGAAAATATTTTTTCAGCCCTATTGGGTAACAATCTACATAGAAAATATAACCTGAACAAGTTTGTATTTAAGCAGAAAAAATAACCATAAGGAATAAAATTAAGAATGAAACAGGAGCAATAAAACTGTGAAATCCCAACGAGAAAAAAAAAAATCCCTAAACTCTCTCAAAGGAATAACAATAAAGGTTTAACTGAACTTCTTTTCTTTTTCCAAGTTGGTTGTAATATTTTTCTTTTTTCCACTTACTTCCTCTCTTTTTAGTATTTTTGCTAATATCTTTTTAAACATTGTTTCAAAGGTAATTTTTATAAATGTTTTGAGAGGCAAACACACAAATTGTTATTTTCCTTGGGCTTGTTTTTAATTTTTGTTGTAGTTGTCATTGTTATTCAAATCACAAATATTTTTTTATAAGAAACAGAATATAGTTATGCATCGCTTAACAACAGGAATACATTATGAGAAATGCATCACTAAGTGATTTAGTCATTGTGGGAATATGATGGAGTGCACTTACACAAACCCAGATGGTCCAGCCCACTACACACCTAAGCTATATGGCAGGGATCCTCAAACTTTTTAAACAGGGGGCCAGTTCACTGTCCCTCAGACCACTGGAGGGCCGGACTATAGTTTAAAAAAAACTATGAACAAATTCCTATGCACACTGCACATATCTTATTTTGAAGTAAAAAAACAAACGGGCAAAAACACCCGCATGTGGCCCGCGGGCCGTAGTTTGAGGATGCCTGCTATGTGGTATAGCCTATTGCTCCTGGGCTACAAATCTGTACAGCATGTTACTTTATTGAATACTGTAGGTAATTGAATCACATGGTTAGTACCTGTGTATCTATCCATATCTAAACATAGAAAAGGTACAGTAAAAGTATGATATTATAATCTTATGGAGCAGATCACCTTCATATATGTGGTTTGTCATTGACCAAAACATCATTAAGTGGCACGTGACTGTACCAAAAAACTACTGATAATGACACATATGCTTAATATCAACACAAAACAACAGCAAAAATATTGACAAAGGGCAAAAATATAACTTTAAATGAAATAGCAATTCTGTGTACATGATGGTTTCCATGTGTATTTTTTTCGGCACCACGTGTACCAATTTCTTCTGTGGTCTCACATGCTCTCCCACAGCTTGTTCACAGTGTGGAGGACACTGGCCCACAGCGGTGCTACAACGGAGTCCAGACATATCAGTGTGCTGTTTTTAACCAGTTCCTGTACATGCTGATGAGCAAGTATGATCATCAGCTGGGAACTGGTCTAGATTAATTATTCATCCTAAATCAAGAAATTAAAGCCTGCTAAGCCCTTTGATGAGCACACAGTGTGTGAGAAACTCCACACTGTCACAAGCGTGGGAGGACTGAGAAAGAATACAATTATTACAAGTTTCAGACATGATGAAAAAGGGAGCTAAAGTTCATGTTTAGTGTACACACACCTATTAGAAAGCAAATTTTAACAGACAAATACTATTCCTTGGCCATGTACAGGTTTAATATGTATGCCGCTGACAAATTAGGATTATAAAGTTACATTAGCTATAGTGATTCTTAAAAACCTGTCATGACAAAGGAACTTTGTACCTTTATATTTGTGTCCACTCGCTTTGCTTTTATAAGAGTAAGAAATATAACACTGGAGAGAAACATCTAGTCTTCTAAAAATCCCATAATAAAAGACAGTCATTTAAATCTATGTGAATTCCAAATCACGTAGTGATATTATGGAAATGTACAAAGAATGTATGCTATTCTTTAAAAAAATATTTTTATAGTCTATAAATTGTATAAGCATACATTTTGAGAGTCTTTAAAGATAATCCAAATCTATATATAAATTGGATTGGAGATATACAAATAGTTTTTCTGTAAATTCCATCTAGTTATACAAGTCTGTATAATTTTATGTGTATTATATATTTTATTTATAAAAGGAAAGGAACATGTCTAAAGATGTGGCACTAGGAATTTAATGGAAAATTATTCACAAATACAAGGAGTGAGGTATGTACCAATGGAAAATATTCAACATACCAAAGAAGTGTTGGCTTAAGTGTTGACGATGCATGTATACAAAGACATTCCAACTTCCAAATTCAGTGCTGAGGAGGTAGTGGTGCCAAGTCCCAGAAAGAGCTGGAGAATACCAATCACATGCCGTGTTCTTAATGTGTTTCTGCCACGCTATATTCCTAAATGAAGCATTACACCAGTCGGAAAATATGACAAATAGAGCAATGGCATAGTTTGCTTTATTTTTCAAGTGATTCCTCATGTTTAGAACATACTTGTGACCATCTCAGAAATCAGACCCTGGTTACTCCTTAAGAAAGAATGCCCACTAGTTTAAGTTTGTCCTTGTATTAAGACTCTATCTACCAGATGAAAACTGCTCCAGAGTACTCTTTCTATCCTCTGTTCTACATTTCTAAAATCCTGACGTGTGGAATAGAGGGAGTCTGGCTTTGCTTAGGTTTATAGAACAGTACTTGGTAGGCTAGGTGTGTAGGGAAGGGTTCCTGTTTTTCTGCACTTTTCCCAAAGAATTGACTTAGAGACCTATATCTGAAAGTCTTTTCCTCTCTCCAAACAAGGAGAAGCAAGTGAAAACCTACACAAACTCACCCCAAATGTTTTCAAGTATGCATAGGCCAAGAAATACCAGGGTGACTTGGCTTAGAGCTAACTGTGTTCTTGTCAACAAGGTAGTGCCAACTCCAGGCCTAGAAAGGATTCATTCAGACATATGCGTGCAACAAGTTTATGGTAAACTTAGATTCTTTGAGTCTTGAGGTTGGTCAAAACCTCATTTGCCACCTATTTTCACCTTCAAGAGCAGGAACTCTCTTGAGCAGCCCACCAATGGTCATAAAGACTCAGTGAGTGGCAGTTCGTGTTCCCTGATGCTTCATACTCGACTCTCTCTCATCTCATTGTTCTCTCCTGAGGTGATCTCATCCACGTCAGCTTTTACCATCCTCTTTACCATGACAGGATATAACTATAACCTCCATCCTAGTCTTCTCTACTGAACACAGAGCTGTACAGACTATTGTCTAACTACCTCAGCACCCACTTGGCTATCTCACACATAACCTCAAACCATCATGTCCAAAATTGTATTCCTGATTTCATCCACAAAAGTGGCCCTATGCCACTCTTTCCTAACCCATCATCTACTTAGTTGCACAAAATGGAAACCAAGGCATTATTCTTGACTTTCACTTCTAAAGACACTTCAAGTCCTCCCAATTTTACCTCAGAGATATCAAATCTGTCAAATGTACCTGTCAATTTCTCCCACGTTCACTAATACCACTGCACAGTGCAAGCTCTGTGCCATATCAGTGCTGCTCCCTTACACTGCAGTCAGAGCGGGCTTTTCAGAAGGCAATCTGAACATGTCACTCCCCTGCTTAAAACCTGTTGGTGATTCCCTCCTTTGACAAAGTCTAGAATACTTTACCCAGCCTACAAGCCCTTCCTGGCTGAGCCCCTCCCTCCTCTCTGTCCTTACCTCTCACCACGCTCCCACTCGATTTCTTTGCTCCTGCCACACTGCCGCAAGCCATACCTGTCTTCATTACGCCCTTCATGCCAAATGACCTTTGCACGTGCACTTGATCATACTTTGTCTGGAAAGCTCTCCTCACCCTTGGGTACCTGGATAACTACTGATAATTCTTTGCATCTCAGATCCAGGATGATATTTTCAGGGACATCTCCCTGACCTTTCTAACCACATTAAATCCTACACTATGACTCCCATAGCATTTTTCACTGTTTCAATTTTATTTATGTGTGTGGGATTATTTGAATAAATTTTTGTCCCCACTCATAGACTGTAAGTTTTTAAAGTACAAAGACCGTGTCTGATTTTGTTCACCTAACAGTGCCTTATTCAAACTCACTCTTCTCTCACTCTCTAATATTTTTTTTGTTTCCAGTTAATTGACTTTGAGAAGGTTATTTAATTTCTTCATATGTAAATATATTCCATATTTATACACACATAGTATTGCTCTAAGTTAAATGTATTTATATAAGCAATGATTCAAAGATTAGTAACTTTATAGAGTTTGAAAATTTCCTGGTAGAGTGCCTGACAAAGAAAGGCACTCAATAAATGTTGTATATATACAACACTCATTATAGTGGCAAACTCTAACAGAGTCTAAAGATTCCAGATTATTTATTTATTTAATATATATTGTTTGAGACAGTGTCTTGCTCTGTCACCCTGGCTAGAGTATAATAGCATTATCATAGCTCACCACAGCCTCAGACTCCTGGGCTCAAGCGATCCTCCTGCCTCAGCCTCCTGAGTAGCTGTGACTATAGGCATATGCCATCATGTCTGGTGATTTTTTCTGTTTTTCTGCTGTTGCTTGGGCTGGTCTCTAACTCATGACCTCAAGAAATCCTCCCGCCTTGGCCTCTCAGAGTGCTTGGATTACAGGCATGAGCCACCATGCCCAGCCTGCCAGGGCTTTCAGACAGTAATTTGCAGAGCCCTAAGTCTCCCGTAAACCCAGCAAGGGCTTTACTGAGAAAGTGAGGCTTCTAGACACTCAGGACCATTTCCTCACAACAGAATTAACTTTGAAACACTCAGCATGGAATTTTCTTTTAAGACATGGCTCAAATATTTCACTTCATTGTTTTGCTTGAATAACCGTACATATCATAGTAATAAGACTATTGATATCTTATACTGATCTAGCTCATTTTACCTGCGAGGTATTTTCTTAGATCTGGCCATGATCATAAGAGAATTTGTTGTGCTTATTTTATAGACAAGGGACCAGAGGTTCACTGAGATCAAGTATTTGGCCAAGGTCACAGCTGCCACATAGAACAGCCAGGACTCCAATCGAAAAGTGGTTAATCACAAACAGGAAGCAGCTTGACCTGGTTTCTGGGATCCAATCATCCAGGGAAGAAATATATATATATATTTACACATACCTATGTATTCCTATATTGACACCCCACTAATATCATAGAACAACAACTTTTGATGAAGCAGAACAGGTTTATTCTTTCCCATCTATACACTCTCCTCAGATTCTTACAGTCATGAAGCTTCTGGAATTTCTATTAGATGTTCAAATACTCTGAAATTAGTCTTTAAACAGAACTGTTACTATTAATCTCAAACAAAACTATGCCTCTTCATAAAGTGCCTACCAACTTGTACAGTGACCTTCACACATTTTACCCAAGCTACTCTTTACATCCACCCTGCAACATAGGCACCATTATCGCTTTTTTCAGATGAAGTGTATCTGACTTAAGAGGTTAAATGACTTGACTTATACCACTTTAATCTCCTGTAAATAAAGAAAAAAATTGTTCTCTCACTTATTTTTTATTTTTAGACATGGTGTTTCGCTGTGTTGTCCAGGCAAGGCTCAAACTCCTGGGCTCCATCGATCCCCCCACCCCCCAGCCTCCTGAGTAGCTAGGACTACAGGCGCACAACCACCACACCCAGCTTGTTCTGTCATATTTAAAAGAGCACACTCAGGCAGTAGAAAATCAGGAGACCAAAGATAGATTTCATATGTGCTTACAGTAGAGGATATTATATTTTCCAACCCTTGTAAGTTGGAGTTTGTACGGCGAGTTTTTAGAGGTTAGTTTCAGATACTAATCAAGAATTTCAGAATATTGTCACAAGGTAAACAAATGCCACTTGGGGTCATGTCAGTGGAGATAAGTTGGCTACATCTTCCCCATGGGGCTGGTTGGGGCTGGCCATAAGTTCCAATGATTTAATGTTTTATTTACTTCAAAATAGTGTGACCATCCAAATGACTACTATATTTGCTTTTCAAAATAGTTTATGAATCACCAAGATCTGATATGTATTTTCTCAAATGAGAATCCAACTTGCTAAAATTAAACTCTTTCCTTCTATTTTTTTGTATGGGGTGGAGGGAAGAGGGTAAACAAACCAAAGTCATACTTAGAAATGTTTTAGGATAAATTCTGATGAAGCTGCTTGAGTTTTTCAAATTAAATTATTAAATATGAAAGATGAGGTTTTCTATACAAAAATAGTTTTCAATTTCCTTTGTTCATTCCTAAGAACTCTAATCATATTTCTTATATGAACTGCCTCAAGAGTCAGAAACAACCTTTTGATTCAAAATAAAATCAAACTTGCTGGAAGAAGTTAGACTGAAGAGATGGATTAGAGCTAAAGATGTGGCAAACTATTAGAGATTTCCCATTAATGGATGACAGAAGGATAGAACAGACAGGTGAAGGAGCAACAGAGGGAGATCTGGTCAGGCAAGAGGTTGGCCTCCTACGGGAAGCACAATGAAAGAAGACTTTATCATTGGTCATTAGGCAGAGTGCTGACGTGTGGAACCCTGACGTCATGTAGCAGGGCATGCTGGGTGTCTTTTCTCGGCCCTCCCACTCCACTACCTTCTCCATCCTGCGCTGTGGATTCTGAGAGGCTGAACTGCATGCATTTCATTCACAAGTTCGTAGTTTCTAGTTGGTGTCATCAAGGAACCTTGAAAAATGTCAAGAGACAAGGAAAGGAATGAAATAATATTTACTCCACTGGGCTCCATTCCTTTTGGTCTACCACAACTTGGCGGTGTCCCTCTACGAGAAGCCAAACAAGTGGCCTATAATGGCCGGTCAGCTGAGTCCAGTAACTTCCCTTTTCCTTGGCCCTTCAGGCCAGAGATTCTAATGGCTCTTCATGGTTACTAGCTTCAGGATCTTGCACTATTCTCTTTTGTACCTATTTCCTAAATACCACCCTCATCTTCGTCCATGGTACCTTTATTAAACGTTCCACAAAGTGCTTATTTTAAATGGACTATCTGTTATTGATTGTGTCCTTAGGTAATAAACAAGGGCTGTTTATTAAAGTAGAAAGCATAAGAATTCTATAATTTCCATTAAATACTTAAAAGGTAATTTAGGACTTTGGTTCTTAAGGGATGGATTCAAAAAGCAGAATATCAGAACAACTACTAAGGAAAGAGAAAGCAATTAGGTATCCATTTTAAAGTATGGTCTAATTTGATAGTTTGGCCAAAAAACAAACAAAAAAATATAGCCAATTATAATTAATTATTCCATTTGTTCATAAAATCACTTATTCAGCAAATATTTTTTCAGTGAAAATGATATACCTGGCTCTATGCTAGGTTTTTGAGATCTAGTATCATACAGGGAAGAGGCAAAGAGGTCTTTCCATCACGTAGCATGTGTGGCTGAAGCGGAGTGGATGGAAGTCTGAAAGACGGTTTATGGAGAGGTCTATAAGTAATGCCAGGCTGAAGATTTTCAACTTTATCACAAGCTATTAATGGGTTTTAAAGAGAGATGACATATGTTCAGATTTGAGATTTTAAATTACTATTATAGTGATATAGAGAACTGAGCTCACAGAGAGATCGGTGAGAGGATTATTACACTGGTTAAGATTTCTGCCTTCAACAAATGAGCAATTGAAAGTACTATTTACTGACAGAGTTAATGTTCTTTCTTAGGATCACTTGATTTTCATAGGAACATCTAAAATTTTATTACTATCCATGATGACTTCAACTTTCTCTGGCTTATACCAGAAATGTATCATTTAAAGAAATAAATATTTTCTTAATTTTTTTAGTGTTTCTGATGTCATAAACTATGAATAATCTTTAAGGAAATATATACAAAAACATAACTTTAAACAAGGAATCACAATAATTATTTATGGGACCGTTTTGAAATATTTACTCACTATTATAATCTTATATCATATAAGATTAACATATTTTTCCAAAACAAAATAAAGAATACATTAGTTCTACATAAATAAATAGCAGGGAATAAAATTAAAGAAAACATGAGTAATCACTCAAATTTTCTCAAAATATTTACTAGTTATCTAAAAGTCATATTAACAGCTTTTCTTTATTTCAGAATATTACAGGGATACAAATGTTTAGGTTATATATATTGCCTTTTTCCCACTACAACAGGTTTTTGATTGGAATGTGGAACATAACAATGAAAACCATTACCTGAAGTCACTAAGAAATTCAGATTTTGAGAATTTGGAATTATTGTATCATGTAGGCAACAGATATGGTTCTTAGACTAGGCAGGGGCATATTTATTCTCTTTGTTTGAAGGCAAGGATGATAATCTGAGTATCTTGGAATATTTGGAAATATTTCCTAAATTTGGGAAGTCTCTTACACTATTTAGATGCCAAATAATCTGTGAGACAAGCTCAAGTATTCTGATATGTTTGATTTTTCCTTAATTGTTGCTTTTGCTGTTTCTGGCCTCTTTGACTAAAAAAAGTGTGAATTTAAATATTTTTTTTCAAAATCAAACATTTGGCTTGAAATGCTCAAAGTTAGAGGCTGAATGAAAAAAATCCAAAACCAATAGGTAACATTACACATAATATTGTTAAACTGCAGAGATAGAGACCATATTAATAGTTGCCAAGGATTAAGAAGGAGGAGAAGGAAGGAAAGAGGAAAATGATTGGGGATAAAGGGAAACATCAGGCATCTTTGTGGACTTGTAAATGTTTTGACTTTGCTGCATCAGTGTCAATATTGTGTTTGTTATATTCTACTATAGGTTTATAAGATGTTATTGGGAGAAACAGGATAAAATGTACATGGGATCTCTCTGTATTATCTCCTACCACTGAATGTGAATCTAAAATTATTTCAAAATAAAGGGTCAATTTAATATATATAATAAATTATATATATGTGTATGTACATATACACACATGCATATGTATATATCTATAATTCCACACATATAAGTAGGTGAAACTTGTAAGTTTTCTCTCAGGAAGAGGAAAATCAGTGGTATCTAGACATCTATTCCACTATCATTCTAACCATTTGATCACTAAATATTCATTTCACTTTCTTTTCCTTCTTTAAAATTCACCATCTTCCAGGGGGACAACCATCCTTTAAATGCAACCCACTTAACGTCAAAGAGCTCTGAGTCATAGTCCTTCCTTCTTTGTCTGGCAACCTATGAAATTAAAACTCCTGCACCTATACTACCTTACTTGCCTTCTCTGCCACACACACCACAGGTGCCATGATGGAGGAGAGACAGGATAACTACAAGAATCATTCTCATGTAGAATGGAGACAAATGGAGTGCACACAGTATCAGTGGTCCACAGCAGTGCTGCAGTCCCCCTGGGCAGCATAACAGCTGCCTATTCTGGGAGAGGAGAAAGTTCCTAGATTCTGCTCTAAAAGGAAAATCCTCACATTCCATTGACTCAAAGTAGTTATGTGGCTAAGATCTCACTCCAAGAGGAACTTGAAGATATAGTTTTCACCGTTTCTAGGTATAGGATTCAGACTAGTAAATAACCAGCCATTCCCTGACACATACGTTCTACCTAATATCAAGGATTATTATAAAGTCAGAGAGATCATTAAAATTTAAAATGTGTTAACCTTAAATGCCAGAGACTTATACATGTGGATGGAGAGACACGTATAAGAAGTTCCATCACTATGTTGTTTGTGACCATGAAAATTGTTAAAAATCAAAATATCTAATAACAGGGAAGGCATAATTTATCATGTAAATGAAAAATGGCTACAAAAGTATTTTAAAGAAATGAACTAAATAAATGTATGTGGAGAAAAGTAAGTTGTAAACTAATATGCACAAAATAATAAAACATATTTATAAATATACAGACACACAAATGATGTTTTACAGTTTCATTTATATTTATGTAAATGTATGAGAAACATTCTGGAAAGTTGTACAACAAACTAAAACCAGTCTTTTTCCAATTACTGAAAAATTAGGATTGGGTGTGATTATCAAAGGAGACTGACATTTTTGGCAATGTTTTAATTTTTAAGCAAAGGAAAAAATTTTAATTGTAGGCATTAAAACTAATTAAACAAATAATAACAATAATAATTGGAGTAGAGATAAATGAACATGTTAAAGGACACTGGGTGGTCGAATTGTGGCTGCATTTTATTTTCTTCACTCTAGTATTTCTCTCATGTTTCTCGGGAACATATTTTCATACATAAAATTTTAAATCATACAAAACATTTTAATGAAAATAAATTATGATGCTGCACGAAAGAGGACACTCTCCCATCAAAATCTAGATGGATTTTCTTGACATGGAAAGATCTTCACACAGGTTAAATAAGGAGCAGCTTGCAGAATAGAACATTATCTTAGTTATGAATTATTATTTATTTTCAAGAAAGAGAAACCCCTCAAGCTAGTTTAAGTGATGGAGAATTTATTACAAGGACTCAAATGTCACAGAGCATGCAAGGAGCAGATGCAAACCTTGTGGGAGACAGAGATGAGCAACATGCAGCTCAGAAGGGATCAGAGCAGCCATTTCCTTTCTGCTTCTTTCCTCCATTTGCATAAAAATGAGAGAAACAGGAAGGAAAGTAGGAAAAAATTGAGGGAAAGAAAGATTGATGAATTCATTTTCAATTACTCCTTTATTCATAATTTATATATTTTTCATGTATTCGTTCATGGAAAGGAATGAACACAGGATATAAAAAGTGAAGGAAGGAAACAAAGATGGAAGGAACACAAGTTCAAAACAGTGGTGAATTATTGGCCAACATTATTTCTTTTTATAAAATGAAAAATCCCCTGACTTATTTCAAGACCATGAAATCATAGAATAAATAAATGCTGTATTATCATTTTCCCTGAGTCTTTCAGAAAACAATGATGTTTTACAGTTTCATTTATATTTATGTAAATATATGAGAAACATTCTGGAAAGTTGTACAACAAACTAAAACCAGCCTTTTTCCAATGTCTGAAAAATTAACATTGGGGGTGATTATCACAGGAGACTAACATTTTTGGCAATGTTATAATTTTTAAGCAAAGGAAAAAATATTACTTGTAAGGACTAAAATAAATTAAACAAATAATGACAACAATAACAATTAGAGTGGAGATATATTAGCAAGTTCTGGATTAACTGCATTCCTGGAAGGAAGCAAAGGGATTCATGAAACAGCCTCAGGAGTTGTACCTATTTTTTACGATGTACGGTTTCCCTCAAAATTATTCATTATATAAACTACTCCCGAGAAATGGCACCCTAGAATTTCAGCTCTGAATCAAGGGAATGTACCTATGTGCTTTCTTCTTGAAGTTCTTCCTTTTGTGGCTGTGAGGGTAGGTCAAGTGTTCTAGACTGAGGATGTGTGGGAGACACCATCTGGATACAATGTCTCAGTGCCGTTCTCAGGTGCTGTCTTTCCCTGTTTCATTACTTCATGAATCTCAAGCATGTTTTCTCATAAATTAATTTTACAACTTCAGCTAGTTAGAATCCACCATTTTCAGTGATATTGCAGAGTTTTGGATGTATCGTTCTTGTCAGAATCCACTCCACCACTCTGATAAGGAATAGAGAATGCATTCAAATTACCTCAAAATCTCAAGTCTTCACCAATAATGCAGAAGCCTTCATTCATTGGAGAAAGAATCATGTAATTAAATATGAAAACTTCAGTCATGTTTGGATTTAATGATAAATAGTCCTCAACAATTTTATTGGGTAGGTTTGCTCCTCAAGGGCCATTTATGAGTAGATACTCATAAACAGGTGTTGAATAGTGTCTTTGTCACTTTGGGCTGCTAAAACAAACTAACATAGACTGCAGAGCTTATAAACAACAACACAAAAATTATTTCTCACAGTTCTGCAGTCAAATGCTCTATCCCTGAGCTATAACCCATTTTCACAGTTCTGGATACTGCGAAATCCTAGACCAAAGTACCAGCAGATTCTGTGCCTGGTGAGTGTCTGTCCATTTGCTGGTTCAAAGACTGCTGTTTTGTTATTATTTCCTCATGTGGCAGATGGTGTGGAGAGGGAGCTCTCTGGAGTGTCTTTTTATAAGAGCACTAATTCTATTGATGAGGGCTCAATCCTAATGACCTAAACACTTACCAAAGCCCCCACCACCTAACACCATCACATTAGGGATTAGGATTTCAACATCTGAATTTTGTGGGACACAAACATCTGATCTCTAGCAGATAGTTATAAAAATACATATGATAAGTTAAATCAAAATATGTTTTTTTTTAAAAAAATACCCTGACATCAATCTCTGAGGTCAAGTCATCAAATCAGTGGCAGAAACTAGGATACCTTTTGAGCCATGAGAATTCCCAATCTCTGTTGACAAAATGAATAAATTATGAACTATAAAATGCAGAGAAAGCAAAGTTGTCCTTCTATCAAAAAATCCATTAAGGCTGATTTAGATGTCTTTAGCATTAGGTAGTGCAGTAGATGAGAATTCTGCTCCACCTCACTCCCACTCCCAATCCCCATTCCCCATTTCTCCATTTTTCTCTCTTCCCTCTTCTCTGTCTCTATCTCTCTCTCTCTGTCTCTCTCTCTTTTTCTCTCTGTCTCTCTGTCTCTGTCTCTCTCTCCCTCCCTTACTCTCTCTCTCTCTCCCTCTCTTCCATTCTAATCGCTCTTTCACTCTACCACTCTTTCCCTCTCTTTTTATCTCTTTCTGGTCCTTGACATTCAGAGGCACCATGAAGTCAGTTAGAAATAGCAGGAAGTCAAGGGCAAATTCTTTTTTACATTAGCACTCTTCCACCACTCTGAATTAGCATGCACAGTAGCTAATATGCTATGAAAGTCACTTACCAATAACAATGCAATCTGTGAATACTAATCTAAAGGGATATTAGCCATAAAGGAAGACTGCTGTTCTGATTGGATAAGGCTAATAAGAGAGCCCTGGGCAAAATAAGTGACAGATCCTCATTTTCATGCATCTCCTCCACCCTGCTTTGACTCTTCCTTTCTTTACATCCCATTCAATATGGAAAACTGATCATTCATTTATGAATACAATTCTCTATCCAATTTTGAAATTCCTGACACTTTCCATATCTATCTTACAATTATGATATAGGAACAATTAGTCTTTTAGTAGAAAAAGTCATATTTGTCTTTTCCCCCTTGAAAATTAACTAATGACTCTTAGGGATTTAAGGTAATATTTAATATATTTTTAATTTATCTTTTTGGAATAGGTATTTTTACATGCCCCAATAGATTAGATATAGGGGTTCCAAACCTAGCTACATAACAGAATCACCTAGCAAGATCTTAAAATAATAGTGATGACTTGGTTTAACCTAAGAACAAGGAAACCTGAACCATTGTGGCTGTGGTCTTAGTCTCTGTATTATTTTAACCAACCTAGATGCTTGATGCACTGAGAATTGAAAACCATTGGCTATGGTTACAAGTTTAGCCCTTGGAGACCTATTTATATTCATGATCTTTTCTAGGACCATAAATATCAGTCTTGCCCTTGTAATATGTGTTTTCTAGCACATGGGGAGAATAGGAATAAAAGTTACTAGATGGAGAAAATATGTTCCCACTTTATAGGAAAAGCAATTATTCTAATACATAGATCAAAATCATAATCTTTGTATAAGGATCCTATCTTAATATTTTTTTAAGTTTTTACTTTGGAATGATTTAGGTTAACAGGAAGTTTCAAAGATAATAAAGAGAGTTTCCATACCCTTCTTTCATCTTTCTCTAATGTTAACATCTTATTTAACCATAACACTTTTATCAAAACTAAAACTATAGACTTCATTTGGACATCTCCAGTTTTTCCACTAGATGACATTTAGTCATCATGTCTCCTTAGTATCTTCCAAACTGTAATAGTTTCTGTCTTTCCTTGTTTTGCATGACTTTGACACATTGCAAGATGACTCATAGTTTGTGTGTGTGTGTGTGTGTGTGTGTGTGTGTGTGTGTGTGTGTGTTTTGCAGACTATTCCTTAGTTTGGGCTTGCTTGATGTTTCTTGTGATTAGACAATCATCTTAGTACATTTGCGCTTCTATGACAAGATAGCATAAACTGTGTAGAGAAAAACAGAAATTTATTTCTCACAGTGCTAGAGACTAAAAAAGTCCAAAATCAAGGCAGCACAAGAATTGGTATCTGGTGAAGGTCCATTTCCTAGTTTAAGGATGGGGCCTTCTTGCTAAGTCCTCACATGCAGAAGAGGCACGTAGCTCTCTGCGGTCTCTTTTATAAGAGAGCTTATCCCATTCATGAGGGCTCCACTCTCGTGATCTAATCACCTCCCAAAGCTCATCTCCTATACTGTCACCTCAGTAGTTGGAATTTCAACATATGGATTTGAGGGAAATACAAACATTCAGACTATAGCAACTTGGGTTATGGGTTTTGGGGAAGAATACACAGAAGTGAAGTGGCCTGTCATTGCATCAAATCAGAGGGTGTATAATACCAACAGGACTGATCACCTGATAATGTTAACATGGATCACTTGAATAAGGCGATGTGTGTCAGGTTTCTCCACTATAAAGTTATTATTTTCCCCCTTTTCATACTCTATTCTTTAGACATGAATCACTAAGTCTAGTCCATACTCAAGGTTAGGAAAATAAACTATTATTTGGAATTTTTCTCTAAAAGTGATTTGTTATTTCTCCACCATATATTTATTTACTTAATTATTTATACCAGTATGTACTCATGGATATTGATTTTGTACTTTGTAATATAATCCAGTGCAATCATTATTTATTTTACTATTCAAATTGTTTTAGCTTTGACAAATGAAAGGTCTTTGAGATTAGTTCCTGTGTCAATTTGACTTGCCTTCATCCTTTGTTTATTTGTGTGTTTGTTTTGTTCTGTTTGAGCATGTTCTTAATTTCTGGCCTACATGTAGCTCCAGACACATCTTATATTTTCAGTGTCCCAGCCCTAGAATCAGCCATTTCTCCCAGGAGCTCTGGTTTCTTGTACTGGAAAATGGTATGGAGAAATCAAGATCTGCACACTGGGTATGTTCAATATACTGGGTGTCACTGTGGTAAGTTTTTAAAAATTATTTTTTTATCCATCATTCATAATTAAATCCTACTTCTTGAAGAACTAGAGAAACCCTCAGAATCTATACTTCAAGGCAGAAATCAGATCCACTGTAAATGAGAGACATAAATTCTGTTTCTTAAGGTGATACTAAATCCTTGGGCATTTTTACAATCCTGGGTTTCTTTTTCTAGATATTTTCATTATTGGTGTATTAGTTTAATAAAGTTATTGAGATCTCTGTGGCTTTCTTAGATCCCAGGTTTTTACCAGACACATAGTGGACTTACTATTTTTGTTTGAAAATGATACTCGACCATAAATTCCCAGAAAAATAACATTCTAGGCCGGGCGCGGTGGCTCACGCCTGTAATCCTAGCACTCTGGGAG
>VBSM01003176.1:9567566-9580041 GCA_008086735.1 Cheirogaleus medius | reverse complement strand
AAAAAAAAGAAAAATAACATTCTATACTTTAGTACCTTCTTTAGCTCTTTCAGTGGTTTGAAAAGTTGAAGGAAAGGGTCAAATATCTGGAGCAGATAAGAGCTGACATCTGAGTTATCCACCCAATGCTGACATTTACCCTCAAGAGCACCACATTTTAGCGATTAGATTTACAAAAAAAAAAAAATAATTTATCTCTCTTTTTCTAGTTTCAAAAGCCTATAACTATTCAACAAATCATAGCTGTTTTTAGTTAAGGCTTTCATAAGAACTTTGATGGGTTTGGATATAGGTTGCTTTAGTTATAGCAGGATTTGGAGCTGTCATTTCAACAATGGGTAGATTTAATATAATAATTCAATCCTGACCGTTTAATTACAACATAGTAATATAAGGTACTCCATAGAAAAGGGAAACAAAAGGCTTGTGAAGCATCCAAGTCCAGCACAGTTGTGCAACAAGGGAATTTTATTAAATGTCTGTAGCAACTCAAAGGTAAGAATCACACAAAATAGGATTGAATAGCCTTTGCTCTAGAGCCACTGTGTCTACTTTCTCTCTTCCCAGTGACACCATTTGGAAAGCAGGTTGTGTTGGGATGTGAAGTCAAAAGCTCTTAGGAAGACAAGAGGTCCAAAAATTTTTCTTGGTGTGTGATAAATAGCAACCATGTTGAATATCTTATAAATTATTCAGGAATCTTTGTTTCAGTTGTTTCAGAGAAAACCAAATAACTACAGTATGATGTGAAATAATCTATTAAAATCACTTATAAAGTCTTTATAACTGTGTGATGTGGATATGTAAGCCTGCCTGGAAAATCCAAAAAGGCTGATCAAGCAACAAGCCTTTGTCTTAATGAGTGAATGAATGAGTATTCAAAGAGTGCAAACAAAATGAATGGGATAGAACTTAAGTCCTTAGTCATTTGCCAAAGAGAAAGAACTTCATTCTTGGACACAGAAAACTCTGAAAATGAGAAAATATTTTGTTTTGTTTTCAGAAATTACTAATTTTTTTCCAGATTTTAATTCAACTTGTTCTGACAGGTGCCTTGGATATACTTGCTCCCTGGAGAGCAAATATGAGCACTTTCTAATTGTTTAATGGAATTTCTTCCAGGGATTTATCTATGGCTTTAAAGTCTTTCTTTACTGCGACATAACAATCAGGAACAGTTTTATGCATGCGCGCACACACACACACACACACACATCTCATTATGAAAGTGATTTATCTTCTCATGCTAAGAAAATTAGTATTATGAAGAATCTTTTCATCTAGATCAGAATGACTTCATTAAACACAGAGGGAGGAGGAGGAGGAGGAGACCTCTATCTCATTATGCTATTACCAGAAAGAACAATCCATTTCTAGTCCTTTCTTTTTCCATTTATCTCTTTCACATTGCAGTGAAGAGATTAGATTTGCTTTAAGGAAAAGCTGGTAAGTGAAAATACAAAAAAATCAAGATTAAAGAAAGGGGCTTGTTACTTTTCCTAAGGATTTTCCAGGATCCTCCCTTACTGAGCTGAATATCGTAATGCTCTTTGAATAGAATTTGATATTCCAAATTAATCAACAGGAATCTTTTCAGGAACATTTCCATTTAAAAGATGATTTCCTTGGATCTTAAACCTTTTTAGTCCTATGGTTTCCATTGTGTGATTCTCTTTCTATTAATGGAACTACTTATGATACTGGGTTAATTGCAGTGACTACATCAGTTAATCAGCACTGCTCACTTATTTTCCTACTCTACACTATGAAAAGCATAAAAGAAATGGAAAATCAGGTTCTATACTCAAGATTGCCCCAGGCCAATGAGGATACCACACCCTTCATCCACATTAGCATAAAAGAAAAATGGAGCTCATGAGATATAACAGAAAAAAAAAAAAAGAGGAAACATTAAGCTTCATTCTGGCCAAGAGACTCACAAAAGACTTCTTGAAGGTGAATACTGTAATCCAGTAATGCTCAGTACAGCCATTATCCATTTATTTTCTTGGTAAATCACAAATAAAATCCATAAGGTTACCATAAATTCACAAAGCCTCTCATAGGATAATGCAAGGAAAATGACAGTGGAACCCACAACTATGCACATTAGGAAAAAGCACTAGAAGACACATCTTAGAATCATATTATTTAACAAAGTAAGTTTCCAGATACTAAAATTTTTGAACAGAAGTTCTGAAATAATATATAGTTATATCAAATCAGTGTTTTCTTTCAGACCCATAGAGCCATCTCCCAGGAGGTATAGGAATCTCTTTGCCCAAGGTTCCTTCAGATGACGCTGTTGAATCGTTGCTTAGGGTAAAGGTGATGCTATCAGGGGACTCCGCAGCCTGGTGGGCACTTCACTCTAATCAGCCCAGTACAACTTTCACCAGGTTTACATATTTCAGTTCTGTTTAAGCTTCCTTTTGAATATAATGGCATTGCTGCTTGAAAATAAGTACGAACATTGATGGATATCATGGTTTTAGTTCCATTCCACTCATATACTAAGACTAGAATTGCCAGAATACACTCTGGTAAGAAATTCTTCAAACTGTCCTCTTCAATGTCATATACCTCACTAGAGCACTTGGTATTTTATTATTTTATCATTTTAGTCATGTTTATCTAGACACATGTTTTAACAAAAAAGTCTATGATTTATAAAACAGCAAAACTTTCGACAGATATTTTGACAACAAACTATTTATCTCCTAAATAAAGGTTCATCTGCTGATATTGTTTTGTTTTGTTTTTTTTTTTTGCCAAGAAACTGTTGTCTTGTCAAGATTCTCAAATATTCCTTAAATAGTTCATATTATTTTCAATAATGGTGATAAAGGCCTGAGTCATTGAGGGTCTGAGTGCAAAAATCTTTGGCTCGAACCTTTGATAATCATTTCCCACATGATTGGACTGAAACAGCAAACATTTTGAAAACCACTCTTTGGCAAAAATGTACTATAATTAATAACTGTGCTTTCTGTTATGTTTCTGTGTATTTCTAGTTTACTAGGACAGAGTATGAACTTACATCTGCATTTTCTAAAGTAAGTTTTGTTCAATATTAGGGTCCCAAAACATATTCATGGGTTTTAACGTGAAAAAGATTATTGTGGCAAACCACTTGGAAGGAGTTTAAAACTGATACAAGTTTGTTTACTGATGGCTTCTTAGAGTGTGTTAGTATGCAATGTGAGTCCCAAGAGAAAAACAAAGTAAATTGCTTAGGGAAATTTTTCTTTCAAGGATTATCTTCTGGGATTACTATTCTACAAAACACTTTTAGAGAACCACTTGCCTAGATTTCCTCCATTTAAAAAATGTAACTATATTAAACACACATGCATACACTGTAAAAAGTGTTGACGGGATATATTCAGGAAAATGTATTGGTTGATTTACTGGAAAATATAATATTTTTTTAAGATTGATAAATTTTAAATTGCCTAAATACCTTATATTGCTCTAGTTTGGTCATTTAAGAAATAACCTCTTTTATAGGCAAAATCTAATTATCCCACTGATTTTTAAATTATGTATCTTTCAAAAGAAAATGGATTTTTATTTTTTTGAAACTGTATAAGTATGAATCTGTCCGAAAGTTGGAGAATGATTTTAAAAATTGTCTCTGATAATCCATTATTGGCTTGAAAGTCCGTGGTCTTTAATACTACAATCTCTCTGCTGTCTGAATCTCAGAAAAAAAAAAATTCCCAGCTCTGCCCACCATATAAGTATTACCTGACTGTGATAATCATGAGCCTAAAGCCTAGCAAGACTCTTATTGACTAATGTGTCAAATAAATAAAGATTAGAGGAGTGATGAGGTAGAATGGAAAAAGCAGCATCTCTATTCAAGAGCCTATGGTCACTATGTCATTGCCTCATTTTTGAGCATGAGTAGATGATCACAGCTTGTCAGACATTGCAGTAAAGCCAGAAACAAGGGATAGAATGACTGAGCTAAGAAAACAGAGACAAATACTGTATGATCTCACACATGTGGAGTCTAAAAAGGCGAATCTGGGATTATGTTCAGAGAAGGCAGCTAAAAGAGAATAGCAGGTAGATGGAATAGGCTTATGTCTACAAGAGTTCTAGAGTATAGGAAACTGGTAGCCTGGAGTGGGAACCATGGAGAATGGAAACTAAAAGATCAGCAACCTTGAAAAAAATTTGGTGCAAGAAGAGGTCAACTGCTCCCTAAGAGACTTTAGTAGTAAGTGGAGGACATCAACAGGAAAAATGGAAATTGATGCTAAGCTGCAAAATTCTGAATCAGTTTTCCTCACCTGTTCAAGGTCAGATTATCTAAAAGTGGAGATACAGACAGATACCTGGAATTAAATGTGAAGGGCAATAGAATAGTAAGCAAGGTAATTCTTGACACAGGTCTATACAATCTGTTTCCTGGCTGTCTGAAAGCTCAATTTCCTAGCACGCTTTCCTCTTGGAAATTTACAATTTACAAAATCTCATATATTCTCCAATTTTGATGTTGATTTGAAATAATAAAATATGAAAGTGTATTTTTGAAACCATGTGCCCTATCTGCCTGCCTATGCTCAGGTTACTCAAGAAAGAAGAGGAAAGAGGTCAAGTGAATATGATTTCCATGGCCCTCTGGGACAGACCTCTTTTTAGAAGATAATCAGAGAGCAGAAATCGGTGCCATCAAGTTCTCTGAAGCCTTTTAAATAAAGATCTCGTGATTCCTTTCCTCCTTCCAAGTGTGTTCCTGATTTGTTATGGATGTAGATTTATTTAAAATCAGTTTTAGCTATGCCTGATGGACGTAGGCTGATACTGCTTTTGTCTCATCTACTTAGAAGCCATAGTTTGGAAGCTCTGGTTGGCATAGGAGAAAAAGCTTATCACACATTAAGGAAAGACAGTAAGTCCACCTTCCTATTAAGACCATGCCTTTAAATTATTGTCATGGAGGGGGAATAGCAAAAGCCACTCTGTGAACAGTTATGAAGGATATTTGATTCTCTACTGTCATACCCTACATCCCCTAACAGGAAGGGAGTTGCACTGAAAAATAGCATGCTAATAGTTAAAACCAGGAACATCATTTGAAATCATGAATTTCATTTCATATTCTCAGCAAGTAATTTTTCTGAATTCTGCTATTCTTGTCATACAAAGGAACCAACCAAAATGTGTGGTCTATTTGCTTTTTTTAATGTAGCTTTCACATGTGTTTTTCATTTTACAAAATTAATATTTGTTACTACAAAAATTTTGCAATAGAGACAAACAAGAAAGTAAAAATTCACCTGAAATCCTCTCCTAGTTATTTATCAGCACAATTTCAAAGTTATGTCCTTTTAGTACTCTCTCCATGTATATAAAAGCTAACGTTATAAAACTAGGATTACTGAATACGAGTTTTTAAAAATAAAAAAGATACTTTGTGCTTTTTATCAACATATCTTCAGTGCTTTTCTTTATCCTTACATATTCTTTGAAAAGTTGGTTACAAATGATGGGCTATAGATACATACATACCCTCACTTACCTCCAAAATTCTACAAAGAGTGAAGGGATTTTTAAGAACAGTCAGAAATCTACAAGAGCAAAAATAGCTGAGAAAGAGGCAAATGCAGCAAACTTTTGGAAGCTGAAGGCAGATGGATGAGTGGTAACCGATTTAGCACATACAAGAAAGCAGAATCCTAGGTGGCAATGGTAAGTCCCAAGTAGTCACAGGGATTGGATTGACAGTGCCAGGGGTGCCACTAAATACAGGTGATGGTGGAACAATATAGCAAGAGGCTTATTTCAAAGTCTGTTAAACATCAGGCATCCTCAAACTACGGCCCGCGGGCCACATGCCGCCCGCCTAGGACATTTATCCGGCCCACTGGGTGTTTTTGCCACCGCTGCCTGTCTTGCTTAGCAGCCGACTTGTCCCGGGACCACAGTGTGCACTCTCCACCGGTGTTAGGGACAGTGAACTGGCCCCCTGTTTAAAAAGTTTGAGGACCCCTGGTTAAACTGCATTGATCTCTTTTCCCCCTTATTTAATTACTTAACCATCTCTTCCTTACTTGAGGTTTGTTCGTGCTCTCAAGAGGATAAATTAGAAAGTCTCTGCACAAGGGAACTGAGAGACCAGATGCAATTGGGGAGCATGTCAAAGTGAAAATGGAGAATTAAGTATAGGTTTCTAAAATGAATGTTGAAATTCCTGACTTCCTTTTCTTATTAGCACTCAGGCACCCAAGCTTAAATTGTCTAGGTAACAGATTGAAAACTATTCTCTAGAGAATTTAACCAGCAAATGACAAAATATATGACAATATCTACTGGAGGGTTGTTCACAAAAATAAATAAATAAATAAAACATCCCAGACAGATCATGTGTTAAACCATAGTCAACAAGCCTCACCCACATTCAAAGTTTACAATCAGCATTTTAATTTGCTCTTACCTGCTTACATGTGAGTGGACAACCAAGAACTGCCTGAGGAAATGCTCTTAACATAAAAGATATAAAAGAAGAGGTAACTTAGAAGAAAGAGACTACGAAGGAAAAGAATGCCTTTCCTCAATTTTTATTTTGAAAAGTATCGACCCTAGAGAACGAATACTGCAGCGAACATTTTAGCACACTTGTGTGCTCTCTCTTTCAAAGACTGATTCATGAAACTTCACTCCTAAATAATTCAGCATTTATCTCCTAAGAATAAGGGCTTTCTCTATGTAATGTCATTTTCAAATCTAATCAAATTAATAATTCTATAATATAATTTACCATCCATATTTAATTATACCACAAGTGATTTTTATTGATGCTTCATTTTTATTATATGATGCAATCAGATTGTGTGAATTGCATTTTGTTTTTGTGTCTCTTTATGCCTCTTAATATAGAGCAGTTTCTGTCTTTTGTTATTCATATTTAGTATTTCAACGAGTCCAGTCCAATTTCCTTGTAATAGGGCATCCTACAGTCTAGATTTGACTGTTTCATCATGATGTCATTTAACTTATTTTCATATATATTGCACTTCCTGAATATAGATATACTCTATAGGTGATGCTATTTTTTATTCTTATTATGTCACATTAGAAGGATGTATAAATTTAGATTGGTCCACCCTTAAGAATAATTAGTGAGGCTACATTTGGTCACTTGGTTAAAGTAGCTATCACAGATCTAAGGGAAGAAACATTAAGGAAAGAAGCTATCATTAACATCATGAGAGAGCTAAGAGAAGATTTTGAAACTGTGAAATAATAAAAGAATGCTTTTACCATCATCGAAGCTTACTGAAAAAATCAGATAATAACTTGAAAATAAATGCATAATAGCAGACATTTAAAAGTCAGTAAAAAGTGTGGCCAATAAAGTTAAGTTGATCACCTAGATGGAAGATGGGGAAAATGATGGAATAGGAAAATAAGAGACAAAATACAAAAAAGTTAAATGAAGAATCCAGGAGATCTATCAAGTGACTAAAATGACTTTCAAACTAAGTAGGCAAAAAATGGAAGAGATAAAGTTATTAACAAAATAATTCAAGAAAACTTCTCTGAGTTTAAAAATGTATTTCCAGACAAAAAGTGTCACTAAGGACCTATCATGATACTTACTGAAGTTTCTTCTATCTTTGTTCTATTAACCTGTCTTCTGTTATACCATGTGATTTTATTTATTATAGCAATATATGTTAATGCTTAAAATAGGGCATGTCCCTCTTCATTTCTCTTATTCAAGTTTTTCTTGATTATTTTATTCATTTAAATTTCATCATAATATTTAATATCATTTTGAAAAATATGCCCTCCCCCAAAGCCCATGGACATTCTGATTAGAAGTACATATGTGTATATATAAATCTGAGTCTAAATTTTATCTTTAGAATATTGAGTGTTCCCAGAGTCATTTATTATATGCAAACAAATTATCTTTTATAAGCAGTGCTGTTTTTGATTGATTTATCAATAAATTCTATAATTTTTGCCAAGTTAATTTATAGTCATTTTGTAAATTTTTTATTATAAGTTGTATCTGTTTTCCATTACATTTTCTGTATTGCTACCTCAGACACAAATTTATGAGAAAAACAAAGGAAGACAACATGGGTAAAGCTACAAAAATAAAAAACCATATAGGTTAGTTGCTCAAGAGGGCAATGGCATTAAATTTGCTCTGCCCAGACCAGAGTGCAGATCTGGTTTAGACTGGTATTGAGGTCCCAGATGGCTCCAGATTGGGGTGATTCCGTAGGAGTTTCCAGACAAAGATGATTTAGTAGCCTGGTTGTGATATTGTCCAGCATTTCACAATTGGCTTAGAGTTTAGATTGCAAAAGTAGCCACTAAGATAAGACTATTTTCCTCTTAAAAGACAATAAATGAAGGATATATATGGTCATAAACAGCAGTAATGGACACTGGAAACTAGGAAGGGTGTGGGAGAGAGGCGAAGAATAAAAATCTACCCATCGAGTACAAGGTACACTATTCTGGTGACAGACAGTGACAGATACACCGAAAGCCCGACTTCAGCAAGATACAATTTATCTACATAATAAAAGACACCTGTACCCCCTATATTTTTTGAAATTAAAAAAAAAAAGACAATTGACAGATGTCTTGACATTCTCTACAATGTAACTGCACTGCAGAACAGTTCTCCAGGTGGATATGGACCGGTTCTCCCTCCTCTTTTCTTGCTTATAATTCTCAAGAATAACTTTAGAATTTACTGGGAATACAACACCCTGAGATAAGTAGGGGCTGGCTGGAACAGCCTGGGCTGTGTTCCAGTCTCTTCTAGAAACAGGATGTACTTCAGTGCTTTAGCTCAGCATGTCATGTGACCCCAAAGTACAAAGTCGAGGGTGGGCTGTTTTCCTGGGTCCCTTAGCAGTGGTGCAAGTAGAACTGAGCAGCTGAGACTCCATCCACCCTGGGCAGTTTTTCTGACCCTTATGGGACTGACTAGCAATTAACTCTAGGCTCTGCAGCCCCTTGCTGCCTATCCGCAATAATAAACCTACTCCATGTAACCGGTTATGTACATGGATATTCTGTCTCACTGGACTCAATCAAGTTGGTAACCAGGGCACAGTTACCCTGCTTCACACACTTAGCTTAACATGGAAAATTACAGCTCTACAAACTTATATCCTCTGTTTTGTTACCTTTCTGAACAAACTTTTGAAACAAAATGGTATATTATGTCCAACGGAAATCACTGCTTTGGGGAATATGCAAAATCATTTTAAATTTTATCCTTTAATATTTATCAAAACAATTAAATTTGATATCACATAGCTTTATTTAAAACAAATTGAAAAAGCTTTTAGAGAAAATAATACCAAGTATTTCTCATTAATCCTAAACTATAAACAAAGTTAGATTTCTCTTTTTCCTTAAAAAATACCCAAAAGAGGAACATTTAGCCTATTTTCCTGCTTTTTTACTTACACTTGTGGATTAAAAGACCCTTAACTTTGGTAATCTTTTTGTTCAAATATCTTTGTGGCTAATGCACACAGAGGGATATTTGGTATCTAAACTCCTAGATGTTCCATTTCAAAGATTCTTATTATACATAAGCACTGAGCTTCACCACATAGTGATTCAGTGTAAATAATTTCCACTTTCTGAGATACAGTTTTGGCAAAAAGTATATTTTGCATGAATATCTTTTTTCTAATGGATTTGGGGGGGGGTATAAGTGGTTTTTTTTGTTGTTGTTTCATGGCTGAATTGTATAGTGGACGCGCATAGGCTTTTAATATACCCATCAGCTGAATAGTGTAAACTGTACCCAATAGATAATTTTTCATCCTGAATCCCCTACCCACCCTCTCCCTTTTAAGTCTCTAATATCCAGCAAGTCATTATAGGTGACCATGCATACCAATTGCTTAGCTCCCTCTTATAAGTGATAATATGTGGTACTTGGTTCTTTGTTCCTGAGTTACTTCACTTAGAATAATGGCCTCCAGTTCTATCCAAGTTGCCGTAGAAGACATTATTTCATTACTTTTCATTGCTGAGTAGTATTCCAGTAGTAATACACAGACATTCTTGTCCAGTCATTAGTTGGTGTGCATTTAGGTTGGTTCCATAGCTTTGCAATTGTGAATTGTACTGTGATAAGCATATGGGTGTGTGTGTCTTCTTTATAAAATGACTTCTTTTCCTTTGGATAGATCCCCAGTAGTGCGACTGCTGGATAGAATGGTAGGTCTACTTTTAGTTTTTTTGAGAAATCTCCATACTGTTTTCCATAGAGATTGTACTAAAATTTCCAATCTCTTATATGAAATTGATCTATTTAAGCTTTTTATTTCTACCTGGATCAATTTTAGTAAATATTTTCCTGGGAAAGTATTTTCTTTGTTTTTATAAGTGCTGCAATAGAGTTACATATAATATTTTTATGTGCAACTAAATCTAAAACTTCTGTATATGTGGCGATCTCCTATATTATTAATAATAGTTAATATGTCTGTGTCTTCTCTTTTTTGTTCATCAGACATGTTGGAATCTAAACTAATAGGGTAAGAGGAGAAATACCAGAGAATTCTGAGGATCAGACCACTAGATGTCAGAAAAATTAGGCAGTCTACAAACTTTTCAAGGTGACCAAGAATTCTCTACACTGCCAAGTTATTATTTTTATGGCACAACCCAAAAAAATGTTCACAAACATGTCTTCTTGCCATATTCCTGCCTGAGGGGAAATAAGGCAGTGAGAAGCAGGGATACAGCCTAGCAAATATTGAATACAGCCCATCAAACAACAAATAATGATGAAATAAGGAATTTACTATATAAAAAGGTCAAACTGTGACCATTTAAAAATGCAATGAAATCTGAACCCTTTCTTCCTTGAAGATACTTTATGCTCATTCTTGAAAAATTAAGTAAAATAAAATCCATATGAGTAATGTTGAGTTAAACAGACTAAATATGTTTGTAACTTTGAGTATGGGCCTAAAGTTCATAAGCATTGAAAGCTGATATGCTCAATCACACACAGTCGCAGATGCTTCTGTGCTTTGTCCCTATAGTTCCCTGATAGCTAAGCAGTAGGAGGAGAAAAAGCTGTTTCCCAGGCTCCTTCAGGCCAGGCAGGTGTCTTTGTAAATCACCTGTCACTACTCAGACCTAGAATATCTGAATAATGAAGAAGGGAGAAAAGAGAAGAGGAGAGAGAGAGGGAGAGGAAGGTGGAGGGAGGGAGAGAGGCAGAGAGACAGACAGAGAGAGAGAGACAAAGAGAGAGAAAAGGCAAAAATATTCAAGATTTGGTATGAGGATAGAGACCAATATGAAATACAGAAGAAATTAAGGAAGTGTAAAAGAATACCATATGCAACTTGTTGGCAACTAATTTGAAAGCTGGAGGAAAAGAATAATTTCTTAGCAAAATATATACTGCTAAAACTGACTCAAAATGAACCAAGAAAAAAGATATCATATATGCTATCTTTGTAGAAACGAGATCTAGATATCTGTCAAGGAAAGCATCACAAATAAAGGACTTCACAGCTAGCTAAGCCCCAGATAACCATTGGTAAATAGATAATTCTAATACAATAGACCAGAGGTCCTCAAACTATAGCCCGTGGGCCACATGAAGCCAGCTGAGGACATTTATCTGGCCTGCCGGGTGTTTTTGCCCGTTTTGTTTTTTTACTTCAAAATAAGACATGTGCAGTGTGCATAGGAATATGTTCATAGTTTTTTTTTAAACTATAGTCCGGCCTTCCAACGGTCTGAGGGACAATGAACTGGCCCCCTGTTTAAAAAGTTTGAGGACCCCTGCAATAGATCATAGAAAAAGATGACAATCTTGATTAATTTATTTTATGAAAGTATCACATTTTTAATTAAAACCTGATAAAGATGGTATTAATATAAAATGTCATTCATAAGAAAATCTCATTTGTAAATATATTTACATGCATTCTAATTAAATATTAGCAGAAAGAATCCTGCACAAATCACAATTGTAATATGTCACAATCAACAAATTGTGCATACTACTCCAGGAATGATAGAATGGTTCAATTTCAAAAATTAAAAAAATACATTGAAAAAGCAAATTATCATATCAGTGGAAGTTGAAGAGAAATTTTATAGACTTAACAGTGTTTCTTAATAAAACTTTTTATGAAAACTTGAATTTATAGTTGGGTCAATTATTGCTTTATATATTTTGAACCTATATTGTCAGGTGGACATGTGAACATGTATTATTAATGAATATAGTAATTTTCGGATTGCTCCTTGTACTAGTACAGCACATCCTTCTTTGTCACTTAAGATATTTGTTGATTTAGTTCTTTATTTTTTAGAGATTATTGCTACTTCAGATCTCTTCTGGTTTATATTTGTGTGGTGTATGTATTCTCATACTTCTATTAATATTGTCATTGTGGGGGGGCGGAGCAAGATGGCGGACGAGAAACACCGCCAGATAGAGCGT
>VBSM01003176.1:9518307-9567466 GCA_008086735.1 Cheirogaleus medius | reverse complement strand
AAAAAAAAAATATTGTCAATGTGTGTGCATGTGTGTGTATTTATATGTATTGGTGTGTGTCATAAAATATTCTGTTGAAATTTTTTGTTTGTGTTAATCAATTCTGAGATTCTTGGTCTATTGATTACTGAGCTAATCCATTTGCATTTACTACACTTACTACTATTGTAGTAGGTCTTATTAATATTTCATTCAATTCATTTTATTTTCTTATTCTTATTTTCCACTGGATACATAATATTTTCTTCTACTATCTTAATATTATACAATCATTATGTCTGCTGTGGACTTTGTCCCTCCAAAATTCATAGGTTGAAGACCTAACCTTTAATGTGACTGTATCTGCAGACAGAGTCTTTAGGAGATAATTAAAGTTAAATGAGATCAAAAGCGAGGGGCCCTAATTGATAGGACTGATGGCCATATAAGAAGAGGAAGAGCTCTCCATATATATATATATATATATCCAAATATATATCTATTTCTCTCTCTATCTCTATCTCTGTCTCTCCCCTCCACACCCTTACCCCACACGCACCACACACCAAGCAAAGGCCATGTGAGGACACAGCATGAAGGCAGCCATCCACAAGCCAGGAAGGAAGCCCTCCTCAGAACCTGGCCATGAGGGCACCCTCAGATTTCCAGCCTCCAGAACTCTAAGAAAATAAATTTCTGTTGCTCAAGCCACCCACTCTGTGGTATTTTGTTATAGCAGCTCAAGCTGACTAATACAATGTCTTTCTCCCACTCCTCCCCCACAGGCATATATTTCACTCAGGAAAAACAGTTGGATTGCAGTTGGGATAAAAGGGATGGAAGGACACATGCATAAAGAATTTCCCAAGAATCCCCTCATTTTCTGGCATTGTCTCCATTACTGAGCCCTCTGCCAGGCTGGTTACGTTCCAGTGCATTGATCCTGAAATAGGGCCTGATATTTTTCTTATTTCCCATGACCTCAGGCTGCTGTATTTCTCTAACGTCTATGCTATTATGCCAGAATGACTGTGGAGTGGGTCTGCGTGTCCGTGGCAATCCAGGAGGCAGCCCATCAGGAGCACTGTCTTTCCTGGGCTAGGAGCCAGGCTTGAGGAATGGGCCCACAAAGACTCAAGGACACAGGACTCATGCAGTAACTAAGGTGACAAAGACATCACACACTCCCAGGTTTCCGATGACTCAAAATCAAAAAGGTTTCCTGCATCAGTTTTGAGGGTACAAAAGCCTGTCCCTCTGCTGAGGCAAAATATTCATCTTAGGCACCTTGTTGTCTTACCTCCTTTCTACTCTGGAGCTCAAAAACTGATAATATCCAGTTCATAAACAAACGATGGTAATGCCTAGTTCTGTCCCAGAATCTATAGATTTCAATGAACACCCCAGTTCATTGGACTCTCTGGTAACTGCCTAATAATATTAATACATGCGCACCTTCCTCTCCCAAGTGAAAATGAGAGGAGGACAAATCCATGCAACATTATGTCTATTACCCCATAATTATGTCTAGTATAAGAAGCATCGGGTATATGAATGACGAAGGGGTGGAGAAATACACTTTTTTCAAAGGCTTTTCTGCCTAGGACAATGCCAGTACACAGTCATTTTTGACTATTTGTTAAATGACAGTATTTGGTATCAAGAACACTACATAGAGAGTTATACTACATGCATGCAAAATGGTCTATGAGTAATTGATTGGTATTTCCACAGAAAACAGTAATTTTGATCTATTTTCAAATCAATGAAAGTATGAAGTTAAAACTGCCTTTGCCTCAAGCAGATTTTCTATTGTTAATCTTTTTTCATGCAGTGGTTATTGGGTCTCCCGTATACAACTTTACCTATTTTTAAGAAATAAGCAGTTAGATGCAAACAAGTAAGAAGAGAATGCAAAAGATTTTTTTTGTTGTTTTTATAACTTAATTGTTATGAGAACATAATAGTTATATATATTTATAGGGAACATATAATGTTTTGATATAGGTATACAATGTGTAATAATCAAATCTAGGTAATTGAGGTATCCATCACCTCAAGCATTTAGCATTTTTTTGGTTTAGGAACCTTCCAATATAAAGTATAATTTTTCTTTAATTTTTTTCTTATTCTTTATTTTATTGATGAAAACTTTTATACTCATCATTGTGATTTTTGTAAATAAGTTATTTGCAGGAGATCTGCACAAGAAGGTTGAAAAAATAGAAGTGTTCTTTTTGCTTCCAGGCATAAGAAAAACATCACTCCACTGTATAGTTTGTACGTTCCTAATAAAGAAAGAATTCTTGAGAGATGAAGTGCTGAGGGTGGCTCATAGCCTATAAATGTTACAGATTTTGATGTCTGAGTCATTAAAACTAAATTTACTTTACTCAACTTTTTTTTATAAAATTCAGTATTTACTTCCACACTAGATAGGATTCTGCAGTTGAGGAATTCAGTAAATAGTCCTCAAAGACTCTTCATTTCCCTTTATTAGACATCATGAACACTATCATATGTCATGAACACTATCTATAAACCCAACTAATAAGAATTTAAAGTGTCAAAAGAGGAAGAGAGAGTTGCGATGGCACAAAGACTAGCTTCCATTCTTTCTCTTTTTGAAAGGGATTAAAAAGTCAAAAACCTAGGATAGGATCTTAATTGAAAGTATGGGGATTATAAAAAATGTACGACTCTTGTACTTTGTATATTTTTATAAAGATTTTTGGAGCCTTTTAGAAAACCACTCCATTTTGTCCAGTTTAGACATGAAGGCACATTTTGGGATGGGTGTTTCTTTTATTTTGGAGAATATTTGATTTTGGAGGGCTAAGAAAGACCAAGGATCGTGTAGCTAGGGTTCAAGCTGCTTATAGCATACTCAGAGTAGTACGGTATATTGCCCCCTTCAATCATCACCCAAGTTTCCCAGGACAGCTTGACTGAATAATATGGGAGGGTAGGGCATGTCCTATAAGTCCTGCTCAGGAAATCAAGCCTGGAATACAAGAAGGTGATCAAACCCTAAGTGGGGTTTCCTCCATGCCTGCTCAGTACTCAGGAATAAATGACAGCATGACTCTAGAGGCATTTTCACCAGTAAGTTTCCTCTGCTTCTAATGCAAAGAAGTGATACAGTAGTGTGTTCTTGTCAACTTTGATGATGGCAGTTGAATTAGAAAGGTTTCATCAAATTGCACATTTCTGAGAAAGAGAACAGAAATAAAGAGACATTGCCCAGTCAATTATCTACAACAACCTAGGCCTTGCAAGCAAATGCAGGAATTGTTCTTTGTTATCTAACTTATTCAAAACATCATTAGCAGTTCAGAAAAGAATAGAGATGGGCTGCCTTCTCCTTCACCCCCTGAGGATGATGGGTGGGGAGGAAAATGCAAAGTTACTTAGGAAGATGCCATCTATTCAGTGAAATGACAAATAAAGAATTTCCATCTCATATGGAATGTAGAAATTTCTTGGATAGAATTTGCTTCAGTGAGACAGGGAAATGAATGGTTGGTATGAAAGAGATGATACTTTACATTATTTCGTATTTGTCCATGTGAACTTGTGCCCCAAGCTAAAGTAATAATCAACTCTGTAACTGACCTTCACCAAATAACACCTTCTTCTAAGCAATAAAATACACTGATTGTTTTAAGTTAAATATTTGTTAAATTTAAATTTCCTTACCTTTCCTTATCAGCGTTTATTATAAATTATGAAACTCTAGCTTTAATGCCATGTAGGCAGGTGTTTTGTTTAAATTCACCAAGCAATCTGAACATTCAATTCAGAAAATATTTAAGTTGTATTTCAGTAGGGCCTTAAACTTTCCTTAAAATAAAGGTAATTTGAGGCTCAAATTAAAAGTTATCATTTTTACACTTATTTTTTATTAGGCAACAGACATAAAATTAATCATATCATGCTGTTGAGCCAAAGCTTCAGGTCTAGTTGTATTTTAAAACAAACGTTAAAAATCAAAAAGAAGTTCATGATATAAGAGTGCAGAGAATGCAATTGAAGAGTACAAGAAAAACAAAGCCAGTTCTACCTAAATGTCTCAGCAATATCTGAATTGCTTCAAGCTAATTTTCCTCAAAGAGTAAATCTATTTCAAAGTTGTGAGATTTGGAAGGAGATGATCATTCACTCTAATGGAAATTTACCATCTTCCTGATAGTTTGAAATTCTTCTTACAGAAAAAAAAGGCATCTTGACAAGGTAGAAGGCAGATGATAGCTTTCTGGAATGATCAGAACATCAAAAATCAATCCCTAGATTCAAATCAAGGACTTTGAACACAGGATAAAAGATGGTAGGACTGCAAAAAAAGGATTAGGGCAGAGAAGAGGCTTAGGGGTCAAGGTAGGGCACCTCAGTCGTACATAGGAGTTACCCAAGGAGACTTCACTTCCTGAAGGGCAGTGTGCTGCTCCAGTTCTGGTGGGGAGAGGTTCCTGGCCAGAAACAGATTCTATTCCAGTAGAAAATAATAAAATAGATAAAGAAAGACTTAGCACAGGCCATCTAATATAAAATGAGATTATTTTCCCCATCTGATGGTAGGGCCAAATCTCCTTGTGGGCATCAGGCAATGCTACTATCTTTACCAATAAACATTTCTTTATATCCTGAATCTAAAAGCTAGTGTTTTGAACCTCTTTCCTGTACCATTATCTAAAATCTCTATAAACAGTCTTATAAATCTTTAAATGGACTGTACCTACCATCTGAATCCCTTAGATAATCATATCATAAGACATGCTTTTATCTGTGCAATTATTCCTAGTTCTATTACTTCAAACTCTCCAGATACCATACCTAAGGACTCACTTGTAAAGAGCTGAGCCCTACACAAAACAGATCAGAAATCAAGAAGTGCCCTCCAAGATGTTGCTAAATATAGTTACACTCTGTAAGAGTGTGCATTCTTTATTCAAAATATCTCATACAATTTTCTTCCCTGTCTTACATATGTTATTCCTTGATTTAGCTGTCTTCAAGCCTAATCAACCAAGTATTTTACATGCAATAACACCATTTGTACTTCCCAATAACCAACTTAAAAGATGTATTTATTGATACCAAGCAGATGTCAGTAAGTTCATAAGTTTATACTGTTAAGTCTGTATTTACCCTAACTTCCAGTCCCCGCTCCTGGTTTTATGCTCAATAAGTTTACTTGATAATTTAAAATTAATAAAATTACTCATTGCTGTCTTTATCAAAGCATGTACTTTTCTGTAAAAAGGTTTAAAAGAGAAGACAAAGCTGCCAATAGCAACAGGGATAATCAGATTCGTGGTATAGATATATCAATATTAATATCAATATGGATATCATAGACATCTGAAATAATGGAATTAGAGCAAGAAACCTCTCTATATGAATGCTCACAATAAACAACTCTCTAATACCACATATATTTGGGATCTACATACATATAGAGACAGGGATGGGCCATCATGGTGGAAGATGTTGGACAGGTATTGGAGAAACTTTTATTATTGATGTTTTTGTTGCCATTGTTGTTATTGCTGCTCATATGATTATACCCCTGTCCTTCTGTTTCCTCCCACTCAAACAGCAAGCACTGGAGAGGCTTTCAATATTCACTACCTTCAAGGTATATCAAGCAGGAAGACAAGCATTGCTTCTCTGGGAGTCCAAGAAGAAAGATATGAGTGGTATGGTTGGAACAACAATGGAACCCTATGAAAGACTGAGGGGCTACTAGAAGAGAAAAGGTCTTTGCCTAGATTCTCATGACATAGCAAAGGAGAATTGAAAGGGAGCCTCTCTGCATCTAACAAGAATCCTTGAGATGTATAGGAGAAATGGCTGGCGTCAGGATAGTTCCTCAAATTGCCCAACAACCAGTATGATTTGAGAGTACAGGTCTTTATATATTCCTGAGACCCACCCAGGCCCATGAAATCAGAATCACTGGAAATTTATATATATTTACAAACTGCAAAAAGATTCTCATGATAAATCTGAATTAAAACAGGAAACCAGGCAGATTTGGATTGATTTCCATTTCCCTGTTTATATTTTCCTGGAATTATCAAGAAGCACTAACAGATGAAGATCAAGAGATACATGCCTCACAACCCCAAGAGAAATTCCCATGATTAAGGGAGACACACCATTTTCTTTCTCTCTGTCTCTCTCTGTCTCTCACATCCCCCACTAATAATTAAAACTTTCATTCCTCCAATCAACCCTCTTCACTCTACATGTAGACAACAGGGGGATGCAAAAAGAGAGAGCCATGAGATCATGGCCCTTATGACACATGCGATACTTGTGGTAAGACACAATTCTCTTCTTTCTCAGTGGGAAATAAAGAAGTCTTTCCCTTTCCCAATGCCAAGGAAAAGAGATTTCAAAAATATCACTCATTGAGACTTCAAGTTACAAGACTAAAAGATGGTGAGACTTCAGCATGTCTACAAGAAGGTGACAGTAGCTTCTCATTCTCCAGGTAAACCTGTATCATGCAACATATTTGCTCTATGGCCTTAGAAGCAGGGTTAGGAGATAGCTGAAGAAACGTGGCTGTGCAAAAAGAAGAGGCATTAGTAGACGTCCTGCTTGCTTGCTCTTTGGCACATGAAGGATGTATGAAGTCTACATGGTTTAAGGGAGCAGTAATTTGCTGTACTATGAACACAACCCAAGAGGACTGCTTGTCATGTAAGGGCATGACAATCACTAATAGGGCCTAAGACATTCTGCCACTTGGTATCCATGAAGAAGAAATGGTGAAATAGTTTGAGCCAGATGGAGCCCCCCCCACACACACACACACAACATGAGGGAACTCTGTAGTGTTCCATGAAGAATTCAGCATGTAGACATACCTGCTCTGCTTTCTAAGACCATGAAATAGCAGTCAGTGTTAGGCAGAGGGATGGCAACCATGGAAAATTATGTATGTGGCATCACCCCTCCTCAACTCTTCCCAGTCACAGCCCTCAACACTAGGGGAGTCCAAGCCAGACCAAACACCCTTCAGCCCTGCCTCCCTCCTCATTCCCTTCCTAAGGACTTCAGGAGAAGAGCATCCTGCCCATACCAAGTCCCTCAGGCTGTGGCCTTCCTGACAGGGATCACAGCAGGACAATCATGAAAGCTCTTCCATTTATTTGAAGGATTGTCATGTAGTAGAAAGGATATGTCTATCCTCTGGTGCTCCAAAGAGCAAGAATACAAAAAAATAAGTTAGCAATCACGCATGTAGGGAAGAACAAGCCTCCTTCCTCATAGTGGTGGTGGCAGTGGGCGTGTGCTAAGTTTCCCATGGCTGGGGTTTCCCCGCAGAGGCTTGGTAGCCATCTGTCAGAGATGCAGCAGGGAGACTTTCTGCACCAGGTGGGAGAATTCAGTAAAGGAGTCCAGGTTTCTTTCCAGCTCTACACTCTGTTTCCAAGTGGACCACATACACATGGGTTCACGTTACCTTTCTCTTCCAGAAATATGAAAATAACTCTTTCTGAAAAATAGAAAGCTGGTATTTTTCCTATGTTAAAACAAAAAGGAAAACTAAAACGGAGTGATTATTGAGGTTATCCAATCTATAATGTCATTGTTCATGTGGTCATTTGTGCTCCTTCACAGATTTTCTTTCTTCTTTTCCTTTGCTTGTTTTTTGCTTTGCTCTTTTTTTTTTTTTTTTTTTTTAATGGAAGAGAAAGAGAAGACTGATTTGGTAATTTTCAGGCTTCCATAATTACAAACACAGAAATCACATTTTGGTACACCGCAAAACAGTGCCATTATTTCTTTTGTATATAAATATTTTGAGCAGAATTAGTACAATAGCATGTTTTGATTTTTAGTGATTTTATATTTACTTTTATTTATGTGCATCTGCTGCTAAGGACATGTCTAGACCACTTCCAAAGTCTAGAATCTGAGATTCCTCAGTGTGACATGTTTGGTTGAATAAGTTGCAAATCAGCTTTATAAAACGTATATTTTTTCTTTTTTGTATGTAAAAGTCTAAAGATGCCTCAAAACATTTCATTCATGCCTAAATTGGCAGGAATTTTTTCTTTCCTTTTGGCAAATATCCTTCTCACTGGGGTTTGTACAGAACGAATGCCAAACTTACTCAGTGTGGTTGGCTTGTGTTTGTGCAACAAGCTTATCATCCATAATGAACACATGGCTTTTAGGCACAGAAATTAATCAGTGCTGGAGAGACACAGTCCTGGCATAGATTCCAGGCTGCCTACTTGCATAAGCCGACATTTGGGATCTATTATACAAAGCAGGATCCAGGGTTGCAGAGCACAGAATCCCAATCATAGCTCTCTGTCAACCTTAAACTTTCACAGAAAATGTCTAAATGTTTTGGGGGAAAATAGTGAGAAATATGGATGGATAGTTAAAATTGGATTAGTAATGTGACTTTTTCAGAGGACTCATATGAGAATCAAATAGAATATTATATGTGAAAACACTTTAATAATGTATACCTTGCTTTATTTAAAAAAAGAATTTAAAATAGTTTACAATGACACAGAAATATGGTAAGACACCATAAATTTGAAGTAGAAGGAGGGGAAAAAAAGCACACAGACATATAAGGTAGCCAAGAATGAGGCTAATGTAATCTTGTGTCCTTCCTATTGCTTTTCAACAAAATTGGATTTAATCACTTTATCAGTCAATATATAGAAGGGCATCAAATCAGTTCTGTAGATGCAATGTCCATATGATTAAGTTACTCAAGAGAAGCACAGTTATTCCCTAGATTTTGGTAGCACGAAGTTTTTTCTGTGAGTCTTCCAAAATACTGTCTGTTATAGTGAACAATATATCCTTCTCAACAATTAACCAACATTTTCTGAGCCGAACTGTGCCACATTGTGATACATTCAAAATCACTCTGGAAGAGTCAATGATCCACACAAAGTTTGCCTCTCTCTGCTGGTTTTTCCTCAACCATACTGGAAAGTGCCAGGAGTAATGAACTGGTTGCTGTTAAAACATTTTGTAAATTACAAGGAAGTATGTAAATGCAAGGTATAATAATTTCCACTATCATTATGACTTTGAAAACCAGGTTATGAGCTTGAGACTTATAAGTAAGAAGAAATCTAAAATACTGACAACAAGGAAGACTGTAGGAAATCTTATTTTCTTTTTGTTACTGTTTTGCTGGGAAACAATTTTCCTCCCAAATAGGTATGACACTTCCACAGTAGTATCCAAACTGGGAGAGCGATCTCTGATTTATAAACAACCTCTAAGGTAATGACTGTCAGAACCTCTGCATATCCTGCCTATCATAGACAAGCAGATTCACATAGTCAGGAGAGATGATTTATTCATGCAACAAAAGCAGAAACTGGAAAACCTAAAATATTGAATACTTTAAAATGCTATCTGCATATTTGAGTGCTAGTATATAAGATATTTTAGAATGCACGAATAATTCAAACCAAATACAGATATTGCAACTATAAGGACCTAAAAACAGACCTCTGCTATGAGGATCTTTTGTTATAAATTTGTGTGAGAATGGCCTTTGTTACATTGAGGTTAATGTAAAATACATCTATTTAACTCCAGTGTCTTACAACTCTAAAGATACCATTTTACTCTCCCATTTACTGGGAGCAGAAGAGTTTTGTTAGTTTTTTCGCTTTAAGTTTAGGCTTTTAAAAAAAATTTAATATGACTTTCTTAAAAAAGTAAATACAATTACTTTCTTGGTTATTGAATAGGCAGAGAAACAAGAAATGTTTCTTAATTATTTATTAACTATTTTCAGCCTCTGCTATGGCACTAGATAGAAAATACAATTCCTTGTCATCACGGGAAATAATGATACATTTTAAAAATAGTAAAAATACTTTGGGCAGTTTACTCAAACAAGCACCATGCTAAGTTCTTTATATGCATTACCTCATTTTATTGTCATAGCAACCCTATGAATCAGTCACTGCTATCATTTCCATTTAATAGATTTAAAAAAATTGATGCACAGAGAGGTTAAATAACTTCCCCAGGGTCACAGAGCTAGTTAGCTGCAAAGCTAACAATACAGTTATATTTATTTTGACTCTGGAGCCCAACCTTATAACTACAACAATATACAGGCTTATAGCTTCCTGATATAAACTCAGAAATAAATAGGGAAGCCCACTGTACAAGTGGCGGGAAATGAAGAAACATGGGTGTTACAGCATTTTGAGATAGGATAGAAATTCCAGGATTCTTGGATCATAAAAAGACTTTGGGGAGGAGATTTCAGCCGAGTCCCGAAGAATATGTAAGATTTAGCTCGACGAAGCGGCGATGAAGAAAGAGGAAAGGCTATTCCAGATACAGCAAACAGCACATTTCTGCCATGCCTATAGACTAGATCTAAATTCATCATAAGATACAGTAGAAAGAGAAGTCATGCGAAAAAGAAAGAAGCTAAACATTTCACTGTCTGTAAAGAAGTGTAATGCACTGTCAACCCAATCATTAAAAGCAAAGCATAAGTCCATTAGTGAGAAAAATAAGATGACATTTGATTATGCTGAGATCTGGAGGCATAAATTATATGTAATTATTGTTCTCTTTTATGATATATATTACACATTTCTTTATTCTCCAGAAAGCTTAAAGTGCCTTCAAGGACTTTCTCACCTCCACCAGCTCATCCTCTGGCTTTATTAATAGTCATATCTATTGACACTTGAAATATTGTCCTAATTAAAGTGTTGGCACTTTAGGGGTGCTGTGAAATTTCTCCCGGAAACATGCCCTCTTGTCTTTCTCATCATGAAACCAGGAAAAAGGTTTAGGGACTCATCAAGTTTTGAATCTTTTTAAAGCTTCTAGCAATTCATACTATAATCTTTCCCATGAATGATTGTCAGATCTGGGGTTAGAAATCACCATGCTAGACCTAAAGGTTAGCTTTCTTAGCATTTTTATGCTTTTCAAAGTTTCCATAAGACAATAAATGCTGAAGGATCAGCAAGCTAAACAGCTTGGACACCCACTGCTGCCACACAGGCGTGTGAAATGCCTCCATCTGACTCAGAATTAGAGATGTAAAATTGTCATCCAGCTCGGGGCTAGAGCTTGGCATTAAAAGTATTTATAACGTGTGTGAGTAGAAACTGTGGGCTTGGAAAATCACTGCTGGAAAACTGGAATTCTTGAAACAAATTCCAACAAGCTAAATGGGTTTTGGGCAGAATATGTAAATATGGAGGAAAAAGTCCATCTGCTGTCATATCTTCCCAGGACCTAAATATAGTAATAGCTATCTTAGTCAAGAGTAAATAATATCTTGTATCCTTATTTATACAGGGAAATAATCCTATAATTTCATCTCTTCCTATTTTATACTGTTGAAACATCATTCTTACATATCCTCTAATCCGTTGTTTCACTTATATATTGACATATACCACAAATTCATTTATTCATCTAAGAAATACTTAAGATATGTCTACCATGAAACAGGCAAGCTGTCAAAAAGTGTGTATACAATTTTGAAAAACAATGTATGGTTTGTATTAAATAAAAAGTAAACAACCCTGGAAGACTCTAGAGTGGGACAGACATTAGCATATTCAAGAACATGAAAGGAATTTCAAATCATTGCTGCTTTATAAGTATGAGAAAGAGAGTCATGAATTAAGGCTGGTGAAGAGGCAGAGGCAGATCTTAACAGCTGGATTTCTGTGTGGCTTTCCTTACCTTTCCCACATGTAACTAATGAGACACAATCTGTGAATTAAGTTAGAAACTTTTATAGATTTTTTTAAGCTAAAAAATGAGAACTCCCATCAAAATCCTGGTTGGTGTTTGTGCGCGCGCGTGTGTGTGTGTATATATATATACATACACACACACACACTTTCCCAATCAATTGCATTTCAGATTTTGATTTACATTTAGGATTAATTAATGTGGTTTTAGAAAGAAATACAGTCAGCTTTGCAATGTAATATACTGGGAGGGATGGCTTTTCCTGGCACAGTGAGTTGGATAAACTGTCACTAGGGTTTTCAATTCTATCGTTGCAGAAAAATACATGTTGGCTAATTAATTTTTCTTCTTTGGAAGTCAAATGTTTATTTGGCTAAATAAGATAATTTCAAATAAAACAACCAACCACCACTTCTTTTATCATTTCATAAAGTGAAGGAAAATTTATAACAAAATTGGGAAAGGTGTGATTTTGGAATCTTTAAATTTGATGGATTTAATTTATGGAAAGCTAAATATCATTTTTGTTTTCATTTCCTTTGAAACCCTTGACATATTTTTTTATTGACCAAGGGACCAGCACTTAGTAGCCATTAACATATATGAAATAATGTAAGAATGCAGACATCGAATTTATGAGTTACACATCCTAAATTCTGACATATAACCCTCAATATCAAGAGCTCACATAAAATTCTGGTAATGAGTCAAGAAGTTAAATTCCTGAAGTAGACTCGTCATATGCTCTGAGAATAAGAAAGGCATGGTTCACTGAGCGTGGTGATGAAGCTCCAAGCAACCTAGAGAGGACTGTTAGGAAATTAGCCTGAAAAATACCACCTAAAAAAAATATACTTTAAGGGCACTGGAATCAAACTTAGGTGCTTACTGTGAAATGCACAAAATGTAGCAAGTGGCAGAAACCCTAAGAGAAGCTAAGGTTAGTGAAGGGCAGTGGTTCCTAAGATTCTAAGATCCAGAGCAAAGGTTTTAATGGGCTTATACAAAGGTCCCTGCATGTCCATAGTTTTCTCTATCCCCGAGTTTAATTGCTATAGCTCAGTCTCACATGACCAGTTCCACACATACTGTGACTCTCACATTTAAATTGACTTTATTATTATGGTATCTGTCTTCTTAAGGGGAAGTTTTCATACTAGAGAAATATATCTTCTGGCCCAAGTGAGAAGCTGGCAAAAGTTATGACTCTTTGAAATTTTTTTAGGTTACACTAAATGAGGAGTTATGTTGTATTTCTATAATTTATCAGATTTCTTGTACTCAAAGCTCCCTGTCTCTGCAGACGAATTAAGGCTTTGAACATCAATGTAGTCAGTGGCTCCTTGTCTCTGTAAAACAAAGAGTTTCTTCCTTCCAATTTTCTGTTCTCTCCCTAGAAATTCTATTGTTTGGATATCTTAGCTTAATCCTATAAATGTCTTTTTTTTCTTTCCTATATTTCTTCTGTCTTTTTGTTCCATTCTATTGGAGAGTTTCACATCTAAAATTTATAAATAATCTACTGAATTATAAAAATCTGTAGTTTTATTTTTCTAAAGTTCTTTTTATTAAATAAATTCTTTGGTGGGCTGTTTATTATGGTCCCCACTAGCTATATGTTGCTTCCAGGCATTGAAATGTGGTTGGGCCAAATTCAGATGTACTGTAATTGTAAGTAAATGCCAATTTTGAAAATTTAGTACAAATAAATTATTTGAATTTACTTTTCTTTCTACAATGTGTTTTTGTTTCATGAATCCAGTAATTTTTGTTTTTGATATTTCTGAGTGTCTATGGTGATTTTATACTGTCAATAAAGCTAAGTTGGAAGGATGTTTCCCAAAATTCCCTGCTCTCTATACTCCTGGGCCGGAATTGGTCATTGTGGGGCATTAAATCCAACTGTAACTCATATATGTTGCCACCGGTCTGCTGGCTACTCTTAGTAGATGGGCCACAGCTACCAGTTTCTGCCAGGTCTCCTCTTCAAATTCTCTAAGTCCTGGGTCAGTCACTTCTTCTGCACATGGCAAAAGATGCCAACCATTCTGCGGGAGATGGGTCATTGAGGCTGGAGGTGATTTGAGTCAGAGGCAAGTTTCAGGCTGTCTTCATGAGATCCAGTTCGTTCTCAGAGATTACATTTTTCTTTCCTCTTGGGTTCTGATTTGTCCTATCTTCTGCTTCTCGTTCAGTATTTCTTAAAACCACAAATTCTCTGACCTTCAGTGATTCAGCTCAACCATGAGATGCAAAGGCAACAGCCTTCCATAGACATCTTCAGCCACTCTCACAAATCCCTGTAATAAATGCCATATTCTGCATCATGAATTATGGTTCTTCTTCCCTGCATAAACATTGTGTTCCTTTGGAAGATGGGAAGGAAAAATAAAAAGATCTAAGATTTGAAACCGGCACAGTTGACCAGAGAAGCTGAAAGCTATGTGCTATTTATTTATTTATTTTATGATTGAAATTTCCCTGAGAATAAACTGGGAAATTATTGGGGGTTTTTTTTGGTTTTTTTTTTTGTTTGTTTTTTTATTTCATCATATTATGGGGGTACAAATGTTAAGGTTACCTATATTGCCCTTGCCACCCCTCCCACCTCTCCTCCCCCGTGAGTCAGAGCTTCAAGCGTGTCCATTGTTGGGCGAGGTGCGGTAGGGCGCTGTCAGGGACAAGAATTGGGCCCTTTCTGTTGACCAATGCCAGCTGCAGGCATTGCAGTTTTCAGTGCATCTCATTGACTTGCTGAGCATACTTCTCAGATATAATGAAAAAACCTATAGTGGATTAGACTAGCAGCAGACCACCAAACAGGCAACATGACCGTTTTTTGGTGCAAGTTTGGCTTTGGGAAGTGCTTTGGAACTTCTTCTTGGTCCAACCACTGACCTGGTCATTGTGAGTTGTTGTATAAAATCCACTTTTCCTTGCACATCACAATCCAATCGAGAAATGGTTCCTTATCATTGGGTACAACATTTTTTTGATTTTTGGTCAGTTCATGAGGCACCCACTTATTGAGCTTTTTCACCTTTCCAATTTGCTTTAAATGCTGAAAGACCACAGAATGGTCGACGTTGAGGTTTTCAGCAACTTCTTATGTGGTTATAAGAGGATCAGCTTTGATGATTGCTCTCAACTGCTCATTTTCAACTTCTGATGGTCAGCTACTGCGCTCCTCATCTTCAAGGCTCTTGTCTCCTTTGGAAAACTTCTTGAACCACCACTGCACAGCATGATCATTAGTAATTCCTTGGCTAAATGCGTTGTTGATGTTGCAAGTAGTCTCTGCTGCTTTACCACCCATTTTGAACTTGAATAAGAAAAGTGCTTGAATTTTCTTTTTGTCTAACATCATTTCCATAGTCTAAAATACATATAAAATAAACAAGTCATTAACAAAAAACATAAAGTGAGAAATATGCATTAAAATGATGTAAAACATAACCACATTTAAGAATGTATTCCAATATCAACCGGCAAATCAACCTAATATTAATAGATCTCACTCTATACCCCATGTCACTTTATTATTTTCATTCTTATTTTACATCTCTTTGTATCTCAGAGCTGATTTTTAGATAATTTCTAAATACCTGTCTTCTATTTTACTACTTCTCTCTTTAGTTGTGTCTATTACGTTATTAAAATCTATCTTCTGTTCTTGTACTTTTAATGATTATGCTTTATTTTTAGTTATAGAAAATTTATTCTGAACTTGTTTATTTTACAGTCTCTTGATACTTATTCAGATTTTGACACTTTTTACATTTAACTAAATACTTTAAGCATATGTATATGATATTTCATGTCTGAGTATTCCAATATGCAAGTCTGACTTTTGAGTCTGTTTTTTTCTGCTGTCTTTTGTTTATACTACATTTTCCTCAGATATTTTGTAATTTTTGACTATATGGACATATTTTTCAAAAGTTATTTGTGGGAATACTTTGAAATCATGGAAAACTTCATCCAGAGAGGATATTTACCTAAACTCTTATCTTGAGGATTTTCCAAGGATCACAGATAATGGGAATTCTAGCTGAAAATCTGTGTAATTGTTCATTTTTGAGGATAGTATGTTTTCTACTCCACTAACTGCCAAGAATTTTGTGCATTCATTTCCCCTGAAGTACTCTGAGATGTCAAGTTCATTTACACTTACTCTGAGAGTATAGTAGTTTGAGGTTCCAGGATTATTTAGAATATCCACCTGAATATTAGAACATCCACCTAAATAGACTATGAATTTGCCTATTGTTCTCCAATAATTTAGGATCATAACAACTGAAACTCACGTTCACAAGGCATGGCATATACTTTGAAGATAAATGCAAATTTCTGTTCCTCACTTGTCCAATAGGTTTTTGCTCTTACTTTTTGGCTTCTCACCAATGTCCTAGCTCATTGATGCATCAAAAATTACGTGTTTTAGTTTACCTGTAGTAAGGGGTTTGGTCAGTGTACTCAGGCATGTTGTAAAAAGTATTGAAAAGATTGAGAAATATGGATAGGAATTATTTAAAAATATTGCTCTGTTATTTAGATTACTGGATTGGTTTTGATGAAAAATATTTCTCATGAATTGTCCATTTTCTCAAAGATTTTTAGCTTGTTGGCAGAAAAGTATTTATAATATTCTCTTATTATTTTTTGTATCTTTGAAACATCTCAAATTATTTTAGCTTTTTCAATATTAATATAGTTAGTCTGTTTCTTCTCTCATAAGTGCAGTGACTTAGAATGCTTGAACCCTGATCATCCTTTGCCAATATTATGTGCATTCTTGTGTGCTGTCATTTAACTCTTCCTGTTAGTTATTGTTATTCTTGTATGTTGTTCTACCTAAAACACAATATAATCTCTTTTAAATGTCCCAGGACATTCTTTATAGCTTATTTTATCAGTGAATCTTTGAAAATGTTTTTAATAATATCATTCAGCCTATTTCATCTCTGAATACAATAAAGCTCTAAGTTTTATACTCACCACTTTCTTCTATGTATCTTAACCCTAACCATTTGCAAAGGTGCTATCACAAAATCTGTGCCAGTATAAGTATTTAAAGAGGTTACCAGGTTAAGTAAATTAAAACCCAAATTACATGATTACATGCACTGTACCTCCTAAAGGTTTAATAGCCATATCTTATAGTTGGTAGGAAATAAAACAAACACTTAGAAAATATGCCTTTGAAGGTGGGAGAGGGATAATTTCTGTACTGCCTGGTAAATGGTTGCCAGCAAAGAGTCTGCATGTGTGTGGGGGGGGGGCAGGGGGAGAGAGAGAGAGAGAGAGATTGATTCATCAGTGATTTCCTAGTACAAACATCAAAAAGATTCTGGACAGAATGGAAATTAAAGAACCATAAGAGTTGCTGGAGGAACATCTGTCACCTTTAACTTAAAGATAATTATTAAGTCTTTGAAACAGATACATTTGCATTGCACTTCCTAACCCAAGAGAGGGGAAGACCAGCAAATATTCCAGAGGCATCCTCCCCTTCAATCTTATTTTTCTAGAATCTTAATTTCTAGAATACAATTATTTGTATCATTTATTGTTAATTAGGTCTTTGACTTAATTAAAATAGATTCAATTAAGTTTGGGCAACACAAATAACAGAATCAATTCACAGTATTACCTCATTTTTTGAAGAATATGGGGAGGCAAATTTTGTTTCACTTTATTTTTTTATTTCAATTGACTTAGCAGGTACAAGAGATTTTTGTTACATGGATGAATTGTATAATGTTGAAGGCTTTTAGAGTACTTGTCACCAGAATAGTGTACATTGTACCCATAGATGGATTTTTATACCTCAACCCCTCCCACCCTTCTCCCTTGTTAGTTTCCAATGTCCATTATCCCACTTTATGACCATATATACTCCTCATTTAACTTCCACTTCTAAGTGAGAACATGTGGTCTTTTCTTTTGTGGCTGAGATATTTCACTTAGAATAATGGTCTCCAGTTCCATTTGAGTTGCTGCAAAAGACATTATTTCATTCCTTTTTATGGCTGAGTTGTACTCCACTATAAAATGACTTCTTTTCCTTTGGGTAGATACCCAGTAGTGGGATTGTTGGATCAAACGGTAGGTCTGCTTTTAGTTCATTGAGGAATCTCCATACTGTTTTCCATAGAGGTTGTACTAATTTACATTCCCACCAACAGTGTATAAGCTTTCCCTTTTCACTGCATCTGTGCCAACATCTATTGCTTTTTGGCTTTTTAACAATGGCAATTCTGACCAGAGTATGGTAGTATCTCATTGTGGTTTTAATTTGCATTTCCTTTATGATTAGTAATGTCAAACATATTTTCATGTTTCTTGGCCATTTGTATACCTTTTTTTGAAAAAAATCTGTGCATGTCTTTTGCTCACTTTTTGAAGGGTTTATTTTGCTTTTTATGCACCTATCTTTTCATACCTGTTTCCAAATTCTGATTTGTTACACATACTGTTCCTTCTGCCTGAAGGTCTTTCCCCATGGTATGTTCTTTATTAAATTTGACACATCCTTAAAGTCTCAGTTTAAATTCCCTAAACTCCCAAACTAATTTACAGTCTCTCGTAACATCCTGTAGTTTCCCTTCATGGAAGTTATTGCAATTTTATATTTATTTTAGTAATGTATTCTTCAATATCTGTTTTCTCTATTAGAAGTCCAACCTCTATGCAGCAGGAATCCTGTTTGTTTTGTTCATTGTTATTTCCCCAGTGTCTGCTGCAAGTGCGACCTCTAACACAGACATAATAAACAGTTGACAAAAAGTGAAGCAAGAAAGGAAACTTCTATTGGAATATTTATTTCTACTTAATACTTTCATGTTTTATGATATAATCTTTGCTACTTAGACTGTCCATTTTAGAATAATTCAGAATCAATATTATAAATATTGCTTACACTTTACTATAATGAAATAATGACTTTCAAGACTTTTGAACCATTTAGAGTTCTACTTCCCTAATCTGAAATATCTAAGATCATATGCATTTCTAGTTCTTCAGTCAACTTTTATTCCCCCTCTGACTTCTCTATTTTAACTATGTGGATATCTCCCCATTTTCAGTATGTGCCATTGACTTTCTTATCAGACATAATAGTCCAAACCAATGATACCAAGCTCAACACAGGTAATGTATAGAATTTTCAACAACTGCTTTTTACATTGTGATTAGTAGTTTTCATTTTATTTTTAATCATTTCATTGTTCTGCCTTTAAATTATTCTTCTTGGACAATGTTTTACATAATTGTGAGTTCTTTATGTCTGACTCACAGGGAGGTGCTACATTATTATAATTGCCCTGCATTATTTTAAGATTAAATATCCCAATGTTTAAATTCATAAAAATATGCCTTAAAGGACACACGGGGAACATCTGGTATATTGGTTTAAATAGGACTCTAACATTTACTAATTGTGTGATCTCTGAAAAGTTATTCAATTCTCTGACCTTGAGTTTATTATCTGTAAATTATGGATAATAATACTTAATTCACAAGGAAATGAAAATTAAATGTTTGATATTTAATAGTTGCTCAATGAATATTAATCCATTTTCATTCATTTCTGGATTATATAGACTTTAAAGTTTTTAAGATATGAGAGAGGGCTGAACATTCAAGTTTGGTTGGGAAATATCTAAATTGGTGATTTAAAAAGTGTATTCCGTCAACAGGCTCTTTTTTATCTTTCCAGTAATTCTGCTCAAAAAGTTCTTAATGAGCATGTTTTAGATATTACAGAAGTAAACCTGACTAAAACAATAAGTCCTTAATCCAATGCAACTCAAGGAAAATGGTTTGAGTGGCCATTAACTCTAAGGCACTGGACTAAATACTAAGGATGCTGAACATAAGTATACACACTATTACACAGTAAGCCCCAGTCTCTGTCCTCTAACATGGCAAGAATGAATCATCGAGAAGGGCCAGAATGGAAAAGAAGTCTATTACGGAGTTGTTGCAAAGCACTGTAATCGCATGCAAGGGCACTAAAGTAGTGGAAGAGAGCAGCATAAAGGAAAGGGAAATGTGGCAAGATGCTGGGAACCTTGCACACGGGGTTTTATAGGTTTCCATGGAAACAGTTAGACTTGAATGCATGGGTGCATAAGACAGTCTTACCAGGTGCCTCTTATTGGTTTGGAGAAGGGGACAATTACATTTCCATGACAGTTACAGATTAACTGAGAAAGTGATGTACTTGCACAAAAACAGATAAGCACTGTCCATAGAGAAAATGTTTGTATTCTCTAGTGCCAGCTGGGTAATTAGATCTCCCTTTAGAAAGGACCAGATTGAGGTTTGTACTTTCTGATCATTTTAGCCAAGATAGCAGGATCTTCTACAAAGAAGCAATTTTCTGGGGGAAAGAAAAAGCCTCATAATACGTAGGTAGACAGTAGGATTGAAAATTGAAAATGGGAGAGAAATAGCCCCAAAGAGAATCATGTGGACATTTTAGAGGTTGCTAAACTACGATAGGGAGAAGTGTGTATACAAGTAGGAAGTTATGAAATATTTATAATGGCATTGAGAATTGAGGCATTTGGCAGTGTAGTGGTACAATACTTTCTGTTGTGATTTAGGATTTAAGGAAGCAAAACATAGCCATCCATCACAGATCAAGAGGTGACAAGGAAAGAAAGGAAAATTAGACAATGTTGCTGAAGAAATCTGTGTATAGACTGAGTTCAGCAAAACGTACAGTTTAATAGCACATATTTTCACGGACATAGAAAATAAAAAGTTATACTAGCTCCTTCCAAACAAGATATATGTGTGTGTATAAGAAACAGTATGTGTATATATATTTATAATAGTTATTATATATATCGTAAATAGTATATATTCATATATTGCAGAAATAGTGTGTATATATCTCATATGCACACTATGTATCTTATATACACATTATTTCTGGTAGACAGAGATATACTATTTCAGCAATGATTGAGTAGTTACTTATTTATTGAATCCTAATAGTATAGTAACAAAAGGTAACACGAATACTCAGCATTAAAAAATATCAGAAGGTATGTCAAAATGTTGCAGTATAAATTAAGCATAATTAAGAATTATTTCTTAAATCCTGGGTCATGTTGAATAAACGATCCAGAAAAAGAGGTTAATTGGAGAAATCCTTTGGAAGGTGATGAGTTTTGAGTCAGATTTCAAACATATATTTGGCCGTGGGTTGGTAATGTGAAGGCAGAGACCATGTCAATGTATAGAAATACTGTGTGCTATGAAAAACAAAAAAAACCATAAACTTTACAGAAACATTGATGATAAGTAGATTTTAAGAGGATAAACATGCAAGTCAACAACAGTTAGCTATTGATATCAGATTGTTCCTATCCATAGACATAACTTAATTACTAAACTACCTGTAAGTAGTATGCTACCTTTCTGAGACAATATAATCATTTTCTTGGCTTGGGCTTTCCATGTCAAAGTGCTGTTACATAACTAACAAGTGTAGATCCTGGAATAGATACAGGAAGAATGATGCTAAGCACAGGTGTAACAAGTCCTCAACATTTTCTTCCTTTAAAAGAACAAATAATTCATGGAAGTAATGCAGCAATATTGCTATAAATACAGAAAAATGACTTAAGTACCCAGCTCCTTTGTATAATTACTATTCTTGTACATTATCCTTTCCCTTCCATGATTTTAAGTCCCTCACAGTATCTTTTATTGAATGGATGTGTAGAAAACAAACTAAAAACATAATAATCTATTGTGATTCCTTAAGGTCTATGCAAGGAAATGAGATGTATAAGTTCAATGTTAAGAATCAGAAGACCAAAGAGATGATGACTAAATTCAGTCTCTCTGAAGCTGTACAGATAATAGAACTGATTCCTGGCTCTTATGTTTACTAGCTGAGGGAACTTGGCCAGGCTATTTAATATTAATGAGCTGCAGTTTCCTTAAATGTAAAGTAAGGATGATGCTACCAAACTCAAAAGGTTATTATGAGGGTAAAATAAAATTATGCAAGTCATTTAGCTCAGTACCTGATAAATATTAAGCAATCAATGATTGTTGGCTGACATTTTTTAAAAAATTCTATCCAAAGTCACAACTTATTTGTGACATTCAGAAAAAAAAAAAAAGCTGAACTATTTTCCTGCTCTAATAGTCTTAAAGTTAAATTATTTTAAAATCAAATGCACTGAGACTCCAGAAAGTTCCTTCTTGTTCCCTTATGGTCATTCCCATTCCTACCAACAGCCCAAGGCAACCACTAATCAGCTTTCTGTCACTGTAAATGAGTTTTTGTCTTTTCAATTATTTCATATAATTGGAAATAATTTGAACTGTTTTATGTCTAGCTTCTCTAACAGAGCATGATGTTTTGAAACTCATCCAAGTGACTGTATCAGTAATTTGTTTCATTTTTTTGTTCCAATGTCATCCATTATTGAATAATATCACAATATATGATATACCACAATTTGTTTATGATTTACCTGCTCTGGAAATTTGGGTTTATTTATTTTTTCCCAGTTTGTGACTATAATTATTAAAGTTGCTATGAATATTTGTGTACAAGTCCTTGTGTAGACATATGATTTAGTTCACTTCAATAAATATTTAGGAGTAGGGTTTCTAGGTTGTATGGAAAGTATATGCTTAACTTTATAAGAAACTGCCTAACTATTTTCCATAACAGCTGCAACATTTTACATTTCCACCAAAATTTATGAGAGTTTCAGCAGCACCAGTTCCTCTCCAACACTTGACATTGTCGGTGTTTTTAATGATAGCCATTTTACTGAGTGTGTAATCATATTTTATTGTGGTTTTAACTTATCTAGTTATCTAATAACTAAAGATGCTAAGCATCTTTTGCCTGTTGGTTATTTGCATCTTCCTTAGTGAAGCATCTGTGCAAATCTTTGTCTAATGTTTTGCTGTTGCTCGATGTATTTATACTCCTTTATTGAGTTGTAAAAATTCTTTATATATTCTGGATACAAGTCAGATATAAGTATTATGGATATTTTCTCCCAGTCTGTGGTTTGCTGTTTTGAATTTCTTAACAATGCTTTTGGAAGTTGAGAGGTTTGAATTTTGTTGAAGCCCAAATTATCAATTTTTTTAGTGATTTGTCCTTTTGATTTACTATCTGAGAAAGATTTGTTCATCTCAAGGTGGCAATAATTTCCTTACAACCTTTACTTCTAGAAATTTGACAGTTTTAGCTTTTACATGTATGTCTATTAGCTGTGTGAATATTTTGTTATATGGTGCATATGCTATACAATGTTCCTATTGCATTTATACCTTGGTGGCTATCCAGTACTTCCAGTATTATTGGTTGGAAACACAATACTTTCCCCCTTGCAAAATTTGTGGAAGTCAATTGAAAAATAAATGAGTTTATTTTTGAGATATAAATTCTATTCCATTGATTTATGTACCTTGATTCCTCTAGCCTTATAGTAAATCTTGAAATCAGGTAGTATAAGTTCTCCAACCTTCTTTGTCAGAATTGTTCTACCTATTCTTTGTCCTTTGAATTTTTATGTCATAATTATAAAAATCTTAATAATTTCTACAAAAAATCTTCTGAGATTTTGATTGAGATTATTGCTAAATCATAATGCACCTTCACATATTTTCAGTGCTCTAAATTTCTGGCAAATTGGCAGATCTAGAGGCTTGACCACATTTATATTCAATAACTTTGTCAAGACAGTATGTGTTGTACTCCATGATTTTTTGTTCTATTTTTATGATATTAGCTGCTACTGAGTCTCAATGTTTAGATACAATAATTCACTGGGTAGGAAAATAGTAATACTGCAATTTTATTATTTTTTAAAATTTCTTTAGCTAACATAAAGTCATGTATTTATTGTGTACAACATGATGTTTTAAAGTATATATATAGTGTGGAATAGTTAAAACTAACTAATTAACGAATGCAATTCATCACATATTTCAAGAATACAGGATATCATTATCTACTGTGTAATCATCATGTGGTGCAATAGATCCCTTGAAATCCTTATTCTATATCCATGTATCCTTTGACAACATCTCCCCATGCCCCTCTTCCCTTACCACCCAACCCTTCAGTAACCACCATTCTATTCTCTTTTCTTCTATAGATCAGCTTTTTAGATTTCACATAGGAGTGAGTTCCTGCAATATTTATCTTTCTCTGTCTCGCTTATTTCACTTAACAAATTGTCTTCCAGGTTCATTCATAGTGTTGCAGATGATAGTATTTTCTTTTTTTTATGGCTGAATAGTATTTTATTATGTTTATTTAAAATACTTTTACAAAGCCATGTTTACCCTAATGTACTATGTTTATAATTTTTTTTATTTCAGCATATTACAGGGGCATAAATGTTTAGGTTACTAATATTGCCTTTGCCCCACCCGAGTCAGAGCTTCAAGCACGTCCATCTCCCAGACAGTGCGCACCGCACCCATTAGGTGTGTATATGCCCATCCCTTCCTCCCCCCTACCATCTGCCCGACACCCTATGTTATGACTATATGTGCACTTAAGTGCTGATCAGTTAATACCAATTTGATGGTGAGTATATGTGGGGCTTGTTTTTCCATTCTTGTGATACTTTACTTAGTAGAATGGATTCCAGCTCTATCCAGGAAAATACAAGAGGTGCTAGATCACCTTTGTTTTTTTGGCTGAGTAGATCTCCACGGTATACATATACCACATTTTATTAATCCACTCATGTCTTGATGGGCACTTGGGTTGTTTCCACATCTTTGCAATTGTGAATTGTGCTGCTATAAATGTTCTACTGCAAATGTCTTTTTTATAGAATGCTTTTTGTTCTTTTGGGGTAGATGCTCAGTAACGGGATTGCTGGATCTATAGGTAGAGAAGATCTCGTATAGCAAAAGCAATCTGAAGCAAAAAGAACAAATTGGGAGGCATCGATTTAGCAGACTTCAAGCTATACTCCAAGGCTACAGTAACTAAAACAGCATGGCGCTAGCACAGGAACAGCGACCAAGACCAATGGAACAGAACTGAGAACCCAAATATAAAACCATCCTCATATAGCCATCTAATTGTTAAGCAGACAAAAACATACACTGGGGAGAAGAATCCTTATTCAATAAATGGTTCTGGGAAAATCAGGTAGCCACGTGTAGAAGACTGAAACAGGGTCCACACCTCACCTCTCACAAAAATCAACTCATGGTGGATAACAGACTTAAACCTAAGGCATGAAACTATAAGAAGTCTAGAAAAAAATGTTGGAAAACTCTTATAGACATTGGCCTGGGCAAAGAATTTATGAAGAAGATCCCAAAGGCAATCATAGCAACAAGAAAAATAAATAAATGGGACCTAATCAAATTAAAAATCTTCTACACAGCCAAGGAAACTATCATGAGAGCAAATAGACAACCTACAGAATGGGAGAAAATATTTGCATGTTACACATCCAATAAAGGACTGATAAATAGAATCTATATAGAACTTAGGAAAATCAACAAGAAAAAATCAAACCACCCTATCAAAAAGTGGACAAAGCACATGAACAGGAACTTTTCAAAAGAAGATAGACTAATGGCTAACTAACATGAAAAAATGCTCAACATCTCTAATCATCATGGAAATGCAAATCAAAACCACAATGAGATATCACTTAACTCCAGTGAGAACAGCCTTTATCAAAAAGTCCCAAAACAATAAATATTGGTGTGGATGTGGAGAGATAGGAACACTCTCACACTGCTGATGGGACTGCAAACTAGTACAACTTTTGTGGAAAGTAATATGGGGATATCTCAAAGAGCTACAAGTAGAACTAATCTATTTGTTTACACAATGATGCAGTTCATACAGAGAAGGCAAGATAAATGCTGTATTGTTTTGCTTTCTGTACAGTTTTCAAGATAATGAATTATTTCCCTATTACCTGCCAAAGGTAATTAATTAGATTTTTTAATTGTATTATGAGTTAATGTATTTAAATATATTTGGTTGGTTTTAATAAATTGAAATGATTACCCTTTTTGAAAAACTAATGCTATCTTTAGATACGGGAGTCTATCCAAAGGAAAATAATTCATAATAATTTGTATTTTGTAATGTAAAGTTAGGATCCTCTAAACTGAAAGACGTAATGAAATAGTGCAGTCATACATGAAATCATTGAATTAACTAGTCAAAAATATTGGGCAATATAGGGATATGTATTAGTGAGCCAAATATCATAAATAATATTTATGTCAGTAGTATTATTTTTCTAAAATAGTGAACAGTCTTGTAGAAGCTTCTTTATTTACATAGAATTGGTTTTTGTTAACTACAGATTTTTTTTTACTATTTGAATGTCTAACAGTCTTATGTTCTTAAATCTTTCTAAATGCCAGTAGCATTTAAAATATAGTGACAACCAAAATTACTCCAACAAAGTATCCTGTAAGAATTGACGTTATCCCCATTGAAAACCACTGATTTATCTGAAGTGCACATATTAGTTTCCTAAACTTAAATAACTTCTAACTACAGTCATAATATTATTTCTGGTGAGAATGCATCATAATTCATAACATGGGTGCTAGGTTTATGTCTACTCTCCCTCTGAAAGTGTTTCAGAAAGAAAGTAGTCTAGATAATTCAGGGCACCAATACCTTGTGAAATTTTTAATGCTGAATTTAAAAAGCCCATTTTTAGATCAATTCCTCTTCAAACATTACGGATTAAGAAACAGAGAACATTTTTTCATATGTTTGTTAGCCATTATTCTGTCTTCTTTAGAAAAGTTTCTGTTCATGTCCTTTGCCCACTTTTTGATAGGGTTGTTTTATTTTTTTCTTGCTTATTTTCATGAATTATAAGTAGATTCTAGTTATCAGCCCCTTATCAGATGTGTAGGATACAAAAATTGTCTCTGTATACCATGGAATACTATTCAGCTCTAAGAAACAATGGTGATATAGCACATCTTGTATTTTCCTGGATAGAGCTGGAGTTCGTACTACTAAGTGAAGTATCTCAAGAATGGAAAAACAAGCACCACATATACTCACCAGCAAATTGGAATTAACTGATCAGCACCTAAGTGGACACATAGGAATTACATTAAATGGGTATTGGGCAGGTGGGAGGGGAGAGGAGGGGGCGGGTATATACATACATAATGAGTGAGATGTGCACCGTCTGGGGGATGGTCACACTTGAAGCTCAGACTTGTGGGGGGGGTCAAGGGTATTATTCAAAACCTTAAAATTTGTACCCCCATAATATGCTGAAATAAAAAAAAAAAGAAACAGAGAACAATTGTTATTTTGAGACTACACGATAGGACTATGGATACAAGACTCTTACTCCTCAGTGTAAGCATGTTTGTAAGTCACATAGTGTATGCTGGGAAATGCCTACATTACAAACAATTGTGATATTCTCTGTCAAGACAGCAAAAAGAACAGAGAAGCAATATGTTAATAAGAGTCAGTAAAAATGCACCATAAATAACAACAAGAACAAAAAGTGTTCCCTGGAGATATCTGATTATTTCTGCCTTAGACCTTTGGTCCTAGACTTAGACCTTCCAGTACTGAAAATTCACACTTTGGTTTTTCTAAGTTCTACTCTGTTAGGTTAATTCTTTTGATAGAAATCCCAGTGCTGAACACCATTCTTATGCCAAATATCATCCTTGAAGTGATGATTGTTATTTCACAACTTCCCATATTGGGGGTCACACATTTTTATAAGCTAAAAAAAAATAGACAAAAAGGAATACATTAATATGTCTAGAGATGTAAGATTATTTTGTACACAGAACACTTTGAATTTATGATGTTACCTTAAACATTTTAATGTCAGTATTATTTTTATACATATTTCTATTTCTTCTTACCCTACTGCTCTTTTGTGTAGATATTTTGTCTTTCCATTGATTGATCAATCCACCCATGCCTAGTTATCATTCCGTGATTCTGTATTCATGAGTATTCAGATTTTAATAGTTTTGAAGACAGAGCACTATTTATATTTCTGTACTTATGTGTGTATTTGTATGTCTATTAACCTAGTGGTATTTATACATATATTCAATTATATGTAGGTGTTAACAATGAATGTCTGTCCATCTGCCTGCAAGTCTGAATATAACTTTAAATATATATGTACTGGGCTGGGCGCAGTAGCTCACTCAAGCCTGTAATCCTAGCACTCTGGGAGGCCAAGGCAGGAGGATTGCTTGAGGTCAGGAATTCGAGACCAGCCTGAGCAAAAGTGAAACCTCATCTCTACTAAATATAGAAAAAATCAGCCAGGCGTGGTGGTGTGCACCTATAGTCCCAGCTCGTCCCAGCTACTTGGGCAGCTGAGGCAGGAGGATCGTTTGAGCCCAGGAGTCTGAGTTTGCTGTGAGCTAGACTGACGTCACGGCACTCTAGCCCAGGTGAGACTCTGTCTCAAAAAAAAAAAAAAAATTATATGTGCTACAAAATAACTTTATTTTCTCAATTGTTTTGAGTATCAATACATATAAAATATGCATATATTTGTATGTGGGCCTATTTTAAGGAATATGTGTATATTTATACACACACAGATGTGTGCATATATAAATTAATATGTGTATGGATGTTTGTTAGTAAGAATGGCTCTCTTTCTCTCCTTGTGTGCATATAAGTATGTCTAAAACTATATACATATATATGTTTAAGTTCTCTATGGTTTTTCAAGCTTCTCTGTAGTTTCTTTTTACACTTATATAAGTAATATACAGTTGTAAACAAAAGGTAAGTAAAAACACTTTATCTTTTGTAACATTTAGTTGTTAACACTGCATTTGTACATGCATCTATTTCTGTGTATCTGCGGCCAGTTGATTAAATCTGAATTTATTTGAGGTTTATTTATAGGCTTATTTTTATATCTCATAACCATTTTATATTTATATCTTAAAATGTACACCTTGCACTGTTCCTTGTTCCCAGTTGGTCAATAAATAACTGTTGCAATTTTATGTATGTATTCAGGAAGAAAAGGTATGACCACTACAGGCTATATGTTAGGTGACTGGTATGAGTTTTTTTAAAACATGGAAAAGAGGGACTTCTTGAGACCTATAAAATCTCTAAAAGAGATTCTGGCTCTAAACCCACTGTAAGATGTAAGTGGAGGTTTTAATAAAATAAAAATATAAATATATTAGACATTAAAAGAAGTGCCAGTTTTCTCAGGCTTTCCCCACGTGCTCAAATATTCTACTTCTTGAGAGCTTATAGGACCTTCGAGTAATCAAATTCTTATTTTCAAATAACCACATTATGTCTGACCTTCAAGTAATTAAATTCTTTAAATTCTTATTTTCAAATAACCCATATATCTGATTTTCCATTTATCTCCTATAATGGAAAATGAGAATTTATCTCCTTTATGTCAACCAAAACACACACTCATAGTGACTCCCCTTGAAAAATATGATTTTATCAAAATACTCTGTTTACAGTCATTCAATATTAATAACATTATAACCATGCTAATGTTCTTCATAGTCTAGCCAGGTGGTTTATTATATCTTTCATCTTTTCATTGCACAGTTTTCTGTTTTCCTATTTATTCTTTTGGTATTTTTGTATATATTTTTAATGCAATACCCAAATTGAAAAGAATTATAAATCTTTTCTTAATTTATCAAAAATTCATCAGATAATCCATTAATTTACTTTTTTCCTCTTATAGAATAAAGATTATTTGCTCATTTATGCTATCATTCACATTTTAAACACACACACAGAATAATAAAAGTCTATGAAGGATATATTCCAAGTTCCCTCAATGCAGACTGGCTTGGGGTTGCCTTAATATGCTTTAGATTTATATGTTTAAAAAAAATCACAGAATAGAGATATGAGGTTGTGCTATCTTCTTTAAAACCCAATAAAAGAATAGAAGGACTTTTTAAAAAAAATTATTAATGCACAAATACAAAGGGAATGGAAGGAGAGATAAACAACAGGAGATTGCAACACAATTTTGAAAGCAGAAATGAAGATGGATAATGGGTAAGACTGCAGAAAAGACAACTTAGTATTGTTTTGGGGGTTATGGGCAGTTGAAAGGGGAATGAGAAGTGTTTGAAGCTTTGTAAATATTGAATATTATATATTAATATATGTATATATTATTATATATATAATACATACCTACTTTTTTAAACAAAAATGCACAAACAGAAACACGGACTTAGATCAAATATAGTCCTTATTTCATGTCTACTGTTAATGGTCCAGTAATAGATTTCTTCATTCTATTTTTAATTATCATTAATAGTGAAAACCTACAAATACACTGCCCAAATTAAGAACTAAGATGTTATCAGTAACCAACATCTACCTATGTGCTCCTTCCAAAACACATCTCCTGTATCTCCTTCAACCTAAATGTTGAGTGAATTATCTTTTATCTCTTTTTATATCATAATTCACATATATATTTTATTGCTAATTTTGGAAATTTTCATAAAATACATCATATCTTATGTCTTCTAAAGCTTACTTTTTTTCACTCAGTATTCTGTAACTAAAATTCATCTGTGTCATTCCCTGTAATTGGAGTTTATTCATTGCCAATGCTGTATAATATTCTACTGGAGGACTATATCAAACTTATATTCATTTTCTCTCAATTGGAATTTCTTTTTACTAGGATTTTGTTATTATGTGTAAGGTAACTATGAATTCTTATACACAAATCCTGGTACATATATGCTAAAATTCTCTTGGGTAGACACATAGTAGAAATGCTGAGTCACAGGATATATGAATGTTTAACTTTAAAAGGTAATACAAATAAGTTTTTCAAAGTGGTTCATAATAATTGACACTGTCACCACTAATGTCTAAGGATATTTCATTTACTCATTTTTTAATACATGGAATTTTCACATATCTTAATTTTTGAAAACAATTGGTCGTAAAATAGTATTTTATAGAGGTGGTGATTTGAATTTCTTTTTTTAATTTCAGAAAATTACGGGGGTACAAAAGTTTTGGTCACATAAATTGCTTTTGTACCCTTTGAGTCAAAATTACAAGTGTGCCCATCTCCCAGACAGTGTGCATTGCACCCGTCAGGTGTAAATTTATCCATCTGTTCCTCCCCCCTCCCATCTGCTTTACTTCAATGAATGTTATTTTCGTATGTGTACATACATATTGACTGATTAATTTCAACTTAATGGTGAGTACATGTGGTGTTTGTTTTTCCATTGTTGTGATACTTCACTTATAAGAATGGTCTTCAGTTCCATCCAGGTTAATACGAGAGGCATTAGTTTACCACTTTTTTATGGCTAAATTGTATTCCATGGTATATATACACCACATTTTATTAATCCAGTCATATCTTGATGGACACTTGGGTTGTTTCCACATCTTTGCAATCGTGAATTGTGCGGCCATAAAAATTCGAGTGCAGATGTCTTTTTTATAGAATGTCTTTTATTCCTTAGGGTAGATGCCAAATAGTGGGATTGCTGGATCAAATGGTAGCTCTACTTTTAGTTCTTTGAGGTATCTCCAGACTACTTTCCATAGAGGTTGTACTAGTTTGCAGTCCCACCAGCAGTGTGTGAGTGTTCCTATCTCTCCAGGACTTTTTGATAAAAGTCAGTCTCACTGGAGTTAAGTGATATCTCATTGTAGTTTTGATTCGCATTTCCATGATGATTAGAGATGTTGAGCATTTTTTTCATATGTTTGTTGGCTATTAGTCTACCTTTTTTTGAAAAGTTTCTGCTCATGTCTTTTGCCCATTTTTTAATAGGGTTGTTTGATTTTTTTCTTGCTGATTTTCTTGAGTTCTATATAGATTCTAGTTATCAGCCCTTTATCGGATGTATAGTATGCAAATATTTTCTCCCATTCTCTAGGTTATTTATTTGCTCTAATGATTATTTCCTTGGCTGTGTAGAAGCTTTTTAATTTGATCAGGTCCTATTTATTTATTTTTGTTATTGGTGTGATTGCTTTTGGGTCTTTTTCATAAATTCTTTGCGTAGGCCATTGTCTATAAGAGTTTTTCCAGCATTTTTTTCTAGAATTCTTATGGTTTCATGCCTTAGGTTTAAATCTATTATACATCATGAATTAATTTTTGTGAGTGGTGAGAAATACGGATCCTGTTTCACTCTTCTACATGTGGCTATCCAATTTTCCCAGCACCATTTATTGAATAGGGTTTCTTTTCCACAGTGTATGTTTTTGTCTGCTTTGTCAAAGGTCAGATGGCTATACAAGGACGGTCTTATGTCTGCTTTCTTAGTCTTATTCCATTGGTCTACATCTCTGTTCTTGAGCCAATACCATGCTATTTTGGTTACTATAGCCTTGTAGTGTAACTTGAAGTCTGGTAAATTGATGTCTCCCAATTTGTTCTTTTTGCATAAGGTTGCTGGGGTCTTCTCTGGTTCCATATGAAACCTAGATTATTTCTAGATCTGCAAAAAATGATGTTGATATTTTAATAAGGATTACATTAAATCTATATTTCTAGATTACTGAGTTTCCAGAGACTACAAATGTTCTTCTCAAGTTCATTGGTTATGTGAGTTTTTCTTTGTATTTTTATTTACTGATGTCCATTGTCCATATTTCTAATTTAACTTTTCTTCTTCTTCTTAGTCTGGAGTTTTTATTGTTATTATTTTTAATGCTGATTCTTTAACAATGTTATATATGAGAATAGGTTTTCTTAGCTTGTATCTTGCATTTTTGCCTTTCTATAAGATGATTTTTGATAAAGAGAAATCTTTAGTTTTAATGTGGTCTAAATTATAAATTTTTTTCACTTGTACATAATGCCTTTATACCTTCTTTAATACATTTCGCTATTCTTAGTGCATGCATTACCTTCTAGATGTGCTAAATTATGTTTTTGGTATTAAATGGTTGTGTCCCTTTGGGTTTGAGATTTCATTATACCATTATGCCATGCTGCAAGATCTATTTTCACTTTTTTTTCATGTGGATAGACACCAGACTCATTAACTAGGCCTGCATTTCTTCTTTGGTTTGCAATATATCTCTGAAATATACCTTAATTGTATATTAATTATGTACAATTAATTTCTTCCTTCCGAATCTTTATCCCTTAATTTTAATGTTATTTCATAGTCTAGGACTTCTAATACAGTGTTAAATGGAAGTGGGAATCCCTGCCTGTTCCTAAAGTTAATGGGAGTAATTCTAGTGTTTCCACATTTATCACGGTGCATATTGTATTATTTTTTGTTGTTGTCTTGTATCAGATTAAGTCCTTTTTATTTCTAATTTATTCAGAATTTTACTGTGAATGAGTCTTGAACTTTACTGATTCTCTTTGCTATATCTATTGAGATGAGCACATGGCTTTCTTCTACAATCTATTAAGTCAGTGAATTACATTTATATATTTTCTTATATTAAAACATCATTGTATTCCTGGGGTGCATCTAACTTCTTTTAGTGCATTTTGGTGATTACTGAATTTCCTTGCTAATATATTGCTTAGGATTCTAAAAATCACAAGGAAAATGGGCTACAATATTTATTTTCTTTTATTTTATCTAGTTTGGGGTTGTATCATTTAGGATGTATTATGTGCCACAGTAAAAACACATTCAGAATTTAAGTGGCTAACACATTGTAGTTTTATTTATTACTTATATCACATACTCATCTCACATCAGTCACACAGGGGCTCAGGATGACAGAGATCCCACCATTTGGGACATTACTAGTCACCAGAGAGAGGATAGCACAACAAAGCAAACACTGGCTATTAAAGAAATTTTTTCTGGAAGTCATAAAAGTTATATCTACTCATATTTTATTAGCCAAAGACAAGCCAAGTGGCCATGGCTATCACTGAAGGAAAGAGGAAGAGGAATTGCAGATCTCTTGGGTTTGCAGAAAGGGAAGAACTAAAAGATTGGTAAAGGTCTCTAATGACTACCATACTCCACACTTCTGGTAAAAAAAAACACTTGTTCTTTCTTTTTCCCACATACAAAATACGCCCTCCCCCTCTGCCAAGCAATCCAAAAGTCCTTTCCAGGCATAGCCTCAATTTCATAAATATGGGTGAGTTTGTACAGTATGTTGATATTAGGTCTGAAAGTGGATCTGCTTGACTTGAAGACCTATGAATTCTTCCAAAATCCAAAATAATGAAATCAGAATAGACAACTGCATTAAATATTCTAAAGAGGAAGAATGAGAATCATACAGTATACACTGGTCCCACATACAGAGATTTGTCTTTAGAAATCCTGAAAAACTTCTGAAAGGACACTATGAGGATTCCCCCCAAAAGTTGGTGGGGAATGATTTTTGAATAGGCCCTGATTCTCCTTCTTGAGAATAACTAACTTTTCCAATTTTCTCCTGGATCCATGCTCTGTGTGATTCTTCTTTTTTATATAAGTCTCCTTGGCTATATCTGAATTGGACATCAGCAAGATGTTCATCTTGGAACCTGAGCAACTCTCTCAGCTCACTTCTTGCCTGTAGATGGTTAGGAGCCCTAGGATCTTTTTAAGTCTCAGTCATGGTTTATTTTAGTTCAGACTGTTGATTCTTTTGACAGCATAATTCTCTCAAACATATTTTTGGCTTCTCTATTTTATTGCAGTCAGCTCCATGAGCAATGGCCACACCCAAGTTTCTTCTGAGTCACAATTCTCACTCTGAATATTTTTTGCTTTCTTTTCTCTTTGCCTCTCTTTTTCTACTTAAATTTGGATGTCTACAGCCTATATGAATGCCTCACTCTGCCTGCTAAGTTATCATAGTTGCCTCTTTTATCAAGTATTTAGCCACAACATAACAAGGATTCACACCCTTCAAGTCTATAATAAATTGTCTTTGCTACCATATATGTGTACAACACATTAAGCTAATACTGCAAATTTAAAGTTGTCTAATACCACTCCCTATGTCAAGGTACTTGTAGCTGTATCAGTCAGCATGAGTCATATTATGCCATGGCAGCAAATAATCCCCAAATATTAATGATCTAAAACAATAAAATTTTGTCTTGCTTATAATTTTAAGTTGACAGTGGCTCTCCTCCAAGTCATCTTCACTTAGAGACAGGCTAATGGAGTCCTCACTAATTACTTTGGCAAGATAAAGAGAATGTTGCAGACCACATGCTGGCTTTTAATGGCTTTCACTCTCAACTAATTGGTCAAAGCAAATCATATGATAATGCTTAACTTCAATGGGATAGGGAAGTGCAATCTTGCCACACGCTTGGAAAAAAGAAAAAGAAATGCATCAAATTTTTAAAATGTGCTTTGTTCTTTTTCCAGCTGATGAAGCATGGGTAAAAAGAATTAGATGCAATTGTTGGCTAAGATTGTTCCAGCTCTGACCATGCTGGAACCCTCAGGCTATTATAAGCATTCTGTCTTCCTGACAGATGGGGTCCTATTGTAGAGATGGAAGCATCAAGGCATTAGGTCTAACACCACTAAATGTTCTTGACATCATGCGTCTTCATTTTACTCTGATTCATGTGCACCAAATTATCTTCTAATAAATTGTCTTCCTATGTAGCCTGCTCATAAGAAAAAAATTGCACCAACTAAGGAGATGTGAACATTCTGTCCCTTTACAGTCATAATTCTTAGTGAAATTTAGTAAAATGGCATTCAGCTTTTATAAATTGTGTGAGATTCATTTGCATGAGTTGGCACCACCAAATCTGATCAGCTCTGCTACACTGACATGATCAAACTCAGAAAAGCAGTAAATTCCAAGGTAAATTACTGCTGGAAAATCTAGAGGCAGGGGGTCAACCTGACATTTCCCCTTTCCTGAGGACCACATGAAACTGTTTGATGAAAAACAAAAACAAACCACCACAATAAAAATAAAATTGCATTTCTTCTTTTCTTCAAAAGATATAGGAGTGAAAAAGGAATCATGAAAAGAAGAGGCTTCATATTGTGTTTGGATCAGAATCAGGGAGCGGCACCTGCTTGCAGAGAAAAAGCTGGGCAGTAGATCAGAGACTACAGCTTGTAATAAAAAAGAAAGTCAGAAAACAGACACTGGTATAAACCACAGTGCAGAGTTGCTGAGGATAGTGAAATTCACACTTGGCTGATGGAAGAAGCCAAGACAGGACACATAACAGGACTCAGCAGATTTTAACTAGTACAGAGCACACTCCATTGCTCCTGCCTTGGTGGTCTTTTTTGCTGGTCTTTGTACACAACAAGCTCAATCTTACCTCATGGATTTTGAATTGATGATGACCTTTGCCTGGAATGCATCCTAACCAAATCCTCCACAAATACAAAGGTGGGCATGGGATGGGGAGTAGGCCAGGCAAGGGAAGCAAGTTCTGAATGTGCTGGCAAGTCGCTGTGGCCTTTTTGCACCATGAGAGTGACAATCTATGCTTAACAAATATTTATTGAATGAATGCTATAGGAATGAGTACTAAATCATTTATTCCTTGATTAGAAGAGCAAGCCCACATTGGTAGAGGAAACAGAGGAATAAACACTAAAACCTGCAGATAGAAGAACATCTTTATAAAACCTAAGCTAATACTGTGGCAAAATACAGGACAATACATGATAGTCAGGAAGTTCTGAGTTTTCTGATCTTGGTCAGTTGATAATAAACCAATGCTAAAACACCACACAAAATACCTATTGTATGAGTGGCCTCATTGCAAGCCAGGAGGAATTCTTGCTAGCCTAAAGCAGGGCTTGCATCTGGAAAAACATGAATGCAAATGTGTTCAGAGGCAATTAAGGAAGACCTAAGATGTCCCAGTATTCCTGTTCCCCACCAATGAACTCCTATATCTATTCCACATCTAGAACAGTCTCCACTTCTAAAGAGAGAAAAGTCGGAGCAACACACACTTCTCAATATTGAAGCAGTGGGTCTAAGTGTTTTATCTACAGCCAAGCTATCACTAAAGTACAAAAGCAGTAAACAGCCCTTTTTTGAAAATATAAGGACTAAAGAATGCAATGTCATAGTCCATTTTCTGTTGCTTATGACATAACACCTGAAACTGGGTGATTTATAAAGAAAAAGAGTTTGTTTCTTACAGTTATGGAGGCTAAGAAGTCCAAGATCAAGGCACCACATCTGATGAGAGCCTTCTTGATGATGGGGATCTGAAGAGTTCCAAGGAGTTGCAGGGTATCAGATGGCAAGTGAGTGGAGAGTGTTAATGTGATTTGCTCAGGTGTCTTTTCCTCTTTTTATAAAGACACCAATTCCACTCCCACAATAACCCATTAATTCATTAACCCATTAATTCATTAATCCACCATTTTGACTTTTGTTTTAGCAGGCAATTAACTTGGCTGAACTCAAACTCCTGTGTTTCTCGCAAGGTGGGCAGTAGCTGAACTCTCTCTTCAGTTCTTTGGACTTCTAGTTGTTGCTTTTTACTATGCTACTTGGTTGGTGTCTCCCCATGCATACACTAAGAAATTGGGTGAAATGTTTACACAGATTTCAATGTGGCTCTCTCCTTTTCAAGATTTTCCTCCTTATTTTCCAGCTGCTCTGGAAGCCACAAACTATGTCTCAAGCCATTAAAGCTATGATTTTCTCCTTGAGTTCTAGTAACCTCATTCATAGGCAATTGGCAGTGCCATCAGGCAAAAAGTCATATACCTGAGCATACCACCTGATATAGTACATTTTTGTCAAAGTTGACCCCCTCTGGTTTCTGCTTGCTTTCATTCTATGCTTGCATTTAAATAATTGAATAAAATGTTTTGTGCACAATTTATAGTTTTTTTCTGCAAGAGTGTTAGTATGATTCAAGCTACTTCCCCATTACTGGAAATGGAATATTTAAATATACATTTTAAAAATAAATATCATATCACTTCCATGCTAAAATGATTAAATGATTTATCATTGCATTGTTTCCCAACATAAAGTACCTAAAAATATGTTAAGGAATTTTCAATTAAAACAAACAAAAATGTCCTGAACTAAATTGTTTTGAAAATATTCTATGACACAAAATTAAACAGTTATTTTTAATACAATTATTTTCAATACAGTTATCCTTTTGACATGCAAGCTATTTTATAAACCCCAAACTAGTGCTATAAGATATAAATCATTTTTGAACTTGGTAACTTGGTATTTTGGGATTATTATTCTGTGGAACTCTTTTATAGAATCAGTACCCTGTAAGATAATATTTTATTAACATTTTATGATTTCTATTTTCAACCCCAACAAAACTATATTAATATAATATTTTATATATTTTATAAATATGCATATTTTAAGTAATATGTATATTTAATGTGTTAATTGGTGATATTATTTTTGTGTATATTTTATGTATCTTTTTATGTGTGTTTTAATGAACATATGTTAAAATTGTATTTGCCTCATTGATCTCTTAATGAGGAAATTAGCAGGATGACAAATCTTGTTCAAAGCAATATAGTAAACAGAATATATATATTTTATATCTATAATTTCAGCAAAAGAAAAAATAATGCTGAAATAAGATTAATATACTAAATACAAAACTAGTTCATCTTATAGGGAGAAAATGTATAACCTTTAGATTTATCTTCTCTTCTGGAAAAAATATTTGAATCTAATTAATTTTCTACAAATTAACATCTAACTCTAAAGAGTTGAAATTTGTCTGCTGCTAATCAATGATAATTCAAACAAAAGCACATGTCCCTAGACCCAGATTTTTGAGAAGTTTTATTAGCATAGCATGGAAATGCAGGTCACATTGTCATCCTTTTGACTCATTTCTAAGTTTACAATAATTTTTCTTAACAGTCCTTCCTTGTGATAAAAAGTAATCTCCAAAAAGTATTTAATTTACATAAATGCTATCAGAATATGAATTTTTGAACTCATTTATTTTTCTCATTCAACATTTTCTCTTGTTGCAATAGACAGATAGGTAGATGATAGGTAGGTCTTGTTTTTCACTATGGCGAAGTGTGCTTTTACCAGGTGCAGCACTACACTCAGAGAGAGTGAAGAGTTTGATGTGACTGGAACATCAAGTCAAGGAAGAGAAATCCAGAAGATAAGACTGGTTAAGTCAACTAAGGACATTTTGTAAGGGTTCCATACAAAATGTAATGTAATGTTGTTGATGCTGTTGATGTTATACTAAAGTTATTGGACAAAGAACAGAAAGTGCTGGCAACTAATTTTAAGGAAATACTTAAATGACATAAAGATACTCACTTTAATGTTATATGCAACAATAAAAATTTGAAAAGAAGTCAATACTAAACATTGGCAGATGATCATATATCTAACAGTGTGTCAACTAGTAATATTATTCATTACAAATTACATTGCCAAGAGTTGCAACAGCATACAACTGTGTGGGGAACATAACAATATATAACCTTAAAATTTAATGATTAAAAAAGGTTATAAAGATTATATACTAAAGACTTCTAATTACATAAAAATGTACAAATGAATTTGACTGCCTGTGTAATAGTCAAATCATGTACTAATATGATCAAAGATATTTAATTTTCTTTTTTTGTTTATGTTATATAATACTATGTGTGTATGCAAGAATTTAACCCATATAATATTCAGTTACCAGAGAAATAGATGGCAAATAAAATTTTAAGGTATAAATTATTATTTAAAGCATTTCATGTTTTAAGTGGACATTTAAATGTACATTTTTGTTCAAAAAATTGAAATTGGACATATTATTTTTTCTAATACTTAATATCCATGAAATTTATACATGAGTCAACAATAAATTTTGATTGAATGGGGAGTGGGCATAATTAATTTGGACCCTGGGAAGTACAACAGGACCTAATTGCCATAATTTCAGGACATTCCTACAATAAGGAGAATTTTCAGGTTTGGTTCTTCTTCCACATATTTATGTTGAATCAAAATTTAGATATGAAGAGAAGAATGTCCATCACACTGCTCATATGGACTCACAGATGGTTTGGTTGCAACTCTGCTGATTATTTTAAGTTAGGGCTCAAATTAAACTGTTTTAGCTATTATGATGCAATTAACCAGTGCAGTCTCACCTGTTTGTGACAAGTACTTTTAAATCTTGTACACTATATATTGGCATTATTAATAAAAATAGTTACTATCAATCATATCACACATAAAGTGTAACTGAGAGTTATATTAACAGAAAAACTGAGATATACAGGCTATTGGATAATCAATCATCAGGTTCATTATTCTACCCACCCTACCTCAAATTTAGAGCTGCAGAAATTATGTCTACCCACCCCCAATGAAGAGATTTTCAAAACACTGGCATACCAGAAATCAAGTATATTGGTTCCTTATTTTGTGCTATTTCCACCTTGGAAATATCTTGATACCTTTTCTCATCAAATATCCACAAAATTCTTTTCCACATCCAAATTACAGGTCATATTTGTGGTTCCTTCCGTATTAAAACCAATGTCACCAAATGCTTAATTAAAATATGTACACATGAGAAAAATATCTCTTGAGTTCTTCTTATTTGGACATCACACCATGTATCTCATGTTCTTGTGTTCTTCTACTTCAAATGTATGGAATTCCTAGCCCTCTATTGTCCTTTTTTTCTCTCCAACTTCACATCCTGACTTATCCAGAAAGTCTTACCATTTTGAACCAGAGGACCACCCAGTCAGAGAATTAAAGAAATTTAGCATATTAGAATATATTTGTCCGGTCAAAATAGAGTTAAAACACTGGATTCCTATCCTCCACTGGAAACAACCAAAAAGTGTACAAAACTCGTGAAACAATGTTTTGCAAGAAAATGGACATGAGGAAACAAAGGACTGTGTTCCCAGAGAAATGGAGCAAATATGGTGAGCCCTATGATTGCTACATGTCACTACCTTGAGAGGATTCCTAGAGTCTGGCAAAGCAGAGGGAAATACAGGAAAATCCTAGCAGATTTGTGGAGTTGAGCAGGCAGAACTCAGAGTCCCGGGAGAGTTTTCAAAACAGAGTAGCAGAGAAAAGACAGCTGCATAGAGACAACTCTGGAGAGCTACAGAGGGCACCTCTGGACTATTCAACTGAATACTGATCAGCACGTGCATGTGGTAAACTGAGGCCATGGAAGGAACCACTGTAAACCACTTAAAAGGATAAGAGGTAGGAATGTCCAGTGTCCATACAGAGCGGGGCAGGAATAGTGCTTGTTCCTTCCAGCCAGGCTGTAAAATCTAATCTATAACCCATTGTGTAGAAAACACAGAGATTCTTTTCTCATTAAAGAGGGTAAAGTATAGTGAATGCTCCTCTGGTCTCACCTAAAAAATCTTAAAGGCTACAAGCAAAAGGATCAAAGTATCTTGAAGTATCTTAATTGTATCCCAAAACAAAGCTAAATAATATTTATGGAAACACAAAAACACCCAGCACCAAATAAAGTAAAATTCTCAGTGTTTTCATCCAATCAAAAATTACCAGGCTTGCAAAAAAAAAAAAAAAACCAAAAAAAAAAAAACGAAGAAATATGACACATAACAAGAATATAAATCGATTAATTAAAAAAACAAGCCCAGAATGCAATCAGACGTTAGAATTAGCAGACAAGCACACTATAAGAGCTATTACCACTACTACTAGAGTTATCAATTACTTACTAGAGATAAAAACGACAATGTGTTCGAAAAATTGAGAAGTGGAAGATTCTAAAACTAGTTAAAGACATTATAAGAAAAGTATAGACCAATAAATCTCATGAGCACAAATGCAAATATTTTTTTTAATTTAGAAAATAGAGTTCAATAATGTATATAAAAATACATCATGATTAAGTGAAGTTTTCCTCAGGAATTCAAGATTGGTTTATCAATCAGAGGATCCATCAATGCAATTCATCATATTAATGATCCAAAGAAAAAAATACGTATAATACTTCCAGTAGATACAGAAATGCATTTGACCAAATTCAACTTCCATTTCTAACAATAATAAAAAATTTTTTTAGCAAACTAGGATTAGAAGAGAACATTTATAATTTGATAAAGAATATCTATGAAAAACTTAAAATTAATAATTCTGCACTATGATTCTGGATCTGATTACAGGACTGAATTCCATTGCAACATTCATCTAATTACATACTTAAAATGGGAGAATTTTATTTTATATTAATAATTCCTCAAAGAAGCCGGGGGAAATTACATTATAAAATCTCTCATGTAGAATGTTCTTTTACAAGACATGCTTCTAATCATTAGCTGAACAATACTTATATGTTTCCATTGATAGGGATTTCACACATCCCCACGGACAAAACTATCTCATTTTAAAACAACACAAATTATGGCAAATTATTTCTTTCATCGAGAAAAACAGATGTTCATGTAACTTTTTCCCAAGAATTTTCATCTATTTTCCTCAGTGAGATTTTCCTGTCAACAATTCATCATATTTTATTTTTAGAACTTTCACACAATTATAGATGTTTATGCATCAACAGTATTACAACCCATTTCTATACATACTCCAAACCTTTCCTCCCAATTATTTCATTTCTTCCACTTGATAAACAAATGCTGGGGAGAGTCAAGGTGGCTGACTAGATGCAGCTAATATGTGCCTCCTCCACAGAGAGGAACCAAAATAGCAAGTAGATATTTACACTTTGAATAGATCATCTAAGAGGGAACACTAGAATTCAACAGAGAAGTGACAGGAAGCACCGAAGGCAATTAAGGGAGGGAAGCAAGGCAATTTGCTTGGCCAGGACTGGCTGGGAGCAGGGAGAAGCTCCCAGATGTAGAAAAGGTAAGAGAGAAACCCCCAGGGGTCCACACTCCTGCCATAGTCTTTTACAATCTTAGGTATCTATCAGAGAATCTCTCAACCAATGCAGCCCTTGACCCTAACATAAAGAACTGCCTAGAGATTGCACAGAGACATTACTCCAAAGAAGGAACTCATGCAGAGTCCCACAGACATTGGAGCTCAGAGCAGCTACAGCTTCATAACATTCTGAGAGCCTAGCCTCCAAAGGTCTGTATCCTGCCCTGGGGATGGTATGCTGCTGCCCCTGCAGGACCAAGAGGAAGAGAGAATGCTGGGGTACTCTTGTGCACCCCTAGCACAAATCCCACCACTGCTGCTGTGGTCTGCTATGAGACCAATATGTGAGCAAATTGCACTCCTCACAGCTACCTCCCTATGCTACACCAGCTGAGAGGGGTCCAACACTGCCCAGTGGCAAGCCTGCAGCTGGCACCATTCTGAGAGCCAAGCCTCCAAAGTTCTCTGTCCTTCCCTGTGGCCAAGTTAATGCTAATGCTGCTGTCACTGGGCTAAGGAGGGAAAGAGGAGCCCAGGCACTCCCACATACTTCTAAGACAAATTCCACTACGGCTGATGTGGGCTGCTGTGGGACCATGGCATGAGAAAACTGCATTCCCCTAGCTACCTCCCTATGCTGCTTCATCTGAGAAGGGCTGCACCATCCCCAGTGGCAGTCCTGCAGTACAAATGCCACTGCCCTGATGAATATAAATGCAAAAATCCTCAACAAAATACTAGCAAACTGAATCCAACAGCACAGCAAAAAGGTAATATACCATGATGAAGTGAGATTTATACCCGGGATGCAAAGATGTTTCAACATATGCAAACAAATAAATGTGATACATCACATCAAAAGTATGAGGGATAAGAACCATATAATCATGTCAATAGACATAGAAAAAGCATTTGATAAAATTCAACATCCCTTCATAATAAAAACTCTCAACAAACTAGGCATAGAAAGAACATACCTCTAAATAATAAAGGCAATGTGTGACAAGCCCACAGCTAACATCAAATGAATGGGGTAAAGTAGAAAGCCTTTCCTCTAAGAACTGGAATAAGACAAGGATGTCCACTTTTACCACTTCTATTTAACATAGTACTGGAAGTTCTTATCAGAGCAATCAAGCAAGAGAAAGAAATAAAAGGCACCCAGATTGGAAAAGAGGACACTAAATGGTCCCTCTTTGCTGATGATATGATCTTATATCTAAATAAATCTATACACTCCACTAAAAAAACTCTTAGATTTAATAAATGAAATTGGTAAAGTTACAGGTTATAAAATCAATCATGCAAAAATTTGTGTTTCTATATACCAGTAATGATCTAGCTAGAAAGAAATCAAGAAAGCATTCCCATTTATAACAGCCACAAAAAATATTAGATACCTAGGAATAAATTTAACTAAGGAGATGAAATATCTCTATAAGGAAAACTATAAAATACTGTTGAAAGAAATTGAAGATGATATAAACAAATGGAAAAACATTCTATGCTCATGGATTGGAAGAGTAAACATCATTTAAATGACCACATTGCCCAAAGAAATGTACACATTTAATTCAATCTCTGTCCAAATACCAACATCATTCTTCATATAATTAGAAAAATAATCCCAAAATTCATATACAGCCAAGAAAAGAGCCAGAATAGCCAAAGCAATCCTGAGCAAAAAGAACAAAGCTAAAGGCATCACATTACCCGACTTTAAGATATATTAGAAGGCTATAGTAACCAAAACAGCATTGAATTGGTACAAAAATAGACACATAGACCAATGGAATATAATAGAGAACCCAGAAATAAAGCCACATGTTTACAGTCAACTGAATTTTGACAAAGCCAACAAGAAATTATTGCAGAAAGAACACCCTCTTCAATAAATGATGATGATAAAATAGGATTGTCACATTCAGAAGAATGAAACTGAACTCTTATTCCTCACCATTTATAAAAGTCAACTCAAAATGGATTAAACATTTACACATAAGACCTGAAACTATAAAAATACTAGAATAAAATCTATGGAAGACTCTCCTGGATATTGGTCTAGGCAAAGAAATGAAATTTATGACTAAGACCTCAAAAGCACAGGCAACAAAAACAAAAGTAGACAAATGAGACTTAAACTAAAAAGCTTTTGCTTATCAAAAGGCATAATTAACAGAGTGAAGAGATAACCTGTTAAATCAGAGAAAGTATTTGCAAAGTAATCATCCAACAGGGGACTTATATCTAAAATATACAAGGAACTCAAACAGCTCAATAAGAAAAAAATAAATAAATAATCCCATTAAAAATCAGGCAAAGAACTTGAATAGACATTTCTCAAAAGAAGACATACAAATGGCCAATAGGTGTATGAGAAAATGTTCAACATCACTAGCCATCAGAGAAATGTAAATCAAAACTACAATGAGATATCATCTTACCCCAGTCAGAATGGCTTTTATTAAAAAGACAAAAAATAATGGATGTGGCTAAGGATGTGGAGAGAAGGGAACTCATTCATATTCTGTTGTTGGGAATGTAAATTAGTACAGCCACTATGGAAAACAACAGGGAGATTTCCCAAAAAACTAAAGATAGAATTACCATTCAATTCAGCAATGTCATTACTGGGTATCTAACCAAAAGAAATCAATATATCAAAGGAATCAATATATCAAAAGAAATCAATATATCAAAGGAATATCTACATTCGCATGTTTATTGCGGCACTATTCACAATAGCAAAGATATGGAATCATCCTAAGTATCCATCAATGGATGAATGGATAAAAAAAAAAAACGCAGTATGTATACTCAGTGGAATACTACTCAGCCATAAAAAGAATGAAATCATGATATTCGCAGCAACATGGAAGGAACTGGAGGTCATTGTCTTAAGTGAAATATGCCAGACATAAAAAGACAAATAATGCATATTCTCACATGTGAGAGCTAAAACATTTGATCACATGGAGGTAGAGAATGGAAAGATGGAAAACAGAAACTGGGAAGGGTGAATGGGGGGAGGGGGAATTAAGAGAAATGGGTTAAATGGTACAAACATCGTTAGTTAGATGGAATAAGTTCAATATTTTATAGCAGAGTGGGGTGACTATAGATAAAAAAATATATTGTACTTGGATGATGTAAATACCTAATACTCTGACTTGATCACTACATATTCTAAACATGTAACAAAATTTCACATGAACCCTATACGTTTGTATAAATAAAATAAAATTTTAAAAAGTCAAAAACAAATGCCCCTATTACTACAAATTGCTTTTCTCCTGGAGAGTTCTATATACCTTATTTACTCTGCCTCACCACAATGATTGTCAAGAATGTTTTATCACTATTTTAATATAGTGTCCCCAGACAGAACCTGAAGTCTTGCTGAAACTAAAGCTGGCAGAAGCTATTGATTCTTTTATCCAGTTCTAGGTAAGACAACAGAGAGATGTTAGCATAAAGAGCTGCCAGAAAGGGCTTGTTAATGCAACACAGATCAAAAGCTTCAAGAATGTAGTCACAGGGTACCAAAAAAATGAAAACAAGAAATTTAGAGTAAGTGATATAAAAGCCAGAGGGAGAACTAAACTGACAATTACGGGATGCAAATAACTGCCAACCAAGAGTCAGATTTGAGAGCAGTGCCTACAAAGGTAGAGCAATTTGGGACTAATAAGTCAGTGAATTACTGGGATCTTAAGAATCATATACAAAAATAGAGAAGGATGCATTCACGGGCTTTAAGCTTGAAAAAGTACACCTGGATCAAAACACCTATTTGCAGATAATTATCCCCAAGTTTCAGCCTATAATCACTAACTTCAATCGAATGTTCCTCCTCTGTGCCTGAACTCACATAGGTCCTGCTATTCTGACCCTGGAAGATTGGACCAGAAAACAGATGGATAGAATGAAGATATGGGAGTCAGGACAAACAGTTTAACTAAAAAATAATTCTTTCAGCTGGATTCTCAAACCACCCATGTCCAAACCAGATATCTTTTCTGCTTGCAATTTTTTTTCTATCCTGTGTTGTGCCTTTTCTTACCACCTTGATGTGCTCTTGATACCACTTTGTAAAGCCCTGTTATTGGTTCTCTCTTGCTCCCCGCCCCCATGCAGCTCCATGAATGCTAGACTAAAATTATAGCCTACTTAAGGATGTGGCTATGATTTTGCATACCCTTGGCTTCCCTCTCAGCCTTGTCCCTATTTCACGGTGGCAGCAGACATCACATATTGACAAGATGTATTGATCAGAAGACCTTTCTAAGACTTACAGAAAGTGCTTGGTAGAGTATGTCTTGGTTGTTAATATTATCACAAATACAGGAATAATGTTTAAATAGTGTGCCAGGATTAAAATGAATGCCATTTAGGCAACAGGGTTAAAAACTCTTGTCCAACTGGGCTTGTTGAACTAGAAAGCCAGAGTTAAAATTATACCTCTAATCATCGTTGTCCCATTTGTTCCTAATAGGCTCATCACTTGAATGAGATGAAACCCTGAGCAAAATAAAATAATTTAAATTAGGACAGAAAGTAAGTTCTGATTTGAGGAATTTGCAGAGTTCAGAAAAGCTGAGAAATCTCAGGGAATCTCTGTGTTCTTTGTTCTCCCCATCACTATACAGTAAACACTGAAACTTACCTTAAAATTCTATCTCTTATTTTTATCATTAATATTTTTCCAATTTTGCCATTTTTCTGAGTTCCATTTACATGAAACCGTATTACAGAATCCGCTGGCTATTAAGTTGTAATTTAGAGGGACATTTCTTTGCAGGTATGTTCTTAACTTATGTCATCATAAACAGCCGGAATTCAGCTGACCTGCCCAATAAGGAACTTTCCACTGGTCTTTGCATAGGAATGTGCCCACTTGGCTTGTTAATGAATTGTAGGTCACCCACCAATTACACAAACTGTGTCTAACGAAAGTGCTTTCTCATTAGCAAAAATATATTATTTTCTGGTTTCCCCCACACTCAAAACATACTTAATTTTCATAATGACTCTGTAAGACGAATGAGGTTTGCATAATACAGAAGGCATAGATGTAGTATGATACTAAGTTCATAATAAATATTCAAAGTGATTCAGAGACTGTTAGCCACAAGAGATTCTACCTCTTCTCTGAGGTATGTTTTGGTAGTTTTACTCATAAAGATGAAAAATATATACAATAGGAGAGTGAACTGGAAAATATATTTGGAGGAATAATTTGTTTTCTATTTAGGGGAAAAAATACCCAGCCAGGAGGCCATAATATTGTTCCTGCCTTTCAATTCTCAAAATGGAATGTAACTATCATACAATCAATCTATTTTAAAGTGATTCTTTTAAAGGGAGAAGGTAAGGGGGAAACACAGAAAGTATTTTAACCTTATGAGTAATAATCTAAAATTGTTATTGTTATTTGCCTAACAGAAATGCATTGCTGGAGCAGTCTGAGTAACACCCTGTTACGGACAGACGGGCAGAGCTGGGGTTCCTGCTGTGATACTGTAATGCCCGCTGCTGCTGTCTTCCCTCCCTATTCCATTTCTGGACACTATGGTGTTAGGATGCCACAGTTCAAAGATGGTACTAGACAGAGTATTGTGGAAGTTCTTTGAGTAAAAGTCCTGTCTGACTCACACACCTCTGAGAATAGCTGCAGAATGGAGGCTCTGATTAGAGGGTGGAATTCACTGACTGTTATTCTTGTTTATGGTATTAATTAGGAACACTCTATACACAAATAAGATTTGTTAAGGAGCCTACTATAAATGTAACAAAGAGATATTTTCAATATCTGCCATTTACACATAAATTAGTTCTCGGTCATTCCCAGAAACTATTAATAACAGTAAAATCAAGTTGTTACAGCACATGGTCATATTTTTCTCATTTCCCATCCTCTGTACAAAGCATGGTGGAATGAACTATTGAGAGAAAATTTAAGATTAGAAATACTATTAATTCACACATGTGTAAAGTGCTTAACAGCTTGCAAAACATATACATACACATTACCTCATTAATCTTCACAACCATATGAGACATATTACTAGTATCACTGCCATTTTACAAATAAGAGAAATGAGTCTTAGCAAGCATAAGTAACTTGCCAGGATCACATGGCTATTAAATAATAGAGCTGGAGCTATAATTTGTATTTTTGATTGCAAGGGCAGGGGACTATCTATACTAAACTAAAAAATAACCAGGCAGCATAAAAATAGAAAATACCTATTAGTAGGCATGATCCTCTCTGAACACAGCAAGTTATCTTTGCTGAACACCAGATATGCATTCCGGGCATAGAAGCAGACAGCACATGTAGCATCTGGTGTCTCTTAGAGCAGCGCTCCTCTGAATGTGGCTCACATACTCGGGCTGGTCTGCTGTTTGTAACTGGTCTCCAATACCAAAATGGAGAGTGAGCATTTGGAATATCGTATGGCAACTCAACAGAGTAATGTTGTGTCTGTTAAATAATAAAAAATTGGAGATTCTATTTTGAATGTCCTTTCTTAAAAGTTTTAACTTTTGGCCGGGCGCGGTGGCTCACGCCTGTAATCCTAGCACTCTGGGAGGCTG
>VBSM01003176.1:9461377-9518207 GCA_008086735.1 Cheirogaleus medius | reverse complement strand
AAAAAAAAAAAAAAAAAAGTTTTAACTTTTGACTCACTTATGTTTATCATTTTTTACAAAAGGATCAGTCCACTACAGATTGAGGTCCTTCCCCCAGTTTTCTATGGGAAGCACTGCCCAACAGAGACATGCACTCTTCCCAGACAGAGGGCACGTCTGAGTTCCAATTCATCAGGGCATCCTTAGAAGGCCCTGCTCCATGTCACTGAACTGACTTGTGTGGATTTTCTCTGAGAACCTCCTTCACATTGTTTTCTGAAGAAACCTGAGTTTACATACAGTCCTTCAGGGTCTGTAATGCCCACTTCTGAAGAGTGTTTGCTTCAGTTTTCTCTTGCTATATAACAAATTACCACAAACTCACTGGCTTAATACAATACCCATCTATTATCTCAGTTTCCTTAGGTCAATACGCCAAGCACAACAGAATTGAGTTCTCTGATCAAGGTCTCATGGTGCTGAAGCCAAGGTGTTGGCAGGGCTGCATGTTCATTTGGAGTTCAACGTGCCCTTCCAAGCTCATGCAGGTTGTTGGTTAAATTCAATTTTTTGTGATCATAGGACAGAAGTCCCTGTCTCCTTGCTGATTGTTGATAAGGAGTTCTCTCAGCTCCTAGAAACTGCCTTGGGTCTTAGCCACATGGCCCTTACCATACACAGTTTCCACATGTTTGTTTGCTTTCTTCCAAACCAGCAGAACAGGAACTCCAACTCTGACCCTTCTTTTGAAGGGATCACCTGATTAGGTCAGGCCCATTTGTTGAAAAATATGATTGAGGAATTAATGAAATGTAGCTCATAAGATCATTATTTTATTGCATCACCCAATATTGCTATATTAAAGACAGAAACAGGAGTTTGCAGGGTTTTTCCCTGAAGGAATATGTGAACTCTTTAGTTTGCTTATCAAGGGCTGCTTCCACCTTGAGAGGGCTCTCAAAGCTCCGGTAAGGATGTTTTCCAAGAGGCTTCCCAGTTATCTCATCTGTGAGGCCTTCCTGTTTCTTGAAAGGCAGAGCAAGGCAAATATCTGGCTCACAAGATGGGAGCCGGAGACAATCAGTGCCCTTTGCCCAGAGTTGCACCCCTATGGTTATAAACAACTTGTTTTGTAGAGATGGGCTTCCTGCTCTCTCCTGACTGTCTGCCTTAAGTCCACAATAACTAGATCAAAGAAATAGAGCCACTATACCTCTTTGTTATTTCTCTATTAATTGATAATTATCTCTTAAAACTTGGAAGTTAGTCCCTGAAAGACTTTGTACCTGTTTGTTCACCTAGATAGATTAGAAATTGTTAGAAGCCCTTTGAAAGGACTTTTGACCCTAAACCACTACCTGATACTATGTAATCCTGTTCCTAGAGCAACTGCATTACCTGATATGTAAATATGTTACTATGGCAACTGGTAATTGATATCTGTGATTATAAAAACCTACGTGAATCTAACTTCGGGGCTGGACCACTTATGGAGATGTGGTCCAGACTCCTGAGTACCCCTGCTTATCTGCTCTATCTATATAAAACTATAAACTATATCTCAGTCTCTGTGTATTCTTTTATTCTCTCTATTTCCTATCAATTTTCTTATCCTCTGTGGCAACCCCTATCTAAGGGACCTGGCTTTGTGGGGAGAAGTAGCTGATCTCCTCGTGGCCGTGCCTCCCGGCACCCATTCAGGACAATCTCCCCCTTTTGATTAATGCAAAGTCAACTGATTAGTGACTTTATCTATGTACTGATACCTGGTCATGTTCATTGTTCCCAACTACACCAAAGGGGAGAGGATCATACCTGGCATGCACGTGGGTGTGAGAATTTAGATTACAGCTTAGAATTCCCACTGCCACAGTGGTCAACACCTGATGAAAAGACACAAGGAAAATGCATTCCTATATGGACTTAACTTTCTACTCTCTTTAAATATTTTGCTTGAGAATATTAAAATATATTAAATTCCATTTAAGTTGAATTACTGATTCCATGCCATGCTCTACTCTTAATTTCACAACAGTAAGAATTGTCTTTCTTAAGAGGCATATTCATCTTAAAATGCCAAAATAACAGAGGTCTCTAAAACCCACATGCATCACATTGAAACTCCTTAATGTTTTGTACAACAGCACTGCCAGATTGCTGAAATTTTACACATTATAGCCAGTATTTATGAGACTATGAGACTGTAGATGGAATAGAGCACATAATCTTAGTATGAGGTCAGGAAAAGTCAGACTCTGAAACTAACAAAATCGACACATAGTAAAATGCACAGCAGCATCTATAACTCATCCTGCAGTGGTGTTTTTGAGATGGTTTACTTCTGAAACAAAAGCACCAAAAACCAACACATGAGAATGAAGATAAAATAAAACAAACTACAATCATGGAAACCATAATAGCTCTGATAAAAGGTAATGGTATATATAATAACAGAAGCTTTGGACACTGATAAAAAACAATTTTGAAAAAGAAGTCATCAAAAATTAGGATTTTGCATTCTACATGCAGTACAATAAAGCTAGAAATCATTGTCTTATAAAAAAAAGAAATCAATACCTGTAGTAGTTACATTCAATAAAAAGGAGTATAACCAGAGCTTAATGACTTTTCTCTTTATACCATTCAATTCCATTTGTTAGCAACAGGCACTATCATTTATATGGTACTTTCAAAAAGAATTTCATCTTTTATAGATATGCTTTAATTTATTCTAACCTTAAAGTCTCAATACAATCTTTTCATTATGGTTTGTTTTGTCAAGTAGATTGTCCTAATTGAAAAAAATAAAGCAAGAGAGAAAGAAAGCTACTCTGTGTAATAGAATAATCACAATTCTTTGGCGGTGCAAGTAATAGAAATTACTAACTAAATAAAAGGGGAATTTATTGAAAGGATAACAAAGGATAATTCTTACAAAGGGACATAAACATGACTCTCATATAGATGTGATATAAACATATTAAAGATTTTATTTAACTAATTAATGAGGGAAATAGTAGATATTACAACTAGTTCAAAACAGCCAAGTACTACACACTTAGAGTCACATAAAGGAATGCTGAAACAAATTTACAAATGGATGCAAAATTAATAAAACTGTTTAATATCCAATATCCACAGGCTGATAATCAATTTCATTCTGTCAAACACAATGTGCATTTCTATGAACAGGAATTATTTTTCATTACTATTAGTTTTTGACAAGTTAATTTTTCTTCTGAGTTGTAAAACAGACTAGTTAACAAAATGAAATAAAGACACACACCCCTACAGGATCAGACAATCCTTAGAGACTTCAGCATTTCACTGAAATGATATCCAGCAATCTCTTTTGCCCATTTCAAAATCTTTCCCAAGTATATAGAAGCATCTCCTACACAGCAAGGAGGAGATTCCGCAAGACTGCAGGAATAAATCTGGACTGGCATGCATGATTGAACTCAAAATATCTTTTGTTTCCACTTTGGATTTTTACATGCTTGCTCTCTCTTGCTGAATACTGTCAACCGAAGAATGACAAGGTTCATAAATTTGGAAATAAGAGCTTTATTTTTCATAAGGGGTTGCAGCCTGCAGGGTGGCCATGCTAACAGTCTGGGAAGCAAAGACTCCAGCCAGAAGCCAAGAGCAAGCACTTCTAGGGAAAGGGAAAGGGATCAGACTTTATACTTAGCAGAGTGGCCAGATACACATATTTAATAAGCTATAAGAGGAGTCATGAATATTTATGAAAGGAGAAATACACACATGCACAATTGAGCTTCATGCCCCTTCACATGTACCAAAAATGACCGTGTTAGCATGACCCAAGGGTGGAGTTTTTGACCCTCTGACACAAACAAGTGAAGCAGAGGGAAAGAAAACCCTCACTGTCCATCCTCCATAGACTAGCCAGAGTCACTCCATGGTTGGGGTGATCTCTTAGCAGGAAGGAATGCTGGTCAGTTGTGTTAAAACGACAAAAAGGGAGGAGCCCCATTAGGCTGAGCAAGTCTTTCCAAAGGTCTGGTTCTGTTCAACCTATAGGGAAGAAATCCTAATGGCAGTTGAGGAGGAAAGGGCTATGACAAGGCATGCTGGATCTCCTAACCCATCATGGCCAGGAACTCATTTTTTAAGGTTTCTCTGGAGTCTCCTTGTCCAAAGAGGGGTTCATTCAGTCATTTGGGGCCTTAAGATCTTATTTTTATTTCTCAATGTTTATTTTCTCTGCTTTCAAGTCCAAATAGTAGAAAATGGTAAGCAATTAACTATGTCCAAGTGTATATCTTTTATGTTCGAAGTGCCAGACTAAAGCTAACATTTTTTAGTTCCATGTTACAGTGATGCCATTCACCCCCTAGAGTACAGTTACTCTTAAATGAACTGAATAAATTTAATTTTGACCTGAGCAACCAAATCTGGACTTTTCTATACTTTACCAACATACAACTGATTTGTGAGACTCACAAAGAAGGAGGAGGTGAATTATTTAACATTTACATTAATGGGGACAATCACAGGATCACATCAGTCACAGCAATGGGATGGAGGTGGGGGGACTAAACAACTCAGTCTATTGTTACTAGTTTAGTATCTCTTATATGTTAAAGGCTGGATTTATCTGCCCCAATTTTTAGTCTAAAAACTAGACTCATAACTCCTGCCTAACTTTGACTTCAGCCTATTGTAGATCCAAATCAATGTATCTTTTTACTCCACCCTTCCTTTCCTAAAGATAGCCTCCCTGCTCCAGATTTGCTAACAGAAGGGGACACGGTGGGAACATCTTGATAATTGAGACATCGTTAGTCTAATTACTTATATCATACCCCTGCCTCACCTTCACCCTCCCCCATTTCTTGGAGAAGCATCTGCTAAATGTCAGTAGTTAAGATGTGTCAGACAGAATCCAGAACTGCATAGCTTAAGTTCATTGGGAAGCAGCCAGAGAGGAGAAGAGGAAGAAAAATATTTCTTTCAAATTCTTTTTTCAGTTGTCATGCCGATTGTTTTACAAAGAATGGGAAGAGTCCAACAAAAATCTAAAGAGAGGATATTTTTGTGCCCGTGTGAGTATATGTGAGCATATCGAGAGGGGTGTGTGTGTATGTGTGTGAAAGAGAGAGAGAGAGAATTTGCCCGTCAGGCAAGGACAAAGGTACACACATATGCAGTAAAAAGCATGACATCATTGGCATGATTCATATGGCTGTTAATGATTTAATGGCTCTTCAAATAGGGTGGAGAGTGGAATGCATATAAAACTCAGCATACTACTTATACCCTGATAGATCAGACCTTAAAATTTAGCTATCAAATTAGATGCCAGTCATCTGTAGGTATGACTATTTAGGAATGCTATCTATTACTAGTTAGTGATGATGAAAATTATATATACTGTCTATAAAATACAAAGGTGGTATAAAAGCACTTCTCTAGTCTCCCATAAGTGTTTATATAGTCTTTATATGTGGAATAGAGCTGCCACCAATGGTAAAACAGGAATTCTTTCCTCAGCCCTTCATTGGAATGGCTGCTTAACTGAAGCAATTAACTTACTAGTATTTGTGGAAGTTTAAATGATTTGGGGAAAAAAATGTGTCTGTTCAAATACCACCATCTCGTTTTGTAAGTGTACATGGTCAGTTCCATACAGTGGTGGTGCTCAACATAGGGTCCCCTTAAATGATATAATTCCATTTCAGACCTACTGCATCAGAATACCCATGGGGGAAATCCGTTTTTTTAAACTCCAAAGCAGATTCTCATCTAAACCAGGGTTCAAGAACAACTTTAGACAAGACTCTTGGTCTCTCTGGAGTTTCCAGACCTATAACATTAGTAGTCATTACTAGGGAATAGACATGTTCACTACTAGATACATACATAAAATGAGAAGAAAGCATTAATAACATTTGTTTTGGAAATAAGTAATAATTAAAGTACAAATCATGTAATAACTTATTCATTATCCTATGGAATGACCAAGGAAAGGAATATAAACAACTAAGTACACATTAATTACCTTCTACCTAATCTTACTTTTAATTTAGACCACCAGTGACTAGTTTCTCCTCAGCAGACTAACCACACAGCACTCGGTAATCTTAAGCAGGGCATACATATACAAATATTTCCCCATTAGAAAGAGGTTAGTTAGGTCCATGAAATCACCTACTTAACTCTTCAAATTGAAAAAAAAAAAAAAGTTGAGCTTTTGCTCACTTCTCTGGTTTCTATAATCTACCATGTGGCTCAGGCCTTTGATTGAATCTGCTTTGAATTAAAAGGAACAATCTGTTTTTCTATGACCATTACAACATTTAACAAAACATTCATTTCAAGATCTTTATTGGATGCCTACTATGCTTCAGGCACTGAGGATGTAAATTGAATAAGGCAAGGTCTCTGGACACTTTCTAGAGGAAAAGACATGCAATCAATGTATGTAAATCAATGATTACCATGTGAAAACTAACCTGGTGGAAATACTAATATGTTTCCATGAGAATATAAAAGAAGGATCACAAAACATAGCTAGACTCTAAAGAAAGACTGCTAGTAGAATTGAGGTTTTGAAGACATGAAAGCGCTATGTGATAACTATGTGTGTGAGCTGGAGGGGAGTAGGAAACTCTTACGGCAAAGTAAAAGACAGTATTAGGTATGAAAGTATGAAATATAGAAAGACTTATTTGAGAAACTAGAGGTTGGTACAGCTGGAAAGAATACGGAAGTGCGGAGGCATTGGATGGAATAAGAGCAGCAGAGTGAGATGGAGAATGTATGGCAATTAAACAGAAATAAACTGATGGGTAGAAAGTTCAGAAATAGACTCAAATATAATTTAGCATATGAAAATACTGTTATATCAAACATGAGAAAGGCAATTTCTTTTTCAATAGTGTCTCGGGGCAACTGGCTAGTCATTGGGGCAAAAAAATTAAAACTATAGCTCTATCTTATTTATAATAGCAAATTAAATTTTAGGTCACTCAAAATGAAAAATTCAAAGCAGAAAGGCTTTAGAAGAATATGTAGACAATTGTTTTCTTCTACAGGTGAAAAAAATCCTTTCTAGGACATGATATCAAAAGTAAAAATACATAAGGAAAAATGTTGAACATTCTGTTGACTTTTAAAAGAAAAGCAAGAAATTCTGAATGGCATAAAATAGTAAATGTAATAATCAGCTGATAAAATGAAAATGTATACCTGTAACATAATTGTTATAATAATATTAGTAGCTACCTTTATTATTATTATTAATTGTCAAGTGATCTTTTAATACTTATATGCATTACTTAACTTAATTATTCCAAAATTCTTTATTCTTGTTTACAAATGAGGAAACTATAACTTTCAGTGATCTTGCTCAAAGTTCCAAAACTAGTAATTCTAAAACTAGAATTTGCACTAAGCTTGTATTGATTCCAAAGCCTTAGTGCTTAACAATTATAATATTGATGCAATAAGATGATAACTATCCATTTATACAAAAATTCATATAGATCAATGAAAACCAAAAAAAAGTCCCAAATAAAAATGGGTGAAGTATAAGAATAGATGACACCTTCTCTCTTGCTTTCGATCGAACCCTTTATTACTCATACATTGTCATATGCACACAAATTGGTACTAAATAGCAAAAAAATTAAAAAGTCTTTATCAAAAACAAAAATTAAAAAATTGAAAACCAAGACATTATACTTTTATCTGTCTGATCAAAGTTTAAAAAGATGGACTATATCTATTTTAAAGACAATGTGGGGAAAATATGCTCTCTATTACTTTCAGTGGGAGTGTAAATATGTACAAACTTTTGGAGAGTGTCTTGGAAACATTCATGAAAGTTTTAGTTGTGTATATCCTTTGACTCAACAGTCATATCCAAGAATATTTCCTAAATTGATGATCAGATAAACATGCAAATATACAGAGAAATTATCACAGTGTTATTGATAACATTACAAAAACTAGAAACAATTTGAATGTCCACTTTAGTGCAGCCAAATATCCTGGTTTTCCTAGGACAATTCCAGTTCATGGCTGTTATCTTGTCATAATTATGAAGTTATGTACCTTTTCATTCTCAAATTGTTCTATTTTGAAAATTAAATTATAAGATCAGTCTATTTAAAATATTTTTTAAAAGAATGCATCTCTCTATAGTCATTGGAAATGATGATATAAAACTTTATCATCTGACATTAAATATCAGAAAAGATAGTATATAAACAGTTTGCAAATTATGACTACTATATTTATTTTTAAAAATATATAAATCTGTATACATACTCATCTATCTGCTAAATATTTACTAATAAAATGAATTAATAACCCTGGTTTGTGGACTTGAGGCAATTTTTATTTTATCATTTATATTTCTATAGTTTGAACTTTTACAATAATCATGTATCACACTAAAAACAATAAAGCTGTTTTCATTTGGGAAGAAAAGTAGGTCATGAACAGGCAGATATCTGGTAAATCAGATAATATATATTAAAAATATAAGCTAACCAAGTTGCTTTGTGCTCATTTGATATTAAAGTAAACTCTTCAAGTTAAAATATATTTAGTTTCAATATTAAAGATCATATTTTATGAAAAGACACAAAGGCCTATAAAATTCAGTACAAGTTAATCTCATTACTAATATTTAGTAAAGAAATAGAAGATATGAGAGAGAGAGAGAGAGAGAGAGAGAGAGAGAGAAGTTCAAAAATTAAAGTTATCAAGAACAATTTGATCATTTTCTTGGAGCTTTTATATTGGCATTTCATAGGCCAATGTTAGGCTAATTGCTACACACAGGTGCTAACAGATCAACTAAAACTGCTTTAAACTACCTTTGGCTTCTGCCACTTAGGTGTAGAATCACTGAGAAAGGCAGTAGCCTTAATAGGAATAGATAGGGAAATAACAAGAACTTTCCAGATGCTTCTGAACTGTCATGTTCCTTTGTCCTGCACCTATCATCAGTGCCTTGACAATGTGATAAGAAAGAACTTTTTTAACTGATAGAAGGAAAGATGAGACTGAATTTCCTTTCAGTGTTGGATGCTTTAACTTCTCCTTTCTCCATACACTACATTTTCTCACTTATCTTACAGAAAGTAGATGAAAGCAAGTGTTAATATGGAGTAGTATGCAAAAACAAAGCCAAAATCAGGGCTTTGGCTTTGCTTGTCTTTTATTACAATTTTTTTTTAATTTAAATTTCTTTTTTGCCTGCCAAGTTTTACTTGGCATTCCTCAAGGACAGCTGTAAAAGTCACTAGTTCTTCTACAGAATCAGAAACACTTTGGTGCTTTGTAAAACAGCTGTCTTTAATTCATAAGTTTCAACTAGAAAATTTGATATTCAATTCGATTAATTATAATTAAAAGAAATAACATCTTTAGGTACTTTGATGGTAAATGGGATATTTTAAAATTTAAATCAAGTAAGGTCACAGCTTGAAATAAACTAAAAATCTCATGTTAATGCATAAGTATTGTGAACGAAAGTTCTCTGGAAAGGAATTTGGAGGAAAGAGATTTTATTCCAGTGAACAGTTTGCAAACCTGGCAGATGCAGCTGCCAGTGTAAAATGAAGGTGCCTTCAAGAAAACAAAGGGAAGGCTAGAGTTTTATAGCAAAAAATTCCCACTCAGGTCCCCAGTCAGGTCCATTTATGCAAATGAGGGATTCAAACTCTTAGTTCTGACTGTTTGGAGCAGCTGAGTTATGATTGGTCAACACAATGACCAATGGAGCCCCAGTTGGTTGATACAGCTGAGGCCAGATTGGCTGAGGCAGGTGAGTTCTGATTGGTTGGTGCAAGTGAGCTCTGAAAGTCCCAACGATAAAACGTGTGGGTTTGGGGGGAACTCAGAGTATATGTGACCCCTAATCTGCAAATGACCTCTTGGCTCTATTTTAAATTTAGGCCCATTTAGCCACTTAGGATCCATCTTGAAGAACTGGCTCTTTGAGGTTCACATTTGTTCACAATATATAGTAAAATTACTTTCAAAACTAAATATAAACAATTAATTTTAAAAGTTCATGTTATAGCAATAAAAATAAATCTATAATTATTTGATATCTAACTTAACCTAGTTAAGATATTAAAAGATATTTTACAATCTACTTTTCCTTTTGATGCCAGTGTTTAACATTCTGATTTTCTCTCACTTAATACTGAAATAAAAAACATCAATGAGACAGTCATATACAATCTATTATATCCATTATTGCTCTAAAATTTTATGATTCTATGGTTCTATTCCAAAATGATTTTATTGCTACATGTGGTCCTCTGCTAAGTGCAAAGGATAAAACAAAACTTGCATTGTAATTTTCATCCCTTGTGAGTGCCTAGCTGATATACAAATGCTTGTCTATGATGTTTCTAATTGCAAGGCAAATGAGGAACCAACATCGATGCTGTATGACTTGATTAACCATAAACATCAGAAGCTGACAAGAAGAAGGTTGACATCAGCCTCCATCATGAAAAACCATAATGGTTTAATCAATAGTTGTCAGCTTTTTAATGTTTAAGTTGTTGTGATTTCCTTTCTCTTTCTAAATATTCACTGTTGTACCTATTTGATAATGTAGTATTGACAAAGAAAGACTTAAACAATGATTCTTAAGATTGCAGAAGCTCCAAGCCCTATAAAACCTGGATCCTTTCCTTTTGTGGTGATTGCCTTCATTTCTACTATGTCTCTGAGATCACAAGAAACAGTGTACAAGTTCACAATACAATACAATAAAACTGAAACCATGTCAGAAAAGACAGTATATAAACAGTTTGCAAATTATGACTACTATATCTATTTTTAAAAATATATAAATCTGTATACATACTCATCTACTAGATAATTACTAATAAAATGAATTATAACAGTTTTTCCACTGTTCTCATAGTTAATGAAAAATATAATTTGTGACAAACTACCACTAAATTGCTAGAAAGAAAATAAGATTTCCTGACCAATTTGGGAAAACCTTAACACTCTGCCACCTTATATATCCCCTTGAATCAATAATCCCCAAAAGGTGAGTCAGAAATTTCCTGATCTCATGAGTGACTGTTTTTTAGGCTATCCAAATGCTATTCCCCATTTTATCTCACCAAGATCTCTCTTTCAGCTAGTGGGATACAATTTCCAGAAAACAATTAAGCAGGATATAGAAGGAAGGTGAATGACATATTTTGAGAAATCATCAACAACATCAGGAACAGCCCTGGCATGGGAATGTTCCAAAGATAGGGTACTTTGTATTAATACTAGATCCACTTAAGCAAAAAAATCTGTACCCTAGAGCGTCCACAACTCCATTGTATACAAGATTGTATGAGACTGTATACAAAAATTTGGCTGCATATTAGTATGATTTTGTTTTGGTTTTTGTCTGGTTTTTTTTTTTTCATGGAGATAACTGAGATCCAAAACAGGTTGTAAACCTCTGATATGAGGGGGAAAAAATCAACAAGAGAAGATAAGCTGTATCAATTAAGTATAGGAGGTAGAGAGTCTTAGGCCAAAACAGACTGACTCTTCTACTTACCACCTGTGAGGTCTCAAAAGGTCACCTAACCTCCTTTTTCCTTAATTTTCTCATCTGTGAAATAGGAATAAAAATACCTCATAGTGCTTTGGGAGGATCAAGTGAATGAAAATACATAAATTTCTTAGAACAATGCCTGGAATATGGTAAATACTATTCATGTTAGCTATTATTATTATGAAATTCTGCAAGGCACTTGAAACAGAATTTGAAACTTCTGGCTCCCAACTATAAAACAAAATAAGGATTTCACTTTTGTGAATAAAATAGAGATAGGGCATTTTGTGTCTGAAAAAACTATGTATGGAAAATAACTCTTATTTCTATTAATAGATAAGAGAATAGGAAATTTAAAAAAAACAACCACTATTACATGGAATCTGTAAAAAAAATCAAGGTTGTAAAATAATGAATTTCAACTTAAAGAAATTTAGAGAAAGAATAACCTCTAAAAATTTATGTGTGCCCAGAAAATACACACACACAACTACAAAACAGTTTCAATTCTCTGAAATCAAATAAAAATGCTTTATGAAACAAGCAAGAAAATAAAAAAAGAACATTGGCTAATTTAAAGATCTATCCAGATATAATGCATGAGAAATGGGTGGGATAAAAAATAATTTCATAGAAACTGAAAATAAAAATATTAATCTTCTTTGGCTGCAATAAGAAGCAGAACTGGCAATGCAGAAAATTGAATTGGTTATATACCAGGCAAACTTGAGAAGTTTTCCATAAGGCAGAAAGAAAGAGAAAACAATAAAGAATACAAAACATAATAAGAAGAAATAAAATACAGACTAAGAATAACAATTGTTCCTGAATAAGCGATGAATAATTAGATCCAAAACAATGATTAGAAACATAATTGATATTTTCTTAGCTAAAAATCAAACAAATAATTAGAAACACATGAATGTGAAAATAAATTTGGATCATCATGTGCCAGATATTCAATGGAAAGAAACCTACACTTAAATCCATACAATATCTACCTTGCAGTTACAAGGGGAAAAGAGAAAACCCTATAGAATTGCAAGGGAAAAAATAATAACCAACTAATAACAAAATATTAACAATAGAAAATCTGGTATGTTCAAAAGAACAAACTCTGGTTATATTTACACTACTCTTCTGCAATAAATAATAATGTAGGAAAACAACAATGCCAACTCAGTAGCTATTTAAATATGGTAAAATTGTATATCCAGAAAATATAGGTGAATTGGCAGAAAATTTATGAGGAACAGAAAAGGAGAAGTCAGGAAATGAAAGGGCTGCAGGATGATGACCCTAATTTATGCTGTTTTAAACATGTTAATCTATATACTAGCTAATGTGCCTACAGAGTTATTGAAAATTGGCTGTACTTTCTGTGTTAGTCATGACTTGAAAGTATCCCAAACCTCTTCTCACTACCCATTCCCCTTTAGTCATATTAAGTAATAAAAATTAAAGTACACTCTCATTTAAGAGTCCTTGGTATGTTGACAAAGACTGATCATACACATTTCTTTGAAAAAAAAAAACTTTGATAAATTTCAAAAAGCAAATGGAACAAGGCCATCATCATTGGGGATGTGATATGACTTGGGTACAGGCTCTGTTTTAAGCAGCAGCATCCTAAGCCTACAGCAACCCCACTTGGCTGTCCTCATACAGTTCATACCATCAGTTCACATTTGAACTTTGAAGTATTATAAGAGTTCCTTAGCAGGAATTTAATTTCTAGATATTTTTGTTTAAGTTTTGATTTGATTACTTTGATAATTTAGAAAATGAAACTAGTAATCAAATCAAACTTAAACAAAAATATCTAGAAATTAAATTCCTGCTAAGGAACTCTTATAATACTTCTAAGTTCAAATGTGAACTGATGGTATGAATTGTATGAGGAGAAAAATATCCCCAATTGTCTCATGCTCAAGAGAATGTTTCTTTCTAGCCAGCCACCAGCCTCTGTGCATCCTTCTCTGCTAAGGATCAGATGGCTCTCCCTGAGATGCCTTCCCGGACTTTCTGTCAGCCTACTGATTGATTATCCATCTTCATTACCTAATCAATTTGTGCACTGAATGTGGCATGGATTCAGCAGTCAAAGGAAGAAGTGGAAACAAATGGAACAAGGCCATCATCATTGGGGATGTGATATGACTTGGGTACAGGCTCTGTTTTAAGCAGCAGCATCCTAAGCCTACAGCAACCCCACTTGGCTGTCCAAGGAGGCGGGGCTTCTCTTCCTTTACTTCTACATGCAGAGTGCTCTCGAACTCTAGAAACATTCTTTGCAGATATGCAGAGAGACATCAGCAGTCAAGTCCCCCCTCTTCTCAGATTCCTACCCACAAAAATAAATAAAATGGTTTCATTAACACAAACAGGTATTTTTCCTCTGTCCCTTCCAAAATTGGATGATGTGGTGCTGTCCCTATGACTCAACACCTAGCAGGGCAGCAGTCTCAGAGGAAAGGTAGGGCTGAATGTCCATACAACTGGGAAATAAAGCTCGAAAACTACGGCTGGTTGTGTTTCTCCAAAGAGCCAAAGCAACTGTAGAACGCTCAAGTCCAGTCAAAATGGAAGCTGAGAAATCAGCCCTGAAAAGGAGACTATTTTAATGCCACATATTTGGAAGAAACTATTGTCAAAAGAAAGGATTTTGGACCACAATCACAGGTACAAACGGCTATTCCTTACTCTTTGGCAAACAACAACATTTGGTCTGTTTAAGGGGGAAAAAAAAGAGAAAACAGAATGTAAAGAAGAACATGCTGTGTTGTCCCTTCTACTGCCCTAGAAATATTAGGTGGGGAAACTTAAAGAGGAAGAGTCCAGGAAGGATTTGGGAGAGAGAAATGTACAGAAAGCCAGAAAAGGATTTGGGAGAAGAAAACTTGTTGCAAGCCATTAAATGCCTCAAAGTATTCTGTTGTTTTAATTCTAAAGGGTGATGTTTCGAATAAGAACAAAAATAAGCAATGGGGCAAAAGAAATCTTAACAGGCAGGTAAATTGTGGCTATCTCAGGCGTTCCTCATTCATTCTGCTTTAGTTCATCACACTCGTCCCTTAGCCAGTTTAATATAACTGTTTGAGTATGTGTGTCTCCATTAGACTCAGACGCTCAGAGGCAGGTCACCTGCCCATCTGTCTCTCGGTTGTGTAGTGCCTAGCACCAGTAACTGCATGTTGTAGGAATAAATGGCATGGTTATATAGAGGAGAATTAGTGTGCATACATCATCAAAGCTCCACCTGATGGCAAGACTCTCCTGAGAGCTAGGAACTCAGACTCCTTTGAATAGCTTCAGTGACAAAGAGTTCATTACCTATAAAGACAATTTAAATTATTGGGTAATTTAATTGGCTAATTTAACTACTCTCTTGGATAATTTAAATTACTAGAATATATTAAATTAAAATCCCCTTTCTTGCATCAGTTTTATCATATGAAGCCAAATGGAATATGTCTACTGTGCAATCCCTATTTATAATCTAACTTCTGCCAGCATGTATCCTTTTTGTCATTATTATCATAAGCAATTTACAGAAACTGAGGTTCAAACACATTAAATAACTTGCCCAAGGTCAGGCTGCCATGGCTATTCTGGGACTAGAACTCAGTTCTCTTTGATGTCATAATTTATGAGCATAACAGCTATGTTGTACTAAAAATAACTACAATTCCTTAAGTAGGACCTTTTTAAAAGTGGCTTGTACAACACTAACCATCTCAGAATTCTAACTGCATATACCATTTAATTTGTCAGTATGTCTCTTAAAATGCAGCACAAAAATCAATACAATGTTGTCTGTTATCATAGAGTACAGGAGACTATCACAAAGTTTGATTTGGTCCCAAAAGGTCCATTTCAGTAAACTAAAGTTCTGTGGGTATTATCAAACTTATATTTCATGGTAAACAAAATTTCCAGATTATTTTTATATAAATTGCTTCAAAGAAATGTCTTCTCAATCCAGTTGTAACATGTATTATTTAAACAAAAATGCAGGATCATTTATCTTTGTTAAATGTCATCATTTCGGATTAGACCTGTCACAATCATTTCAAAACTTGATTCTGGCATCTATCATATTAGCTAGTCTTCAAATTTTATGTCATCTGCAAATTTGATAACCATGTTTTCTAAGCATTTAGTCATGTCATTGCTAAAATATTTAAAGGACAAGATAAATCACCAAGTTTAGCTATATTCTATTAGAAATGCCCTTGAATACAGAAAGAACTAAACATCTCTGAAGAAATTCCTCAACAGTTTGCAGGACAATAATTCAGACTATATTTCACCATATTATTAACCAGGAAATAAGAGTAACCTTTGTTTAAATGCCATGTAGAAATCATTATACTCTGTGTCAACCCTATCAAAACAGGCTAATTTGTTTTGACATATTCTTAATTGATGAAACCATATTGGCTCCTGATAATCACTTAATCTTTTCTACAGGTTCTGAAAGCATATGGTTAATAATAAGCCCTGGAGTTTCCAGGGAGCAAATGTCAGTGTGCTGGAGGAAAAGGAGAACATGGATCTTTCAGTGGAAGAAATGGTAAAAACACATGGTGATGTACTTTGTGGTACCTGTTTTTGATATTACATAATTGTCTCATTTTTCTCAGCAGGCACATCCTGACCATTTCATCAACTTCATGACAAAATGTGCCTACATTTTATATGTTTGAATATTTTTGAAATTTTCTTATTATATAATGCATCATGTTACAGTGTTTTGAAACTAGAAGATAGACTATGTGTAGAATTGTCATAGAAATAGTCTAAGTTCCTTGATATTGCCAAAGCCATTTGCCATTTGAAAGACATCTTGTCACTTCAAACCTTCCTGATAACTGACTATCAGGTGTGATTATTCTCCAAAAAGATTAACTCATCATCCTGTAGCAGCACTTGCTTTATTTAAAAATCTGTATTCTCTCTTACAATAAGGATTTTTTTGAAGTTTCCTGTTGAAAATGGTAAATATAACCCAATATTATACTTGAACCTTTACCAAGTGAACCTTGGTTTCAGCAGGCAGAGATATGTATAAGTCCCCATTTTACATGCTATGGTTTAACTGATTTTAATCACATACAATTTAGCTATTTCAATCTGGTTTTTGTTTCTTTTTAAACAGGCATTGGCCTTCTCTGAATCTCCTCTAGTCTCCAGGTTTACTGTACATTTCTTATGTTGACAAGGCATTCTTGAAGTGTTCTCCCGGTGGGGATGCACTGATAACTTGATATTTGCGTTTTCGCCCATGCAAGGGGAACGTGAATCTCAGTGCAGTTCCGTCAGGTTCCACATGATGGTGGCCTTGTCTCCGCAAACCGGACTTCAGGTCCCTTTTATTAACCTCAATTCCAAGCTCGGTAATAAAGCAGCTGTCAACTTGCCAGAGCCCCTGTGAAATGTCTCAGGTTCTCAGCTTGGGCTCCACTCACCACCTGTGGCTGAGATGCAAGCATTGCGAGTATGATGCCTGCAGAAGAGCAGGGGGAAGACCTGAGCATTTTCAAATGCTTCTTATTTACCCAAGTGTGTTTTGGTTTTGAGTTTTATTTTTCTGTTGAATATTTTTCCAACACAATTCAAATTTTGAAGATGGAGAATAGAGATGCATAGTGAAAATGTAAATAATGTAAATGCTGTGTTCTATGTTATGTTGATAAGCCTTTACTTCTAATCATTTACCTCTATCTAGATCTGTGCTTTCCAATACAGTAGCCAATAAGCCACATGTAGCTCTTGAGTACTTAAGATCTATAAGTACTCTATAAGATCTATAAGCAATAAGAGTAAAATATACAGGAGATTTCAAAGATTTAATATGAAAAAATAATATAAAATTATTTATACTTTTATATAAAAGGATAGAGCTTTGGGTATTAGGGTTAAATATTTTATTACAATGGATTTTGCCTATTACTTGTTACTTTTTAAAAAGTGGCTACCAGAAAATTTAAAATTATGTTATTTGTTTTTGTGATTCACGTTATACTTCTACTGGACTGAGCTTGTACAGAAGAAGGCTAGATGATAGTGACTAAGCACTGAGAGTTTGTATATTCCTTTGCAATATTTCCTCACAAAATCTCTCAATTGTTCAGCATCGTTTTCAGAAATCTCAGAAAGCATTGGAGACCTTGATATGGCTATGACACGGACACATTTTAGAGGGGTTTGAAAGAAGAGCTTCCCGATCATCAGAATTTTGTGGAGAAAAATGTTTAATAGATCTCTGATTCCCTCTACAGATGTTGATTCAATAAACATGGGATGATTGACATTTTATTCTTCTCAATTTATTTTTGTTCATTTTTTCCTTCCTCTCAAATTTCACTTACCTATAATTGAAGAAGGGATGATTTCCAGATAGGGGAATGCCATGTTGTAAATAAACTGATGTGAAAGAGACATAATTATTGGATGGCTAGAGAGAGATATGGGTTGAATGACAGTGGATTTCAGGTTGCCATCTTCGATCTTATTCCAGAGTTGCTCTGGCATTTCAGAGTAAGGCATATCCGATGGTCTGATCAGAATGGGGACATAACTAAAGAAACCAGGTAACTGACCTTACGGTATAAGAGGTTGATATATAACTATTAAAATTATATAAAATTTCTACTATTTTGTTATCCTGGAAGTGATTAATAAAATCAAGTACATTGGACACACTTTAGATTGGAGAGCCATCAAGTCCATCTCCCCATTACTAAAACACATCTTTTCTACATTTTGAAGCTGATGAAGTTTCATTTGAGTTAAGCATGCTTTCTTAGGAAAGACAGATGTCCTTAAAAAAGTAAAAGGCATTAATCTGAAGTAGCCAACAGACTTTGAGTATCACCTGTGGAAAAGAGGTGCTGGAATTCATTAGAGAATAGGAAGAATTTAATAGGAAAACACAAAAGTTCAGCAAAATTGATCCACTTACTACCTTACATAGCCATTCACAATAGGGGTGCCTACTTCATATATGCCAGACCTGTGCCAGATGTTAAGGCTAAAGTAAGAAAGAAAACAGTTTCTGCCTACCTAGATGAGCCAAGTCTCACACACACACACACACACACACACACACACAAAATGCTCTTTAACAGAAGATCACCAGATGACTGATGTTCAGAACACTATTTCTATTACTGTTGAACTTCATAGCTTCTGAAAACATAATAAAAAGCTAATAATAACTATACCAATACTTTTTAAGCACCTACTATGTGTCACAAATAATGCTAACTGCTTTACATAGGTTATTGCACAGGAAACTTTTGGGAGAGGTAATATTATTGTCACTATTATAGTTATGGAGAAACAGGCTCATTGAGCTTAAGTTCAAAGTCACACAAGAATTGCAAGAGTTGGGATATTAATTCAAGTTTCTAGTGTCACTATTCCCAAATCCACTAAAGATCATACAAAGAAAATATGTTTTCTTAGCTTCACAAAAAGCAAAATATCTTAATCACCCAAAATGGAATCTCACTAAGCCTCCGAACAAATGAATCCTTACCTTGATAAATAATTGAATTGACCTCACAAAAAAATGAAAAAGAGAACTCATCATCATTGTTTGCATATATTTGTCAGGTATGAGTTACTTCCAAATTATATGTCATTAGACCAAGTGCCACTTTACAATATATGCATCCCACAACTTTAGTCTAAAGACAAAGGTGTTAAGTTAACGAAGTTTTCTCCATTCCCTTACCTTTCTTTCTCTGCACCTGTATTCCTTCATTTGTATCATTTTCTGCTTCAATAGGGGAAAATAACAATTGTAGGCTAGTCCAGGAACCCTGGCAAAAAAAGTAAATGTATTCAACACTGGATTCTGGTAGGTACATAATAATACACAGAATGAGTAGGATAGTAACAATGGAAGGATGTACATCTCCTAGCTACAGTGACTGCGGTGTCTGAGACTGTGTGTGCACTTGATTCAGAGAACATCCCTTATTCCAGGCACAAGCCATTGCATCATCTGTATTCTTCTAACTCTGCTTCATGAAATCTGGTAGCAGAAAGCAAATGCATGGAAGACAAGTGCTCCCTAAGAAAATTACACTCTTAATTTTTAATATACAATAGATATGGACAGGGTGATATTCTTTATCCATCATGCTGGGCTTATATCTACTTTACTAGCTATAAGTATAATTAGATGTTTTCACAATCACAGATGTCCATAGAACATCTCTGACACAAAACCCCATTTGTTCTAAAATAATTGTTCTCAAATAACGAAATTGAATTTATAGCTACTAATTCTTGGCTGAAAGCCATGTTGTTTCGATTCAATTATTCCAAGATAGGCCAGGACATCAATATTTTTTTGTTTGAAATACTTGCTTGTTTGTGTTCCCTACATAATAACAATGACAATTATGCTTAAAGACCTCAGGTTAAGATGAAAAAGAAAAATACACTTAATAAAATTCCAAAAAGTTATTTAGATGAAAACTAAGTTTCTATTGCCTGAGGACCTCCAGTTTACACGGCAAACTAGGAACATACATAGTTGATCTTTATTATTCAGGGTTCTGTAATTGTGAATTTGTCTACTTCCTGAAATTTATTTGTAAACCCCAAATAAATAATCGCAGAACTTTCACAGTCATGTCATAGATGTACATGCTTAGAGCAGTGAAACATTTGGATGACCCGACAGGCATATCCCCAGCTGAGGTAAGAAAAGGTGACACTTTGCCTTCTTCTTGTTTTAACTCTTATGCTAAAAACAACTATCCTTTTCACAGTGTAGTTAGTGTCACTTTTTTCACATATTTGTGTTTTTTCTTGGTGATTTCACTATTTAAATGCCCCCTAGCATACTGTTGAAGGGCTGTCTGGTGCTCTTAAGCATAAGAAGCTATGGTGTGCCTTATGAAGAAAATATGTATGTCAGACAAGCTTTGTTCAAGCATGAGTTATAGTGCTCATTGAATCTGAGTTTAATGTTAATGAATCCCACTCCATATTGAATAAGGTGTCTTTGAAAAGAAACACATATAAAACAAGGTTATTTATTGATTGGCTGATTAAAATGTTGTGAACAGTGTCTCACTATAATCCCACTGTATTTCCCCTAGGAGCAATGGTTTAGTATCCACTAATTCAGTGTCTGTGGCAACGTTATAGTATATAACTACCACAATTAATAAGAACTGACTGTATTTATCTCCCTGTAGAAATCCAAATTTCCTTTAAAACAACAGAAAAAGATACTTAAAAAAACAAATCGAAGACATCTAGGTATCTGAAGACATTGGCAGCTGGTTACGTCCCTGCCTCCTAATATTTCATCCACATATCATATAGAAAAGAAAAGGAGAAAAAAACTACACAATAAAATTTCTCAGCATAATTTGATCAAGATAATGCTCAAACTTAGAAATAATTATAGGTAAAATATAACCAAATACCAAATCCCATAAAGCAATTTTTTATGTTCTCATCCTGCTGAAAGGCTTTGTGTATCAGAGGCAGGCTAAGGAATACTATATGGAAAAAAGGGATCTACTGGTGGACCTAAGCTTGAAGTAAGTCTACATTAACTTGAAAATATTTTTCAAAAAACATTCTGGTAAGTCAGGACAAAGTTTACAAGGAAGAGACTTAAAAGTTGAAAAGAAGCAAAAGGGGACATTTTAGGGTATGGAAAGATAAAAGAATGTCAAACGACTAAAGGGCACGGAATCACTTTGTCACCAATACAAAATAAAATATCTATAAAAGAATTAGGACTTTGTTAAACTAAAAGATGATGATGCTATTAAACTAGAAATCTTTAAAACTACTCAAATACCAGAAAAAATAAAGAGAATACATAAACTATAGATACTTATTATAAAAATAATTAGAAAACAAGAGCCAACACACTCCCACTGCAGAAAAAACAAACAGCAAACAAAGAAATAAAAGCAACAACTCCCAAAAAACCAAAATGAAATAGAAATAAATCTATAACATAACAATGCAGACTGAATTAAAGACACTCAAAAAAGCATTTGGAATTAAGAAAAATCGTCTAAAATGGGAAATTAAAACAGTAAAAATAGAAATTGTCAAAAAAACAGAAATAAATGAAAATAGGTTAACTTAGGAAAGAAATGAAAGAAAAAAATTAAAGTTTGCAATAAAAAAACAGGAAGATTTATAAAGTAGAGACATTGTACTCTCTGATCATAATTCAATAAAACCAAAAATTATTAACAAAAAAACCTAAAAATCTTCTATTAAACAATTCATAGATGAAAGGGTAAAACTAAAAGTATAAAATTTTCTTAACAATTATTGACAATAACACTACCTATCAGAATTTATTGAATATATTTCAATGATTAAAAGAAACTTTATAGTATAAAACTGTTATCAATAAAAGCAAAAGAATAAATAGCCAGCTGAAAAATCTAGTAAATGAACAACAAATTCAATCAGAAGAAAACACAAGGAAGGAAACAAAAAAGATAAAAGCAAAACTTAATTTGATAGTAAAACAGTAAGCTGAATCATAAAAATTGCTTTTAAAAAATAATTAGAAACATACATAATTTATTATGTAACTTGTTTAAGAAGAAATGGGAAGTACACACGGGCACAAGTACACCAATTAAGAAATTACAAAGAGGAAATAACCACTGAAACAAAAGACATTAAAAATCACCACAAGAACCTACTTTAATTTAAACATGAAGACAAGGTAATTTAAAAATTATCACAAGGTAATTAACATATATGCATCTTCCTCATTTACCTATCATTTTTATGGTGAGACATTTGAAATTTAATGTTAGTTCTTTTGAAATATATAATACATATTATAACTGTTAATTAGTTTGATTTAATCATTACACATTGCATATATCAAAACATATTGTACCCCATAAACGTATATAATTATGATTTGTCAATTAAAAATAATAATATTAATTTTTTTAAAATTACCACAAGGGTCTACTCTATGCAAATGAATTTGAAAACCCAAACGAAAGGGATAGTTTCCTAAAGAAATACATATTTACAAAATTGACTTCATTAGAATATGTGTGGTTGCAGCGAGTATAAAAATTGATTCCATTAGATATAGAAAGACTAAACAGACAGATGCAGGTAGAAGAAATCAATAAAATTATCTGAAAACTACTCAACTTTGTAGGTATTTTAGCACCATGTCCAGACGATTTCACACAGAATTCTACAAAAGCTTCCAATAATCTATAAATTTATTTATTTATTTATAAATAAATTTTTCCAACTTTTTTATGAAGTTATGAAGTCATGAAGTCATTCTGGTAAAGACATTATGAGTAAAAGAAATGCAGATTAATGTAATTTATGAATACCAATGCAAAAATACTAAATAAAATATTAACAGATTCAGGACTACATTAAAAAATTAATACACCATTACCAAATAGGATTTATTCCTGGAATGCAAGTTTGGACCAACATTAAGAAATTAATATTATACAATGTAGGACATGGTCCTTGAAATTTTCTAGAACATAGATCAATGGCTACAAGATGGAAAATATGAAAGAAAAGTTAAAAGATATATGTATTATATTATTCAAGAGTCCCAAATTTAACTACAAGGAATGCCCAATAAAGAGCACTGAGAGAATCTTGGGGAAAAAAATTTAAAGAATTGTTGTCTGTATTTTTTAAAGATCCCCAATATAAAGAAAAACTCTAAGATCTACATAGACAGACAGACAGACAGACAAGACAGAATGATAAAACAAGTGGGGCCATATGCAAATAATTGGCAAATCTGGATAAAAAAATGTATGGAAGTTTCTCATACTATTCCTCACTTTTCTCTAAGTCAAAATTAAATGCAACCAAAAAACATCATAAAGAAACACTAATGCCCATAATACCTACACATACAAATCTATTAATATGTATCTTTCAGAGAATATATGAATAAATTAATTCTCAGATATGGTGTTTATAAAATTAAATAAGTTACATTGAAAATTTTATGTCATTTCTTTAGACATATTTTTTCTTTCAGTTGCTTTTTATTCCCCCCAAATTACTGAATATGTCGCAAATACTTTGAGTAATAAAAACATGCTCCCTTTAAGAGCTGCCTAAATTAGGAGAAAGATAAACACATGAGCCAATATATGTAGGTTAATATAGTAAGTACCGTAATGGTGTTATGGTAACATGGGATCATCATACTAGAGGAGTACGATTCTCTCAACAGGAATGTCAAGAGAGACATAATAATGTAATTCCATCAGAATTAGAATTTAGGAATATTCCATGAGGAGTTACCTATCCTTAAGTTAACCATGAATATTGAGGATACAGAAGATTCAAGGTTGAAGTGGCAACCTATTCTTCAACTAAGGTTTGGAATGCTGACTCAAGTGACCTCATCAAAATATTTCAACACATTTTTGATAACTTTCTAACTGGAATTGCCATTTTCCTAGTCACACTTTTTTCCAACTAATTTCTTTGGTGACTTTTCCAGCCATGTCAACCACCCAACCATTGGAGAACCCAGATTCTGTTCATCACTTTTAGGTCAGTTTTTAAAGGTATAATTCATAAATTAAGAATTTTTATCTATAAGCAGGTAAGTTTACTCTATGTAAGAAAGCCCAAAAAACTGAGTCATATTTGTGAAGACTATCAGGAGAAATTATGATATTTGAAATCTTATGAAAATTAGATAATCAACAAAAATTCCTGAAAAATTGAATGCCAATGATGAGGAAAAATGATAAATGGTACATGACATTGAGATCTGAACCTGAATACCTGGGAGATATTGGTACAATGATCACAGAAATGGAAGTTGTTTTGAGAAAAACCACCACTTACTATGGGTTTCTCATTGCATGAACTAAATTTTGTAATGACACAGCATGGTTTATAATCTCTGTGAAAGCAGAGAATCTTATGTAAATATTATAAACTGTAGCCTATTCATATAATATTCAATATGTATATACTGTACAGCACTTAAGATGATAGTAGAAAAGACAGTAATCAGGAATGTTGAGGTTAAAGTATACATGGATGGCAAAGCTATAGCCAGAAGAAAATTATCTACACTAATACACAATACCATTTGTCAAATGAGATGGAGAAGACAGAAAACAAACAAACAAAAAAGGATGAGTAAAAGAGTCCATCACGCATACATGGAAGTTGTGTCTCCCACAACAGATTAAGAGACCAAGATCTGAGATGATTGTCTAAGCAAGTGGCTTCCCAATCATACTTCATGTGTGAGTAAGTGAATGAAATTTTTCGAGCAAATCAATTCAATGTGGAGTACCTGCATGAATAATTCCATTGTAAAAAATCATGATGAACCTTCCTCATCTATCAACCTTATCTCCGAGCTTTCTACATGCATACTGCAATCCCCAGTTAAACTCAATCTCTTATTAGGACCAGCCTTCTCTCTCTTTCTATCTCCCCATTTTTTGATCTCAGAATGCGAGACAAAGAAGTGTTAACACTGCTTGTTAAAAGTCAGGTCATGATTTCCCAGTAAGCCATGTTTCTTTTATAAACTCAAAATTACAGACAAATTAAAAGTAATAGAAATACTTCTTTAAAATTTGCTTGCCAAGAACTTTGCATGTTATTCAGGTTTTGTCTGGCTGAGGTAAATTATAGTGGAATTTTATCACCCATATACAGACAACGCATTTCTATTAGATCCAACAAAGACTCTACTATAGATTTTTCAGAAATCTTTTAATGCTTTTATTTCATATTGAACTTGTTTTCATTTAAAATCCCTAGGGTTTTAATTAATTTTTATATATCAGTAGCTGTTAGAGCTAGATTCTCTATTTTGTACTCATGAAATTGATTTTTTAGAAATAATAAAAGCTTTTCTATTTGTTTACAGTGTTCACTTACATAATTTCTTGGCTCTGCCTAAACTGACAGGCAGTTTGCATTCCTGCCTGCATTATTTTCCTACCTGGTATCTCTTCCTTCACACACCACTGACAGATCAATTTTTCTAAAACTTCCACTTTGATCATGTCATTCCCCTGCTTACAATTATTATACTTAATAACATTCTACTGTTTAGTGTATGGTATCTACACTCCTCAGGCGACACATCAAAACACTCCATAATCAGTTAAAGTCTAATTTTCTAATGCTATTTTCCATTTCTCCTCTGCAAAAATTTTGTGCTCTGGACAAATCAGCTTGTATATGATCACCAAAATATATATTTTTGCCTCTGCAGCGCTCTTTGCTCTTCTATTTTGTTGGAGTTTTTTTGCTATTTTTAATTTTTTAATTGGGAAATAATTTTAAAAGTTTAGAAAAGTTGTAAGAATGGTACTAAGAACACAAATACAGCCTTTAGCCTAGATTTACCTATAGTTAATAATTTTCTATATTTACTTTTTTATTTTTCTCAATAAATCTGACCCATCTTGTTTTATAAATAAAAAGAAATGCTTTTTATTGAATTGAATTTTTTACTTTGAGAAAATTATAGATTCATATGAAGTTTTAAGAAATTATACAAGGATATACATGTGCCCTTTACCTTGGTTTCCTCAACAGTAACATCTTGCAAATCTATACTATAATAGAGCAAACATGATACTAACTATGCTATAGTCAAAGTGCAGAATATTGCATCACCACAAAGATCCCTCATATTGACCTTCTATAGCCATGTCCATTTCCCATGTGCTGCTACCCCCTCCTTAACCATTCACACTATCATCTGCCTTCTTTTTCTGTAATTTTGTCTTTACCAGAATGTATATAGATAGACTTATGCAATATACAAACTTTTGGTGTTGGCTGTTTTCCCTCAACATAACTCACTGGAGATTCATCAAGGTTGTTGCATATAGCAATAATTTATTATGCTTAACTTCTGAGTAGTATTTGATGGTATGAGGGTACAGCCGTTTATTCATTCACCTGGTGAAGAACATCTGGATTGCTTCCGGTTTGAGCTATTACAAATGAAGCACCTATGAACATTCATATACAAGTTTTTGTGTGAATCTAGGTTTTAATTCCTCTATAATAAATACTTAGAAATGTAATTGCTGGGTTGAATGGTAGTTGCATATTTAGTTTTTTTAAACAACTGCCAAACTGTTTTCCAGAGTGGTTGTAACATTTATTACAATTTTATTAACAATGTATGAGTGATCCAGTTTCTCTGCTTTCTTACTAGCATTTAGTATTATCACTATTTTCTATTTTAGTCATTCTGTTAAATGTGTAGTGATATCTCATTTGTGATTTCAACTTATATTTCCCTGATGCCTAGTGATGCTGAATATTTTTCATGTGCTTATTTACCATCTGTAAAAATCCTCCATAGTGAAATCTCTTCATTTTTTTTGTCCATTGTCTAACTGGATTGTTTGCTTCTTGACTGTTGACTTTTGAAAGTTTTTAAAAAATGTATTACAGATGTTAGAAATAAGATAAACACAAAGAGATCTACACTTAGACACAGTATAATTAAAATTGTTGAAAGCCAAAGTCAAAGAGAAAATATTGAAAGCAGCAAAAGAAAAATGACTTGTTATATACAAGGGAATCCTAATAAAATTAATAGCAGACTTCTCATATTCAAAATACTAAAAGAAAAAACTGTTGCGTGCTGAAAGCACACAACACCAGGCAGTAATTCAAATCCATAGAGGAAAAAACAGAGTAAACTGGTAAAGACAATTATGTAATTAAAATAAAGTATGTTCTCCTGCCTCAACAGTATTAAATTAGAAATTAATACCAGAAAGAAATTTGAGTACTTTATAAACATGTGAAACTTAAACTCCTATATAACAAATGGACCAAAGAAGAAGTCAAAAAGAATTTAGAAAATATTCTGAAACTAAAGAGAATGAAGACATAAGACCAGAAACTTATGGGATGGAGCAGAAGCAGTGCTTGGAGTGAAATCTATGAATCTATACTTAAGTCACAAAAGACCATATACTGTATGATTACATTTTATAAAATGTCCCAAATGGACAAATCTATAAAGAATAAATTAGATTAGCTGCTGCCTATGGCTGGGAGAGTGGGAATATTGGGAGTAATTGGTGAACGACTGCTAATGGGTATGTAGTTTCAATATTTTGGGGTGATGGAAATATTCTAAAATTTGTGTTAGAGTTTTTACAACACTGTGAACATACCAAAAAAACTAAATTGATTTGTACATTTTAAATGGGTAAATTGTAATAGTAATACTTATATCTTAATGAAAATCTTATGTACAAAAAATAATTTGGGCATATATTTGTGAGTTTATTTCTGGGTTTTCTGTTCCTCTTCTCTCCCATTGATCTATATGTCTATTTACCAATACCATACAGTCTTGATTACTGTAGATTAATAATACATCCTTAAATTGGGTGGAGTGATTCTTCTCATTTTATTCTTCTTTGCCACAAAAAAAAAATTTTTACCTAATCTAATTCCTTTGTCTTTCCATATAAATTTTAAGATAATCTTGCCTATATCTACAAAAAATATTACTGGGATTTTGATGAAAATTTCATTAAACCTGCATATTAATTTGGGAAGAATATTTTTACTATATTGAGTTCTCCATTCCATAAATACAGTATGTTTCTCCATTTATTTAGATTTTTTATTTCTTTCATCATTGCTTTATGATGCATACAAGTTTGCAGCATACAAGCCTTATATATTCTTTGTTAGATTTATACCTAAGAATTTCATTTTGCTGAGTCACTGCAAATGATATTGTAGGATGCAGGCTGGGATACTTTGTTAGCAGCCTTGCAAGCATGCAAGTCAGGGCTCCCCACTCATTTGCTTGTATGAGTGAGGAGTGTGGTAGGGCCAGAGTGTTTTCAGTGGTGTTTGACTAGAGTAGAGCAGTTATTGTCCAAAAGTTTTCTGTTTGGTTAGGCCTCCCTGCTCCTGGTCCTTTAGCTATAGAGAGCAAGCTTTTGGTGGAATTTTTTTTTAATCTGCACTCACTGGTGTTTCCAGATTGCTGGCTTCATTAGCTCCAAGTCTGGAATATACAAGAAAATAGAAAACCCACAAAAGTCACCACTGTGTTGTTCTTCAAATGCTGAGGTTTGCTTTCTCTCCATTTTTCAAAGTCTTCTTATATTTGTTTTATGTATCATTTTCTTATTTTTTCATTTTACTTAGGGGATTAGGAAAAGTACATCTAATCCAGCTTCTCAGAATTGGAAGTAAAACATAAGGCTTTATTAGAACAACACTGCTCATTCATTTACATATTTTCTATGACTGTTTTCACAGTACAAGGCAGAGTACACCAAGTGCAACAGAGATCATAGCCCTGAAAATCCAAAATGTTTATCCTTTTTTCCTTTATAGAAAATAATTATCAACTCCTACTTTATGCAATAGTTTTCATGTATGTTACATCTACATATATTACAAGATCTATAAGACAATGTTTTTTATTTTAAAAACAATATATTTTTTAATTAAGAGGAATAATAGTCCTTTATATTTCCCCCAATATTTATCATTCCTAATGCTTTTTATTCCCTTTTTCTTCCTTCATGAAGATCCAGATTTTGATCTGGTATCATTTTATTTCATCCTGAAGTCCTTCCTTTAGCATACTTTATGGTGAAATCACCCATCTCTCTCTCTCCTTTCCTAACTTAAATATCTATTTATTTTATTTTCACTCTTGAAGGATACTTTTGATAATTATAATATTCTGGGTTATATCTTTCTTTCTCTCAGCATTTTAAAAATGTTTTCCACTGTCTTCTGGCCTCTGTGGAGTCAGATGGGAAGTCAGTGGGCATTGGAATACTTATTTCCCTGTATGTAACATTATTTTCCTCTGCCTGGTATCAATGTGTTCTGTCATTGGGTTTCCCTAGATTTAATATAATGTACTTAGCAGTGGTTTTCTTCATCTTCATCCTGACTGGAGTTCACTCAACTTCTAAAATTAGAACAAGAAATCACAAAAAATAAATTTGTAACAAAAAATTGCAGAATTTTACAGCAATTTCAAATTTTGTTTCTTCGTTGTTCTTTTTCTCTTCTCTTTCTAGAACTTCAATTAAATATATGTTAGGCATTTGATGTTGTCCCACAAATTCTGGAGGCTGTTTCAGTCTTTTTTTTCCTTAGTTTTTCAGATAATGATCTGTCTTCAGAGCATTATCTCTTTGTTCTATTATCTCCACATTTTTGTTAATCCTATACAGTAAAATTTTTATTTCAGTGATTGAATTTTTAAGTTATATTTTTCCACATTCTATTTTATTGCAAACATTTCCCTTTATAACCATTAGTTAGTCATAATCACCTTGAAATCTGTCTCTTTCTGAGAAAGACAAATATCACATATACTCACTCATATGTGGGAGAATATTACATATTATAATATATAATATATATTAATAAAAATTAAAAATCTGTTTAGTGCTATTAACAATTCCAATATTTGGGTGGTCTTGATACTGTTCTCTGTTGATGGTTTTTTTGTTTGAGAATGAGTCATAATTTTTTCCATTCTTTGAATATCAAATAATTTTAAAATTCTTTTCCTGGGCATTGTTAGTGTTATGAAAAGATTCTGTTATATTGCCCCAATAACTGTTTTTTTTTTGTCATTTATAAACTTTAGTAGACAATTATCCTGATTGGACTCAAACTGCCAACTCTTGGGTGGCATGTGACATCCTAGTACAGTTATTTGGAAGTTTTGATGGGCTGCTTTTAGTCTATCCAATACATGTATGAGTCAAGTGTCAGGGATTTGGGCAGATTTTACACAAAGCTTGGAATCTACTCTCACTGTTTCTCTTTTCTAGGATTCTTCCCTCATTATCCATTGGCTGTCATTCCCCTGAACTCCGTAGACTAAAACGACTTTAGATTTTCTAGCAAAGATCTTGCCATTCTGCATGGTAAAGACATGACCTAACCTAAGGCTAGAAACCATAAAAAATTGTTAGCTAGTGATTTACCTATTTTTATTATGTTTAAAAACAGGATTTTATTTATTAATTTGATTTGAAGTTTTTCTGTTCTCCACACTTTTTTTTTGCCCCCCAGATAAGGTCTCCCTCTGTTACTCAGGCTAGAGTGTTATAATAGCTCACTGCAACCTCAAACTCCTGGGCTCAAGCTATCCTTTTGCCTCAGCCTCCTGAGAAGCTGAGACTACAGGCATGTACCACCATGTCCAGCTAATTTTTTAATTTTCTGTAGAGACAGGGTCTCACTAAGTTGCTCAGGCTGGTCTCAAACTCCTGGCCTCAAGTGTGTCTCCTGCCTTGACTTCCCAAAGTGCTGGGATTATTTATAGGCATGAGCTACCATGCCTAGCCTCACTCTTTTTTTATTATTTAATTTTTCCTTCCTTGTGCTTTCTTTTATTTTTCTTGTTTTTTTTAAGTATTGATAATTTATTTTTACTTTTTTTACTTTTATTGCTATAATTTGACATTGTTATGCATTTTCCTTTGATTGCCACTTTCACAGTATCCCATAGAGTCTGATATATAGGATTCTTATTTTCATTATTTTTTGAAATAACTTAAATTTCTGACATTTGTATCCTTTCATTCAAGAGTTGTTTCATAAAAAGTTGAATTTCCATGTAGAAGGATGTTTTTGATTTTTAGTTTGTAATATTTCTATTTTATAAAAACTAATGATGATTTTTGATATATGAGCAATTTTTAAAAATGTTCCAACTGTTCCTAAGAAGATATTTTCTCTATTATCAGGATATAATGTTTGTACATATCTGAAAAATTCCACTTTATTTATTGTATTATTTGTATTTACTGTATGATTTATTTATTGTATGATTATTTGTATGTATTTATTGTATTTGTATTGTATTTATTGTATGATTTTTATAGCCTCATTTATTTTTATGTCCACTTGTCTTCTTTTATATTGAGAGTGAGGTGTTGAATCCCAAATTATTAATGAGTTTTTATCTATGAACCCTTTCATCTCATGTTGTGTCTGTTTTATATTTTGGTTGTTCTGTTTTTTGGCACATAGGTATTTATAGCTGTTATATCTGTGGCTCTTTGAAATGTGGATTTTAGCATTAAATATATATTGTGAAATGTGTTTTTAACATTTAAAATATGTTATTCTTTGTCTTCTTAAATAGTTTTGAATTTAAATTCTACTTTGTTATCAGGATTGCAAAAACACTGTTTTCTTATTTTTTCCTTTTTCTGTCAAATCTTTGTACATACAGTTAGTACTAACCTTTTGGAAACACTGTGATTTAGGTGTATTTCCTGTATAGAACATAGGGTAGAATTTGGATTTGTGTGCCAATTCTGTATTACTTTTTTCTAAGGGCTGAAAAAACATAACTATAAATACATTTTACTATGGAAAATCCAGTTTTCCTAGCACCATATTTTGAAGAGACTGTCCTTTCCCCACTGCATGTTCTTGGCAACTTTTTGAAGATAAGTTTCCTATAGATGTGTAGATTTATTTCTGGGTTCTCTATTCTGTTCCATGGGTCTACATGTCTGTTTTTATGCCAATACCATGTTGTTTTGGTTACTACAGGTCTCTAGTATAATTTAAAGTCAGGTAATGTGATGCTTCCAGTTTCATTCTTTTGCTCAGGATGGCTTTAGAGTTTGGTATTTATTCTAATCTTTGTAGTCTGGGCTTGTTTGAACCCAAAAGGGAATTGAATGCTGTGATCTAAATGTTTGGTCACTTTGGTATCAGCCCTGGGGGTGCCCCAAGCCAAGAAGTGCTGTGACTCGTGCAGACTCCTGGTGGAACCACCTTGGCAGACTTGGATAAAATACAGGAGAATTCCCTGGATTACCAAGCAAAGTCTCTCTCTTCCCTCACTCTCTGTACTGCATTGCTGGAGTTGGGGAAGGAATGACGTGGGCACTCCCTCATGGCCACCACAGCTGGGAGTGCACCAGGTTACACCTGAAGCCAGCCCAGCCTCTCCTAAAGTCTATAGTGACGGATGCCTCGCTACCTCTCATATTTATTCAAAGCCCAGGGACTCTTTAACCAGCAGGTAGTGAATCCGGCCAGGACTGTGTCCTTCCCTTCAGGGCAGAGGGTTTCCTTCTACCCAAGGGTGGGTCTATAAGTAACACCCAGGAACTAAGGCCTGGAACCGGGGAATTCAGGAGTCTGCTTGGTACTTTATTTTATTGTGGCTGAACTGCTACCCAAGTTGCCAAAGTCCTCTGAACTCTTCCTTTTGCCAAATGGAAGAAGGGTCTCCCAGAGCTGCACTGCCTGGAGTTGGGGGAGGGGCGGCACAGGCACTGGCTTGGCCTCAGCTGCTGGTGTTTCACTGGGCCATGTGCATCCCAGCACAGTCACAGAACTTGACCAAGAACTGTAGTCTCTGTGGCCCGAATGCGCTATGAATTTATTCCTGGCCCCAGGCCACTTTCTGTCAGCCAGTGGTGTGGCTGCCTGGATCTCTGGTTTCTAGCGCTAAGGCAGAGGAATTTCCCTCTGGCCAGGCTGGTCTAAATGCTTTCTCCATAGGCACCGGCAGAATTCCGCCCTGTGCTATGATCCCCTGTGACAGGGCGGCCCTGAGTTCCGCCCGCAAAGTCCCACAGTCACTTCACTCTCCCCTCCCCCAGGCACACGGATTCTCTCTTCACCTGGCGCTCAGGCCAGGACGCCACTGGGGGTGGGGGAGGGGTGGCGTAGGCAACACAGGACTGTCTTTCCTGCCCTCTTCAGTGCCTCTTTCCTTCATATAATGTTAAAACCAGGTACTGCGATCCACTTACCTGATTTTTGGTTCTTCTGCAGGAGCTTTCTTGCATACATAGTTGTTTAATTAGGTGTTTACACAGAGAGCTCAACGCGGGAGGCTTCCATTCCGCCATCTTGCCTTGCCCCCTCTCGCAGGTACCTGTGTTCTTTAATAACACTTCCGGTGCTCAGTACGTATTGAAAGATCACCCAGGATGTGCCTGTCCATCAGGCAACAGAAGGACAAAGGAAATAAATCTCCCTTTATACACGTTCTCCATCTCTTTCCTATTAAATTTTTCTTCTCAAATTGAAATTTAAGGTAGCCAGAACATGGTCATATACTTTGATAATGACACAGTCCATTTACACATTTTCTATGAACCTTTCTAAAATTCATATACAAACTATAAGAAGTATCTATCGTCCCAGTCCTGAAGATTTTTCTGGGTATATAAGAAATCTCCTCCCCTTATTTATCATCTTGTAGTCTCTCTTTTCTCTCTACTCTCATAAAATGTTAGAAGCGGCTTCTTTCAGAAGGTTATTAAAGTTTGTTTTGCTACCCACTTGACAGTAATGAGATTTCCTGGCGATTTAATTTTGATGGGTTTCCTAATTTGGGTTTAATTCTCTTCGTCCCAATGGATATCAGAATAAAGAACTACAGATTACTATGAATGTGTACTATAACTATGAAGCTGATGATATTTTAAATAATTTAATATAGAGCACTTTCTACTCTGGTAATTTTAATGACCTATATCAACTGTAGGAATTTCAAAAATAGTTACATGAAACAGAATTATCGATTGGAAAAGGCAAGCTGTGTGCTATAAATTATCCCATGGGCAGAATTACATTGGTTAGTATTCCATGACCCCAGCTGGCTCAAAGTTTGAATTATCAGCACACAAAAATTGGACACATACAGCAGGTAAACTCACATTAATCTGTTACAGAGCTGACATGTAAAACCATGATCTCTGTGTATTAATTTATAGTAATAAAAATGACTGTATTAGGAGCTGCAATACTCACTTAGAGAAGGCATTGATTTTCTTCCTATATGGAGACCTAAACGGGGTATAGGTATATTCTCCTTGAGATCAGTACCATCAAGTCAGTGGGTATGAATGAGCAGGTGTTTTGCTGAAGCATCTGCCTCTCCTGAGCACGCTCATGTTTGCACTGCAATATGAGCAATACAACTCCCCTTTCCCTAAACTCACATCCTTTCTCCCCTCCCTCTCATACTCTAGCCCCCCACCACCCCTGTTCCTAGTTCTGATTGGCACATCCCTGTTTGGTAATTTTGTGACATTAATACCTTGTACCACTCAATTCCTTGATCTAACAGCCATTCTTCCTTTTAAGTTGCATTTTCATGTGACCTATTAAGCACTGATTTTGTAGATTCACTTTCAAAAGGTAATCCATTTCCTGTTAAAATGTACTTTCAGACTCTTGAAGACTGCCTCTCTGTAGACTCCAACTACTGACAATAGGTAAAAATCAAACTTACCTAATTAATCAGAAATTGAAATGTGGTAATTTAAAATAAATCTGAAAAGAGAAACATATTTATGAATTGTGAAGTGGAGTTTATTATGATAGTTGGCCATTAAAAGAGCTGAGTTCAAGGCAGATGTCAAAGAAAACATTTTGATGACTCTTGTGAATAACATGACTACTTTTTGAGTACCACACGCAAATTACCAACACAAAACAAGAAACAGTGGAGTATAAAAAGTGAGAAAGCAATGCTAGAAAAAAAATTCCCACATGCATGTTAATTTATAATGAGAAAATAATGATATCTCAGGCAGGAATAATTATTTTGACATAAAATTAATTTTATCTCTTATATAGAGATTAATATCTACTTTTTCAGACTAATCTTACCCAACACAGAGACAGTATCTGTGGACTTCTTAAAGTCTCATTGGTACTATGGGCCATCAGAGCCTGGGGGAATGTCTGTGACTTCTGTTTCAGAGAAGAAAGATTCCTAAGTGGGAGAATCTCAGCCACAGAAAGTGGATGTTAAATACAAAAACACATATTGAGGAGAAAAGTAAAAAATGGGACTATTTACTTATTACATTTAATATTTTAATAGAATTTTTACTGTTTCTTTGGATGTTCTAGCATCTTCTAGACTTAAAAATCTCATAGACCTAGTCAAATACATGAACATGGGGCAAGTAATCTTTAGTAGTCCTAAATGTTCTGAATGTCAAACTCAGCTACCTAAGTTTATTATTATTTATTTGTATACATGTCTTTTTTTTCCAATTTTACTACTTTAATCTCAAAAAATGTGATACTATTATATATTTTGAGAAACCTGGGATAGAAGTAATCACACAATATAGAAAAAGAAATAATTGTAAAGTATCACTTGGTGATGAAAAATTCTGAAACTTCTTTCCTTCCATATTATAAAAAATGCATTTCCCTGATTTCTAAAAATTATTATTTTGAGTGGAAGTAATCTTGGATCTTAGCTATTAATACTTTGCCTCTATCTTATAAAAGACTATCAACAAGATGCAAAGAGGCTTGGAAAATAAGTTTGTTTTCTTATTTCTTCCATATCAATAGTATGAAATAGTATAAAAATGAGTCAAGTCTATACTCATATCTTAGGATTTAAAATTTAAAAGTTTAACAACAACAAGCATTGAAAAATACAAGGAATAATGGAAATTGCCATACTTTATCAGTGGGGATGTAAATTTTGTACAACAAATCTACATGAATTTATGGCAATTTGTTTTACTTTAAAGTGGTAGATATCCTCATAACCCCCTTACCATTAGATCCCTAGAAATCTTCATTGAAGTGTCAGTTCCCTGAATTTTCATAGGGTTTATCTTCCGCTCTCTGGATTACAAGTGTCTTACCAAGGTTTCTCACATCCTAGCCACCTCTTGTTCATCCTGCCTGATTTGCTTGATATCATTGATATAATAGTTTGGGTTTGATGTTCTGTTGGATATCCAGGTAGTCCAAATTTCTTCACACTGTGACAAAGAGTGGGGCAAAACTATAAACGAATAGTGTCTATTCCACAAACCCAAACTGTCTCTGATCCTTTATTTTAATTGAAATCAAAAAAAGCACATTTGCCAAATCAGTGGCTGGTCTAATGTAGCTGAGGTATCATTAATTTTCTCTACCTATGATACCAGGTCTGGCACTGCAGCTGCAATTGGGGCTTCTTGCAGTACTCTACAGTAATTTTTCAAAATGCTTTCATTCTGTAGCGGGGCAGACTGTCAAATTAAAGAGACAGGTTTGGGACCACTAACACATCTTTCAGGTTTGTAATGGTGGTGATAATCTCTAACCATCCACCCTAAGAATGTGACTCTGGTTTTGATTAGCTGTGTTGGTTGTGGTGGGAGGGCAGTTTCAGAAGTTTCCTATAATAACTTTTACTTGAAGTCAATGACCCAACATGGGTGTTACTCTAATTGCTAAGGATATTGATTTCAACTCTCCATTCTGGGACTGGGAAAGTGACCACTGGGTTGGTCTGCAGATGGAATGAGCCATCTGTGACCTGGACTTTATCCAGGGCACCAATTTTTACTGGTTCCTGTATGTCCCAACTTAAGCAGGAGACCGTGATGATGTTCGGGTCTCAAGCTATCCATGCCAAGTCAGACATTTTATTCAGTGTTTCCCAAATGCCTATGTATTCTTTTTTCTCCAGGGTATAGTCACCCTTTTGAGTGTCTATAGATCCATCTGGGGAAGGATTAAAGGAATCACTATAGTCTTTTCTTGCTGCAGGGTTGCAAAATCTTTCCTTCCAGTGACCTGAACACCTTTTTCAGTCATTGGATTTCAAACTTTAAAAATTAGTTCAGATTTAGGAACTGAGCAAGGAATCGTAACTATTTTTTGGGTGAGGGGCAAACACCTCAGCCTCCTGCTCTTCTTTTCTTACCTTTTCTGGTTTTACATGATCAGCATCACTGATATTGGCTGCTTTGCCTTACTCTTTTGTCTCTAGGAAAACCAGACTCCATTAACCATTTCCTAACCTCTCTGAAGGTAAAGTCCAATTGTCCAATCCTTACACCTTCCTGGTCACTAAGGAAATTGCAGCCTCCTAGATGTTGGCTTTAAAGCACGAACACTCACTGAATTTTTCAGTGAAGCTGGTGTTTGTCTTACCAGTGCATTCCTGATGGCCTTGGTGAATGGCATGTCCCCTGGGCCCAGGGTGTAACGTAATCTGGTGGATTTTCTGTTCTCATGCAGCAGACCCATTTCAGCATGGTCATTTCCCTACGCCTTTCAATATTTTTCTTTAGCATTTGACTTGAAAACGCAGCCATTTTTACTCCACTCAATGTGAATCCTTGCTTTCTACAGGCTCCTAAAGGCCTCATCTAACAGCGAGTTTGGTTCATGTGATTCTTGCCAAAATGTTAAATCCTGTGTCCCAAGAAAGTGCCCCCAAGTCAAGGACTTGAATCCTGTTTATCTAGTGTTACATTAAACACAGTATCTGAGCAGTGCATTTTCTCAGCCCCTGCAGGGGCACAGAACCATGTACAGACCATTGTTTCAATTTATATATCACATCCTACGGTTGCCAGGTAAAATGCAGGATGTGCAGTTAAGTTTAAATTTTAGGTAATCAATGAATATTTTCTTTAGTATAAATATATTCATGCAACATTTGAGATGTATTTATACTGAAAAGTTCATTTATTATTTCTCTGAAATTGAAATTTAACGGGGAGTCCTATACTTTATTTGCTAAATCTGGTACCTTATGTGTCCTAGGATTCAGTGCGGAAATTCCACAGGTATGCTTCTTTAGCTAAGCTTTTAAAAAGCCATCCCAAACGTCTATTGGGCCAGCAGCTTTAGATAATACTGTATAAGTTAGGACCAGCGTATCCTGTGGTGATTTCCCTATTACAATGCCTTTTTTTTTACTGAAAATTGGGTCCCCTGTTTGAGGTAATAGTCTAAGAATTGTCAGTAAATCTGGTACTCTGTGAGCCCTTGCATAACTGAGGGTGACAGTGCAGGTAAATTCATATCTAGAATATGAATCAGTTTGAATAAGGATGACTTTGCTGCATTCTCCAGAATGCCCTGTTGCAATCTGATCTGGCTAGATATATGTGTACATGGAGAATATTTTGGAAAAATGCATATAAAAATGTTAACATTGACTAAAAAATATTGAAGGGTTATTAATTTTTTCCTAATATATTTTCATTATGTTGGATTCATTAAAAATAAATGAGAGCAGAGCTTCCACTAAGAATCTAATTCATGTCTATAATTTTTTAGGTAGTTTTCCTTTATCTTGTTTCCCTAGTCTACAATTCCTGAATTAACCTGATGAAACAAAAGACGGTTGTTATTTTATTGTAATAAGAATTTCATGGTTTTTGCTTCATCACTGAAGCAAAGACAATTTCTTTATTTTTAGAAAAAGAAAACAAAAACTTTTCATAATAAAAGCATAAACTTTTAATATAATAAGAAACATAATGCTCCAAAATTCAAAGCTGCTATTAATATATTATATGCATTAATGTGTGTTAATGTATAAGTTACTTCCAAGGTATAATTGAAGGTTGATACTTGTACATTTCACCTGCAGAAGTGTGTGGAGGATTCATCGTCTTATTTTGTGTGTTATAGCTATTACTCAACTTAATAACTTCCAGTGGAAATACACATGTGACTAGCAGAATAGAGCACAGTGGTCCTTATTTAAGAATGGCTAAATACTATGTATTTATATAGCTTTCAGTTTATATAGTTTTTATTTCACATAATGGTAAGTGGAAAAGTGACTAATGTAATTATTGATATAGTTCCTATGTTGTTCAGTACTGAGAGTCTTTGGACAAGTTACTTTATCTCTGCATTTTAATTGACTTAATTATAAAATGAAACTATTAATAGCCCTCATTTCTTGGAATTATGAGAATTAAAGAGATAATCCACAATAAGTACTTATAATAGAGTTTTGAAAATAATAGGCACTCTATAAAGTCGTTATTATAAATATTATTTCTTTCTAAGTGTTCTAAATTTTTTAAATCCATTATAGAATTTGATTTATAGAAAAGGAAAAATATTGTTATTAACAATATTAAATAATAATATTTTATTTAGTTTATTTAATATTATCAATATCCACCTGGAAAAAATTGTCATATCTGCAAATGTACATAATATATAATTATAACTCACTTTTTATATATTAAAAAAGGCTGAGCATGAGAAATGTTATCAGAAGTGAGAATTAAGCAATGAGAGGCTGAAGTCTAAGAACTGTCAGGTGGGAAATGGAGTTTGGAATCTAGTTCTATGAACCCCTAAATTAGAACCAGAATTTTGGTTTTAGCATTCCTCACCATTTTTTCCATCAAATTAGTTCTCCAACAATTTCCAGGTAGCTCCATGCATTAGCTTTCTCTGGGATTCTTAGGTAATTGGTATCTAGGACTGTTCCTATTGTTGTATGTGTGGATAAGATTAAGAATTTTTACATCCGCTTTTTCTATTGTTTTCTTTACTCTCTCTTTTTGTCCATATTCATTTCACTAAAAGGAAGTCCCCTATCTCAGCACATACCTGAAGATGAAGGCAGTAACTTCAAGAAGGTAGGGAAGATTCAGAATGGTTTAAATCTGGAAGCAGAGATCTCCACACGTGGATAAGAGTTGCCAAAAGGGAGGAAAGGAAAGATAGGTAATGGAGGAAAGACAGAGCTTCATAAGGTACTGTGGGAGGAAAGACCAGCAGTGCAGACAGAACCCAGAACCCAGCAGCCAAAAAATATAGGAGGAGTAGGCAGAGTTTAGCCAGAACCTGATATGAAGAAAGTCCAGCAGGAAGTGAAAATGTTTGCTGAATTGTAGCCAGGAGACATGGCAGCAGGTATTCTAAGATGAGGCAAAATGGAGTGGAGATATACTCTGGCCTGGAGATTTGATTTGCATCACACAAGTCTGCCCAGGTGTGATAAGGGATTCAGAGAAAGATTGCACCTGGGATGGTGTTGGTGTGTTGGTGGGGGATGATTGAAAGGGGAAGAACAGAGCCCAGTCTTAAGATTGCTAGAATATTGGGCTAAGAAAAAGTTAATTAAGAATAGGGTAGAAAAGGGTAACAAGCTGGAAACTTTATCTCAGGTATAAGACATGACCCTAATTCTTACTCCTGGAGCACAACAGAACATGACAGAAGGCTGGTTTGCTACTCAATTTCCTATCAAATCAGATCATCTTAACTAACTGAGGCGAGAATGGCTCACAAAGCCCATATTGGGACTGAGTCTGCTAGTCTAGGCGACCTATTTATGTTAATGAGAATGAAGGGGTGCAAAGGCAGGGAACCAGGAAGTTTATGACAACTTGTCAACTCTCTAAATTGGCTTCACTCTCTGAGCAATAGTCACTCAACACATGAAGCAAAATGTGTTATTAAGTCAGACCTCCTTGGATCACAAAGAAGATAGTAAGGCAACAGTGATAGAAGCAGAGAAAAAGCAATAATCAAGTGAAAAAATAATTAGGTTGCCCGAGGCAAAATATATGACAGATCCAAATGGCCCTCATTATTTCTCAGCTGGAAAATTCCAATGATTTCCTAAATTGCCTTCCCATCTTAAGTGCTTCACTATTCAAATTTATATTATAAGCCATTTCCAGGTGACAGACTAAAATTCTTCAAGTGGAAACATTGTCACTCACTTCAGTCTTCTTGGTGGAAATACTAACAACTCTTCATTGCCTAATAAGCGCTTTCTCTTTGCATTCAAATTTCTGTACAGTTTAGTCCCAAACCATGCCAATGCTTATTTCCTGGTACTTATTTTTCAATATTTTAATATTGAACATTTAAAATAAATAAAATATTTAATATTTGAATACTTTGATTTGAATATTTACTTCTTATTTCTAACAAGTGTGCCCTTCTTCAAGGACTTGCTTATTTAATTGTCCATGTGATTCTGGTGGGCGGCCAATCTGAAGACCATGAATTTTTAACAACAGGGGTGCCACATAGCCCAAGTTAGGCCAATAAGAGTCCCTTTTGTCTTTCCTGGGAGGAATGTCCCAAGAATGCAAGAACACACAGGGATCAAAATTGGTTGGAACCGAGTCGTGTGAGAAACACTTGTGATGCTCAGATGTTCAGAGAACTTGTGTCTTTCATCATTCTCAAATGATCTTCTGATCAGAAGATCTCAAATCTTCTATCTTTCCTTGGGCTCTTCTACTCAACACTTTGAGCTACCTAATATCCTTTTAAGAAAATTCTTTACACACACACACACACACTTTTAGGTTTAAGAATAGTAGTTTCTATTGTTCACAACAAAAGAATGCTAACCTAGTAGGAAAGGTCTGATAGGTGAAGATTAAGAAAAGATTAGAAAAATCCTCAGGGATTATTAGCATATGTAGAATTAATCATCAAGCTAAAATGTCATAAAATGCAATAGGACTACATTAATATTTTAAATTAGGAAATTAAGAGGCCAGAATACACAGTGGAGAGCTGATAAATAAGGTTGTTGACTGGGCCACCTGGGATACTGAGGATGAAATTCTTAGGAACTAGTAGCCATTGCAATAGATGGATAAATTAAACTGAAGTTGCTTCTCTTTGTAGGTTATATATGGACTTTCTATCTCTATAATATTAAAAAAATTAATATTTTCACTGATAGGGTATTACCTATTAGAGAAATTTTACTATGATAACTAATAAAAATTTGCATATATTCTCAAAATGATTAATGCTAAGTAGTGCTCCTCCACACCCAGTCAACATGTAAAATACAAGGGAGATAGAATGGAGATTGAAATAGACAAAGATTGCTCATAACACTGGTAGTTACTGGTATAGAAATAACAGATAGTGCCTGAATATAACTGACAAGTCCAAGGATAAGGACACCAAGGATTATTTTTTCTACAAGGCAAGAAAAAAATGTTTAAGAGTAGTTTGCTTAATTCTGAAATTCACTTGTATAATTTTATATGAAAGTCACCATGTTACATTATCCTATAGGTCAGAGAGTAGCATACACTTCATTTTATCTTCATTAAAAAGAGACAAAATTTCCATATTCATTGAATCCTATGACCCATGGGCAACATATGAGAAAATATTTACAATTACAGCTGCCATGGTAGAAAAAAATAATAACCCAATATTCATGGTGACAAGAATAAGTCTTCAAGAGCAGCTCAATTTAAATTTTTCATGTTCTTTTAAAAAAGTAGTGTGGTACCTATTTTTTTTTCAGAAAGATTATCAGGCAAAAATGACTACCTTCAAAGCATAGAACTTTATAACTTAGAAGTCTGAAATTTGTGTCACTCATTGCAAATATCTCAATCTGTTGATCATTCACAGTAAGAGAGACATTCATGTAATTCTTTAAGAATCTTAGAAACAAGATATTTGAAGCTTTCCCCCATATTTGATGGATCTGACAATCAAAAAAGAAAAAATCACTCTCTGTGGTTAATTTCATGCAACATCTATAACTCCACTAAGAGCAAATAGAGTGTGTGTGGATACAATCTCTGTATCTGTGCATTCCCTAAGGCATCCCTCTATCCCCAGGAGTCAAGAGATATGATGTCAGGATTTTCCATGTTTTTGTTCTCTAACAAGGTATATGGCTCATACTGCATTTTCAAAGAACAAAAGAAAATATATGGTGATAATCTACATATATAATATCCTTAGACAACCCCACGACTAACTTAATATGGTAGTTATAATGGATATGTGCATAAGAAATGCATCAATGTTATACCCGTTAAGGTTTTGTTCTTTTAAAAAATATATCACTTTATAGAAGTTAGATATTGGGGCTAATTGTTTTTCCTTTTTAAATAATGATTTTCAAAGTAAGTCTGCTTTCCTCATTTATGTTGAAATATCCCTGAATTACATTATTTTACTTGTGATTCCTACCAGATGAAGCTTCTCTACTTTACTTTTGGTGTTTTGCTTAGAAGAACAAAAGATTGGGAAAAGCAGATATGGCGGGGGGGGGGTGATGTCTAAGATTAAAATATGTTTTTCTGTTTAAAAATGCTCCATATCTTTTGTTTCTAGGGGAATTAGAATCCACATAAGTTTGAAGTAGGCATTACCTGCTGGATGCTTAGAATAGTATTCTGCCCCTTTCTCCTCATATTAATGTATTCCAAGACTACATAAATTTTAAAGTAGATTGAATGCTTTGACATTCTATATCCAAGGATGGTGAGCTGCCTTATTATTTTTGGAAAGGATTAATGAGAAAAAAAGCCCCTTTATTTCACTCTGTTAGAAAACTCCATGACTAAAGGTTGATAAAGTTCTAATTTTTTATATTTAGGAACTATTTTAAAATAATTCAATTTGTAAAAGATGGTATTTCCTATTGCCTCACTCAGTGCTTCCTAAGGCATATTTACCTCTGTTCTTCATTTAAAGAAGTTGTAAAACGATTAAGACTTTCAGAACTATAGAGCCAAAAATTAAATATGGAAAAAAGATGTGTAACTCTTACTCCCATAGAGATAGTTATCTCCTCAATGAGGAGACTGTAGCCTTTCTTTTCTCAATAAGACTTCTTATGGTCAAATGAAAATTATTTAACTTTTTTGTTCCTACATCTTCCTACCTACCCAATTTGGTAGAATTTCCTTTGATAAATATTCAGAGCATCGAACCCTGAGTTCCACTTAGAGTTAGCAAGATGTTAGGATGTCATTGCAGGAACATACGAAGTCAAAATGTCTTTATCCAGTGTTCTCTTCTTTACAACCTATGTAGGAGAATGTGACAGCTTCATTTATTCAAGATAAACTGGAAAGTCTATCAGAGTACAAGTGTGAGGGATGCAACACTGAGGAGAACAAGGACACTTTCTAATCAGTGAAGGTTTTTTCTTGCCTGTGTCTTGGTGAGGTAGCTTTGCACCCCCCCACCCATTATTGGATGGGAAGTTTGCCTTTACTCCAAGGCCATTTAAAGAAACACAGGTGACTTCTTTGCATTTTCCTTCCCTTCCTTAGGATTTAATGAACTTGGGGTAAAGTTTATAAAACCCTGAATATCTGGGAAGAGATTTGCTTGGGTACACTATGAAGTACCTGATGACAATCTGTTTTTTCCTATTTGTGAGAATCAGTGATTTTTTGAACTTGTCCTTTTGCATTTACGTTTCAATGCTTTAGTGTGATTTAGCAAGAGATGTTTGGGCAAGATCTTTAAGAGACTTAGCGGAAGTTGAATTTCATACCATATGCAAGGAAGATTAGCATTCCAATCCATGCTTTAAGGGAGAATCATGGAGTTATTATAGGGTTTGCTAAGTATCACAGTTGACACAGCAGAGAAATCTTGCACTTTTGGCTTCCTGCCATGTCCTGTGAATAAGGAAGTATTTCATGGTTATTTACAGGACTTTTTCCTTTGAGAAATTTTATTCTAGTTCACCTTAACTTATTAATGATTCATGGGGTGATATTTTGGGCTAAATGATGATGGAGGAGCAATATTAGCTGTGAGGCTAGCAAAATCCGCTACACACTCTTCCATCATTTCACCCTTTTTGAACTTTGCTGTCAAAAAATCCACTCAAGACACTGCCTTTCTTTTATCTCTTCCATCCATTCCCATGAGTACTTTTTCCTATTAAGGTCATCTGGTAAAAGGACTGCATTTACTATTCATGTGCACTTTTGCACATGAATGTCATTTGCACTTTACAAGGTACTGTGTTTTTATTAAGTACCAGTCCATCAAATGCCTTGAAGTTCATCTCTTTTTCTACTCCCTACTGGCAGTTGGCTTCAACTTAGAGGGTTGAAATGGACCCACTCAGCATTCCTGGCTCAAGTATCTTAGACTAGATGGCAAAAGTAGTTTAGCTGCCAAGACCCTTTGGCCACATCGTCAGAACAGCATGTAATTATCTACTTAAGAGCTACCCCAGGGTATGTTGAAACCATCATTTCTAAATGTGGACTTATAATTATCTCGGTAGATAGGTGTTTATTTATTGAGTCTTAGCCCTTTAGAATTTGAGGTGACTATGCAAGTGAAATACTTTGAAGTTAATCCCAGCCAATTTCCTGAGACTTTATTTCTCTGAATAATAGAAGCACAGACTTGTTTAAAGACTGTGCATAGAGTCCAGCAGATAAGGAAGTTGTACAGATAGTCTTTAGCATGCATAGTGTAAAAACAAAGTGGGAATTCTTGGTTTATGGAAACTAAACACAAACTACCATTTTGCATATTGTTACTATGATCCTGAGTTGGACTGGTGCTAGCCCAAATTTAATATAAGAAGAGCATTTTCCCATCAAACTCTTGACTACTTTGGGACTTTTGTTGAATTCAGTAGCACCAGTTTAACCTACCAAATACCAATAGAAATTACAAACAAACATACAAAAACTCTGTGTAACATTTGTGTCAGAGTGATTTAACTAGTTTGTATGATAAATTCTCACTGCTTATATGTTGAATGGGTGAGAGTAGGTAATAGAAGGAAGAGGGTTACACTATCAAATTATTACACACAAAAGCAACTTTTTTTCAACATCACCTTGATTTATTTTCCTAGTATTTTTTTCCCTCAGATGGAAAAATAATTTCATCAAGAAAACAAATGTTTCTGCCAAAGTGAAGGAATTTCATGTTTTAATGCTTTCGTTTAAAAAAAAAATCGACATTAAACTAGGGCATGCTCTGCCTCCTCCCCCCACCCACCCCACCATTTTGTTGACTACATTTTTTTTTAAATCCATTGGCAGAAAACAAGATATTTTTCTCAAATAGAGTGATTATATTTTATTGCTGCTTGGTTTAGTAGATATTTTTCTCAATTGGGAAAAATATTCTAGGTGAAAAAATGTACTTAACGAGAAGTAGTTTACATGGTCATAACATTTAAATTGCTGCCAAAAGAAAAAAATGTAAAAAAAAAAAGTAAATGTAAAATATCACATAACTTCAAAAAACTTACCTCAATTGCCTATCATTTATCATGTGCTATAAGTCAACTTCCTAAATAAGATTACAGTCCTTTATTATAAGCCTCTAGTGATACTATGGTATACATTTAAAAAATGCTACTACAAAAATTTTCTTTTCTTTTTGTTTTTGCCTACTGTGTACTTAGCTATAGATAATTTTTGAATAAAAAGCCTACAGTGGTATAAATGCAATAGTTAAGTGATCCTGTTTGCTGATGTCCTTTTCATGTTCCACGGAGGTGGCATCTTTAATCCAGCATCTTCTCCTGTTTCTTGCCTTCCTTTTTCTTCTTCTTAGATTCTGCTACAATTAAAAAGAAAGAGAAAGAGAAAAATAAGTGTTAAGTTCTAAGCTGCAGGGAGGAAATAGCCACTTTTCTTATAATTGGCCAGGAACAAAAAGATTAGATGGATAGGCAAGTTGCTTGCTATTTGGCAGTTCTGTTGGTAAGTTGAGAAAAAAACTGTGTGTGTGTGTGTGTGTGTGTGTGTGTGTGAGAGAGAGAGAGAGAGAGAGAGAGAGTATGTTTGTCTGTCTGCTTTTGCCAAGAGAGTGCCTATGAGAGTAGGCAGGAGGAATACAGCCTACCTGTGTGAATACCAATAAATGCCTGGTATCTTACTGGTTGCCTTCATTTGATGTGTAAAATATTGTCTTGGGGTCCTACTTAGAGCAGAGCTACAGCAGGCATTCCTTAGAGAGCTACTCAGGTCACTGCTCAGTGGAGAGCTACAAGAGCTCTGCTTGGCCCCTCACTTCCCACATTCCCATTCCATGGAACTGCTTATTAGCATATTTTCTGAGCAAACAATTTCAAAGTGCTTCCACTCTGGGTCTGCCTCTGCTTATATATTTGGGCAGCTATTTATCTTGGGAGGACTGGTTATGAACCACATGCATTCTGTTTGGAGCTTTACCTAGATGGACTCCTAGTCTTGGGTGAAACAAATGGAATATGCCAACCTGGACTAAACTAGATAAATAAATCACTGAGGATTTAAGTCAAAAGACTCCATCCTTTTCCATTCAATCATCTTGCTGCCTCTACTTTCCTAACAAGAGAACGAAATATAGAATAGGACACATCTCATTTGGCTCCAAAGATGACAATGATCAGAATCGCTGGGCTGGCAAGTAAGAGAATATTGTTAAATATTTCTAACCACTTCCTTCATTTGGTTGATAAGAGTGGTAGAAACATACTGGTTAAGTACAGGCTCTGGAGCCAGACTGCCAAAGTTTTAATCCTGCCTGCATCACTAAGTTACTAGGAGACTTTGGGAAAGCTAATTAATGTATTTGTGTCTCATATTACTCACTTTTAAGTGGGCATATGAATAGTACCCTATCATATCATAGTAACCATACAGTTACTTCCAAATAAAATGAGTTCTACAAAATCCACTGAGAACAGAATGTGATACAATAGAATGTACTTAAGAAAGGTTATCAGTTATCATTAATGTGATAACAGGCAAATAACAAGAGGTCATTAATCTCTATAATTAAAATTCTTTATCATCACCAAGACATATTGACTGAGCAGGTCAACTAATGTGCTAAGCAACAGAGGATCACTGGGACAAGAACAATGACCAACAAGGATTAGGGCATTTCTTGTGGGAGCACTGCGCCTGTGTCCAAGAGGGCCCTAAGACCTGTGATGAGAGAAGACGTGATATGATGCCAATCAGAAATGTTGTATTAATACATTCCCAGCTCATTCTCAAACAGAGCTGGAAACTTTTCCATTCTTATATACTATTATCATTAACTCTTACAGTAGGTCCCAAAGTCCATTACACACTAGGCAAAGTAGTATTTCTCTTTACTGACCTTGTCCTAAGCTTCCTTTACTCAAGTTTTGAGGGTGTACCATATGTAATTGGGTCAGCAGTTTCTAAGCTTCTGCAAAATTGTCGTCCCCAAATTTATTCATTCTGTTCATGCCTATCCTCAGCTTTCCTCATTTCTATACTGAAAGATTTAATCTTGTTTTTATAAATGTCTCTTTCTTTCAACCTACGAAAGGATAACACAGAATTTCCAAATCAAAGATACCTGTAAGGTCAAAGAAAGTATTCTGTTTAGTTTCTCAACAAATAGTCAGTATCTGAACATTTCATAATTCCCAGACTTTGGTTGACATTTTAAGCAACAGCTGTATATTAGGATGGTGTCCTCAGGGAACAATCCAGGAGGTCAACTGAGACCTACCTCTGGCTTCTCTTGTCTCAGTTTCCTCATTTCCCTTATGGGGGAACCCTCAGTAATTTGTAACCCTTTAGATCTCCAGTAGTGCAAATGTTTGTGGCAGTAATTTTCTTGTTTTGACTACCATGTCCCTATTTCATATGTAAGTCTGAGTAGATGCCATACTAATCAGGGTTTTGTATCCCTTTATTTCATAAAAATTAAAGTTATTCTGAATATCGGACACTATTTTATCTACCAAATGTAGGTTGTCCATTTCAAGGCATACTTTAGGAATGGGAATCTTTCCCCAAATTCTTCTTGATAAAGGTAAGAATACACCCTCTCTCTGTCACTTAAGCCTGACATTTATTCTTTATTTATTAATTGACAGCATTCCAAATACCAGGAAATCAACCACTGGCCTATTAATCTGCCCAATACCAATCAACTGAGTTTCCTGACACTACCAGCCAGTCATCACAGCATTGCACAGACACACTGCAGGCCTTGAGTCTACTCTGGGTTCAGTCTAAATAGAAATATGGGGAGTCTTCAGTAAACAGCAATGGAAAGAGGGAAGAATTTGCATTTGTAATAGGGTCGATTTGATTTCTCACATAAAAAATGTCTGAATTTTTGCAAATAAAATCAGGTCAGTAATATTGCTTCCAATCTAAAGCAGTTTTTTGCTGACTTTTATATGCATTTAACTGACAGAATAAATGAACTTTGTCACTGCTTCTCTCTATGGCTTCAAAAATATAACAACCTCTCAATCTTTACCTAGTATACATGAAGCATTTAAAAGAGTATTTGAAATCTATGCTCTAGAAAGAACCTGGACCAACTCCGTTATGTAACAGATGAAGAAAGAGAAACATTCAGATCACCTCCCTTTACTTCAATCTTCATACTTACACTTATTTAGATTACCCGAGAACATCCTTTTTTCTCTCTCTCTCTAGTCTTTGGCCTTCGAACCCACTCTTCATTCCATCAACCCCACACTTTCACTACTACCTTTGTCTTGGTAGTGCCTCCCATCCTTCAAGTACCAGCTTTGACATCACTCCTTGTTTGTTGACCTCTCCATTTGAGTTAGCTTTTTCCCTTTACTTCTCTTATGAGAACCCCTATCTCTACTATTGTAATTGCCACCAAAGTATAAGCTGTGAATCTCTACTCAGCGTTGTACCTCCAGCCCATAACACAGTGCCTTGTGCATAATAGCTGATGAGTAAATCTTTAGCGAAATAAATGGATCCGTAACATGATAAGAACACATCTCGCCCATCTTCCTTACAGAGGTTCCTTGAACCCTCTTTGCTTCTTTTCATCTCAGCCTTTACACATTATGTTCTCTCTGCCTGCCTGAGAGTTTTTCCTCCTGCTATCTCAACTTTGCTCAACAAACACCTACCCATCCTTAAGATCTTAGGCTCAATTTGACTTCCCCAGGGAAGCCCTCCCAGAACTCCCAGACTAAGCAAGTTCCACTCACAGACATTCCCATTGTGCCTCTCATTGTATTTTCCAAAATTAGAATTGAACTTTAATTTTGTTCCTGATTATTTAATATACATCTTCCCCTTCCTACGAGGGTGGAGACCATAACTGTCTTTTGCATCTGTATTTTCAGTGCCTGATACATGACAAGTGCTCATGAAATACTTGTTGCATGCAGAATAGGTAAATGAACACTTGAATGGGAATAAAAAGAGTTAACTATTACTGTATGGAAAAGTAGTATCTCTCAAGGAAAGTAAGGAGTGTAAATTCAATCAGAATCTTGCCATATTTAAGTCTACCTTTAAAAACGAAAATTTTATGAAGAAGAAAATTACCAACATACATACATGAAATTTATCCAGATTTCTTAACAATTGTTCTTATCTTTAAAATAGAGGCCTAAATGAACTCTGTAGGTAAAACTAATGTCCCATTTTAGTGGCCTTTCAAGGTTACAGTGAGAGAAATGTTTACAATGAGCATGAGATTACAAATTGGCCTGGTGCTATCACTGGGCATAACCAAGTGCTTTGTGTTGAAGTCACAGAGCAGCTACTCTGGAAAGTTTTGAGCACAACAGGATCCCCACCCCGATGTGAAACAGCAGGGCACCTTAGTTCACACTGAACAGAACAGAACTAGGGAAGGAAGTATACACATGCCACACATCAAATAACGCCCCAGGCTACAGGTTCCTCTTCCCCACCTGGATTGAGACTGCAAAGCAGAAATGGATGCAAACAGAAAAGGAGCCACTGTCAAAATGTGACAGCAAAGGGCACCTGCCTGAGAGGTGCCTTGTTCTGTTCCTACCAGGACATCACTACACTGTAATCTTACAGCTGTGCCTTTGGTATGTTTTAACTTCCCTGGTTTGCAAACATTCATCTTTTCTTTGGCCCATTTTTGAGTTGATAGAGGATAGTATTCTTTATTATTGGGATATAAAGATGAGAGAGGATGGTAAATGTGAAAAACTTTGTATTATTTGAATAGAAACAGATTGTTTTGTTTAAGATAGGTTTAAAAGTGTTTGGAAAGTTCTAAGACTTCCCTAAGAAAAAATACCCTGGAAAAGATTCAGGCTTCTATCTAGAAAACTCAAAATTTAGCCAAGAAAATTCTTTCCATGCATGGTAACTACTGATAGGAAAGAAGACAGGCAGTGAGAAGAGAGTAGGAATTAATATGAGCCATGCTATGATAGGTTCTGAGCCTGTTTTTTTATATTGTGAATAAAAATAAATCTTGATGAACACTAAAGTAGTGAGTGGCACCAGAGTCTTTTGGTTCAGTGAGACAATGAAGAAACAATGAAGTTTTATTAGGATCATACTGAGAACAAAGTTCTAACCTAAAGAATTGGTTCAAATTGATGCCTGCTACTTACGAGCTCTGTGATGTTGGGCAAATCCCAACATCTGTTGGGATTTGGGCGGATTATTCCGCCTCTGTTTCCCATGAACTGGGGATAATGAAATCTATACCCTCCTCAGAGGGCCATTGTGAGTATCATGTGAGATTGATACCACCACTGTTCAACGAAACATTCGTTTCTTCATTCAGCAAATATGCAGTCCATATCTGCTATCTATCAGGTACTGTCCTAGATGTATAAAGGTGAACAAGACAAAATTCTGCCCTTACAGAGCTGACATTTCAAGTAATTGTTTTGAGATTGTCAGTGGGAGACTCTTCCAAAATTGTAACGTGTTCTAAAAGCATATATTTATACTAAATATCATGAGTATGTGGCAGCTATTGTTATGGTTTCAAGGTCTACTTTCTTCTTGCTAATTTCCTACATTCCAGAGGCATGTGATGTAAAACCGTGGTCCCCAACCCTCAGGGCGCAGACTGGTACCATCTGTGGCCTGTTAGGAACCCAGGCTGCCCAGCAGGAGGTGAGCGGCCCCACTCATCTGTATTTACAACCATTCCCCATCTCCCCCAGGCTCACATCACTGCATAAGCTCCACCTCCTGATATCAGCGGTGGCATTAGATTCTCACAGGAGTGGGAACCCTGCTGTAAACTGCGCATGCGAGGGATCTAGGTTGTGCGTTCCTAATGAGAATATAATGCCTGATGATCTAAGGGGGAGCTGAGGTGGTGATGCTAGCACCGGGGAGCGGCTGCAAATACAGATTATAATTAGCAGAGAGGTTTGACTGCACAATAAACGTACTGTGCATGAGTCATCCCCAAACCATCTCCCCACCCCCATCCCCGGTCCCTGGAAAAACTGTCTTCCGTGAAACCAGTCCTTGGTGCCAAAAAGGTCAGGGACTGCTGATATAAAAGATTGAGCATCCACTGGGGGAATGATTACTAGGGAGAAAAAGTATACCTATAGTATTAATAGATTTAGCCTGCTGAGTGGAGAGACCTTATTCCTGAGTTATTTCATTCTTCTTGAAAAATATTAATTACTTTTCTGATTTTAAAAGTATTACAGGCTCATATGGAAAATAAATATCTACATATATTAATGGAAATTAATCATAATTTCACAATATAGAAACAATGCTTTTAATAGTGGGTTCTATTTATATTCTCTTTCTACAACTTTACATAGGAATATATTGAGAATTAATATGGTATTTTATGCTAAAAATTCAATTGAATCTATTGTCTATGCCACTGAGTGTACTTTGAAACATAACCGAGTATTATTCCTTTATGTCATTCTATTCCATATTTTTTGTAACCTTTCCTCTTATGTAGGTCAGTTGAATTGTTCTAACTTTTTGTTATAAATAATGAAGCAGTGCTGTTTTTGTTCACAAATCATCATTGTATATATAGGTTTTGCCTTAGTATAGATTATTATTAAATAGAAGAGGATTTGCCAAATGAAAGGTCAGGATTTTTTTATTATTTCAGAATATTACAGGGGTACAAATGTTTAGGTTACATATATTACCTTTGCCCTACTCGAGTCAGAGCTACAAGCATGTCCATCCCCCAGACGGTGCACACTGCACCCATTAGGTGTGTACATACCCATCTCCTCCTCCACCCTCCCACCTGCCTGACACCCTATGAATGTTACTACCTACGTGTTGATCAATAAGAACCAATTTGCTGGTGAGTACATGGTGCTTGTTTTTCGATTCTTATGATACTTCACTTAGTAGAATGGGCTCCGGCTCTATCCAGGATAATACAAGAGGTGCTATATCACCATTGTTTTTTGTGGCTGAGTAATACTCCATGGTATACAATACCACATTTTATTAATCCACTCAAGTATTGATGGGCACTTGGGTTGTTTCCACATCTTTGCAGTTGTGAATTGTGCTGCTATAAACATTCAGGTGCAGATGTCTCTTTTATAGAATGTCTTTTTTTCCTTTGGGTAGATGTCCAGTAATGGGATTGCTGGATCAAATGGCAGATCTATTTTTAGCTGCTCTAAATGAGGACATTTTTAAAGCTCTAGATATGTATTGGCAAATTTATTTCTTGAAAGGAAGTACTAATTTAAATTTTTATCAGTAATTTACATGAGAATCTATCACAGCAAACTTACTCTCAAAAGGCAAATAATCAAACAACGTGCATCATCTTTTTTCCATCTTTTCATTTTACGAACAGGATTGCCACGTAGTTGGTAAAAGTAAACATCTACTCCCATTCTCAGCATTAAGAAAATCTGGGAGAAATATGGTTGAGACAAAGACATCAATTTAAAATTTTTTCAAAGACCTTGAAGGGAGATTTTTTCCCAAGAAGTAGAAGGGTTGAGAATTCTGGAATAAGCTTATCTCATTCTCTTAGTAAAAGGTATTGCTTTGATTACTTATTTTTAGATGGTCTGTTGCTGTGTATACAGAAAAACTAAAAACAAAATTAGGAGATCAAATGATTGAGGCTTAAGGGGATCCCAGATTTTAACTAAAGTGGGTCAGTCTCTGCTTGCTGCTAACTTAAAGTAACTTTGGGTCATTAAAGCAATGGGAAGAAATATTGATTAGAATAGTAATATGAGATTTGCTCCTTCTAAGAGGTAGAATTTATATTAGAAGGAGGCTAAAAACACTCAGAAATGCACATTGCAGATTCAGAGGTCAAAGAAGCCAGCAGATCAGGAACAGCTGGAGGCATGCCGTAGAGATAACTCAAAGTTCACTTTTGGAGACTTGTTTAATAAATCACAAGAACTCATTAAAAGAAAAGGATTATATCAATGTCAAACAGTACTATCACAACGTAAATATGTCCAAAAGCCTGGATATCACCAAGATCCTTTTAATGCTTTGTGAACCTATTTAAAAGTAACTCACTTGTGCATAAGAATTAGCTGCCTAGATACCTAGAAATACCCAATCCCTCAACCCAAGCCAGCTGTACCTCAGAACTGATAATAAGGTTTGTCAAATTGTGAAATGTACAACTCAGTGATCTAGGTATTAGAATCCAGGTACTAGTTGGCTAGGCTTCCTAACATGGCACCATTCATTCAATTTCCAAGTATTTCCATTTAAACTGGAGTAGCATATATTCCGTGCACAACACAAGAAGACATTTCTACTTAAAAATCCAAAGTATAATCTTTTAAAAAAATTTGCTCAAAATATTAACAGATATAGTTCAGTCCAATACTTATGTAATAATTTTGTTGTCTCTTCTTTGACTTAATTATGGCACCACTTGCTTCATTTCATCTTTTATGGACTCGATGCATTGACATCATGCACAGAATTCATATACACATACGTGCACACACAGAACCTCCCCTCAGTGCTACCCACGTGCTAGTACTTCTCTGTCTCCATACCTGTTCTTTCCCTCACTGTCCACTGTCCTTTTCACTCTCCAACTCTCTATTTCATAGCAATACCTCCTGCTAGTGCTTAACTATCTGCCCTTCTGCACTCATTTGCTTTCTGACGCCAAATATATGTGAATAAAAGACTGTGTACATCTGTGTCTAGACGTAGACTAAACACGTCTGGACCCTTTCAGGAACGTCTGTTTTGCCCCCATTCATTTGCGGGGTGGTTCAGCATTTAACTGCATGTCCTCAAAATAGGGAGTTCAGCTGTAAAAGCACTAGTGAATAAAGTTGATTTAAGTGAAGATTTAGTGGAGGAAAGGAGGAAATTATTTCATCAACCACACAGAGAAAAATTAATAGAAGTCCCAAATATATCAGTTATTTTTCAAAGCAACTCACCCAGCATCAGTAGACTAATCCCTCTCCCTTCATGCAAACACTCCTCCCTGCCATCTTTTGAGCCTCTTTCCCCTCCTGTCTCTCCATTTCCCCTTCTTTCAGGGAACTGGACACACATGAGTGTGTTGGGGTCACTTACTGATCTGCCCTCTATATATACATATGTGAGTATGTATATATATATATATACACACACACATACATATATATGTATACTAGGTACTCCTATTTTTAGCTCAACACATCTGTGTCACCTCTATTTATTAGCTACACCTATTTAGACACACACACACACACACACACAGAAAGCCATAGATGGGAAATTAATACTTGGGTTTCTTCTTTTCAGCAAAAGCTTCTGCCCTTCCTCAACCTGTAGGCCACTCTCAAGATCTTGCACTTCTTGACTATGACGTCCCCACACCACACAGATTCACTGAATTCTTCCACTCCCAAACACGAAAGAACAATTATCTCCAGGACTTTCAAATGTTTAAGAGCTTATTCCTGCAGTAATTAGGGCACAGGTAGAAAATATGCCTTAGTATTTATATCATTAGCTTTTGTCAGAACTGAAATATATTATTACAATCAGTAATAAGTAATTCACACTTAACACATCATTATTTTCTATTATATCTGATGTTTACTTTAATATAATATGACCATGCTACTGGGAAATCAAATTATGATTTATGGAAAAGGAGGACAGCTTGAACTCTAGAATATTTAAAATTTCAGTAGATACACCTTTATAAATCTTTCTTGTTTGCTCCTGAGTGAATTTTTTTTTTTGCTTCAAAAAAGACAGAGATAGAGACAAAGACAGAGACAGAGATAGAGATAGAATCAATGGGTTAAAATGTGTCTCTCTTAAATATTCATGCTGAAGTCCTATCCGCATACTTCAGAGTGTGAACATATTTGGAGGTAAAGTCTTTACAAAGACAATTAAGTTAAAATGCACTCATTAAAGTGGGCCCTAATCCAGTCTGACTGGTGTTCTTACAGAAAGAGGAAATTTGAACACAGGCACATACAGTGAGGACATAAGGAGAAGACAACCCTCTATAAGCCAAGGAGAGAGGCCTCACAAGACAACAACCCTGCCCACACCTTGATCTTGGACTTCTAGCCTCCTGAGCTGTGAGAAAATAAGTTTCTGTGTTTAAGCTACTGAATCTGTGGTACTTTGGTCAGGGCATCCCTAACAAACTAATACATCCATGAATTAGATTGCAGTCTCTATTTCACTTTTGTAGATTTTTCAGAGTATCCTCATCAGCTATAGAAGTGTAAAATGCATGTGAGTTTTTTGTTATTTTTTCATTTGTCCTCCAGAATTAAAGAAAAGTTTTAAATTTTAAATCATTTAATGATGTGACTTTGGTACTAAGTAATGTAGGATTTTACATATCCTAATGGTTTCACAAATGCTTATTGCATTAATCCTTCCACACACCTCCACACCTGTCCTCCCAGTCCTAAGCAGGTGAGCTAGGTTTCCCCACCATGTGATTCCCACCACCTGATGCTTCCTCCCGCCCCCACAGGCCCAG
>VBSM01003176.1:9433827-9461277 GCA_008086735.1 Cheirogaleus medius | reverse complement strand
ACTGAAACAGGATCCGCACCTCTCACCACTCACAAAAATTAATTCATGATGGATAAGAGACTTCAACCTAAGGCATGCAACTATAAGAATTCTAGAAGAAAATGTTAGAAAAACTCTTATAGACATCAGCCTGGCAAATAATTTATGAAGAAGATCCCAAAAGCAGTCACAGCAACAACAAAAATAAATAAATGGGACCTGATCAAATTCTCCACATGTTTTCAACAGCAGTCTTCATAGCAGCTTAATTTATTATTCTTGTGCATCTGGGTGAAGATCCGAAAATAATATTTTCTATTTTCTGTAGAATGAAAATGATTTCAAAAGCCTCGCAAGAGAGAGTGCTGTGAATGCGTTAACCTGCGGTAAATATCTAGGCCGTGCCTCCTACGTGCATGGGCGGTAGGACACCAAGAAGATGTGCACCTGCTGCTTGCCTTTCGGATTCCTGATGAGCTCTTCCTCAAATACCATTTACTACTCTAGAAAAAGCCTTTATTTTTTCTTTTCACGGCTTCTGTGCTCTGAGCAACAGCCAGCCTGCTCTAATTTCCCTGTAGGTTCCCAGAGGCTTTGCATCAGTGCTGAACTGGGTGGAGTCACTGGGACAGTGCCAAGTATTCCCACCGGCAGTGCCTGTTACCAGGACAGCCATAGCTTGGATGCTGGCGCAGGACCAGAGTCACTATGAATCTCACAGCGGAGAGAAGACAATCCTGAATCTAGCACAGGGTCTAGCCCAGGAAGTCAATGGGTATAGCAGGGTCCTTTGCACTGCTCTTTCTTACTCTCAAGGAATGTAGCCCCATGAAAGGACCCCAGCTTCAGAAATGCAGCACCAAAATGTATCACTTGATTTCAATGCAATTATTATACAATGACAAGGTTGGGCCAGAGATTATCTGATAGGACTCAATCACAAATGACCCCAAATATGTTTGTATGAATGTTTTAGGATTATCATGGAAACAAAAAACAATTTATTCATTTCTTTTTCAATACTAAAAGAGATGCTTCAGGGTGCCCTCAGTTTGGGAAGCACTGGTGTAATAGAAAACAACTCTGGAAAGGGACTGCCCTGATTTCAAGTTCAAGTCTGACCTTGTGCAAGTTGCAACCTTAGTGTCCTAGTTTGCAAAATGTGAATAAAACTCCTTTAGGCTGCTGTGAGGATGCAGTGAGACAATGCATTCTAAGGGATTAGTATAATGTCTATCATATCATAAATAATAGACTACTTTTACAATGCTTAATAAATGACAATAGCTACATCTTTAAACACAAGTAGAAATCCTCAATTCAGAAGTTAGAAGGGGAAAATACAAAAGCTTCAGGGGGTAAAAGAAAAAAGTGGGTTCCTCAACCCAGTAACTGATTAGTGTGAACATTGTTCTATTATGCAGCCTTCCTTAATACTAATTATTATATAGCTGTTTTGTGTGTGCACAGCTAATGAGCCTCAGAGCTTGGAATTTACCCACGGAGATGAAAGCAGACACACAGTGTGAAGTAAGCCCTACAAATATTTATAGTTCCTAGTTCTCACATCTGCCCTGGCAATTAGGACCAAAAATTCCTTAATAAGGATGGGAGTAAAACACCCACATGACTTGTATTCCAGGTGAGCTCCTTGTGCTTTCACAGTGATTTCTCTGTATGTTTTTGAAGCCAATGAATGAATGATGAGTCCTAGTGAGCCAGACCAAGACAATTTCGTTGGATACATCATTCGTTCATTCATTCAAGTCAGTATTCTTCATTGAGTTTCTCTCATGGACTAGGGACTATGAGATTTAGTAATTTTCAAAGGTGACTAAGACGTGACTTGCAAAGTTTCCCTGTTAGGAGAGGCAGCACGGCATAATGAAAGCCTTATCAGAGGAGTGACCCCTCTTACAGAAGGCAGTGACTTAATGCTTGGGAGGGGATTCTGGCAAGTTTTAACACTGATCTCTTTTCTAGTCCTTGAGCAAAACAAGCTCTTTTCAGTCTCAGGGACTTTGGACCTCATTCATTTGGAACACTAGTATGGCTAGCCCCTTCTCTCTCTCTAAGACCAAGTTCAAAAGTTAACTTCTCAAAGATGCTTTCCCTAGTCACTCTGTCTAACCTCCTCTCTCCAAATCACTCTATCACTTGACTTTGTTTAGTTTTTCAAGTTGCTTATTCCAATATGTACTTACCATTTTAATTATTATTTATTTCTTTTGGTCTTTATTGTCAACCTTCCACCACTCCCACAGGAACATAGCAGCAAGAGGGAAGGAAACGTGTTTGTCTAATATCACTAGCACTTAGCATACTGTGTGCTCCATTGCAGGCTCTTAACAGATTTTATAAATAAATGGATGATTTAGAAATGATGCCAAAGGACTCTCCACTTCTCTTTTCCATAGCATTTGTCACTTTGTGTGGTACATTGGGATTTATCCCTCTGCTTCTCCTAATGCACTCACTATGAGACCATTAAGGTCACTCACTTATCCCTAGTGCTAACTCTAGCATATAACACCTGCTCAGTAAATATTTGTTGAATGAACAAGCTAAGTTTTACAGAAAGAGCAAGAATATATGAAGAATAAAAGAAGAAAAATAGTTCCAGGTTTCAAGGACTACTGGTGCAGAGAAAAGGACACATAAGAAATCTCAGCCCACTTGGCTGTCTGGGAGTTTGGTGTATCTGGGGCGGAGCCTACGAGCAATGTCTAGAGCAAGGGTCAGTCGAGAGCCTAGTCAGGATAGTACATGAGCAAGACAACCCACTAAGGAGTCAGGACGGCTCTGAAATTCACTACCTTTCCTGGATAAGCAATGTACATAAGCTGCATGGTGTGTACCACAAGAGATCTAGAGTCAGACTGCCTTGCATTCAAGTCCTGGCCCCCTGCTTATTAGCTGTGTTACCTATACTAGGCATCTAACTTGTCTAATGCCTCAGTTTCCTCATATAAAAATTAGGGATGATAATAATAACTATTTCATAGAGTTTTTGTGAATATTAAATGATACCATGTGTGAGCAATGTCCTAAACTTTACTCAAAACACACTGGGCTCTCAACAAACATGAACTATAATTACTATTATTGTAATCACCATAATTCTTTTGCCTGAAAAGGTTCTGAAAGTAATACTCACTTTAAGAAATTCATTTGGAAGGAAGGAAATAGTCTTAAAAATACTGCATAATTACCAAGCATTTTTACCTGTAGTACTTCATTTTGTCTTTGCAAAGATGCTAAGATGTATTCATTGTCAACTCTAATTTAGAAAAGACAAAACGGGTTTAGTTCTAATAAGAAAAGGGCAGAATTAGATCTTCCCACTTCAAGTTCAGTATCATGGATACAAAATAAAATATAGGTGTTAAAAGACATTTCCACAAGCAGAATAAAAAAGAAAGCAAGCTCTTGAGACCAAACTGAGTAGGAATGTTTCTCTCTGATCAAGAAGAACAGAATTCCCACAAGGCACCCCTTGCTGCCTCTTCTGGTCAAATGCAAGGGCGGTAATCAGCAACCTTGTCAGGGGGTCTCTGTGGGGAGGGAGCCGGTCTTGGACTACCCTGTGGTGGGATTCTGCCCCTTCACCTCTCTCAACACAGTTAAAAGTCTCCCAGCCTCGCAAAGCCCATCCACACAGTGTTGCCATGCTCATGCCTAAAGGATGTCAGCGCCCAGAACACAGAAAGAAATGTTGGGGAACTTCTTTTATCTTTGAAAGAACTAACAAAAGAATCCATTTAGTAGGGGAGAGAATTGAGAATGCTGGGAATATCACTTTACTGACCCCATTTTCCCATTTAATAATCAGCTGCCAAAAGCTGTGTCCTGCACACAGTTGAGTCTTGCACTTCAACAGTTGCCGTCCTTTTGATCTTTAAAGATGAATTGTCAAACTTAAGAGAGAGCCTAGGCAACTTTCCAAAAAAGAGCAGCAAGACGGCAAAACTTTTCGAAATAGCTGGGAAGAAAGAAAAGGAATTGGGGTTATCATGAGGGGGGAAACTTAACAAGGGTCTGGTAAAAGCAGAGTATAGATGGATATGCACAGCAGGAGGGACTGACATTCCCTCCCTTAAACTCCTGTAGCACAGACATCCCTCTGTGTGTTTCCACCTCTGCCTGTCCCAGAAATCATGTGAGAATGTCCCTCGTACAGACAAACTTTTAGATAAATGTGAAAACCATGCTGGCTTATCAGCACCAAAAGGAGCTTGGCATAGCTCTTATTTAGGCATCTTATTTAAAAAGCAACAACTGATATTTGACAGGTGAACAATAAGCCAAGATCCTAGAATGTTCCAAGATGATCATTAATTAGGCAATGTGACCTGTGGCCCCAAGGAAAATCTCAGCTCATGCTGGGCCTCCCACACAGGCCCCAGCTTCAGCCAAGTCCAGCAACTCCCAGAAGCCTGCTCCATGGGGCTGCACCCCCGCACACAGATGGGACTGCTACAGCGCCCCCACAGATGGGCCCATCCTGGCAGCACCACCTGTCCTGGCCGTCTTCTAATTCCGCAGTGTGCCCATCCTCTAAGGACACCACTGAGAAACATTCATGGCTTGGGGCAGAGTTATTTGCCCTCTGAAGAATTCTCTGCTCTGACATTTTATACAGTGCTAGCGGCAGAGACTGACTCTCATTTCCCCTTTCTTCATGGTTCAAAGAACAATTATCCCTGAGGAAAAAAAAAGAAAAAAAGAAAAAGACTGGTAGCTCCAAGGAGGAAAGACCTAACTCTCTCCACAGTGGGGTAGTCACTGTCCCAACATAAGATTACTCTTGGCAACTTTTCCTCCAGGGAGTAGCACCAATGCCTCGTCCAGCTCCCCAGGAGAGAGGGGCAAGTCCGATGCTACTCTCCATCCCATACCGAGATTCCTGCACACTCGGCGGCAGATTAGCTCACTACATACCAATTCAAGACCCTTTCAGCTTCCTTCTTGTGTCTAGAGGTGGAGTCTGGGAAGTCAAAGACACATTTCCCAGACTCCCTTGCAGCAGGATCCTTCTATGAGACTTAGTTTCAATCAAGCAATCACACCTAAAAGAGACAGGGAGGTAGAAGTGACAGACTAGAAATAGGTGCCAAATTTGAGGAGAATGACTATTTCCACAAGAAAGGAGACGGAAGTGTCTGGTTTGGGGGGGATATCTGTGGTGGTGTTTCCAGTGTTTGATTTTTAGCATTTTATATGCTGAGCAGTGGGCAATTTCGGCAGAAGGATTTCTGCCAGATGAGTAACATGTGTGATTAGATATTTCTCCTGGATCTGTTGCCTTTGGCTGCATTATTCCTGGCCTTGCAGCATCCAAACCAGATCCTCTGGCCTCCTGGAGATTCCTTTGAACTATATAATACCTTGAATACAACTCTCTGGTTAACTAGCTAGAGTGGATCTTGCTGCATCTAAACACCCTGAAAGATACTTGGTTTTAATTAATTAAATGAATCTTACTTAATTAAACTCTTAATCTCTTTTCCTAAGAAATTAAAATCACGAGTGTCCAACACATTTGTTCACCAGTTTATTCCTGCTAGACTCTGGTCATCGTCAAGCAAATTCCAGTTACCATCTTTTGGTCAAGCAATGGTCCTTCCCCAGAGTAATACTGCCTCCATCCTACGTTCCAAATATGCATCCTTCAATTCTTATGTCTCTATAAGAATAACAGTATATAATATTCCCAGTATAAAATATAGAAGTGGATAGCTACAAGCTCTCCTCAGATGAAGTGAGTCCCTACACAAGAGGATCTTCAGATAAGGATTTCCAACTTGACATCCAGTATCATCGAAATTGTGGACTGAGGCTAGAGTGTAGAATTTGCACAATATTGACATAGCAATAGGGAGAACTGCTTCTATGCCTCTAGAGCTAATGCTATTAGACTGGACTGTGATGAATTTTAAGGCCATATTTAAACAAAGTAAGTGAGATATTTAGTAATTTCCTAGCATTTGGATGGCAACTCTAGCTATTAAGCCTCCCTCCACCTCCTAGCCAAGTCTTTTAATCTGTTAGCCTCATTATTAGTAATCAAGTCACAAAAATATTCTCCAGCCTCCCCTCAATTTATCGCTGGATAGCCACAGCCTTACTAACATCTTTATGCTCCATTCTAAAATTTAAGGAGCATGTTTTTTATACTGAAAATCAGGCAGTTTGCATATTAATCCACTATCATTTTCTAAAACAAATGATGTCAGAAACCAAGCAAAGGAGTTCTATAAAACAAACAAACAAAACCCAAACAAATGAACAAAAGAGAGCCTGATCTTCTATTTGATAAGAATCACAGTGAAAGGAAAATAAGGCTCTGAGCTCAGTGCCTAGGTTATATGAAATGCAGTCATGTGCCCCATGCAATGTTTCAGTCAGTGAAGGATCTGTGGTCCCATAAGAATATAATGGAGGTGACAAATTCTATCACTTATTGATGTTTTAGGGCAACCCATTACTCACATGTTTTCGGTGATGCTTGTGTAAACAAACCTACTGTGCTGGCAGTCACATGAAAGTGTAGCACATACAATTATGCACAGTACATAATACTATACATAATTGTATGTGCAGTATGAATATATAATTGGTATGGAAATAAATGTTATCGGTTTATGTATCTACTATAATTTTATTGTCATTTTAGAATTTACTCCTTCTACTTACTAAAAAGAAAGTTAACCATAAAATAGCCTCAGGCAGGTTCTTCAGGAAGTATTCCAGAAGAAGGCATTGTTATCACAGGAGATGACAGCTCAATGCGTGTTACTGCCCGTGAAGACCTTCCAGTGGGACAAGATGTGGAGGTGGAAGACAGTGATATTGATGATCCTGACTCTGTGTAGGCCTAGGATAATGTGTGTGTTTGTGTCTTACTTTTAAACAAAAAGTTATAAAAGTAAAAAATAAAAATAAAAATTGAAAAATTATAATAGAAAAAAGCTTATAGAACCAGAATATAAAGAAAGAAAACATATTTTGGTATTGCTGTATGATGCATTAGTATTTAAGCTAAGTATTACTACAAAGGAGTCAAAAAAATTTAAAGTTTATAATGTAAAAAAGTTACAATAAGTGAAGGTTAATGTATTATTGAAGAAAGAAAAATACTTTTTTCATAAATTTAGTATAGCCTAAGTGTACAGTATTTATAAAGTTTATGATAGTGAACAGTATAATGTCCTAGGCCTTCACATTCACTCACCACTCACTCAGTAATTCACCCAGAGCAAGAATGATTTATTCTTTCCTGAATGGGGGAAGAAAATAATTTGTGATTGTATTACCTTGAGACCAGTTTAGTTAAACGACTTCTTTACTGTGGTTTCCACCAGTCTTTGGTGGATTTAGTTTGGAAAAACTTTTTCCATTTAGCATTTATTTATTACACAAATATTTATTCTGCACCCACTATGTGCTACTCCTTGTTCTGTGCACAGGGGCTAGAGAACAGAATAGGCCAGGTCCCTGTCCTCCTGAAATGTATATTCTGGTGGACACCTTCCAGAACAGTCTTAGAAATAATGTTGTAGAAAATGTCTTCTCCCATTCAGCCTATCAGTATTGGGCTTTCCAGAGTTCACCTTTTCCCATTTCAAAGGAAAATAAAACCCCTGGAGGTTAGTTCATACCCATATGTGATTTAGGTGAAAATTCACCAGAGTACAAAAGAGAACATGGGTTTAGAGTTAGCCAAATCTTGACTCTGACAGTTATTAGAGATATACCATTGGGTAAGGAAATTAACCAGTATTCCTCAGTTTCCCTTATAATAATATTTACCTGCAAAAATATACAGGTGTTATGATTTACTCTAAGTAAAACACCTAGAGCAATGCATAAGAGTAGAAACAGAATTGATGATAATGATAACACAGATTCCATTTTATTATTATTTGCTTTTCCATTGATCAGAGGAAAATGAGCTATCTTCAGGTTAGAGACTCACAAAGGAAAAGTTATTATATCCATTCTGGATTATTTGGAAAAAAATAAGACAGAAGTGTATACAACTCACATATGCTACTTGTTATATTTTATTTAAACTATGAAAAATATGTGATGAAACATGTGTTTGTCCCATTAAGAAAATCTATCTAACACATTTCCCTGGCTCAACTCCTACGATAAGATTATCCTTTGTGCAGAGTGTCTGGTGTCAAAAACAGCATTTATAAAACCATCCACTGTTGAGAGGGCAAAGATTGGATAGTTTTAACAAAGGTATGAAAAGCATAAAGAGAAGTCTTCATTTTAATGACCTAAAAATTGCATAACTCATAGTTTGAAATATAGAGCTCACTTGGGATAATCCCATTTCCAATTAATTCTATACCTTAATTCATTTATATGCATGAAAATTACAGAATGTCTATCCACTTGAAATATTTTTACTGCCATTTTAAAAGCTGAAAGCCTGAAACAAACTTTTAACCTTCATCAAATATTATTAGATAGAAAAATGTAAAAAGGTGAAATATTAACCAGTCCAATTAAAAGGAAGACTTCACTTAATATATTTACCAAATATCCTTAGGGGTCTTTCTTAATCAACTCTCCTGATTTGCCCTATTTATTCTAAACTTTTCAACATTTTCCATATTCACCAGCCCCACTCTTCCCCACCTAATCACTTTCCCATTTTTTTATCTGAATTCATTAAGCCGCTGTTTCTCTCTTTCATAGAAGATAACAAGGACAGTGCACATGTGTGTGTGCATGTGTGCATGCATGTGTGTGTTGTCTCTTTTCAATGGATTTCATACCAGAGCAGTAGTTCCCAATTTTGGCAGCATCTTGAAAAGCCTCTAAGGGGCATTTAAAATTTTAAAACTACTGATGCTGATTTAGCTGGTCTGGGTTATGCCTGAGCACTGGGATTTTTTTAAGTTCCCACCGAATATTCTAATGTGAAGCCCAACTTGAGCACTCCTGTGCTAGAATATGGAAACTTCCTTAATATCTTTTCCTTTCCATTCTATATTTATGCTGAATATTTTGGCTCTACAGCTGAGTTAAAAATAAATTATTCTGAAGACTGTATCTCTGAGTTCTTCCATTTTTGGAAATGTTTCACTTAGTAGACATGGCTACTGATCTTGACTAGATCCATGTGGTTGTCTCAGGACAAGTGACATTTGCAAAGTTGGCACAAGCACTCGAGTGCAGGCCCACTCATGCCTTCCCAAAACACACTACAACAAGCAGAGATTTCCATGATCTGGAAAGGGCAGCCTCAATCCTAGCTCCATCCTCTGCAGTCCAGCCCATACCCGACCATCCTGAAGTTGGACATAAGCATTTCCATGGATGACCCCATCAGAGCCCAAAAAGCAGGGCCTGTGAAAAGATTCCTTTCTGTCCCCTGGCAGCAAACCAGCCAATCCTCAGCCTCCAGGGATTTTTTTTTTTTTTTTCCTATTTTCAATTACTATGAGAATTTACTACATGGTTATTTTCCTGAGTTTCTCCTTATAATTTCTCTGGCAATATTAATTTTCATGTCCATTTTAGAGCTCAAATATTAATACAGGTCAAATGGGTATTTTAATTTAGAGTTCACTGAGTCCCATTGTAATAGTTGGCTATGGCTGCCATAACAAAGTACCGCAGAGTTGGCGGCTTAAGCAAGAGAATTGATTTTCTCACAGTTCAGGAAGCTAGAAGTGTGAGATCCAGGTGTCAACAGGGCTGATTTCTTCTGAGGCCTTCTTTTTGGCTTGTAGATGGCCATCTTGTCCCTGTCTCTGCGAAGTCTTCCCTCTGTGTGTGCCTGTGTCCTAATCTCCTCTTCTGATAAGGACATCAGCCATGCTGGATTGGGGCCCTCCTGTATCACTGCGTTTTACCTTAATTACCTCTTCATAGACCCTGTCTCCAAATACAGCCACATTCTGTGGTACTAGGGGTTAGGACTTTAACATATGAATTTGGGGGGAACACAATTCAGCCCATAACACACATGAAATAAAAGAAATTAATTCCTCCTTCACTTCCCTCAGCTTGGATTCTGTTTGTATAAAACTATAGCCATGACAGATCTCCATAATTTTAAAATTATATGATGAATGTAGTTGGTAAGCTAATCCAACTCAAAAAATATCAAGACTCTGAAAGAAGTATAAGAAATACAGAACCTATCAAGTTATGCAGTAGAGAAAGGGACAATGTAAAATAATTTTCCTGATTTTGTGAAAAGCATATTTCATATAATTGGGGAGAGGCTTGACTTAAAATTTTCTGCTTCATAAACATTATAAGTTTGTTCATCTTGTCAGCATGTAGCTCCAACTTAGAGTTTGGAATATACGGTTGCCCTAGAATAATTGTCTTAGTTGGCATATTTTGCTAAATTATTTGTGTTAGGAGACTGTCCCAAATTCCCTCCATCTATGCAGAGGATTTCAATTTGAACTCACAGCCTACCTGCTTAAAAGTACTTTAGTGATGCTGAATATATGGAACTTTTCAATTGCTTTCTTAAGGTAATTCACCTAAGGTTTCCTTCTGGAAAATGTGGGTTTCCATATGTGAAGATCTTGCCTGATTCTATCAATCCATTAGAATTGTAGTGTAACAGCAAGGACCTACCTTGAGGTTTGGGCTTGGTCACTTTGCCACAGGGCTTGGAAATGGTGACAGTCTTCTGGCAGTCAGCATTGTGGAGGGCTCTCTTCAGACTTCCAGTTCTGGTCTTCAAGGCCGTATTCAGGTCACATTCTCCCCAGGCCTGGAACTGGTATTTGCACTCCGCTAAAGGCAGGGTAGAACCAAAGAGAAATTTTTTTAAAGATCCTATTGTACTGCCATGATAATAAAGGCACACTTTTATTTTTAAGTTTTTCCATTGAGATATTAATCATAGCTTCATGTGCAATTATAAGAAATAATACAAAGAGTGCATGTCCGTGTGTATTTAATTTTGTGCAATTTTATCACATGTGCAGATGCATACGACCATGATCGCTATTAATACACAGAACAGTTCCAGCACAAGGGTCACTTGGATCATCTTTTATAGCCATGGCCTAGCCACCTTCCTCCCTTTCTACCCCCTTAATCCCTGGCAATCCCTAGTGGGTTCTCCAGCTCTATGATTTTGCCATCTTAAGCATGTTATATAAATGGAATTATAGAATATGTAAACTTCTGAGATCAGCTTTTTTTACTTAGCATAATTTCCTGGAGATCCATCCAAGTTGTGTGTATCAATAGTCTGTTTCTTTTTACTGCTGAGTAGAAGTCCATGGTATGGATATAGCACATTCATCAGTTGAAGAAAATCTGGGTGGTTTCCAGTTTGGGGCTATTACAAATAAAACTGCTATATATATTCATGTACATATTTTTGTGGAAACATAAGTTTTTATTTCTCTGGGATAAATGCCCAACAAACTGCTGGGTTCCATGGTAAACACATGTTTAATTTAGTAAAAAAAAAACTGCCATACTTTTTCCAGGGTGGCTGTACCACTTTACATTTCCACCAGCAATATATGAGTGATCTAGTTTCTCTGCATCCTTGCATCATTTGGTATTATGACTAGTTTTTATTCTAGCCACTTTGATAGGTACATAGTGATATCTCATTATGATTTTAACTTCCATTTACCTAATGGGGAAGAGACATTGAATGTCTTGCAAGGTGTGTATTTGCTACCTATATATCCTCTTGATAAAATGTCTGATAATGTCTTTCCCCACTTTCATATTGAATTGTTAGTTTTTTCACTATCGTGTTTTGAGAGATCTTTAATAATCTAGATGTGAATCCTTTAAAATAGACCTTTTAAGCTTTTTGTAAGTATATCTTTAAGGTGCACCTATACAATTTAAAATCAAATGTATCTGAACTCCATCATGCCTTCATAGAACTATCTCCATTAAAAAATGGAGATATAACCAAAAGGTTATAGAGGAAGAAAAAAGATACATGTGTGTATATTTACTGTTCTTCACTTGCCTATAGACCATATTGCATTTCTGCAGAATGCAGATAGGACACTCGGAGCATCGTGTCTTACCGTGGCTAAGAAAGACCAGAAAGTCTGGCATATGGAAGAAAGAGGTTATCTGGGGCTTTAATAGTGGGTTTAAAATTGAAAATGTTAAGAAATCCTGTCTCAAATAGATCAATCAGGCCAGCATGAGGCTAACAGTGGTAACTGAGAGAAAAATCTATAAAAAGTGGCTGTGAGCAGCCATGCTGGATCCAATAAGTAAATCTGTGAACCTGTGCAGAGAGTAGGAGGGATCAAAAGGCAAAGACAGGGACGTGGAAAAGGAGGAGAATGAATAAGAAAAGGGGAGAAGAAAATAAAAGGAACGTAGAAGTAGAAGAAGGAAAGGAGAGAGAAGATAGATCAATGAACATTATTAGGAGGAATCAAGAGTATATTTTATGTCCCTCCTGGTATGACAGTGGTTCTCAACCAGGAATGATTTTGATCCTCAGGGAACACTTGGCCATAAATATCTGGAGACATTTTTAGTTTACACAACTGGTGGGAATGAGGAGTGCCACTGGAAACTAGAGAGTAGAAGCCAGGGATGCTGCTAAATACCCTACAATGACAAAGACAACCTCCACAACAAAGAATTCCCTGTCCTGAAATGTCACCAGTGCCGAGGTTGAGAAACCCTGGGGTTAGGCAAGATGTCTGGCTGCTTTATGTCTGATAAAGTAAGTTTATTTAAAATATAAAGTACTCAACCTCGAAAAGATATTTGGTTGAACATTGGAGAATTACTTCAGAGTAGGAGATTAAATCAGTAGAACAATAGAATGAGACTTACCTCCAAATTGCTTTTTCCAGTTGCAGGGGATCTTACACCTCTGGGTCTTCATGGTTTGTTTGCACTCAGCTCCAGTCCGAGTGCCCTCCCGTGTGCCCAGCCCACAATCTCCGCTGGTGGGCACACACACACTCCATTGCCATTCTCCGCAGTCAGACTTCTTCGCTTTTTTTTCTACAAGGAAGAAAGAAAAAACAATGAACACTCAGAAAATTCTGGAACTCCTAGATATAACTAAGTTCATCCCTGAGCACTTTAATTGCAGGGCCTGTGCTTTTTACCTCTATCCTTTCTGTCCAGTAAATAGTAGGAACATGGCAGATGTTAGCCAAATGTTTGAATCAATGAATAATCAAGAGAGGAGAGAAAGAAAACAGAGGAAGGCGCTAGAACGAACATTAACTTAGTTCTTACTATGCACTAAAGACTGTGCTAAATGATTGACTGACATCTTTTAGAAGCAAACATTTCTGCAAAAGAAGAGATGGTCAAAAACATTAAGCCTTAAAAAAGAGAAAACACTCTACTAGAGGTAACAGTTGTCAGATAAGCCATTTCAATGCAAGGTGATATTTCTCCTCCGTCTTGTAGATGGAAGGGCATAATTGAAATATGGCGGATCACAGACTTAAACAGACTCCCAGTTCCACAGCCTACTTAGGACTTTGGGAGTGGCATGGGGAAGGTGCTTCATCCTCTCCAGGCTTCAGTTTCCCCCTTTATAAATCTGAGATTTAAAAACAAAAAACAAACAAACAAAAAAACTTGCATTGAGGAACAGAGATAACATAAGTAAAGCATCCGATTTCTGGTGAATATTCCATATATAGTAGCCACTAACTTGATCATTATGTTAATGATCATCATCATCTCATCTCTAGAACTTACAATGGGAGAAAAATAAGAAGGGATTTCTCTTAGGTTTCTCTAAATAATTAGGGGGAAAAAGGAGGGAGGGAGAGAGAAAGGGAATGAAGAAGGAAGGAAGGAAGGAAGGGAGGAAGGGAGGGAGGGAAGCAAGGAAGGAAGGAAGAGGTAGTTGGGGTAGATGGGCATAAATCAAGAAGCATTTTGCCTTCTCGGTCCTACTGCTTACCTGGTTTCTCCTTCTTCCCTGCTTCAGCAGTGTCCACAGCTGCCAAAATGAAAATGAATGCCAAGAAGGCAGCTGCAAATTTTCGACGCTGCTGTTGGTACTGTTGAGACAGCATTCTAGGAATAAACGGAGAAATAAAAGAAGGTTGTATTAACCTAAGTCTGGGAGCGAGACTCATTGAACTCCCTGATGAAGGGTTCTACTTTCCATTTCTGGAATGTTAGATTTCAGCAAGATTCATATCAATTGTCTTGGGCAGAATTTTATCTTTTCTCACCAACAGCCACTGAAACACTCAAATAAGCTTTTCTGTAATCAGTCACATATTCACTCGCAAAATGCAACAGTTCTCCACATAAGATTTTGCAACCATTTGCCAAGTATGACTCGGGAATAATGGAAGTGAAAGAATTTTGAAGGCACATATTTGAGCACACTCCTATAGGAGTGAAGCTGACAGCATCACTTGGTAATATCAACAATTACAGCCATCTTCAAAATTCCTGACGATTCCTAGAAACAACCATGATGTTGCAGTCCACAGGGTTAATTTGAATGGACATGATGAATAGAGTATCTATACGAGTATATGTTTATTGTTTATCTTTAGATGCATTCATAATGACAAACATCTCTGGTTTTTTAATCATTTTCCATGATCATTTTATCTTTATTCTATTATGTATCAATTTACAGCAGAGCGAAGCCCAGAGTAGAGCTGGCACACTTGTGATATATATCAAATGCACTATACACTCACATGTGCTAAAGATCCTCTAATTCTAGTATACAAAAGCCTTTACACTCACTCATAATTTGAAATTTTCCATATCTGATGTGGATCTAAATCCCAAGACAGCACTAGAGAGACTCTTCTAGAACTGGAAGCCACCCACAACAGCCTAGTGCCATGGTTGGACCATTGCCTTAGATCCCTACAGTCTCACAGAAGCAGGCATTATGTTATGATGGAATCTGTTGCTAAATTAGCAACTCACTTTGGCCTTTTTGAGTGGCTTTGTTTGAATACCAAGCCGAGAAACGAAAGAGTCCCAAGTACCTGTGTATATAACCTCAGGTGTAGCCTGCTTAGAACACAGAAATGAATTCAACAGTGTTCCATCTCTGATTTTCACAAAGTACGTATCAATTAATAGGGCATTTGTTTAATTTTGGATGACTCATGTCTCAAAAACAGGGAACTTTCAGGCTGAAAAATATCAGTTGCATTGTGGCACCTGCTAGAGAAGTGTGACATTCTAGGACATTTGCCTGAGGCCTTCATTGACCAATTTTTAGAGTACCTACTCAGGGCTGGGCCTGTACTGGGGAATGGGAATATGAGAAATGGATGCAATACAGCCCTCTCCCTAAAGGCTCTTGGTCTGATTTGGAGAAAAACAGATAAACAAGTATTATGGTTCACTGTGGCAAATATGAAAAATTATACACCCAGAGCTTTCTGAGTACGTAAGCCCACGTGATAATTTGAGCATGGTAGACAATCGGAAAATATTTTTTATCAGCTTTTTGAAAATAAAAAGTAGTTGAAGTCTTCTGAGTGAAAAAACAGAGGCAAGGAAAAAAACTTCAGGCAGAAGGGACCATGTAAGCAAATAGGTGGAGGTGGTGTTTATAAAATATCTAGTGACAAAATGTTGTTGTACAGTAACAAGTGACAGTGAAAGGACCTCAACAGAACGAGGAAATGAGCTAATCCTGGGAGCTGAGAGGGAGAGAGACAGAGTCACCAAGTAGGGTGGTGAACAGGCAACAAAAGACCATCAAGAGTGTAAAAGGTTACACACATGTTGCATCAACATGGCTAAGACTGGACTTCCCCACCAAGGCGTCAGCCGCCATAGTCAATAGTTCATCCAGATATCCTTTATATACTACTTTATTTATTATTTGTTTGGCTTTGCTTTTATTTTTATCAGTTTTGTAGATGTTTTGGGTATTTCAGTTCACTTTTGGGTGTTTGTTTATTATAAAAAAAATACTACAATTAGGAGTCAAGAGCAAGCTCTAAGACCCCAAAATTTCAGACACACACACACACACACACACACACAAATTCCCTCTGATTTCCGCTAGAAAATCAAAAATGGGTTAAAGCGGTGATTTTTAGAGCACTAGTATTTCCACACGGGGCAACAAGGGCTGCTGCAGGGCACTGGGAGGGTCCTGAGCAGGGGCGCCGACACCCCCTCCAGGGTTCTCCTGTCATTATCTCAGCTGCCACCAGACCAGCTCCTCTTTAATTATGACACTTATTGACTTCCTTGTAATATCTTATTTATTGAAAAAGAAAAATAAGTTTAAAAGCCACTGGTCCAGCTAATATCAGAGCCTATCTAGTAGGGGATATGGAGATAACATAAAACAGTATCTCTTACAACGGTAGAAGAGGGAAAATGCCCCAAGGATGGTGATATAAACATGAAATATATTTTGAGTATGCAAAATGCCTTACTCATGATAGGTACTCAATAAATATTTGTGGAATTATATTTTAAAATATGAATTTCATAAGTGTATATTTTAAGTACTCTATACTTTATAATAGAGTCTGAAATGATTTTATCCTCTTATCAAAGATCAAACACATAGCCTGACAAGTATGATTATAATTATGAGGAATAGAGGACAGAAAATATAAGGTATTAGAAACAAATATTAACACTGGGGAAAGAGAAAAGGGTTTGAAGTCAGTTAAAATTTTTCCACATTGGCTTCATCACTTATTATATCTCTGATCTGGGCAAAGTAGTTAATCTCTTTCACTGTTGGTAACCTCCTCCATGAAAACTTAGAGTTTTATTATGCAGGCTCATATGTGTTTGAAGATTACAATGAGATAACATATAAAATGCCTGGCATCTTGCCAGGAACATATTACGTCCTCCATCAGCAGTAGCTCTTGTGGTTCCTAAAGGAAGAGAATGGAGGCAGAAGAGTATATATCTTTCTGAAAAACTACTGGAGGCAGTTTCATGAAAAGGGTGGTGGTAATGCAACCTTTTAAGATGGTTTGGATTTGGATAATTAAGTCTGGAATGGCAAGTATTTCCGATGGAAGAAATAGAATAAGCCAAAGTTTCAGGAGCGAAATCAAGAGACCAATTTGAAGTAAATAGTTCAATTCAGTAGTAAAAGGAGAATGTGTAGTATAGATAAGCTGAAGCCATAGCAGGCAAAGCTTTGAAATCATAATCAGTATCAGTGAATATTTAGCAACCACCTACTATATGCAAGATAATATCCTAAGTTATAAGGAAGACTCAAATGGGAATTATATATAATATTATGAACTCTACAAGATTACAGACACATTAAGGAGACCGAGGCAATGAAGTATACACCGTATTTTTATGTGAGATATAAAAACACTGTAACTAAAAGTGTTTATGAAAAAAAAAAGAATCTAATATTCTTGCCAAAATCTCTTGTGGAAAATTAAAAGGAGACTTCTCAATTTTTGGCAGTAAAAACTAAAAGAAACCTTCTGTATTGGCAAACTGAACTAGTTTCTCAAAGCAAAAATCTCTGGTATTAACAAGTCATGTATAAATGCCTGATCCTGACTAAAACACAAATCCATGCTCATTCAGCCTAGCTCAGTAAGAAACCACATTTAAAAATGTGTCGATCTCAGCTTCAAATAAAAAGATATTTCTGTCAAGATTGTGTACACTTCGAAAACAAATCACATTTTTATACACTTCTGAAACAAATCAATATAGCTTTATTAACTACTGAGTTCAGATGGCATTTCTAATAACTGGTGGTTTATTTGTTTAGATGAAGTGACTCGGTTAAAAATATAATTAACAAAGCAGCATGCAGATTTTCAGGTTCACTGGCATACCACTAAGTGAATGAAGAGAGTCCAACATGTTATGTAGCGGGGGGGAGGTGAAGGATAGACAACGTATGGCTGACCCTGGCTATGTATGGGAGGGAGGCATGTCTCAGAGCAGCTTCAAGCACCAACTCAGAGAAGAAGCTCTCCAACATTTGCCAGAGGTCAAACTCCTAATGAAAGTGACCCATCTGGGAAGTGAGAATTTTGAAGAGGGACCTAAATTTGTTGATTGGCCTATTACAAATGATTAAATTTGTACCAGAAAAGACATTGATTATTGCAGGACAATTCCCTGGATGGCCTTAAAAACCCAGCCCTTCCACCTTTCTCTATTTGTAATCCAGGAATAACTATAGAATGTGCTGGGAATGCAACATCCTGAGTTAAAAAGGAACTGATCGGAACAGCCCAGGCTCTGTTCCCATCTCTCTAGAACAAGATGTCCTACAAACACCTTTGCCCAGAGGTTCCAGTTGCCTGTGGGCATAAAACCAGGCTTGGGTGGTCTTTTGGGGTCCCTCTGCTACCATGCAACATGGGCACATGTAGATGAGACACCATCTGCCTTGGGTAGCTATTTCATGAGCTTTGGGAGACTGGCTTGCCATGAACTCTAGGGTTCTGTTGTCCCTTGATGCCTCTCTGTGAGTAGTATAGTCGCTTTGTTTAACCTGTGTGAGTGTTCTGTCTCACCAGACTCATGCAAATTAGTTGAAACTGGTACATGGTATTGGTGAACTGTTTAGTGTCCTCTGATGAGACATATACTGGTACACAGTGAACTTCATTCACAATTATTGCTTTTGACAGTGAAAAAAAATCACAGAAAACCTTTACCCAGTAAAATTTGATTATGTCCAAAAGTCTGAAAGTCTGTACCAGTTTTCTCTATTTGATATTTAGAATTAACAAAGAGCCTTCAAGGAATAGGATTCTATTTACAATTCAGTGGAATCCTCAAAAAACTACCAGAACTAATAAGTGAGTCTAGTAATGCTGCAGGAACAAAAGCAATATATAAATATCAATTATATAAGTGTATATTTGCAAAATATACAAAATGTCATTTACTGAGAGCTCAATCAATTCCATCTGTAGTTCTTTAGGTGCCTTGGTGATATCCACTAGGTGAGGCTGAAGTGCTAATTTGAGTGTGATGTCATGATTCTCAAAGTCAGTGAACCTTTCATTGTAGTCTCCAATTAACAGGTCTATAACAGCTGCATGTTCTTTAAATGATTTGCATATAACATCCTGCTAATCAATGACTTTTGTTAACTGGGGAAAATGTTCATTTGAAATTTTCTTTTGAAGAAGTATTTTGGAAAAAGATAGCTTGTTTTGAAATGCTTGGATTTTTGCTACATATCATATATAGACTTAGTTTTACCTTGCAAAGAAATAAATATTCAAGTCATTTTTGGTTGACATGATATCACACAGAAATGCTGCATTCCTACAGAAATCTTCTTTCAATAATACACATTGCTGATTCTGTTCTTCATAAAGTTTAACTATGTGTTCTCACAGATACAAAATTTTGGCTAACACCTGTCCCGGCAATAGCCAACACATTTTAGAATGATATGGAAAATCCACACTGAATACCTCATTGTTCAACTTTTAGCATGTTATGAACTGATGATGCTATGTTGCATTTGCATGAATATAGTTCACTATACTTACAATTTGTTGCAAAGTGTCACTTAAAATACTAGCTTTAGCACAGAGATTTTGCTGATGTGAGATACAATGAAAAGAAATGAGAGTATCTGGACCTGTTAATATTTTTTTTTTATCCTGTGCAATAAACCCTTCACATTTTCCTGTCATGGAAGGTGCACTATTTGCACATACACCCACTAAATTTACCAAATTCAGTCCAACTTCACATTTATCTTGAACGTTGTTGAAGATATCTATTCCCCATGTTCAGTTTTCAAGAGTGCCCAAAGCGAGTAACTCCTCATAGCAAAGAAAATCTTCTGTTATGACCTAAATGAAGTATAAAACCCGCACAAAAGTATAAAAGTCAGTAGTATTAGTTGATTCATCCAAAGTGATTGAATAATATTAATATCTATTTTCCTTTTGAAGTATTCCGTGAAGTTTTTTGTTAAGTTGAAGGCTAATTCATGCTGCTAATCAGTTACTTTGATTACTCTCCTTGAAAGAGGCAGTTGTTTGTACTTTATGTGTCATCGGAGTCTACAACTTTGACAATGCATTCTTTCACAATTTCTACAACACTGAATGGCTTCCCCTTTTTCTCAAGTATATAAGTTGCTTCAGTGCCATTATTTCCAGGTCTTACTGCTGCTTAAAAGAATTGTCTTTGCTTTTGCTTTTCATCTTTTAATTTCTGTAATACAATCATTTGCTCCTCTCCCTCTAATCAATATTTGTGGTCCTTATGAGTGTTATAATGCTGATGAGCATTGAATTTGTTTGATGTTGATATTGCAATATCACAAAGCAAGCAAACTGTCTTATCTTTAGCAGAAACAAGATAATATTACAATTCTCAATCCTCATTAAAAAATCTATTTTCTTTCTTCAGTGTTCTCTTGGTCTTATTTGATACAATGTTAAGCAAACAGAATTTAAAAGTACTAGACAGAAACAATTATTAATTTAAGGTAGCATTGGTGTAAAGACTTTTTGGCCAAGGGATATCCTGTGTGACCCAGCCAACTTACTATGTTAGAAGAGTCTCATAAATATTGTATGTGATATAATAAAAGGCTTTGGGAGATGATACAGTATAAGGGACAAGACCCTGTTCAAGAGTCAACGGCCTGCTGGTATCACTTAAAAGGATGCAATTACAGTGACACTTCTCAGAAACAGAACACCATGTGACTCTTTCAGATAATTTTGGTTAGAATGATGAAGCTTTTATTCATAAAAGAAAAAGAAAGAAGAGATCATCTCATTGTTTTTGACTGTGATTCAAGGAGTTCTAGGAACTGGCTATGTGGATTTTTATAAAGCTCTAAAGATGATACATACACCTGTCACTGGAACCCCTTGCTATACAGAGTGCTACTCTGAGGACCAGCGGCAGCAGCAGCAGCATCACCTATGTGCTTCTAAGAAACGTAGACTGTCATTCAATCCAGCAATCCCGCTACTGGAAATCTACTCAAAGGAAAATAAGTCAACTTATAAAAATGACATCTGTACCCATATGTGTATGCCAGCACAATTCACAATTGCAAAGATATGAAGGCAAACTAAGTGCCAACCAATGAAAAAAGGGACAAAGAAAGTGTGGGGTGTGTATGTGTGTGTGTGTATATATATATATATATATATACACACACACACCATAGAATACTACTCAGCCATCAAAAAGAACGTGATAATGTCTTTTGCAACAATTTGGATGGAACTGGGGGCCATTATTCTAGTGAAGTAGCCTAGGAACAAAGAACCAAGTAATGTATGTTCTCACTTCTAAGTGGGAGCTAAGCAATGGGTATATATGGCCATATAGAGTGACTTAATGGACACTGGAGACTCAGAAGGCAGCAGGGGTTGCAGGATGAAAAATTACCATTGTGTACAATGTACATTACTTGAGTGATGGGTGTATTAAAAGCCTAGACTTTCCACCATACAATTCTGCCATGTAACAAAAAACCACTTGTACCCCTTAAATTCTATTTAAATAGATAGAGAATAAGAGAGAGAGAGAAAGAAATGCAGATTCTCAAGCTATACTCTAGAACTTTTGAACTAATATTTACATTTTTACAAGATTAAGATCCCCAGGCAAACTCTAATGCACACGAAAGATTGAGAAACACTTCTAAACTGCAATGTCTCCAAAAATAAAAAATTAAATATTTGGTAACTATTAGTTGATTACCTATTTAATTTACATATAGTCCAACTTCTTCTGGTAAGTGTTTAAGGCAGCTTTTAAAGATACACACTCTAGAAAAATTAAAAAGTAAAAATTTAAAAAAAAACAAGGGAAAATAAAAGTAGAGAAATACAGTAACAATCATGTATTAAAGGCTTTGTGTATGCTAAATGCTTTAACAACTGTAGAAGGCAATCAATATTATTCCAATTTTTCAGGTGAGGAAAATATAAGAAAATTGAGATACGTTGTCCAAGATCACACAGTGTTAGAAGTAGGGTTTGAACCCAGACCTGCTTAACACCAAAGTAGAACTGTGCTCTTAATCACAAAGTTAAATAGCTAAAATATACAGTGCCTGTTACATATTTAAATATATTTACCCTACATTTGGCTCTAAACTTTCTAGAAGCTGATGTGAAGAGAGAATATAAGTGATTGTAACATTCAGAGGGTCTGTTTTTAATTCTCTGCCTATCGTAATTTTATTTACGTGGTGGAAAAGAGCTATTGCTTTTTTTAGAAGAGCTATATACATCCTGTGAAAGTATGAGTTTTGTAAAGCCTCAACAAACTGAAATGTACAGCATGGATTTAAGGTCCTGTTTCTCAGCTAATATGTATATGAAGCCTATCCAGAGAGTTCTTAATATTGTAGTATAATCTTATAGAAACTTCAAGTGGATGACTGACAATTTATTATTCTGATGTAGAAAATATGGAGAGGGGTAGGTGGACAAGTGGTAGCACCGAAGTAGAAAAGAGGGTCGGGGACTAATCCCTCTCATTGACCGCTATTTTATCATTGGCCACTGGGAAGAGTGTCTAGTACCAAAGGCTTTTTGGAGGTTTTTAAAAATCTTTGAGATATAGAAAAAAAAAAAAAAAAGATGTGACTAAAACAAGAAAATAGAAGCAATTGAAATTACTGTTTAATAATGGCTACATAACAAATCATTATGTCAATTTCATAAATAATATTTAACAATATTTAATATTTTAGAAATTCACTGTATTTGAAAGCCATTTTTAGATTAGACTGTGTCACATTGCAAGAATCCTTCAATACACTTAGTGATGCTCCAGAAATGAATCACTTGAAGACAAATAATTTTCGAAAGCAAAATCACAAATAATTTTTACCCCACAAATGGGTGTGTGTGTAGATGGAGACATATATATCTCTCCTGAAAAAATATTAGAAGTCCTTGCCCTTAACATAGGTACCAAAGTAGACAAGGCTACTTGACTTCCAGAGCTCCTAGTTTCTCCTCTGTCTGTCGTTTGGGCCCCATCCTAGCGTAGAGCACAGCAGGAACTATCAAAGGGCCTGAAGGCTACCCCCTTCACCCCCACCGCCACAAATGATGTAAAATCCCTTCCCACACAGTTCCCACACTGCTAAGAAGTGTCCAGATTTGAGGGGGGGCACTGCAAGGTAAAGATGAGATGTGTATTTTCTTGGTCTAGCTGGCAAAAGCTGGGTTATTAATGCCTGGTTCCATACCAGGAACAAAACCCTAGAATAATCAAACAATTGACCAGGAAGCCATTTGGACTGAAGTTAGCCTCTCCTTCAAGAACGGAAGAGCTGAACTTGCCAGCTTTGATTTGCACGGCTTTCAGCTACTATTTCCAGCCAATTCAGTTCATACAACTCCAGCTTTCACTTAGGGCTGAGCTCATTGACTAAAAAAATAAAGAAGAACTGAAAAAAAGAAGAAAAAAAACAAGAAAAGAAATCAAGGAAAGGCTTCATTGATTATGCAGAGTGTTGCTTTGGGAAAGAGGAAAATCTTGTTAGAAGCCTGGCAAACTTACTTCATTAAGGGACCTAGTGACATCTTCTAAAACCAGAACACTACATCAGGTTAGTTTGAAACATCAAGTGGCCTTGAAATTTGGTCAGGCTACCCCATTCCCATCCATTTGGTTGCCACATTCTTTGCATTCCTCATCATATTTTTAACAATGGTAAAAACATCGTTACTAAAAAATATGCTGAAACAAATGTTAGAAATTTTAAATTAGAAATTTTCTATTAGAAATTAGAAACACTGGAATCAGGGATGGTGATTCCAACCACTCACCCTGTCCTCTAAAAGCCCGTTTTCTTTTTCTGCTCATATCATCAATCGAACCTCATTTCCACCATACTCCTCTCTTTTACATATAGTCCCACTCAATCTTCTTTCACTTAATGATCCACTGAACATGGTGTCAAGAAATGAATGTGAATATGAACATTAGATCTCACAGTCGTGTGTGACAATCAATTGCTTCTTGTCCTTCAGAGATCTTCTAAAGTTCTGCACAGTTTCTATATCAAAGAAATAGGTTGTTTAATTCGTTTTTCCTTCCTTTCTTTGAGAGCACCAAATGCCCTCAACTCACTGACTTCCCTCCTTTCTAGAATTAATTAGCCTAAGAACTAAAACTACCATTGAAATTTATCAGTGAAACTAAGAGATCAAAATGGTTCGGTCGTGCCAAACAAACCTTATTTAGTTCTGTGAGAAAAAATAGCTAAAAATCGTGATTTTATTAACATAGATTATCTTGGCTTCAGGAAATTATTTGACAAATATTCTGAAAATACACTGCTAACATGGTGAAGTTTGAGCTACACAACAACATTAGGAGGTGAATACACTGTTCGATGACTATATTTAAGAGAAGTCAACTTGGAGAGATGCCATAAGAAATTAACAGAAGATTCCCTCCTTAACCTGTTCTATAAAATATATTATCAATAATTGGAATAAAAACATCAAAAAGATTCTAGTTCAAGGTACAGGCTACTTAAAATTGGGATAAATGTGAAATTATATTGGTGATAGAATCAAGATTAATTATATTCTCAATGGAACACAATATTGACTTGAAATAAATTAATTAGAATTTTACAATGATAACTGTAAACATCTTGCATTTGAATGCATTTAAATCAATAACTTAAACAAGTAATAGAAGATAACTTGTTTCATAGTAGTTCACAGGATACAGTGAATATTTTACTTGACCACAAGCTTAATATATATATATAAATGGTAAATATAGGTTTAAAAAAGGTAATGAAAAAATTAGAACATTTCATTTTTGAGAAGCTCAAATTGTTAGAAAGTTCTTCCTTATATTGAGCTAGAATCTCAATGTAGGTTGCATTTAGTTTTTCTCAGAGAGAAATGAAGTTGAATTCCTGGCAACTCATACCTAGACAATAGGATACAGAATTAACTCTGATTATAATGTGTCTGATGCAGCTCTGACAGCAGGGAGCAACAATCAAATAGATTAGAGACTATTACTTTGAAGTTGCAAATTTTAACTGTATTTAAAGTAGTTGCTAACATAGATATAATATTTCCTTAAGACCATAAATAACATCTTTTTTTAATTAGAGTATAAATCCAGCAACTTCATGTACCTTAAAAACTGCATCCTGTGTAATCTTTCTACCTCTATGTCCAGTAAAGTGCCTAGTCACCTGGAAAATAATGCATGAACGAATGGATAAATAAAGTCGAAAAGACTGACCAGCCAAACCCAATCAAACAATACCGCACAGTTGATACCCTTAGGATATTAGCCATTATCTTTTGAATTTGATGTATAATTCTGCAGTCTCGGCTATCAGGTTTTCAAGTCTGTGGGAAATTAGAAGGAAGAAAAAGAAGTGTTATAGCCAAGTATATTTGTATCAGCATAAAAATAAAGGAAAATATGGGGAAATTATTATTATTATTATTATTATTATTTTTTGAGACAGAGTCTCACTCTGTTGCCTGGGCTAGAGTGAGTGCCGTGGCGTCAGCCTCGCTCACAGCAACCTCAAACTCCTGGGCTCAAGCAATCCTCCTGCCTCAGCCTCCCAAGTAGCTGGGACTACAGGCATGCGCTACCATGCCCAGCTCATTTTTTCTATATATTTTTAGTTGGCCAATTAATTGCTTTCGATTTATAGTAGAGACGGGGTCTCGCTCTTGCTCAGGCTGGTTTCGAACTCCTGACCTTGAGCGATCCACCCGCCTTGGCCTCCCAGAGTGCTAGGATTACAGGCGTGAGCCACTGCATCCAGCCGGGAAATTATTTTTTAAGTCATATGCATACAGTTTAGAGTCATTTAAGGTAGAGTCAAATAACGCCCAATAACTCAGTTTACCCTGATGGGAGCACCCACAGACTTCACAGTATTGGTATGCACCAAGATAGCTAAGATCATCAAGTTATATTTCTATGGCATTATGTGATCATCAACATAGGAAAGTGTGTGCAATATCTTTTGTAAGACTATATCTACAAAGTTTATTAACTGAAAAAAAAGTACATAAAGGCATAAACTCGAAGCTCTCTAAATAAACCCAATTATTCATGGTTACTTGTTTCCTCTGGCACACTGACAGTCTGTTTCATTACATTTCTAGAAAACCTCCATAGCAACTCATGTCATCAGCTTCCAGCAAGAAATCTTTTCTTATGAGAGAATCCTATTTTCACCTCAATTGTCCTAACACCTCACAGTGGCAGAATGAGAATATCATATCCAATTTATGACTATATAAAATCAAATTAACAGAAAAAAGTAACCAGGATAAAAGTGAGCCAGTCTACTCTTCAAGGGTAGAGCTTTTATTTTGTTATATAATTATTTATTTAGAATGAACAAATTTATGGTGTGAAATCATACAAAATAACAGGTACCAGGCTCGGTGACGCAAACGTAGACATAAGCAACTCTCTTGAGAAAACAAGACACATAAATATTTAGGAGAGTTTTAGAATGAGTTACAAATCAGAAGGTACCATGCATACGGTACTACGTTTTCTTCATTCAAGTGTATTTCCATACTTAGTTGGACTAAATAAGCCTTAACTACTTTTCAACTCCCAAATAGTATGATTCTATCTTGCTCAATTCCCCAAAATCACTGTGAAATAAACATGGCAGGAATTGTAAATTTGCAGTTAATAGACTATGAAATTGAAGATTTAATAGATTACATAACTTGCTCCAAACCACAGAGCTAGTTAATAGTGAAGCCAGATAAGAAGTTAACTTGAGTCCTAATTAATTATTCTATTTATTATATAATGCCTCTCATTCATGTTTTATGATAGGAAATCATCAGCTATCCCATTTCATAGGTTGAAATCTCATTTTGGTGGTATGTTTTTACAAAGAAGCACATTGAATAAATGAGACTTGTTCCCCAAATGATGTAATATTTGGTGCTTGAGTAGTAAAAATTTTTTTCTGCCACTTCTCTTGGCATTTCACATGCACAATTTATGAGCCAATTCACTGTTACTTCTACTTATAAGTACTTCTTTCATGTAACTGCTGTTTCCAGAAGACTTATAAAAAGTATTTTAAGTGGCTTCAATCTGATTGCTATGTATATTTAAAGCTTATCAGCTATTGTTGGTATGACATGGAGTTGCTTTCTGCTTAAGATCACCCAGGATGTGATCTAAGTACAAACAAAATATACACTTTTTCAGAGAATTTTAGAAAGGGAATGCCCTTAAATTGTCCCTAAGTTACTAATCCATAAAGCAGAATTTATTTAGTTCTGGTTTATATACAAGACCTTATGGACAAATGAAATAAATATAACATATGACCCCCTCATCCATAAAGAACTTAAACTAAAACTTGAAGGTTTTCATGAAAATTTAAATGATAGTGTCTATGCTCAATATGACAAAATGTTCCATAAAATTAAAAGTCTTACAAATACATGATGATCTCATCTCAGTTTGAACTCTCTCACTGATTACTTGATGACAATAAAAGATCTGATATTCTCT
>VBSM01003176.1:9345793-9433727 GCA_008086735.1 Cheirogaleus medius | reverse complement strand
TGATCCGCCCACCTCGGCCTCCCAGAGTGCTAGGATTACAGGCGGGAGCCACCGTGCCCGGCCCTTATTTTCTTTAATAAAGATTTTTTCCAGATATAAAAAGCATATATGATAATTGTTGTCAACTGCTAATTTGCCTCTAGGAGACCAATCAGAAAAGTCTATTGACTAAGCAAAGCTAACTTTACCAAACTACTACGATAAGGAAGAGTATCACCTTGACTGAATTGTAGTGTTGAAGGAGTAGTTCGAGGAGAATATTTACAGGGCTTTGGAGTCAGGTCTCAAGTGATATAAGGCGAATCTTTCCAGGTAGGGAATTGATTGGGATTCAGCAAAGTTCATATTAGTTTAGTGAGGCAAAGGTCTTAAAGTTAGTCTTGGTAAGTGGACTGCTGTTTACCCAGGAAAGCAATCAATTGTTCTAATAGGAGAACAATTTACCCAGATGAGTTAATTGTTTGGATATATTAGCTTTCAGGAATTTTATGAAGCAACAAACTTATGCTTTGGTTTTACCGCCTTATCTTCCTGGCCAAATATTTCCTAGAATAATGAGAGAAACTTGGGAGTTCTGCCTGGATTTAATCTCGGTGTTGTCCCTCAGGTGCCAGGTGACATGGAGCATGCCTTGACCACCTGGCTCTCTCATATGTTAAAGGTGATTTGTGATTATTACTTATGCTTTAAAGGATATCTGACCACATTTTAGGGGCGTCCAGTGGAATTATCACACCCTTCTGTTATCACATGTATTTATTTAATTTTATCTAAAGGTAAATGTGTTTTTAAATTTCACGTTGGGACTTAAAATCAAAGAATAAATATTTGCATAGAGATGGAAAGACATTTATTTGGAGGGAAAAACTGTTATTTGGAGTTTGGAAAGTTTGGACTTATTCTTCAAGCAAACTAAAATTATATATACTATATTCGTTAATAATGATGTTATTGTGGTATATTGCTTTCAGTAAAAGTAGTAGAAGGGCAGAATTAGCTATTCTCCTGGATAGACTTAATTTTAAAAGGCCAAGAGGAGAACATATTATAAATCTAACAATAACATAAACCTCCCCATCGAATAATAATATAAACCTCCCCATTGAAACAATATTAAGATTACTATTTATTTTGCATTTTCATGAAGGTGTGTATATATGCACTTATATTCTTATTTAATAGTCACAATGATCTTACAAAATGGGTGGTATTATCACCATTTCACAGGTAAAAAAACAGAATAAAACAAGGGAAGCATGTTGCTCAACTCATATAGGTAGTGGCAAAAGCAAGATTTGAACTTGGTATATCTGATTTCTCAGCCTGTTCTCTTAGGATTGATACAAGGAAGAAGCCTGGCTGTTATCATGAAATGAGAACCTTGGTATTGACATGTGATCTCCCAGCTCCCTAGAGCTTGAACTTAATGACTCTTACACTGGAGGGTCTCTTTTTCTCGTAGGGAGTGCATAGTCCTGTGAATCACTGGAAGAGAACAACCTTGGCTTTCACATGTGTGGTACGCAGAATTCTAAGATGCCCCCAAGAACACACACTTAGTCATTCACTTAGTCTCCTAGTTATTCAAGCAACCACGAATCTAAGTGTGGCTGTAAAGGGATTTCACAGATGCAATTAAGGTCTCAAATAGTCAGCTTTAAAACAGGGAGATTATCTGAGTGGGCCTGACCTAATTACATGAGGCTATTTAATCTGAGTCTTGTGGTCAGAGACAGAAGAAACCAGAAATTTGAAGTGTGGGAGGGATTTGGCCCATGAAAAATTTTCCTACTGGCTTTGAGATGCAGGGATCACAGGGCAAGGAACGCCAACAGTCCCTGGGAACTGAGTGGCCCCCACCAGAGAGCCAGCAAGGAAACAGGGACCTCATCCCTACAACTGTAAGGAACAGAATATGGCTGACAATCTGAATAATCTTGGAAGGGGATTCTTCCCCAAAATCTCCAGAAAGAAACACAACCCAGCCAACATCTTAATTTCAGTTTCTAGAACCCAAGGAGAGAACCAAACTGCATCATACTTGACCTTCTGATTTGTAGAACTGTGAACTAATAAATGGGTATTGTTTTAAGCCATTATGTTTATAGTAAATTATTACATGGCAATAGAAAAAAGGGGAGTCTAAATACTTTTGTAAAACAAGACTGATAACCTTTTATTATGACTTTAATGGATGCTTCAGGTTAGCTCGAAAAAGAGCTTGCATTATCTGTAAATAGTGTAATCAATTCTCTACAAACATACACTTGCAAGAAAATATCAACAGTGTATAAATAAATAGCAGGTCAATCAAATCCCCCTGGTCATCTGATCATGTGGACTTTAAAAAAATAATGATTGTATTAATAAAGGTATGTAAATACTGTTTTACAGTGTTCAATGTACATGCACATTCATTATATCATTTTAAAATCTTTTAAAACCCAGTAAAATAGACAAATAATTATTATGATCTCCCTTTACAACACGAGAAATGAATATGTAGAGAAGATAAGTGATTAACTCAAGACCAACCACAAGAATTTGGGGGTGGGGTGGGGTGTGTAGTAGATGACAATCAAGGTCTTTTGATTTCTCTCAAAACCACATTTTATTTTCAGGGATGACCTAAAATATTTTGGGAAAACATGAAGTTATGTTTCCCTTTCCCCCTCTCTTCCTATTTCAAGGAATAAAAAAATAACTAGAATATATTATACTTGGAATAATTGTTTTTCTTCCTACATCAAACATTTCTATCTCTCACACAATGTGGACCATTTTAAAGTTATTTTTTTAAAAAGCATTCAAACTGGTTTTGTGAAAGTTTGAACTTAGTTTCAAAATAATTGAGGCTGTATGATGAAAAAATCATCCATAATCAACATGGGATTTATTAAATACATTTATAAAATGGAATTCTATGTACCCTTCAAAGTGTGATTTATAGTTATCCACATAAAAGTTGTGATATATATTTATTGGTATGAGAAGTTGTTAATTCCATTTGCACACTACAAACCCATTTTTTTAAAAAAACTGTACATATGCATACATAACACATTCACACACATGTAATATACCAATTTTTGACAGAGGTTATCTCTGGAAAGCGAGGCTTTTTAATTTCCTTTTAACATTTTTCTAAATTTTCTGCATTTTTATAAATACCATATTTTATATTATATGTTTATTGTCAGAAAAAATGACACTCAAGTCATTTTTTACAAAATAATTCTATTGAAACTGTCCCTCGGTCTAGTTTTATCAAAGCAATGTGGTTATTATTAAATATGCAAGAGTCTATATGAAGGTTGAGAATGAAACAGAGGAAGGCTTTCGTCTCCATCACATCACTATTTGTTCCCATGAAGGTGGCTGGGCACCTGAACATCACATGCTGGACACCTGCAGCTTTCGTGACCATTGCTTAGAGCTCTCTCACTGTCCTTACCCACCAGGTATTTTTGACTTAAGTAGCAAGTACCAATTAACATCCCCATCAGCATCTCAGATTTCATCAGGTCCTCGGGGCACCAAGGTAAACCTCAGAGAACACTTAGTTCCTCTACATAAGTGCTGACGCCATGTTTTCAAAAGCCCAGCCGAAGTCAGTTAAGGGGAATTTTCTTGCCTCACTTTCTACTTCATGGACTGTAAAAATGCCAGACTCAATTTTTAAGTCCAAACAGAGTTGTTGAAACCTATAAAGTTCTAGCCAGAGGCAGTAAGATAAAAATGACTGTTGGTTCTTTTGACACATTTAAGAAGTAAGTAGGTGTAACCCAACCACCCAGCCTTATTGGGGGTACGTCCTTTGCCATCCTCTACTAGTAACCCAAGGTCATTCACTCCCTGTGTTCCTTTCTGGCTGAAGAAGAAAACTAGGATTTGGATAAAGCATGAGAAAACTTCAGTCTTTGGTTTGACCTGAACCAATGAAAGTACACATGAATTTTGTAGGTTCATGTCCACTGCCACTAATGGAAAATACAGGTGACCCTCAGTATTCATGGGGGATTGGTTCCAGGACCTCTGTGGATACCAAAACCCAGGGATGCTCAAGTCCCTTGTATAAAAATGGTGTAGTATTTGCATATAACCCATGCATATCCTCACATATACTTCAAATCATCTCTAGATTGCTTACAATATCTGATACAATGTAAATGCTATGTAAAAAATAGTAGTTAATACTATATTGTTTACAGAATAGTGACAGGAAAAAAACATCTGTACATGTTTGTACATGAAGCCATCCATTTTTGTTTCTTAAATATTTTCAATCTGCAGTTGGTTGAATCCATAGATGTGGAACCCACACACAGGGAAGGTCAACTGTATCCCATTTGGGGTCAAATGGGTGGGTGAGTTTTGGAATGTTGGTGGTTATTTTCAAAAAGGAAAAAAGTGTAACAAAATGTGGAATAAAAAATATTTAAACATTTGAAAAAGAAAAAACTTAATTCTTAGTCCTAATACCTTATCAAAAATGTTTTAATTTCTAATTACCTTCAATCCTTTACTCCTGTGCATATTTGTGTGTTAGTGCATAGCTGCTATCTCATGATACCCACCATTTTGCATTCTTCTTCTCAAGCCTTAATTCTTTAACAAGGCTTAATTCTTTCACCATGCTTTTATGCAGTATCTAATTTCTATTTTAATTGGCTGCATAATTCCTACCAACAGATGTACTACAATTTGGCATGTCCATTATTCCTTCCCCTTTCACCAACTTCCAAAAATTAACATTCTTGCCTAAACATTAGACAAAGATACAAAGATACGTAGTAGGCAGCACAGCCATATTGCTCAGATAATGTGCTTCGAACTAGTTCTACATACCACAAACCACACCCCTGGATGGCTTTATTTTCCTAGAGCTATTCTTGGTCTTCTTTTTGAGACAAAGTTTTTGTCACTCGGGTTAGAGTGCAGTGGCATCCTCATAGCTCATTGCAACTTCAAACTTTTGGACTCAAGCAATCCTCTTGCCTTAGCTTCCCAAGTAGCTGAGACTATAGGCACATGCCACCATGCCTGGCTAATTTTTCTATTTTTTGTGGAGACGAAGTCTCACTCTTGTTCAGTCTGGTCTTAAACTCCTGGCCTCAAGTGATCCTCCCACCTCAGCCTCCCAGAGTGCTAGGATTACAGACAGGCATGAGCCACTGCACCAGCCCCATTCCTGGTCTTCTAAATAAGTTAACATAAACTGGGTCTTGTGATAGAGCTAAACACCAGAGTTTACTTAGGCCTAAGACTGCTTAATATTCAAGTTGAGACACAAGAAAGAAGAGGTGGAATCCATAAATAGATGGAGTGGAACCAGCTCCTACTTCCTGACTCATGGGACTAGAAATAGGGACATGAAACTAGTGTGTGCTGGTGTGGAGCAGGCATTCTTCCACCTCCCAGCAGAGCAACCATATACTGAGAAAGAATCAAAAAGCAAGCATCCGTAAATACCTTTAGAAGCCATTCATCATTCAATTAATAAAGTTTCTGGGCTAGCATACTTGAAATGCCAGTAATTAGGGTGGAATTACTAGTGCAGGGTGGTGAGGAAGACAGACCTATTTTATCTTGGGAAGTGAAGTTCTAGATGATTCTCCCATACACAGCATCATAAAGGTGGAAAACTGATGTCCTGACTTTACCTTTTTTAAAAATAGGCGCTTTTTTTTTTAAGAACAGTTTTAGATTCACAGCAAAATTGAGTGGAAAGTACAGAGATTTCCCATACACCCTCACAAATGAATAGCTTCCACCCTTACCAACATGCCCTGCCGGTGTGGTACATTTGTTACAATTGATGAACCTGCACTAACACATCATTATGGCCCAGAGTCCGTAGTTTATACTGGGGTTCACTCTTGGTGTTGTATATTATACAGGTTTGGACAGATGTACAATGTACAATGTACAATGACATGTATCTATGAGGTTCTGTATAGCACCATACAGAATAGCTTCACTGCCCTGAACATTCTCTATGTTATAACCTTACTTTTTAAAGTGAAGGATTTATTATGGAAATAGAGTTTATGTTAAGAAAGGGTAGAACACTGAATCTTATTAGTTGTAACTATCATATTGTAGTTATAACAGTTAAAAAGCTTTCATCTTAGAATTTACAGATGAAACAACAAAATGTTTAGGATTTGTTTTAAAATACTTGTACACCATGAAAGCAAAACATGTTGACAGAGTATTACAACTATAGTTTCAGTCTACTCCTATACATGTATGTACAGTTTCCCTGTCTTCCTCCTCTTTATTTTACTTCCTAGAAATAAATAACCCTCATATTTAGATACAAATTCAGATATACAAGGGCTTCCATATTATAGACCAACTGAAAATTGAATTTTTAAATTGTTGCTGTCATTATTTTTACAGCTTAGTAGAAGGGAGTTCTTCCTTCTAGCTATGAGTTTGGGTGTTGAACAGTCTGCTTAGGTCCTAAAAAGGGCTGTTTATGGCCAATAGTGTCCTTACACAAAATTTAAGAAGGTACCTCTTCCTCCAGATGAACACAAGCTCATGGCAGGTTTTAGTGAGCATATACTTTTTTCTCTATTCTCCCCCTGGCTTGCTACCTTTGTGCAAGGCACAATTCGCATCATGACTTGCAATAGTCTTAGTCCTGAACTTTTAAGTTTCCTTTTAAAATTTAGACTCTGGCTGTTTTGTTTGGCAGCCAAGTATCTAGTCAGAAGCCAAATTAAGATCACTTGCTCCCTCCCGGGACATCTCCTGCCCCACCAAGAGTTTGGCCTGTTAGCAAATTCCTTTGCCATCCACCTCAGCCACCAGAAAGCAGGCCAAGCTGCAGTTTCTGAAAAGTCCAATGTCTATTGTGTCTTGAACTTCTCTCAGTGCTTCTAGCTATGTGCCCTTGTGGCGCTGTGCATTTGTACATTTGCGGGAAGGTGAGCAGATCAAAATTGATGCCGTTTCCATTAGCCAAGTTGTTTGGAATGGTGATAAAAATAACCATTTTGATTAAGTTTGGGATTAGGTGTGGATGTCAAATCTCTCTGCTGTTTCCTTTTTTTATAAGGTGACCAGTAGAATTTTAAATCAGAATTCAAGCTTTCAGAGAGCTTAGAAAATAATAACAAAAGAAATAAAATAAGTGTTCCGAGTCATCTATCTGGTGGTTTATATTGGTGATAGAGTCAGTCTTGTATCCCAACAATCCAGACCTCTCCTCTCTAACACAGTAGCCACCAGCCACTGTGGCTACTGATCAAACAAAATGTGAGTAGTCGGGATTGAGATGTGCTATAAGTGTGAAATGCACACCGGGTTTTGAGGTCTTAGTGTGAACAGAAAGAGTATAAAAATTCTCAAATATCATTATCTCATTGATTCAACCAGCCATTACAAATAGAACAATGAGTAACATGGGCTTGGCCTTGGCCTTCATGGAACTTGGACTTTCACATGAATACTTTGACTATGTATTTGATATACTCAAAGCAGACATCACTGTAGCTCTGATGCAACATCAAAGCCATGATGCGAGCTACGGGTACATTACCAGTTACTGCCTGGAAAAGGTCAGAGCATCATTGTTCAATAAATTAGCCGCTAGTCCCACGTGACTAGTGAACACCTGAAATACAGCTAGTCTGAACTGAGATGTGCTGTAAGTATAAAACACACACAGAATTTCAAAGATAGTATGAAAAAAATATAAAGTATCTAATTTGTATTTTTATATTGATTACATAGTGAAATATTTTGTATATATATGGATTAAATTTAATATATTTATTAAAATTAATTTTGTTCATTTTTACTTTTTTTCATGTGGCTATAAAAAAGCTAAGATTACATATGTGGCACACAGTATATTTATATTGGCCACACCTTCTCTAGACTAGTTTTTTCCACTTCATTGGTGCCAATAACCACACCGAATGGAGCTTTTCCCTCCAGGAAGCTGTGAAGCAAATTGATGAGGGACTTAAACCTGGCCGGGGAGCTAGAAGCTGCTACAGTCCCTGCCCCCCACCTTTTCTGTTTGAAGGGTCACTGCACCTTGAATGATTCAAACTCCAGGTAGCATGACGCTGTGGAGAGGCAGTAGATGTTAACAGGAAACCTGATTCCTCTGGTTTCAGAGTTCTTACTTACTTCATGAAAGATCAAGAACAAATCATGAGATCTTGTGGAATTTCCATCTCTTTAGGTATAAATAGAAAAAGAATCTGTCCTCTCTAGTTCAGATAATATTGTAGCAAGTAAAATAAATATATGTGAAATCACTTGATAAACTGTAAACCATATTGCCACTGTCATCATTTATAGTAATCATCCTAATAAATACTTCTATAAGCAATCAAGGAAAATTGTGAGAGGTAAAAGATTAAAACACAATAATCCTGGGAAAATTCCAAAATCAACAACAATTCCAACAGAAATATTAAAATACTAATGTATAAAAAGGAAGGTTAGAGTAGAGGCATGTTAAAGAGTAGAGACAATTTGGTTTTGGAGTTCATATCTCCAAAGGAGATCACTTTGATATTACTTGCCTTTCCAGTGAATATTCTCCTATAAGATCCATTAAAACACTACTGATTAAAAATAAAATCTTCACCCCATTTATATTGTGGTCAATTGTTTGAGTATTTCTGTGGTGACAGGGGTTGGTGGGTAGGACTCTGATTTCATACTGCGTAAGTTGACGCTTGTTGAAACAGAGGGGACTCTGTACAGTCTCCGATTTAGCGATACCAGGCACCACACCACTTAGCCCATAATTGCCTACTGGCCAAACACAGAGGCATGATTATTTTTCTGAGTATCTGAGCTGATGCTAACTTTCCTGGTTCTCCATCAGACCCTGAAAATCAAGGCAGATCAGATGGCTTCAGTAGTCTTAATTTGGTAGTGCGTGTATTATAGTAGGGGAAGCTTGGTATAGTGTGGAAAGTTGAGCTATTTTATGCTTATTTGACTGTACAAAAGATTCAAAAAATTTTCCAAATCAGAGCTAATTTAAGTCAGCAAATATATTTTCCAATGTGCATGATAAAGAGGTTGATGCCATAGGGAAATGCATAGAATTGAAAGAAATAGACTTTTCCCAAAGAAGCTTCCATAAAACACAGACAGATAAAATAATATTGATTTTTTTTTTAAATAAAGCATGTTATAAAACAGAGCAGGATCATTTTTCCCAAAGAATCTGCACCATCACTTCCCCGCATGTGAGCACGGTTAGGTTTGGTTTGGGTGTGGTTTTATGGCATAAAAGGGCATGGGGCCTTCCACATGTGGAGGTGGGAAAACAACAGCAGATACTGCAGACAGGGTGAGTGAATCTTTCTGAATGGAGCGGAGCCCTCATTAGCAGCACAGGGAGAAGAATCTCAGCAGGAAGCAGATGGCATCCTCACACGGATTCCTTGAGGAGAGTTTAACGAATGCATTATTTAAAGACATGTGAGGAGAGCTAAGGAACACCACAGAGAGATGAGGAAGTGTCCTGAGATGAGCAACAGCTGAAAGGTTTTACTGTCTTTAGATGTGAGGTGGAAGATGGAAGGGGTGACTGTCAGAACCCAGAGCGAGGAGGACAGAGCAGTCTGAAGAGCCACCTCTAAAATCAGGCAGGGATGGAGGGACATGAACAATTCGACACATTCGTTTCCAGCACTTGGTCTCCTGCTAGTTCCTCCACTGGCTAAAGCCAAGCAGAAGCCAGATGGCAAAGAAATCTATTGCTTTCCATAAGGTTCAGCCTCCCAGTACTCAGGGCAGAATAGAGGAGCTAGGTATCCGGAAGAGCTGATGAGTTAGGTCAAGAGGATACCCAAGGGGCTAGAAGCTTGCCAGTGGTGGGCAAGAACGGGGAAATGCTTACAGGGGCCATTTGCTGTCTGCACCCACAAACACTGTCACAAACTTTCTCTGAATCTACCTCCTATTGTCCAACAGCGGAGGTAGCACACACTGCAGAGAGCAAAGAACTGTCCCAAGCAGCTAACCTACTGAGTTCCCACATGAATTACCTAAATCAAGGATTAAGGAGCAGGAATGGATATGACAGAGGTCCACGTGCAATGTTAAGAGTGCACAGAATTCTTAAATATAAAAACATTATTGTTTCTCATCTTGAATTTTCTACAATCCTGAGATTTGTGTTAATCCAAATTTTGATTAAATTTTGATTGAACTAATCTCCAAGTCTGTATTCATCAGCGGAGTAAATATGCTTTTGATTTTCTTTTTCTTGACTTAGCCAGGTATTGACCTGGACTGTCCAAAAGCTTAGTCTCTAATTAGACATTAAACAGAAAAATTATCCCAGTCATTTAATATAGTAGTTTCTTTAATACGGAAAATTATTTTTTTTTCAAATTTCCTGATGCTTCCATGTGTTTTAATATAAAAGCATTGATAATTAAAGAATTATAAACCCCTTATTAAAATTCATGTTAAAAAATGCATAGCCACTGAGCGGCTGATCGCTGAGACACAGTGAGATTTGGTCAAGATTCTGTACACACTCTCAGGGGCTCAGCACACCATATTGAGAACAGATTGTCTCCATAGAGGCCCTACTTTATTCCTAGCTCTGTTGCCTATAACTATTGTAAAACAGGACTATTTCCTGCCTTCCTGCCCCAAATAGCAGGAAGCATCCAGCTCTGTCAACTCACTTTGCTCATGGCACCAACTCTCTGCAGGGGTTAGAGTTCCCTGCCAGGAATTTCGAAAAAGTAACTCTGTTTTGGTTTCTTATTCAGAACTCAGCTTGTGAGCAAAGAAACGGAGCAAGATCTATAATATATCCAGGCATTCAGGAGAAATGACATGACTTCAGTTCTGGTTAGCAGCACCGAGCCCAGGCAAGACAACAGCCATTTCTCTCCGTGTGCTCTGTCCAAGATTCACTGTGGGATCAGTTCTGGGTATGTCTCGGTGAGCCTCGGACTAATCAGAAGCAATTGGGAGACTCTAGAGAGTGTCGTATTCAGTACTGATGGCAAAGAGAGTATTCACTGTCCCTGGGGCTTAATAAAAAATTGCACTGAGCCTTCTTACATGTTTCCTATATGGGTCCATATGACTTACCCATGGGCATTCGCAGTCAGAATACTATTTATCCATGATATGTCTAGCCCTGTTCCAAGCTTTGGCAGCCCCTGCCATCATGTTATTCAGGAATCCAGTGCCCAAAGTGGATGATGCCTTCTAACTATAAGAAAACTTCCAACTATTATAGCTAACATTAACTGGATTTTTTTTTTGTTGTTTATTGTTTTGTTGTCTTTTTGTGTTTTGGTTTTGGCTCTGGACATACTACTAAAAGCTTTGTATGCTGCTATCTCAGTTAAACTTTACCATAACCCCATCAGGGGGTGACTATTAACTCCCATTTTACATATGGGAAAACCGAGTTTTCAAAAGATCAAGTCATCAAGCAGCATTCATAAGGAGCAGAGCCAGGGCCTGAAGTCGGAATGTCACATTATCCCCCACAAGGTCCACCGTAGCCCTCCCCTCTGAGCACACGGAATGGCACCACGCAGGACAAAGAGAAGTGTTCCCGATGACACCACCAAATGTGATGGACAGTTAATTCCAAAATGGAGGCAGAAAATGTTGGTGCTACTAAAAATCATGCTCTGGTATGAAAATCACACTTCCATCCAACGTACAATCAATGGTTAGCCTTTAACGGAGAATCTGTTCTGACTCCTCATCCCTGTTCCTACCCTTGTGAAAGGACAAATATCAAAGAAATGGTACACTTCTGTCTTTTGCTTCACTGCCTGAGAAATCAGCCCTGAAGAATTAATATTCTAACTCTTTTGCCAGAGACCCTGTCCTGCTCCTAGAATCATAGTGGCCCCCAAGTCAAAGGTATCTCTCATTAAAAAAGGAAGGGAAGCCCCAAATTCTACCACACATGCCAAATCCTCAAAAGTCCTCTTTGTTGAGTCTAAGTTTAAAATCCTCATGGACAGCCCAAGATGAAGTGACTGCCACATGTGTGGGAGCAATGTCACTTCCACCTTTAAAACACCAGTCCTCTGTCTTTATCAATAGAAAGATAGATGATAGAAAGATGGAATGAACATTGGGATCACATTAAAATTCATGATTTAAACATTGTTGTATCTTTTACCCCATCTGACTCAGAATTTTGTGATCATCAGAGTAGCCTTAGGGCCTAAGGACAGGTGTTTGATCCCAGCAGTATGATTTGAAAAGCATAAAAATTCATCAGCTCTTTCAAATGAACTTATTTTTTTTCTTTTATTTCTTCATGCATTCACTCTTATGAATATTTATCAAGTGCATCATAGGTGTCAGCCAAGGTGCCAGAGACCAGAGTCACAGAGCAAAACATGGCATGGTACCTGCCCTCAAGAAGATCACAGCCTGGTAGAGGAAACTGAAAAACAAGGTGACAATAGTGTAGAAGATATTGGGGCACTATGAAAAGAGACAAGAGCAAGGACTTAACTCTTCCTTGGGATTTAGGGGTGAGTACGGGAAGGATTTTCAGAGATAGAAAGTCCTGGTGGAACTTGGAGGGGTGAGCGGGCCTCAGCTGATCTAATGGCAGAGACAGAGGCACTTGGGCCCCACAGACCTACCCAGTCCAGTGGGGCTCCCAACCAGTAAGGGGGCCTCCGGGGTTTTGGAGAAGAATGTTGCAAGGAGCACAAAGGCAGATCTGTGTCTCAAATTTTCTGCACAGGCCTTTGATTTTCCCCTGAATCCACCCTGCTTCCACCCTGAGGAATTCTAACTCCAATTTCTGAGCACTGTCTTGTCCAGCTGAAGCTTCCATTTTCAAAATCCCACTCTGAATACGGTACAAAGTTTATTCAGCCTACTCTGCCATCTTATTAGGGATTGGGCCTTTTATGTTTTAATCCTTCCACCTACACCTTCTGCTGAACTCTCATTCATTCCCCATTTTTAATGTCACACAAACAGGCTCCTAAAGAATGTGTTGGGTAATTACAAACAAGTCGGGCCTGGGTTCTAGAGAGAGAAAATAGAAAGGATATGGTACGGTATTTGGTAAAACACGGCTTTTGAAAGCCACATTCTTATATGACTGGGGTCTCCTAAACAATAACCTGAAGATTTACAATATGTATCAGAAAAAGAAATGAACCAAGGCGATTCAGGGCATAGAGTCGGCACGTGAAACTAAAGCAGAGCTCCAGGAGAAGACTGCCATGGGGAGACACTCAGGGGCTGCTCATGGACCTTCACTAGAAATGCCCACAAGTCCACCTGGAAGGAGACAGCAGTGAGAGATGTCATAGTGCTGAAGTTGAACCAGCCCACAGCAAGATTGGACTAGATGTTAAAAAAGAGAGAAGAATAATGAGTATATTTGGTCAATTCAGATAGAGAAGTAACAACTGGAAGGGAAACTTCCCCTTAGGATACCAAGAGAGGCTAAGAACTGTGTGTATAAAAGTCAACAAAAACGTACAGCAAGCCTATTTGGTGCAGAACATTGAAGTTTGAGTTCTGGATTCCCATGGTAAAGAACCAATAAGCTCCTTTACAGATGCAGAATTGGAAGAACTCTAGGAACTCAGATTAAGATCAACGAATGAACAACCATACTAACAGTTTTCTTGTCCTTTGAACTCAATAGAAAAAGTATGTTTTATCCTTTTTTAAAAATTAACATCATAGGCCGGGCGCGGTGGCTCATGCCTGTAATCCTAGCACTCTGGGAGGCCGAGGCGGGAGGATCACTCAAGGTCAGGAGTTCAAAACCAGCCTGAGCAAGAGTGAGACCCTGTTTCTACTAAAAATAGAAAGAAATTAATTGGCCAACTAAAAATATATAGAAAAAATTATCTGGGCATGGTGGCACATGCCTATAGTCCCAGCTACTGGGGAGGCTGAGGCAAGAGGATCGTTTGTGAGCACAGGAGTTTGAGGTTGCTGTAAGCTAGGCTGACACCGCAGCACTCTAGCCTGGGTAACAGAGTGAGACTCTGTCTCAAAAAAAAAAAAAAAATTTAACATCATATTTTAAAAATGTATCTTAGCATTCCTGTGAAGATTAAGATCTAGCAAGGTTGAGATAACCCCAAACCTCATTATGTATGTCAAAATTTCAGGATAGTAATTATAATGTTAATATTTGTCTTTTAAGAGTTCTAGTACTTTATTATTTTTGTTATTGTTTAATTTTTCAAATATTAAGTACAAAAGCATCTTTTTATAAAGTAAATATTATAAAAATTATGTCTGTGTAAAATAAAAAATTATGTGGAGATTTAAGAGAAGTCAGTATAATAAAGAAAAAAAAGTAAAGCCTAAAAATCTCCATATTTAGATAGTAATTTATGGTTTACAAAGAACGCTGTGCATAATTTCTTATTTGATCCTAACCATTTTGTGAAGCAATCAGAGCCACTGGTGTTATCCCCATTTTCCAGAAGTGAAACCCAATCCTCAGAGACGCTGAATGCCATCAAGGCGGTGACACAGCTAATAAGAAACAAAACAGAGGCAACCAAGCAGGTCCTCTGATTCCTAATTACCAAACTGCTGGAATGCTGTCAGTTTGGTAACATAGTATTTAAGCACTGGTAAATGGAAGGATTTGGTTGTTTTTAAAATGAAAATAAAAAGTTCTTGGCATCAAGTAAAATTCAATGAAAAAAATGCAGATGGAAAGGCCAGATAAAGCAAAGAAGAAAGGAAATCACAGAATGGATGCCAAGGAGTTGGGTTTCCCACCAACGTTTACCAAATATCACAGGGAGTTTTACTAGACAGTCAGTACCCTGCTACTCAACTCGCTCTGGGGTGTTCTCCAGGTCAACATTTGTGACAAGGAATGTCAAGAGGTATCTGATATTTTTGTTGCTGTTGTATAATGAAATTTGTTAAGAAAAATGCAGTTGTGGACTCCAGCTTATACTCACCTGATGATTTTATAATTTTAAGGCATTTCCATTTGAATTATCTCATTTTATTGTGTAGGTAGATGGCTGGAACAAATAGGATGTGTCATGTAATGGGAGGACACAGTTGCATATATAACTCAAAATAACTCAAAAACGAATCAGTTCAGCTCTGCTCTTCTTGTACTAAATGTAAACTGTATGCAATTTAGTTCCTTCATGAAACAATAACTATTACTTGTATGGTCTCAAAGAGAAAGTACTTGATGTTCATGTTTATTCATTGTATAGCATTTATTGTAATCATATCAATAAGGCACTGTTTCTACGGGCCAGCTGCATGAGACATGGAAATGCTTTGTTTTGTAATACTTTCACTGTATTTTTTTTTGCTGTTGTCATAATGGAATTTTGTTATACATGGCTGTGAATTCTACTAAGTGTTTCAGAGTTGGAGAGTTTATTTGCAAGACTTATTCCCCCTTTACTTTCTCTGTCCGATGACATTAGTTTATAAAACAAGTTGCACATCAGAATCACCAGTTATGGAAGCCAGGAAGAAAAATTTTTGATTCTCAGATGCTTCTGATGAGGTAGCCAATTTTAAAAGCACTGTTCTATGTAACATTCTTTTATTTTATTGTAGACTCAGGTTGAATCATCGTATTTTAAGGATTCAATTAGACTGTTATCGTATTATTAGAATGGAAACCTGTTTCCAGATAAACTAGAAGCCTAATCACATGAAAACTTCTCTAAGTAGGACTCTCAAGTTGTATGGGAATCATTTGATATAAACCAAGTAATACATAACACATAAAAGTGCTTAAGATGCTTGAAAAACTTTTAAATTCCCTTTTTTTCATCATTCATCCTTTTTACACACAATTATTAAACACTACAGAGGTCTGTGATATGGGCATAAAGACAAATAGAATGGAGAAGAAGCCCTTAAAAATTCAGTAGGAAAATTATAATTTGGTTTTAATGTTAATCCATTCCTCATCAAAATTATATTTAGGGTGTTAAAACAGTACATATGAGTGGAAAAACAAGCATATCTCATTCACTGACTATTTCTATAGAACTTCTTAAACTTTAGTTATGAGACAATCACTAAGATACTAAATAAGCTAAGCATAAGTTCATAGATAATGGTATAAAAGGATACAAATAACCTCCTCAGTACTGGTCTTGCAAAGTCTCTAAGAAGTGACAATAAATTTCACATGTAGCACACTCCACCAAAAAAAGCTTTGATGTTGCACAATAGTTTTCCACCTAATTAAGCTGTTTTAAATAATGTTGTCTATAAGGTAGGGAAGCTGTAATCTTCTGTATGTAGACTTATGATATATCCCTAGTCTAACACTTTAGAAGATATGCAAAGTGGTTCAAAGCATAATGATTGTTGTATGGAGTCACCAAACACTACCTTAAAGAACACTGCAAATAATGTCAACTGACCCCAAGATTTGCATTCCCCTTTTTTCTGATCTTTTCGTCCTTTTTCTCCTCCTTCCCTTTGCTTTGAGATTTCTGACAGTCAAGTACGTGCACAGTTACTCTGGGTTACAATATGTCATCCCCAGTGGAAATCAGAAGCTTTAATTCAAAAGGTGGCCACTCTTGACCTCTGACCTTGGTGCCTCCCACCCTGCTGCTCTCTTCCACTCTCTGTCTCCATGGAACTGAATAGCCAAGTAGAAAAATGGGAGCAGGCAAAGTCTATAGCTATTCATAGACCACCCCTCACCCCCTCCCCATCAAAAACAGAGAGAGAGAAAGATGAATGAAACTCATTCATCAATAAGCAGGAGATGAAGAAGAAAGCCCTAGTGGCTGAAAGACAAACTAAGAAACAGGGAGGGCAAAAGAAAAGGAATGCCAGGGAAAGAACTGAGAGGAGTAAGTAAGTTAGTGTGGAGTGCAAGTTGCAAGCTCTCAAACATAAAAACTCAGAAGATGAAAAAAAAAAAAAGCAACATTGTACATCTTCCCAAATTGAGTTATCTGTAATGGGCAACTGTTTCAAAAACAAATGCCTGTTACTTGTATCACAACTTCCTAAGACAAAAGAGTGCACCTTGAGGAGAATCAAAAGGAAAAGGTGTGAAGCCTCAGGGATATCGTCCTTTCTTTAACCATCGTGGTTGGCATGGTATGGGATCTGAGAGATAGGCAAACAAGGCACTTGTTCAGAGAGTCAGGACCTAGAACTCCTGTAAAATCCAACATTCATCCAGAGGAAATGTTTGTACATACCAGAGAAAATTATAGTGGAAATGTTATTTAGACCACTCATATAGTCCATCTGTATGTCAACAAGCACGGTTGAGCAATCTGATGTGCCCAGAACTAAACCACAACAGAAGAAAGTGACTCAAATCAGAACGGACAATGAATGTCCTCATGGTCAACCACCTTGGTAAAACAGAGACGGACACACAAAGGGTATTTCCTCTCAGTTTAAAAACACTGGATATGGAGGGGAAATCAGCATTAAATTCAGATCAGCCTCAAAACTCGGTAGAGTTCAATAATTCCACAGCATTCACCATATATTCCCCTAGCCTACAAGATGTAAACATTCTCTAATGTATTAACAATATATCTAACAACTTGTTTTGTTTTTATCATATGACTGCCCTCTCTGAGATCTCCAATGAGTTTTTATTCCATGTGAATCAAAGAAACCACCACATTTCAGATCAAATATGTGAGGGCAGGAAGATGTCTCTATCACCTTTCAGACCATTCCTCTGTCACCAAGAAGACATCACCTACACCATTATAGCTGATGAGGATTGTGCTTGCAGTAAATAAAGTCCCCCTACTTCCTCACTGACATATTTCAGCTACTTTCAAATAGAATTCTAAATTATTTCACCAGGAAATGTGGCATTAATCCCAAATATCTGTTTGCACTTTCCCTTTTATTTCATTTCTACTGATACTTTCTGAATACATTTTCCAGAACTGTCAGATTTCAAGCACAAGAACATACGTGAAGGAGGTGATATATTATGATTGAAAAAAAATAAAGAAGCTGACAGATTGGCAAATTCGCATGAGCTCGAGTCAAGTGGAAACCTCACGGACTTCAAGCATCCATAGTTACCACCATCTGGGGCAGTGACCTTGAGCATCTCTAGAATTCACAAAATGGGATATAGAAATGAGTGTGGAAGAATCCCTCACAGAAGAAATAATCAGAGACTCCATCCATTGCCATCATGCTAAGAAGGACACTGAGATGAACCTGCAGCAAATTTGCTTGTGATTACCCTGTCTCTGCCCTGCTTCCTCACCTCCTCCCCATGTAATTCTACAGATTCCTAGAAAAAGAACCAAAAACAGGGGACTCAAATGTAGAGGCAAGGTGGATTCAACTCCTTTTGGGGCTCTGCCAGATTCTCATTAGGTCCTGGACATGTGAGCCAATGCTGATTTCCATGGCTGATCTACCCTAAATCTGCCCTTCCTGAAACACTAGCCTTTGTCCTTCTAGTCACCGTCTTTAAATGGGGATTTGGGTGAAAGCAATACCAAAGGGACCGTCATTATTCACCCATTATTATGAAATTGATGGGCTCTGAGTCTTTCTGGCTAAAAGTTCTGACAGGGTGAGGTCACATTGGATTGCAGAATCATTGCTTTCCCTGGAAAATCGGGTTACAAATGAGAACTGGAGTTGGGAGGGAGGGTAGGAAGGAGGATAAAGCAAGAGTGTTTTTCCTCAAATTCACCTCACTTCATGCTAGAGTGAGAGGCCATCCATACTCAGGAAAGGCTAATTATATAAATCAGATGCCCTGGCTGAGTTTCCAACCCCCTGGGAGCAGGGAGAGCTAGGAATAAATGAGGTCTTCTACAAAATGAAAGAAACCCTTTGAAAAAATGCCAAAGCCAATACAGCTTAACTCACCAATTTTTTTTTATAGGAATAGAAAAATCTGGGCCAAGGATAACAAAAATAGCTGAGTTTTCATCTTCCAGCAGATTTGGAAATGTATTCACAATTTATTTATCTCCTTGCTAGTATTTACTTATCTTTACTTTGCATCACTAAATATGACAACTCTTGAACTAAATACATTCTCAAAATGAAATCTGACTTACTGTTTTAGAAAGATCACATCTATGTTAGGACAGCATGATAGTAAGCCATTGTTAGGTAGCCAGAGCTAAATGCAGCGGGGAAAATTACAGCACTGGAAACAGGGATATATGTTCCCCTCTAGTGCTGGCTTTACCACTCCCTGGCACACAACCTTGGACAGTCACTTCACTTTCCAGGGCTTCAGGCTCCTCATATGAAAATAATGGGTTTGACGCACACTAGTAACTAGCACCCCTTGGCATGTTCCGATTTTCCATACATGCCACAAGCAGTCAATGCTCAGTTGAAACACTGAAATGTAATCCAGATATCAGTGGTGTATGTGGCAGCTACTTTGAATATCAGATCTAAAGTTTGGGCTTTGGTCCATTTTGACATTTTATCTTCCCTATGGATAGTCTCAGCCTCTATGAAAGTTTACTCTTGTTCTTGTTCCTCCTCACTAACACTGCCTCATGCTGGGCCCACTGAGGTGCCGCATCTGAGAGCTGTTGAATTCCTGACAATGCAAGTGCCTTTTTAGGGCATGGCAGGACAGGAAAGGCACTTATTTATATTGTGCTAGTAAACGGACCATTCAGTGAATTCCCAAACCTGGTACTTGTTTGCTAGAATAAATCATTACACAAATTTTTGAATGAAATGGCCACTCACAGTTTTAAGAATGCCTCTAATTGGATGGGGAGCTGACTTATTCATACTGATTTTTCATTCCAACAATCCATTTTTTGTGATTGTTATTTCTGACCACAACCAGCTCATTAAAATTCATTCTTGCCGGATTAAGAACTCAGACTAAATTACATCTATGACTCTCTCTATACATATGTATTAAATATATATATATAATATGCACATATGTATATATATTTAATGTGAGTAATTCTGGTTGGTGTTTTCTGTATGTGATATGGCTTATAATTCTGAGATTAGAGTTGATGGTAGACTTTAACATACGCAAACCAATACCGCCAGCACTGCCCAATAGAAAGGAATGCTGAGAAATTTGCCCAAAGTCACTAATGAGGGTCAGAAGCAGAGGGAGAATGTAGCCTTGAATGCCTCTGTCAACCCCCACACAGCTGTTACTACTCCTGCCTTCATTTCATACAGAATGCCATGGGTTGGAGTGGAAGGATATTATAAGATTTCCCATGTTCTTTGGAAGTGAGAAACAGTTTCATCTGTTCATGGAATCTCTGAAGCATCTAGGATTATATTTTCTGTCCTCTTTCATGCAAATAAAAGGGTATAGAATCCCTACTGAGGGACACACCTGTGTCTTTGCAATCTTGCTCCCTCTGATTTGCTTTTCTTATAGCCTATAACTTTACCTGGTCCAGGAGGAGGAAGAACCACCTCTCACGGAGCCGATTCATTGTTTATTATTATGAATTTTGTGCTCTGAGTCCCCTATGGCTTTGGAGGCTCCGAAATTGATCGCTAATCAAAAGTCATGAATTTTATTCTTTTTTCCTGTGCTCCACTCTAATCATTCTCTCTTGAGAGGTACATTATGGTTTTGTCCAGTTGCTCAAAGGAAGAAAGGTTATAGGAAAACCGGATTTACTAGTAGGAAAACAAAATCAGTACAGAATGAACCCTACCATTTAACATCACTATGTCACAGAAATACGAACACACATACAAACACATACATACTACCAGTGGTGACTAGTTTCTCAATTCAGGTGACCAAAACTTATTGAAACCACTTGAGGGATTAGCTATCCACCTTATTTCATTTTCATGGTAGGTTATACCAGGGTGCTGGGGTTCAGAGCTTGATAGGGCAAATTTTTGGTACAGATATCATGATAAGGACTACACTGAGGTGATCTGGTAATAATCACAGTCTATAGCCTAAGATATGGTGAGGATTAAAACCTTTGTGCCAGGCAAATAATGACAAGATGGATGTTTTTGGCCCAATCTTCATCTTGCCTCCTCTCTCCAGCACGTTGGCTCTCAGTAAGTTCCCCGAAGCATAAACACCATTCTAGGAATTGTAAAGATTAAGGAGAAGCAAAAATATTTTCTTCTGTAGAGCCAGAGTCTCACTGTGTTGCCCAGGCTGGTCTCGAACTCAAGTGATCCTCCTGCCTTAGCTTCCCAAAGCAATGGGATTACAGGCGTGAGCCACCACACCCAGCCAGAGCAAGAAGATTTGAATCAATTAGATAAACCCAAATTTACTGGATTGCTGTGAATGTTCTGAGATTGACTTTTTGACATCTAAGGAGCTTAAATGAGAGTTAAGTTACCTCTAGACCTAAGAGGCTGACTGATTCTATCAGTTTAAATGGCCAAATGAAGCAGGGACTGAAAGAGAAAATGAGAAGGATGTGACCTGAAGTACACACTGGAATTGATCCTAGAGCAAAGTATGAGGGTTCTATAAGATTTCTCTGTGAACTGGAGTGTAGGAATGCTTGGGAAAACTGATTTACAGACATACCTAGGAAATATTGTGGGTTGGGTTCCAGACCACAGCAATAAAATAAATAATTTCAATATAGCAAGGCCACACAAATTTGTTTGGTTTCCCAGCACATGTAAAAGTTATGTTTACACTATACTGTAGTCTATTCAGTGTGCAATAGCATTATGTCTAAAAAAAATGTATATACCTTAATTTAAAAATAACTTATTACTAAAAAATGCTAATGATCATCTGAGCTTTCAGCAAGTTGCAATCTTTTTGCTGGCGGAGGGTCTTGCCTTAATGTTGATGGCTGCTGACTGATCAGGGTGGTGGTTGCTGAAGGCTGGAATGACTGTGACAATTTCTTAATATAAAACACCAATGAAGTTTGCCACATTGATCAATTCTTCCCTTCATGAAAGATTTCTCTGTACCAGGCAATGCTGTTTGATATCATCTTATCCATAGAACTTCTTTCACAAATGGAGTCGATCTTCTCAAACCCTACTGCTGCTTTATCAGCTGAATGTATGTAATATTCCCAATCTTTTGATGCCATTTCAACAATGTTCACAGCATCTTCCCCAGGAGTGGATTCCATCTCAAGAAACCACTTTCTTTGCTCATCCATAAAAAGCAACTCTTCATCTGTTCAAGTTTTATTACAAGATTGCAGCAATTCAGTTACATCTTCAGGCTCCACTTCTAATTCTAGTTCTCTTGCTATTTCCACCAAATCTGCAGTTACTTCCACTACTTAAGCCTTGAACCCCTCGAAGTCATCCATGAAGGTTGGAATAAACTTCTTTCAAACTGTTAATGTTGATATTTTGATGTCTTCCCGTAAATCATATATGTTCTTAATGGTATGTAGAAAAGGAAATATTTTCCAGAAGGTTTTTGATGAATTTTGTCCATATCTATCAGAGAAATCACTATCTACAGCAGCTATAGCCTTACAAAATGTATTTCTTAAATAAGTAAGACTTGAAAGCTGAATTCCTCCTTAATCCATGGGCTGCAGAATGGAGGTTGTGTTAACAGGCATGGAAACAGTATTAATCTCCTGATACATCTCCATCAGATCTCTTCAGTGACCAGGTGCATAGGAGCATCCTCAATGAGCAGTAGTATTTTGAAAGGAATCTTTTCTTTCTCAGCAGGTCTCAAAGTAAGCTTAAAATATTGAGTAAACCATGTTCTAAACAGATATGCTCTTATCCAGGCTTTGATATTCCATTTATAGAACACAGATAGAGTAGATTTAGAATAATTCTCAAAGATGCTAGGATGTTTAGAATGGTTATAAGCATTCATTTCAAATTAAGGTCACCAGCTGCATTAGCCCAAAAGAAGGAAGTCATCTTGTCCTTTGAGAAGCCAGGCAATGACTTCTTCTCTCTAGCATGGCATCTTCTTCTAATAGAAGACTGTTTAGTCTACATTGAAAATCTGTTGTTTAGTGCAGCCATCTTCATCGATGATCTTAGCTACAGCCTTTGGATAACTAGCTGCAGCTTCTACATCAGCTCTTGCTGCTTCACCTTGCATTTTTATGTTATAGAGACAGCTTCTTTTCTTAAACCTCATGAATCAACTTCTAGTAGCTTCAAACTTTTCTTCTGCAGCTTCTTCACCTCTCTCAGCCTTCATAGAATTGAAGAGTGTTAGAGCCTTGCTCTCATTCAGGCTTTGGTTTAGAGAAAGTTGTGGCTGGTTTGATCTTTTATCCCAACCACTAAAACTTTCTTTATATCAGCAATAAGGCTATTTTACTTTCTTATCATTCACGTGTTTACTGGAGCAGCACTTTTGATTTCCTTCAAGAACTATTTCTTTGCATTCACAACTTGGCTGTTTGGCACAAAAGGCCCAACTTTCACCCTATCTCAGTTTTTGGCATGACTTCCTCACTAAGCTTAGTCATTTCTAGCTTTTGATTAAAAGTGAGAGATGTGTGACTCTTCCTTTCACTTGAACACTTACAGAGCATTATAGGGCTATTAATTGGCCAATTTTAATACTGTTGTGTCTTAGGGAATAAGGATACCTGAGGAGAGGGAGAGAATGGTGGATCAGTCGAGCAGTTGGAACACACACATTTATCGATTAAGTTCGCCATCTTATATGGTGGGGTTCATGGCACCTCAAAACAATTGCAATAGTAACATTAAAGATCACTGGTCACAGATCACCATAACAGACATAATAATAATGAAAAAGTTTGAAATATTGAGAAAATTACCAAAATGTTACACAGAGACATGAAGTGAGCACATGCTATTTGAAAAAATGGTACTCACAGACTTGCTCAACAGAGTTGCCACAAACCTTCAATTTATAGATAACACAGTATCTGAGAAGTGCAGTTAAGCAAAGCCCAATAAAATGAGGAATGCCCGTATACCATCAATGGGCCATGTCGTACAAAGGTAGATGGACCTGGTTTTAAGACACAGGTGGCAATTCCTAAGCTCTAAGGAATCTATAAACCCTATCTGTCACTGCCAATATGGAAGAATTATGATGTCTTCCCATTTAAAGGACAGGATATTAATTACTGTTGCTTTTTAGTGCCAATAAGAAAGCCAATTTTTTAATTATACGCTTATAATCATTCTCTAGCAAAAATGAATATAAATGAGGATGTGCAGCAATGAGGCAGCCAAGTGAATCCATTTATTGCTCTTCTGGGAGTTTCCATAGTGCACATTTCTTAGAGCAGTTTTGCTTAAGGGGGCTATATTTGCTTTTCTGCCAGTGACAGAGAGCAGGTAAGAGAGACAAGGAGCTAAGCAGTGGAAACCTGCTGAAATGAGAAATAGAAGATGCTCAAAGACAAACTACCTGGTTGGATCATTTGTCTGGGAGGTTTATTCTGCCCATTTGCTTCCTTTATCTGATGCTTAGTTGCAATCTCCTCGGTTTCTGAGCCACACTCTTTAACTCAGCTTTGAGATTCTGTTTAATTACCTATCTTTTGGAAAATTGTTGCTATTTATTTTTTTTACCACTCCTCCACCCCTCTGTCATACTTACTAAAAAAATATGAAGCTATTAACCACTGGAGAGATTTTCAATATCAAAGAGTAGACAAAAAATTAAGAGAAGGAGAAGGCTAGAAAATATCTTTTTTAATGAAAATTGAAAAATCTTGAATTTTGAATAGAGTTATATTCTATTTAAAATAACTTACTGTAAAGCAAATGTATAAAACATGTAAACTGGGGAGTGAAGGGATTAGTTGATATTAAAACCACTTCAAACTAATTCACTACTCTTCCTGCCACACAGGACTATTGCGTTCATCAAATGAAAAAAGATTGAACAATAAAAACCGTGAAATAATTTTATATATTTCTATAAATGTTTACATAAGATAATATAGTTAATATTTTATATACTGTGTTAAGTGTTATTTATAATGCGATATTATTACAAAATACTTCTAGGTACTTCCCTGTACCTGTCTTTTTCTCGCTTCTGGTTCCCCATCCCTAACTCACTCACTGAAGCTGAGCCCTCCTGGTTGGTTCCACTCCCCACATACGTCTCCAAAGAGACATTTTGCTGAGAGCCCTCTGACTGCCCCATCTCCAAGTCTATGTCATATTTTGGCTCCCTCAACCCCCACCCCAACTCTCTTTTAGCAAGCGGAAAATGGAAAACAAAAAGCAGAAAGAAAAACAAAACAAATTTTTAAGACAACAACAACAACCAAACAACAAGTGTATTCCCCAGCCTATCTTAGAGCTATTTTGGAGGTGAGTTAGGGGATTGCCAGTCGGAAGAACTCCTAAGAGATCTGAGTCATTAGGGGACAGAAGCAGGCTATGTGGCATTAGGTATACAGGTGAGGATTGTGGCTTGCGACAGCAGCTCTGTTAGTGGCCTTCTCATTCCCCCAGGTTTCCTGATTCCCTTCCTTCCTGTTCCTGACAGAAATGGCTGGACGCTAGAGCCAGCAGCTACATTAGCAGCTCCCTAAATCTAAACTTTCTCTTCCTGGCAGAGGCAGCAACTCCCATGGTGACCCAGCTCTGCAGGGCGTTTTTAGGAGCCATTCCTAGAAGTTCAGCATAGAATTCATTCATTCAGCTATGCCAGTTATTGTGGGAGCTATCTCTGTCCCTAAATCAATCTCTCACTGCTTAATCTAGCCAGAGGGGATTTTGTTGTTTGGAAAAAAAAACCCTATACTCACTACTCACTCTCTTATTATCAGATGCTCTCTCAGCCCAGCCCTTTCATGACTGTCAAAGAATGAAATAAATAAATTCTCACTAACATTTTTTATTTCAATTCACACGTGAGTAACTATTCTGGAAATTATGAAGCAAGGTATTCTCTATCTCCTACAAGGTTATGAAATCGAATGTACTAAAGTTATCGTATCTGTTGGATTAAGAAGCTTCATTTCATCCACTTAGGAACGCAAAAGAACCTCTACCCTCTTGGAATTTAATATCTCCCCAGTACCGGATGTTCACGTGCACAGCCCGCCTGGATGGGGCCTGAGGTAGCTTTACTATTCAGCCTTTTTAATCAGCTACTGGGTTATGTGCAGGAGCTGAGAAATCACATTTGGAAAGCAGAATAAAGTTTCACTTATTTTATTTATTTTTATATAGTCATTATTTTATTTTCATCTGTTCTTCTATCATTGAGAGATCCATTAGTTAGCTGCTAGGCAATGAGCAGGACTGGAATATCCCATTAGAAAGGTAGAAGAAAATACCTTTGAGACTCACTGAAGCTCGGTTTTAAACCATGAAGCACAGCCAAAATATTCAGAGGATGGTATAACGCCCTAAAAGATGCAACTCCAAGGCAGGCTCTCCAGCACAGGGTGCACACAGAGTACTCTGTTAATTGAAGCAGATTCAGCAGTATCTTGTCTCATTATTCTTTTCTATGTGTATTAATCTACTTTGCTTCATGTATGGGGCATGAATAAGAGTCACCAATGATGTACCCACAGTTAATGGACATGTATAAAAATATTTATAGCACAATGCAAAATACACATTCCAGAAGGAAATGAAAAGTGCTGTATAAGTACAGACTGTCTCACAAGATTGGATAGGATTATATTATACATCAAGGGAAATTTTATATATATGCGGTATACATTATACCTATTTTGAAGTTATTATCTCTCAGGTCCAAACCCATCCTTCTATATGCTGCTGCTTTGGGATGCTAGATGATCCCTCAGTGTTTTATTTTAGTTACCTAATAACTTTATATGCTGTTATTTGTGTTCTGGCTCTCTGTTAAAATAATCAGTATGGTTTATTTTTTGGCTGTTCCTGACTTACAGAAATTGGTAGCAGGCATGCGGTCAGGAATCAGATCCTTCTAGATGAAACTGAGGAAATGGTTTTGTTGTGTCCTTGGACTTGAACACGGTGATGGGCTCCTTGCCAGTGGAAAATAGAATGCTAATAATTATGCAATGCAATAGTATCACCATTAATCAAATGAACACCTGCGGTTGATTTTGATAAATTACCTACTGAGGAAAGTGTCTTAAGAGCCCAGATGGCTGCTGTCCTTAACCATTATGGAAGTGATGATGACTATGAAGACTGTGGTGTAGGGTAGATTCTTCTAGATACTCTGGGACGCTCATAGGAAGAAGTAGCAAACTGAAGTCTAACTTCTTATCACAAATCACAGAAGAGAACTTATGTAGCAGCCCTAAATGAATCTCATCTCTTGTAACCTCTGAGCTGATGTTGTTGAAAATCAGGTATGGCATTTAAGAGCACGTGTTGCAGAATTAAAAACTAAGTTGACGTTATAGTTTCAACCAATTCTCTCACATCCAAGTGAGGCCATTGTTTGTAGAGAGAGTTCCTGAAACTTGGAAAGGAGAGACCTCGTTGGATTTCAACAGCACTTGGGCTCTGAAGCCTCTGAGTTTCCCTCTAGTACTCTTTATTGACAGCCCAACCTGGAGCCAGTTGGCAACTGAAATGTGATCTGCAGTGTCCCATGCCAGCACCACAGGGTAGAGTACGGAAGGGTGGGTTTGGAGCTGAGAGACAAGACTGTAGTATCTAGTACATGCATGCATCTAAATTGTACAGGTTCTGGAAAGCAGTATTGTGCACTGGAATGACCTAGTTTTACAGATCTGTGATCCTTAGTGTCTGCCCTTGTTTCTGTGTTTACATATTGAAAATACAATAGTGTACTAGATTGGTAGCCTCATTTTCATTTTAAGTAGCAAAAACCTCCTATCCAATAAAGCAATGTATAAAACTCCAATATATAAAACAGATAAAAATAAGCTGCTCTGATTATATCTTGTACCAAATTGGGGGACCTCCCCTTGCCTACTGCATCTACCCTGAGGCACCTCTTCTGGGTCCCGAGGCTCTACTGAATATAGTCGGCAAACCTCGCTGATTCTGAGATTCTCTCTTCGTGTCTAAAGTACTTGTCCTCTGACCACCAGCATCACCATCACCTGGGGACTTGTTTGAAATGAAAATTCTCAGGACTCTGAACTCAAACTGCATCAGCTCAATTCTCAATCTCGCCACTCCTTGCTGTATAAGCTTGGAGCAAGGTGCTGAACCTACACCTCAGTTTCCACCCTGGAATTTTGATCTTGAGGGCATCCTCCATATTAAGGGAGCACAAATCTTATTAGAAAGTCCTTTTGGAGGACAAATGTTCCTGAGAAATTAAGAGTGAAGCATTTTCCATGACTACATATGTCAAATGATGCAATGGAAGAGAATTTTATAAAGAGAGACCAAGGTCACTGTTCATTAATAACAAGGGCCTCGTGTCTTTCGAACAGGAGGGGGCTGATTTCAAAAATGACCAGCATCAGATACTAGGGAATCAAGTGGTCCCAAAAGAGAGTAGAGGGCACTTTTTTGCCGTAGAAAATGGCCAGGAAATTCATCAAGAACACAAGCAAGGGAGGGAAGCCCTCCTGGGGAGTGTTGGGTTACAGGCTGGGCTCCTAGAGCATTATGTTTCCAGCAAATGAGCCAGCTGCCAGGTTTGGCAAGCAACATAAATCTCTAAGAACAGGGCTGCGCTCATGAGGTAGCCCAGGTGTTTGACCAGCAAGGGTGTGGAAATATGCAAGGCCAGCAGTGCCCATGCCAAATGGGTCACAGCCACTCCTCTGTGCTGGAGTTTCCCAGGCCCCAGAGTGGCACTGCTCACAATAAACTTCTTCATCTGTCCCCAAGCCTGGCCTGCCACTGGAGGTAGGGTTCCTCTCGGATTGGTGGGCTCTCTCTTCCTCTCCTTCTCCCTGGCCCTTTCATTTTCACACATGCACGCAATCCTAATCAGAAATCACAGCAGTCTCCCAGAGCGTTTCTGAGACTATGTTAGTGAATCCATCACTCGGGCTGTCAGGCTTGGTGAACAGAGGCCTGGGGGAGTCAGGGAGAGCAGGGGTTGGGCATGCCCATCCAGGCTCTGCTTCTTCTCCTCCTCGTAGCTGTCTCCAGATTAGGGGAGCTTTTGTCATTCTATCTTTTGAAATCCTCAGTGCAGAAATCAGAACACGAGTTTCAGGGTTTTTTTCTTATATAGTTAGTGAGGGTCAACTTTAAATATCAAGAATTTTATAAATGGTCAAGCACCTCAAGAATCATAATTTCTTCTTTAAATTTTCTACTTGAGCAGTGGGTGTGAGCATGTGGGTAAAGAGCATGGGAGAAATCCCAGAGGACCCCAATGTGGCAATCCCAGTTCCTCTAGTCCCTTGACCACATGGGAGTCCCATCTTTAGAAAACCCTCTAGACTTTGGAACTGTCATCCTGTTCATCTCAGAAACTTCAAAATGTTCCAATCCCACATCAAAAAAATAAGTGATGAGTAAGCATGTGTTTATTTTCTTTCTGTCTCTGGATATTATAGGGCCTTCTGGAGAGAATGTCTTACTTAAATATGGAGAAATAATTATAGGTAGGACACTCAATGTGTAAACAATGCTGCCTTACAGGGTGTGGTGCTATACTCAGGGAAAAAGGCACAGTCCTTCCCTCAAATAGTTTATAGCCTTCGCAGGAAGAAGGTGAATCCACAGAGACAGGAGTGACCAGGACATGTGAGTGAGGGTCAGCATAAGAAAGACCCTGGGAGCTCAAGAACTGGATGTCTGGATGGCCACAGGGCCTAAGGGAGGTTTTCTGAACCAGATGGACTTGAGCCTTTCTTCAAAAAACTAATCTAGTGGCAGAGAAGCCACTGGAAAAGAAGCTATGAGATGGACCATGTATCTCAGCATTTTGTCCTTCCTGCACTGGGCCTTGATAGTAACTCCAGCAATTCCAGAGACTTCCAAGGACAGGGAAGTCAGATAGAATTCTACAGATTCTTTCATGTAGTATTTTATCATCTGTGGCTTCATGTTCAATATTACCTTTCTATGTTCTTTGAGCTCATCATATATAGATTTAAGAGAACAAATGGTAGGCTCTAAGTTTCATTTAACTTTGTATTCCCAGGCCTTTCAGAGACCAGACACATCAGTGTGTGTGCCACGAATTAATAAGTAAGTGAACCAACAACCACAGGCCTTTTGGGAAAGGTGTGATCCTCCTCTCCCATCTTTCTGGGTGTTTGCCTTCATGCACTGTGAGGTTATAAACAGAGCACAGATTTGGGAGTCAGACAACCTGAGTTCAAATCTAGCCTTTGTTAATTACCGCCTGGACTTTGAGAAATCAGCTTAACCTGCCTGAGACTTCAGTTTCCTTATTTGTAAAATGGGATAGTAATGCTTCAGGTGCGATAAGGTATGAGAAAGCAGTAAAGCAAAGCACTCAATACGATATGCAGAATTAACACCCTCCCAACACCCAAATTTCCCCATTTTCTCACTGGCATTTCAGAGACTAGTGTCATGTGTCTCTCCCTTTCTACATTACCATAGGAAGAACGTCTCTGATCTATCTATCTACCAGCTATTCTCCATCCATCAGTCCACCCCAATATTATCGAAGCTATTAATTTCAACTAATATTGCATAACTGCTGAATATGTGAGTTCTGGAGTAATTATAAACACTTGCTTTCAAAGTGTTTATATTTGAAACCCAAAGATCTCATGCAGTTTATTTAACAGCCCTCAGCCTCAATTTCCTCATCTGTAAAATGGCATTAATTAGTTTCTACACCTTACAGATTTCTTGTGAGTATTGAGGCATACACACAAAGCATTTATCAGAGTTTCTAGCTTGGAAAATGTTAGATAGTACAAAAGGGTAGCTTTTATTCCCTTCCATTTGTTCTCAGGGAGCTTAAGTCTCCAATGAGGGTACGACTTTAATACCCACAACCTGAGAGTTCTTTGGGGAGTATTTCCTTAAAACTTGACACTGAATCAAGGTGCTCCAAGAAGCTGAAAGCAAACATCTCCATCATTTCACCAGGACCACAATCCTCCCCATTCAGCTCCAAGATCTTTCTTGGCTGTGCAGCTTCGCCCGTAGGCATTAAATTGGAAAGCCCAAGATTTTGGAGGGGAGTTTTGTTTCCCATTTTATCAGAATCTGACTGAGTCTCAGACTGTCTCTGAGTGTTCACAAAGGTATTCAAACCTGAGCAGATGAGGAGCAGGACTGACTGCCAAGACATGGGGGCCCAGAGGCTGGGGACAAGACCCGTGTGCTCTCTTTTGCTGGAACGGCCGGGCAGGCTGCCAACTCTCCATCTTCACTCTTCACACAGTTTTTCTGGGACTCCTTGGCACTGTGGTTTTGCACATTTAGGATAGCATTTAAGTAGCTTACAGTGTGACATGCAAGGGCCAAAGGGGATAAGTGGTCTAGGTCAGTCTTTCAGCCCATGCTCAATACCACTGCCCTCCTCGGAAGCCCACTCTATACGCAGTCCACCAATTAGGAGTCCATGAGTCTTACGTCTGTGTTCCCACCACATTACAAAAGGCAGAAAGCAAATCCCTCCCTCTTTCTAGCTCCAAAACTCCCTTCAACAATATGTATCTGCTCAATAAGTGCTTGCTAGTTTTGAAGACAAACATATGCACTTATATTTAAATGGAAACCAGTGAGCACTCTCAATTTTGTTATTACTATTTATAGCATGGAGAAATAAAAGTCTTCCTACTTTTTCTCTTTCTACTCATCTTTTACCATAATCCACTCACACACTCCCATGCACACCTCTTCCCAATGCTTACACTCACTCCTTACTTACCTGATAGAAGGAATAAGAGCCACATGTGGGACTATAAAATCTTTCCCTAAATAGAATATTTCAGTGTCAAATGCAAAATGAAGAGTACCTTTTCTAACTATCCTATCCACTGTAGTCCGAGTGCAACCATGACTAGATCATTTCACACTTACAGGAAATTTAACACTGCTGTTTTTCTCTTAAAATTTAATACCTTTCCTTGCATGAACACATATGTAGTGATTGTATTTATTATAGAGATCAGGAACACTTTTGCACCAAGGTAAACTTAAAGCTATTGTTGAGGGAGATTAAGGGGGTAGGGGTGGGGATAAATTCCCTGGAAGGTGTTTAAACAGGAGACAGAGAACTAAAGCAGGATTCAGGAGAATTATAGCAAAAAAATATGACTCTGGATACTGAATATAGAAAAAAATAAACTTTATAACACTGTAGAGGTTTTTTTTCCAAGTTTGCATGCTATGCTTTCCCTTGATGTTCTGACATTGACTTATCAATTGCATTTATTCCTAACAGCAGTTGCCTTACAGAAACCAGACCTCTGACTTCCTGTAGCTCACTGTCAACCTGCCCCACAGGACACCTTGTTATTCCTCTTCACACATCTTGATGTGGTGGTTATTCATCTTGCAGGGCAAGCTGGGATTGGGAGAACCCTCTGTGTTATCACTTCTGGCTTTATTTTCACAGACTCAAAGTGAGCTTTGAGGTAAACTGTATGTGCTATAATGAATATTCAGTAATGTACTTTGTGTCCACAGGTGTTCCATTCAGAGCATCTGGGCTAACGGACAGTTAAGGGAACAACCCGACAGCCAGACAGCTGTCAGGGCTCCCTTGCTATTGCCAACTTGTTTCCATGCTCCGGGCTGTAGGGAATTAGAAAACACATGCACAGCTAAACAAGCGAAGGAGCTGCGTGTTCACCAACCTCTCTCTCCTCTAAACTCTAAGGTTAATACCATTTATCAAACTTGCTCATGGGCTTTATACCTGCTCACAGCCCGGCTAAGAATCAAAGTGATGTTTGTTTTGTAAGAATAAAATCTTTTAAACCAAATGTGGTTTGGATTTCTCGTTGGCTTTAAAATAGCTTTTAAAACAAATACTTTTACATAAATTTCTCTCCCATACAGTTCACATTTCATATTTCATCGCTTAAAACGGTAATCTAATGTCTTTATTCATGCTCACATGCTAATTGCAAAATTAACTAGTGACACTGATGCCAAGTTCTCAGATGGTAGGTGATCAAAGATACTTTGTATGTGGATTTATAATTTCTCTATAACAATGTTATTTTTGCTTGGAACTGACTAAAGCTTGAATGGCTTTCCTTTTGTTTAATCAACACCAGAACATGGTTTCCCTTTCTTGTCCCAATACTCTTTGATATTCATTTCTCAGCTGAGCTATGGCCACAGTCTTTGGAATTCAAACATATGGCTCCATAGTTAAATATATGTAAATGACAAAAATAAAATATTGTTTAATGCTTAAATTATGGAAGAAAAGTTCTCATAGCCTTGAATTAAAATTCTATTTATAAATTATTAGCTTTTTATTTGTTTTACTTAAAATAGGGTATATGTGACTAGAATAAGTAAAATGCTATGTTTAATATTAATGATGATTTAATTTTTATAATTATGTTGTACTATAAGTTACAAAATAAGAAATTTTGACTTAATCACTGAAAATAGGCTATGACATAGGCTTAGTTGTTTTATCCCAGCCCAAGAACAAAAACATGTTTGGTTGAAAGCCAGAGGCCTTTCCTGAGACCCCCCTTCCTAAACCACCCCTCCCCTCAGACATACACAATCATTTTCCATCCCCTTACCCTCTTTTACATTCTTCATAACCTTTACTACTAAAATTTCATCTGCTTATTTGCTTTCCATTTGTTGAGAATGGAAACTCAATGGAAGCAGATATTTTTTAGGTTTTTACGCATTTGTTGTCAGAGTTTAAAAGAACTCCAGTATGTGGGCATTCCATAAATATTCAATGAGTGAATAAATGGATAGATGTTTTCAATTGGTGACATATAAGCCTACTTTAAAAGTACAAAACATATAATCTCATGTAGCTATTTTTCATGAGTGATGTATGGACAGATATTTATAGGCAGCTCTCATTTTGCACAGAAGTTTAGAACCATAAAAATGGCCTTATAAGCTGAAACCATGGAAAGCAATCTTAATAATCAATGAGGAAAATTATGATCTTTCTAGGACCTTTCAAAATTTTTTTCCAATCATTCAAAACTCTCTATCATTTATAAATGTATAGGGAAATTAAAATATAGCAAAAAACTGATATTTACTTAGTATATTCTCATATAAATCATTAGATATTTTGAGATTTAAAGTGTTGTTTGGCATTTCTTATAAAATACTTAGCAAGAGCAGTTTTAACAGCTTGCTTTTTTTCTTATAGTTCACAATAGGATAAAGAACAAGCACCTTTTCTATGCTTTGGCAAACTGTCATACACCTTTCTAGGTTTGAATTAGCTTCCAACATTTTATTCTTCTTTCCATGTTGCAAAATAAATCTGGGAATGCCATTAAAGTGAGTTTCCTGCAGAATCAATTCCAATGGGACAGCTTTATCCTTTTTGTCATATCTGCTTCCCTCATTTATGTTGACGAATTTGCCTTCACTAAGTGCCTTTGGCTGCACATGAAGCGTCTCTCAAGAGGCAGCAGCATCAATGTTCCCAACTTCATTTATTTCTTCTCTAATTCCATTTATGTTTGATTTGAGTTTCACTTTCAGTGTTAACTTACTTCTCATTTCTTGCCTGCACTTTCATCTTTGTTGGCTAATTTCTCCTTTGGATTACCCATTTTTGAAAAACGCCTTGTGGGTTTATCACTGTGAGACAAGGAGTCTTGTCAACAAAACTATATGCGTTGGTGCCTTTGCCTAGAGTGAACACCACATTCCCAGTGACCGTCGACAGACAGACTATGAAAGAAGCAAAATGGTTGGTCACTGGCTATAAAGTGCATCTGTTATATATGTAGCGATTTGAAGACTGCCTAGCCAGCAAATGAAACTTGTACTTTATGCAATTACTTTTAGTTACTGTATTAAATTTTAAACCATGTTGTCAGGGCACTGGTGTTAATTTAACTGGGGTAAAGTGAAGACTTCCGGTAATTAAAAACTTCATTTCTCTGCCAAACTTTCATATGCCCTCCGAATACCTTTACGTATGGAGAAGCTACTTTTGAAACATGGAAAACTGGCTTTTCATCCTTGGAAGTCACATATTAAAAACAAAAAGAAACTATACTTTCTTAATGCTTTTCCCTTAGAAATAATATGCTTTCCCTTAGACAGCAGATTCTTAGCCATAGTCATAGCATAGGTTTAGGGAAACAAAATATTATAATTGTATAGTTTTAAACTTAACATTTACTAGCCAGGATCAGAAATGCTTAAATCAATGGTTTCAAACTTCATCATGTATTAGAGTCAGCACAAGGGCTTATTAAAACACAGACTGCTGGCCCACCCTCAGAGCTTGAGGTGCTATCTGAGAATTTACATTTCTAATGAGCTCCTAGGTGAAGCTGATGCTGAAGATGCAGGAACCACATTTTTGAGAAGCAACGGATTAAACGCAATCGGAAGAATATTCCATAGGGAGAGAGGAAAGAATCCAGAGCTCAAAATCTGGCAAGAGCACAGACACTGAATCAAAGGACCCGGCTGGATCTTAGAGATCTTTTAGTGTAGCCCCCTGTTTTACAAGCGAGGAAATTAGAAATTGATTATTAAAATTTCAAGTGATTTGATTAAAATATATAGTTATCCAGTTGTAGAGTCTAGCCCAGAATCAAGACTCTATTCCAACAAATTCTGGAAGACTGCTAGTGTCATAATAGACTCTATTTTCAATAGGTATATGCTGAATATATTACACACACACACACACAAATGGATTTGCAAACTTTACAGTGCATGAAAGTAGTCCTGTGGCCTCCTTAAAAATTAACATCCCTATGCATGGGGCTGTGGAACTCAGTAGTCCTGTAGACCTGTAGTCCCAGCTACTCAGGAGGCTGAGGCAGAAGACTTGCTTGAGCCCAGGACTGTGAGGCTGTAGTGCACCACGATCGTGCCTGTGAATAGCCACCACACTCCAAACTGGGCAACACAATGAGACCTCCATCTCTAATAAATTAAAATTAAAATTCTCAAGCCATCATCCAAAAATTCTGATTCCATTGGTGGAAGATGAGACAATTTTAGACTGCAGCCCCATGAGATTCTAAAGAACAGGTAAACTGTTCTTAAGAGACTATGCTCTAGAATTGTGTAAGTCAATATGTTAAGCCACAGAATCTACACACAGGAAAGAACAGAATGACAACCATTTTTAGAATTTCTTTTACAAAACACTTTCATAGGCTATGATGATCCCCCCAAAAGATCCTATGAGGTAGCTGAGGCAACTGTCACTCTCCCTTCTTGAAGAAACCTTGGACAGATCTCCTCCATTCTTGAGATATCCTTCTCCTCACCTGTAGCAAGGGTAGAAATATTAAAAGTGATCTCATAGAATTGTTTTGAGGATCAAACAAGATAACAAAATGAATGCAATTTGCAAATAGTAAACTATTCCGTGCATATTAGTTTTTAATGTTATTATAGAAAAGCCTAAACAGAATATGAATTTTTTTTTTTTATGTCAAGAGGCTCACCTGCACATAAAGTAGTTTTATTTGTATTATAATAGGCTCATCCTGGAAGAAATTTCCTGATTGATCAAAGGAACCAAAGGAGGCAAAGCCTCAATGAAATCATAAGATTTTACCCTCCCAGGCCCCAAATTACCTGGGCCAGGAATTGCTGTCCAAACCCTAATCTAGAACAACATTAAATATAGTATATCCTGAGTTAAATGGCGTTCTTAGAAAATATCTTGTCTAATCTCTGTCCCCAAGACATTTCCTGCCTCTTCTGACTTACAGTTAAATTGGGAATTGGAAACCAGACAATTTTTACTTCCTGGGTTTTCTTTTCTTTTAGCAAAGCTGAGAAAATAATTTTTAGGCAACAAAAATGAAAATGATCCATTTATGCTCAACTTTGCCCTCACTATGAAGGAGGATCCCTGGAGCGGGATAAAGAAAATACAGAGAAGGAAGGGAGCGTCTCCACATCCCAGCAGGGCCCCAGGAGGAGGACGTGCTGACCAGGGACGGCAAGAAGCAACCGTTACAAAATACTCTCCCAGGACAGGAGCCCTTTCAACAATGAGCATAAGACACTGTTTCTGTCTCTAATGGTGGCCCAGTACTCTGTTTTTCTCTGCATATTTTAATCAATATTTATTGACCCATAACAATCTGGCTTTCACTGTCACTCTAGCCTTGAGTTTCATCTTTTCCACTGGCTGCAGAAGCAATGACTCTGTGTATGACTGGCAGATCATTCATTTGAGCATAGGAAAATGAGCAGTTACAGAGAAAGAGTCAGCATCTCTATGTGGGTAAACCAGTACACAGCTAAAATGAGGTTACTCAAATCACAGAAGGCTCTTCTAGGCCAACTGGCCTCTTTTCAAAGATGTGGTCTCAAACCATTCCATGTGCATGTGAAATGTCTAGAACTGATTCTGGAGGTTTCTTGAAAGCTGATGCATCCAAGGAACCCTTAAGGTAAAAAGCAAAGTAATAAAAAATATTTCCAAGAACATAACATTGTTAACTTGATCTTAACTACATTCTAGTGAAAGTATATTGCAAAAGCTCCTGGGGAGGAAGGTACAGTAATGAGCCTGGAAATTTAGCGTCCAGATGGGAGCCAGGTTACCACTGACCAAGGGCTACCTACATGCCTACTGCTCTTTGAAGGGCTTCCCAGGCACTGGGGGCATGCCCGGAGTTCAGAGAGAGATCTCAGAAGCCTGCACCTAGCTCATGCTCAATTCTGAGGATAATGCTGTCTCTCCACAATTCCTTCTGGCCTGGAACACTCACTTCTTCCCCCAAATCAGCCCTTCCTCTAGCTTTCCCCTTTCCATTAATGGCACTAGAATTCTTCCACATCGATGGATTCCAATATCTCATTTTTCACTCATGCTCATGCACCCACATTTCATCGTAATGTCTAGACTCCAGATAGCTTTTATTTTCACTCATAGTATCTCCAGAAAGGATCCCTCCTAACTACCTATTTAGGCATCAGCAATTCATTCACTCATTCATTTGTTATTGTGCAAAGCACTGGACTAAGAGATTCCTAGTAAAGTAGGGAGAGAGTCTTTAAAGTACTTGTCATGTGACAAGAATGAAGGATTCGCATCATTGCCTCTACTTAGAACTCATACTTTCTTCCTCATATTCCTCAATCATAAAACACAAGTCAGAGACACTTCCTCCTGAGGGCCTCTCCTGAATCCACCCTCAGCTGACTTGGGTGTCTCTCCTACAGGCTTTCAAAAATGCCCATCCTGACCATTGTACCGATGAGCTGTGTATGTGCCTGCTGCTCTCCCCGGCTGGACTGTGCAACTTGGGAAAGAGACTGTGTCATATTCATCCTGTATTCTTGGTACTGAACATAGAGCCTGGCACATCGTGTCCATTGCACATTTTTAAATGCATATATGAATGAATGAATTAATAAATAAGTATAAAAGCAAAACCAGGGAAAGTTGTAGAACTGAAAAAGGGGTAAGTATTCATTTTAACTAGGGAAATAAAGACAATTTTCATGGAGGAGATGGTATTTAAGCAAAGCATTGAAGCGTAAACAGGATTTCCAGAATTTAAAAAGATCAAGGGCTTGAGAGGAGTGGTGGTACACAGAGGATTACTTTTTAAAACCTAACTGATTCTCTCCACCTTTAATCTGTTACTTCTCTAAAAAATGATCTTTTGTATACCTTACTTTTACTGACTTTTTTCTTCCTTGTTGTGGAGAACCTTCAGCGATTCCTTATAATCTAACACAATAAAATGTAGGCAGGTCAGCTAGCGCTCGAAGGGTCTTGCTATTATTTCCAACATTTTTTTCTAACCCTAACTTCCACCTTCTGATCACTTGCTCTCTGCACAGATCAGCCCCATCTGTTCTCTTGCCCCCCGATGTCTTGTTTTGCATCCTCTCTTCGACTTTCCTCTTTCCTCATCTCTCCTGCCTCTCTGCCACACACAGCACAACCCTGTCTGTGAAAATCCCACCTCCTACATGCAACCGCCCTTTTCCACTCCAGAACACAATGTATTCTTCCCTGGAAAATGTGATCAAACCCCTCTTTTATCATTTAATCATGTACTATCATTTCATCACATTTTCTAACTGTGAGTTTGCTTTGATCCTCTTAAGGGGACCCGACTAAGGTACCCACAGGCCAGGATCACGGACAGTGACCTGATGCCACGTGCACAGTGTCTCAGACAAATATTCTGGCAAATAAAACCCTTGAGAGCTGAAGCACTCCTCTAAGGATATATGAGGGGTTCCTTACTTTGGGCAGGCACCTTGTTATTCAGCTACCAGAGGATAGAAGGTACTTACAGTAGATTTAATATTTAATTTAGTGAAAATAACTAAAATGTTTATTATCAGTTTGGTCAAGAAATCACTGGCTTTGTTTATGTTATGAAATAAAAACATCCTACTTTCCTGTTTCATCAATAGGATTATAGTTATAGTTTTTTTCACCACTCCCATGCATCCAGATGAAAGACTTATTTTTTTTAACTGTGTGACCAGCCCTTTAAGATAGATGCATCACCTTTACTGCTTTTGCTCTAACTCCTGTCATCGAGGGGTTCCTCCAAGCTTTCCAGCCTTCCAGGTTTTGCCCCTCATTGAACCACATCAATAAAGGGCTCAAACCTGAATCATAAAAAGACCTTTAGAGGGACAGAGGCTCGGCGCTCCATGTAAAGGAGTGACCTCCACACGCACAACAGGTTGCAGGGCATGGAGAATCCATCACCTAACCTTTCCCAGCCTCTGTTCTTCTGTGTCCCACTGTTGGATGTCCAAGCTTGACGGCGAATGCTTTCCAATGGGAAACTGTAGCAGGAGTTTTTTTCCCATCCTTTGGTCCCTATTGTATGTTCAGCTGCGCTGGAGCTAACTGCTAATCAAAGCCAGAGACTCTCATACACAAACAAACCCCTCATTGTGGCCTCCCCCAGAGCTGGAACACAGCAAGCCAACAAACAATTTAGTCAGGTGATAGCAGGCTGGAGGAACAGACAGAGCTGCCCCTAGACCCCCTCCCTCCTGCCTGCACGCCGGCCGGTCCCCTTGCCCAGCACCGGCACGTTGAACCACCAGGCCAGGCAATCTGATGCTTGAAAAAACGATGGGAATGAAACAATACAGAGTAATAAGCAATCACGGAGGGCTAGTCTAACAATGGCATTCTTTATTCAAGGGACTGTATTCTTCTGATTATAATGAGGTAGAAATAGATGACATAGCGTGAGAGCGTATTCCTGAATGCTGGCTAGGGGAAAGAAAGGAATGAACCAAAATATCTTCAAAGACTCACTGGGTCCTTGTCGTCGGATAGGGGGATAAAGGTAGAAGAGTATGATGTTGATGAGCTTTGTATTTAGAAATATTTGGGCTGCAGTCTCAATTCTACTTCTTGCTGGTCTGTAATCCTGGGTAAGTTACTACTTGAGACTCAGTTCCCTCATTTAGGCTAGGGCAGTTGGCAGCATTTAACCCAGCACAGAATGTAAAGTTCTAGTACTGCACTGCCCACCACATAGAAAGCACTCAGTAAATGTTAGCTATTATTATTAGTGTTGGTGAATTGTGCTCAGGGGGAAAAATAGTAAGAAAGCAAGGACTTCAGCTTTTAGAAGTAGCTGGTGATAGGGGACAAAGTCTCCTCCTTGCCCCGGCAGCTCCCAGGAACAATACCTTGGAAGGGCCCCCAGGTCTTGGATTCTAACTCACCGCTGTGGGTCCTCAGAACACAGCAAGGGAAGCTGGGGATGCCAATGGCTAGCATGAAGGTGGCGTAGAAGACATGTCTTCATATGAAAGCAGGAGGCTGGGCTCCAGGTACCAGAGCATTGATAATAGGAATATCCTCTGAGTACAAAGGATAGAGCAGAAAAAAATTAAAAGCCAGAGATGCCAAAGACAGTGATTTCTCATGTCACAAATGTGGCTAGGGAGCCAGTTAACATCAAATCTTGCTGGGGTTGGTGGAGGACCAGAGGTGGGAGGAGGGAGGGGTAGAACCTAGGTACAGTTTATTCCAGTGTTATGCAACAAACATGGATTGAGCACACACTACCTGCCAGTTGCTATTCAGGCAGTTGTAAAGTGAAAGAACTAAACACAATTAGGTAGCAACAGAGTAGGAACAATGATGTTCAGCAACAAGATACGTGGCCACTGAAACTCATAATCAATACAGTGACTTCCTTCAAATATAAAAGACCAGTGACGCAAGATGACTTAGCAATTGAAGTAGCTTCCTATAGACCTCCAAATGGAAATAATGCCAGTAGATGTGATCTTGAAAGATGCATTGTAAGACCTGCAGATTTACTTTAGAAAACACCAGTTAATATTTCTACACCTATTCTTTCTTAAATGTCCCTCAGTTGCACATGACCCTCCTCACTGGGTATTCCCTCATCTTCATTTCAGTAGAAGTCACAGTTATTGGATGTACCACATGATTGGTCAATACTTCTATGCCAGATTTCTCTCCTCTTCCAGTTCAGAGCTTTGTGGCTTCTCTGTGGGTCTAAATGACACTCCAATCTCACTGCAGTATTATGGGACGTAATATTAATAAACATCTAAACATTCTCAAGAGACAAAGTGTGATTTTGCTTAAATGCCAAGAATAGAGATAAGCAATCCCACGTCACGTTAGATGAGCAACAAAATCTATTCCTGTTTAAGGAAAACAGCCTCTAATACTAAGGCTGTCCTCACTGGAGAATCATTAAAACTGCTTTAAGAAGAGAAGTTACATCTTCTCCTGTCCTATACTTCTTCTCAATTTCTGTTGCTCAAGTTCTAATGGATGACAATGATGAAACTGGCTATACCTTGATATGAGCTTGGAATTCAGCTAAGGAAGGGGTTGATTTGAGATGAGAAGAAGAAAAGAGAATAATGTTTGTTCTTCAAAATAAAATTGGACTTTTTAATAGAAATACCCAAGGCTAAACTTTTTCTGAATTGAAACAAGATGTTTAATGCCACATATTACAGCTGGTAAACAGCAGTTAAGGCAGAAAAGCAACCCAGGAAGCTAGAAGGCATGAGTGCAGCTAAACTCTGGGCTGAAGGGACCCTGTTGTGCGCCAGCCCATGAAAGGAGCCTCTTAGCCTCCTCTGGGAGGGAGGACACTGATGGAAACAATGAGTGAGAGGGTGGGCAGCCCGATGAAAGAGTTGACTCCAGGAACCAGACTGTCCGACTTAGGGCCCTGCATCCAAGATTGCTCAGGTCCTATTTCAGGCAGGAACTCTTCACTCTCAGTTGATAGTGCTTTGGTCTTCAAACACTTCCCTTGAGAAGAGCAAGGAGGGGAAGGGTTGCCCCACAGAGCCAGATCCACTACATGGGATTTTTATGGCAAGAGGTACCTGGAGCCCAGGAGTTGTAGAAAGCAAACAAGGCAAATTCACCTCAGATAAATCTCCTAAGGAACAAGACCACTGCCAGGTGGCCCAAAGGACCTAGTATCCCCTCCATAGTGGAGGAAGCCTTGATTCTCTCTCATAGAATTTTCTATGAGGTCTAAAGTTTCCCTCTCCAGGTGTAGGGCTGCTTTTCTTGGATGTTTTCCCTAAGGCCTCAGTTCAAGTTCGCTTTTATTTTTTGTCTTCTTGGTCCTGCTGTCTTTGAAGTTAAAGGCTCTCTCATTTAACCTCTTACAAGAGAACATCACTGGATGAGAAGTTAGGAACCCACAGAGTTAGCCTGCTTTTAGGAAATGTAGATCCGTTTAGATAGAAATTGGTAGAAATCCACATCTACCCACTTATTCCTACCAAATTGCTTTCAATCTGCTTCTCCAAACCAAATTCATTTATGACGGCCTTGAAGTACATCTTTCAAATCCCCAGATATCACATATCAGAAGGCAAACTCTGTGGTTCTCTACCCATCAGACTAAAACCACTATTTGAAAAGGCTAAAAATCACTTCAGGCTACACTTGGTGGGAATCCCAACACTGGCATGGACACCAAAAGCGTTTGACTCTCACTCCTGCTCTGTGATCAGAAATGTGGTTCTCAAACCCAAATTGGATCTGACTCACTTTAAACTAGAGCCAGTTGTTCACTAGTCATTCCAAATAATAACAGAACAAATAAATAACTCCCCGAAGGGTGCCAATTCCTGGAGCAACATGCATCAAAGAGGGTTGCTGGTCCTGCAGTGTGGCAGGCACATTCCCCTGAGTCCCAGAGCAGCTCACAAGTTTCCTTGGCTCTTGGGACCAGCTACGGGGTTAGATCAGACCTGGGTGGGACCAGGCAGCTGTGTCTTCCCGGGGGAGGCCTTTACCCATGGACATATGGAAGGATCCTCTAGGGTAAGAATGAAAGGCAATGTGTACTCAGCTTGGCCTCGAATTGGCACACAGTAAGTTCCTCAGGATTATTCGTTCCCATCCAAACAATACATCCTTTGCTGGGACAAAGATTTCTGTTTATTTGTTTGCTTCATGGGATATTTGTTTGTTTGCATTTTTCCAGTTCCTGCTCTTTAATGAGAGTCCATAAGATTAATTTACTTAGTTTTTATGATTCCAATTTACCCATATCAAGCTAAATAAATTGAATTTCCATCTTAATTGGCTCATTTAGTAGAAACAAACGCACATGTTAACATGCATATAGCTGTTAAAAATATTTCATGCATCAATTATAATGCTGATAAGAAGGACACTCAATTATGCATACAACTTTTAAAAAATTACATCAGAAAACAACAAAGGCATATCAAAGTGCTAATAGTGGTAACTATTTTGAGGATTATGAGTTAGTTTTTCCAAAAAAATTTGAATATCTTGTACCATGAATATATATTTTTCTAGAATTTAAAAAAGATGTGTTTCTTCAGGTAAATTTGTGTTTTCCCAATAATAAACATAATAAAAAATTTCATTATTTTTCATATGGTTACAATTAATCAACCTTTTCATAAGTTTGACATGCATTGAGCTACAGTTGAGACTCTGCATATTCCCAGAGACATTATTCAATAATGAAATGTATATTGTAAATAAGAAAAGAGGATGGGAAGAAGGGCCTTATTTTATTGTTTCAAGCACATACACCTGTTAAAACTAATCTAATAAACTATCTGCTTTCTTTCCTATAGCAGCTTCAAGCTTATCATTTGAACCCTTTGGAACATATCTCAAGAATTGCATTGTACACAGAAGGCAATATTTTTTGTAATCATATTTTTTGAAGAATTCAGTTGACCCTTGAAATCAGGCTCTTCCAAGTTGCAAGATATTTTTTAAGCCAAAGATCTGATGTTCTTATGCTTGTAAATGAAGGCCACTTTATGTTAAAACCTCAGAGATGATTCTGGTCCTGTGAACAACGATCCCATGTCTAGATCTTGAAAATACTGCATTCTCAGCAAATAACAAAGGGCATTATGAAAATATTGTTCTAAAGTTTTGTATGGCTGCTGCTATAGTTTGGATGTTTATCCCCTTCAAATCTCTTGCTGAGATCTGATCCCAATATTGGAGGTAGGTCTAATGGAAGGTGTTTGGGTCATTGGGGGAAGATCACTCATGAACAGATTAATGTCCTCCCTGGTGGGGAAGGGGGTGAGTGAGTTCTCACCCCATTACTTCCCATGAGAGCTGGTTGTTCAAAAAAGCCTGGCACCTGCCTCCCCTCCCACCTTGCTTCCTCTCTCACTATGTGATGGTGGCTCCTTTTCACCTTCTGCCATGAATGGAAGCAGCCCTAGGCCTTCACCAGATGCCCAGTCCTGAACCATCCAGCCAGCAGAATCGTGAGCCAAATAAACCTTTATTTTTTCTTATAAATTACTCAGCCTTAGGTATCCCTTTATAGGCAACACAAAACGGACTAAGACAGCTTCCATCTGTTCTAGCCTGAGTGAAGATTTTCTCTGTTACCTAAACTTGTTACCAACATATGTTTCTTATTGATTAAACTTGGGCTCTGAGCCAGCTCTTCCCTGGCTCTGGGCAGACCAATGTCTTTGAGAAAGTCACATAGATCTGTATTCTTCCCCATTATATGGAAGAGGACACTCAAATGGAGTGATAGACATTAAAACCCTAAAGGGAATACTCTAATGCTAAGAAAACATATTATAGTATATCCTTTTCTTATTAAGAATGATGTTTCCTAAACACTTTTCACTAGGTTTTATGGCAAGTTAGGTAAGCAACATTTGGGTCACTGAAGCACTGGCAAGGACGCAGCCCAAGTGCCACGCCTGGCTGGGGGCTTTTATGCTTAAGGGAGCATCAATCAATTCAATAGCAAATCAGGTGGTATCTGCAACTTTCTTTCATAAACAATCCAACTTTGTAAATACTATTTGGACATCAAGATATAAGTGTGTGCAGCTTTTTCATGTAGCACAAAGCATTACTGTCAATGACCCTCATAGTTTTTTATGAAGCTGTGGATACTATGATTGGAGAGTTCCAATCCCGCTCCTTCTCCCTCCAGTATGTTGAACTACTACAGCTTCCTACTCAAAGTGAGGTTCCCAAGCCAGCAGTGCTGCTGTGACCTGGGAGCTGGGTAGAAAGTCCACTGGAGACCTACTCAACCAGAATCTGCATTTTCGCAGCATCGCCGGCAACTGGTATGTACATTACAGTTCGAGAAGCACAGCTATCCTGGAACACGGTGCTGAGAGCCAATTGTTAAGGCCGAATTTAAGGAGAATAACCAATTGAAAAATTTGGTGCGTATCCTTTAAGACACTTGAGAAGCAACTGTAATATCGCATTTAGTAAAAGAAGTCGTGACTGTTTAAATTAGCCTTATTTAGGATTGCCTTCTCACTTTTTTTTTTTTTTACTATGACTCAGATTTTCTTTCCTTCATTCCTGTCACACATCTTTCCTCCTCCTCACTCCATCAGGTCGAACTTACCTTCAGGCATCTTAGGCAATCTCTAAGCGTCCTGAGAAAATGACAATGACAGCAGCAGAATTGGGAAAGAAGAAAGGCAGAAGTTGTCCCACTGACTTTATTCATAGCAGTTCATGTTTTGCATAACAATTTACCTTCACCACCAACCTATGAGGTGGGCAAAGCAGGTAACATCATCATTTCCAACTGAGAGCTGAAAATCCAAAGGTTTCAGGAGATTCAGTGACACATTCAGCAACCCACACCAGAAAACAGGCAGAATAGCACAAATCAGAACCTTAACTCCTCCCTCTGGACTGAAACCTCCACCAGCAGGGGTCAGAGAGGACACAGATGTAAGCATCACTAAGGTCAGCAGTGAGGTGGCTGCACCTTTCATGGGAGTCCCCGGTATGCAAAATGCTCTCCTAGACCTTATGAGAAAGGTCAAGGTCAAACAGTCTGAATGGACAACTTTATATGCCACACTCCCCAGACCTTGAGCATAATCACATATTCTAGATGTTTCTTTTCAGAAAAAAAAAAAAGAGTTTTCAATTTGCATTTAGAAAGAAGGAACAGAATGGTCTGAGAGTAGAGAGGAGAGGTCTTTTAAGAAGCAGGAAGTTTCACCTAGGTTTCCTCTTGTATGTGTACTGGAGAAGCCAACTGGGCATGAGAAATAAGAGAGGAATTGCATTTTATGCTGCTTCACCATAATTATCCTTTTCATCATCTTCATCAAACACTTCCAGCAATCAGACTTCAGCGTTCAATATTTCACATTTGCTTGCTCAATCAACATTCATATGTCAATCTCAGAAGGTAAGTCTGTGCCCCCATGTTAGAGATAAGGAAACTGAAATGAGAAAGATCACAATATTTGCTCATGGTCACACAGCTAGTAAGAAATGTAGCTAGTGGTTTATACTTTGGTTTCTTTGACCTTGGGCTCATCTGTTGGGCCATTAGGGCTAAAGTTTCTAATGGATCATCTGTATCCAGATGCCCCATCAGCTGTCCGGATACCTTGATCCCACCTCTTAAATCAGAACCTCTGAAGATGGGCCCCAGGCATGTGGCATAAGGCATGGCTCCAGTCAATCTGATAGATATTGAAGACGGAACCACTGCTCTAGATTGTTTGTCCTCTTATGATATATGCATTGGATTTTAGGTTTGATGTGAGAGGCAACTGGGAGATAAGATCAATTTATTAGCTAAAGAAAGAGATAACATTATATTAGAGAGGAGAAAACTCAAACTAGTAATTGTAAGACTTTTTTTCATATCTGTATGTCATTTAATGAGGCCACCTTAACTTCTCTAAGCCTGAGTTTCTGTAACAACTTTTAAAAATCCTACTCAGTCTACCTGAGTAGACTTGTTATAAAAATATCATGGAAAAATAAATGTGAAAAATTCTGAAAAGTAAAGTCCTTATAACTACATTGGGGTTATCATGAAAATAATACTTCAAGTGATCGATCTTGTAGCTTTGAATAATAAAGTTTGTTAAAGAAGGGGTAGGGGTTTCTCTCTCCATTCTGGAAGTAGCTTTGAGTCAGAGATCATGAAAAGTTTAAAGTGATCAAGGTGCAGTATGATTAGGAAGACATGCCAGAAAACTGGCCAGCCTATACAACTTTGAGAATGAAGGAAGTGAAGAAAAGAGACCTGGAGAGGCCTCTGGAGGTTTGAGGCTGAGAATGAGGGTGCTTGGACTGAAATAGGAAATTGACACCAGGTCATGTTTAGTAAGGCAAGGGGATCAGCTGTAGAAGACAGACAACCAAGGTGATTGGATCATGATGGGCAAAGAGAATGAATGGTATTTTTGATTCATTCACCAGACATTTATTGAACATCTCCAAGGGTCCTATGCCAAATATACTAGGGTTCTTGAGATGAATGACAGGGGATGCATGTCAGGGGTGCATGGTGGGGTGGAACTGGTATTAATGGTAAGTCATTACAAGAAAAGAAGAGCTGAAATTACTGCAAAGGATGATGGGAAGGCTTAAAAGGAAATAGGAGGGGAGAAGTACAGCTCCACCTAGATGGAGGATTCGCCTCGGAAACCTGTGGTTCCACCAAGTTCTGATTCATTTACAATTGCACTCAAATTCCACAGCTGGAGTAGAAGGATTTGCTTTCTTTCCCCCCATGTAGATGTTTTCACTGAAGGACAGTCACCTCATGTCTAGTATAAATTTTCCTGAAAAGGACATCTAGGGGGAGGTGCCATGCCTTTAAAATTATATTTATTCTAAATAAATCCAGACAAACTTCTTAAGAAGATATCACTTCCAATAATTTTTTTCTGCTCTTTTATGTCACAAATGTGAAACGAAAACCTGAAAGAATTTAGAGTTCAATTTCTCTTCCAGAATAAACCATATTAAAGCAACAAAAAAATAATGCTTTTGAAATAAATATTGAGTGCCATTTAGTCTTTAGTACATTCCGCTTTGCTTTTTCTCATAACCATGTGATCCCATTGCTACTGGAACTGATTAGGACAGAAATCACACATATCTTACTCTAACTTATGCTGCAGTAATTAGTGTTTTCATGTTCTTACATATACATTGGGTAGATCATAAGCTGGCTGAAGACATATTTATCTTCTCAGCCCCTATCACACTACCTGACATGTAGTACGGCAGTCACTATCATAGAAGTCTGTTAAGGATAAAAATAAAATAACAAGTCCTTTACTTCAATCTCCTTCCCCAAATACAGTTGTGCCCAAATGATTCCCTTCAGTATTTATTTAAAAAAAAAAATAAAAATGTGAATCTACAGCACAGTAGAGAGAATTGGGAGATTTGAGAGTTCTCCCAATGAAACTTGGAGTTGAAGCTCAAAGAAGAGTTGTGACAATATCGAGGCATTTTAAGAAAGAAAGAGAGAGAGAAAATTGAAATATTTGGAAATGAATTTCCACATTTGGAAACTGAGTGAGAAAAAGAAAAAAAAAGATGGAAAAAGTGAACAAAAAAGTTGGAAAAAATTAAGGTACTAATATGAGAAAAAGAAAAACATGAAGCCATTGGTTTGATGGAATGACCTGTGACTTTTAAAGTATTTTTTCCAGAGATAGGTGGGGGTTTAATGGACTTTAATTGTTTGAGATCTCCTTTAAATACATGTCTAACAAAGAATTTCACAAGTTAGTACCACTTACCAAACACAAAGTGTTTACAATTGTAAAACTGTGAATACCTACAGAAAAGAAACCATGTTGTATTTCTTAAATATGCTACATTGTCCAGCACAGTATTAGGCACCCAACATACACATAATAAATATTGTTAAATTGACTGGCCATAGCAGGAAAAATTGTATTGTTGGGGCAGGACCCAGAAGTGTGTGATGGTGGTGAGTAACTCTAGCTGTGCCCACACATTGAAGTTGGGGAGCTGAAAGGAGAATTAAGTCAAGATAAGTTGCAGCGATGAAAGTGTAAGCTGAGCTTAGCCAGGGTCTGAATCAGAAAAAGGAAAAATCTGGTTGAGTAGGTAGAGAGCTCACTGGCGCCGAAAACAGATTCGAGTGGACCAGGTCAGAAAAATGTCAAAATGTCAGCTAGCAAGGTCCAACTTTCCATGAAAGCCAAGATATGGGCAGACGTTCCTGAAATATACACAATCATATAAGGAGGAAATTGGGCAAAACATCCACATTCCTGTTGGATGGGAAATAATAGAAACTGGATTAATAAAAGGGAGAAATGAGAGTGAGGAGGGAGAAATTGGTAAGTGTAAACGTTGCAAGAAATGGAAACAAAGGGTAAGCGACAGGGCATACTATTTGTGCTTTAAAATGATGTTTTGGTTTTCACTAAGAGCAAGTCTTAGAATTAAGATCCCAATTATCAATTACAATGACTCACTTCTTTCAATATTAATATATTGCAATAACATTTTTTTGGTTATACTATGTATGAAGTTAAAAAATATAAGAATTCTGCTTTTAGAAAACTTAGCAGGACATTTTTTTTTCTATCTGAAATGTCACTTTCTCTAAATCTACTATGAAGATATGGCTCAAAAAATAAAGCCCAGTAGAAGAAATTAATTCTTACTTCTCAAAATATCTTAAGCATGAATGACTCACTGTATTCCTTGCCTACCCTTAAGAAGTAGGGGTTTGTGGTGAATGTGATCTACGTAACTAAATCCACAACATTATCACAATTATGATACCCTCAGATAATGTTTCATCATAGCCACCCTTTTAAGCCATCACACCAGAACTTTTTACATCTTATTTACTAAATGCTAAAATAGGGAGGGAAAAAAAGGCTTGTTATATTTTACAATCTTGAAATACTATAACGACACCATGAAAACTAGGCCACGTAGAAGACTGGCTTGAAGTAGATGGGAAAATGGCCAGTGGATGGAAACTTGAATTGTCCATAAACATCAAGAATGGAGGACAACTTTCCAAACTGAGGCCATGGCCCCAGTTCCACTCAAGCCAATTGACTTTGGATGGAAAAAAGCAGGTCCAGCTCACAAAAAGAAGGTCCATATCTGAATATTATTTTACCTCCCCTCCCAGGGCAATGAGGTGGCCTTGTGCCAGGAGGAGACAAAAACCCTTTGATTATTCATTAGAACAGCAGCCAGAGGAGAAAACATTCCTCACTCATATGGAGAAGCCCAGCTCAGCATCACCAGTAAAGTGACAGAACAAAGGTTGGAGAGCTCTACTCAGCCTGATGCTCGGGGGCAAGCAGACCTGAAACCTTAAACTGAGCTGTGGAGCACTCAGGGGTAGCATTCGTCTGCACTCTGCTCACTCTGGGCGGTCTCAATTTGGACATTACCTCCAGGAAAGAAGTCAAGGACAACTTTGTTCATCACTATGCCACCAGATTAAAAAGCATAAGTGTTTAGAGAACTGGAATTTGTGTTCTGGATTCTAACTTCCGGCCCTTAATCTACCGCTAACTTATCACACCATTTTGAACAAGCCAGCTAAACTCGGTTTCCTGGGAAAACTTTGAATAGTAATTAAAACACCACATCAACAATAGGAATATAATTAGAATTCATGTAAGAATGTCATGTAAGTGAGAAAGCAAGCGTATCCTCAAAGGGAAATTAAACATTTAAACTTAAAATATTTTATTTCTAATATTGATTTTTAAAAAAAAAAAAGCAATTAAACTATCTGGGGATCTTATTTCTCTCATGTTATTTTCAATAACCAGGTTTTGTGAAAATTCAAACAATTTTTTATTCCATTGGCTTTACTGGAATAAAAAAAATGCCCATTAAAAAGCAATGCAGGTCTTGCTACGTGTTGCTATGTGTGAAGACCTAATAAGACCTAACAAGGAAAAATTCAATAAATTACTAAATTTATTATTCCAAATCTCATGGAAAGAAGTGTAGGAAAACAGAGAATTATATAGAATACATACGCTATATTAGACTCTGTAGTTAAATATATTTTATTATTCTCATTCTCCATAATACCTCATTTAAAGTCAGATAATTAAAAAGTCATGTATTAACAGCAGTTTCATTTCTCTCACAACTCTAGCTTCGAGAACATAACACATTTGTACCCACATGCAAACAGCTGGAACACAGCACCTAATGTGGTATGTGCTTAAGGTGGGTGTTCCTTACAGAGGCTTTTCACTAAATGAGGGGAAAAATGTCCTAAAGAGAGTCTGTGAGCAGAGTGGCATAGGAAACTTCAATTTAAAGTACAATTAGAGAACTTAAAGCACAAAAGTTTCTTAAAGTGCAAAAGAATGGCATTAAAGTTTTTAAAAATAAAACAACTTTTTTTAAATTTCATCTTCTAATTTAAGTGAGAAAGTATAAATGTTGACAGTCTGAAATAACTCAAGTCCCAAAGGAAGGAAAAGGATAAATATCCATTCTAATTTCCTTTGGATTTAACTAGATTATAAATGTTTCTAATGGTTTGGTCATTCAAGTGCATAATTTACATACAAAGGAGAACAATGAAGATGAAAAATACAAGCTTTTTTTTTCTGTATTAGAAGACTTCTCTTTTGTTTCACTCCCATTACCTTTTAATATTTCTACATATCAATTCATTCCCAGATGATCAAGGCTCTAAAATGGGCTCTGCTGTTTCAATTCCACATTTGCCTAGGAGCATCAAATTGCTTCATTATGTTATTAGTTCAAAGGCTCTTTTTGGCAGTTCCTAAATCTCCTCCCAGGCCCTTCCCTCCAACACACACACACCGCACCCCTTTCTCAAGCTGCTGATGACCCTTAAAATGAGAGATGCTAAATGACTAGAACTTTGATATTCCCTCACATTCTCTCTTCTTAGGCCCCACCACCCCAATACTATTTTCTCACTGTGTCCCCAAACTTCCTAAGCAGCTCTTAACAAAGACGGGGTGAGTTAACAATAGAGTGTAAGTAAACTTTATGTGTGTTCTTGTGTTTGTGTGTGTGTGTGGTGTTGTATTACAGAGAAAGGTTGTGTGTGTGTGTGTGTGTGTTAAGGAAAGAGAAAGTTTAAAGTTTTGTGTATTAAGGAAGAAGTTGAATACATTCGTCTCAAAAAATATTGCCTTAACTTGTTAGAACCAAGAACTCAGAAACTGTAAGAACCTGGCAAATTAGTAACCAATATAGGCTAGGTTTAAGTGGGTTAAAAGTTTAAGTGGCTGTGTACAGGGCAGTTCTTAAAATTAGCATTCAAATGAGAGAATGCATTCAAGGTGTGTCTTTTATACTTCGGACTTAACCATTTCTGGAACCATTCCTGGGTTGTCAGGCAGGACAAGGAGTGCCAGCAAAGATGCTCAATGTCGGCTAGCACCGGCAGGAACAAGCTCCCACATCTTACCTAGAAATGCCAGCCACAGTCAAGCCCTGGGGCATTAAATCAGAGAATCAGAGAAAGGATGGGAAAAGGAGAGCTACTTGTGCAGGCTGCCTTACTTTCTCCCTCCCCACTACCCAGCCTGTACAGACACACCTACTACAGCTCCAGGTTGCACAAAGAGCAAAGACGCACTCCCCAGCCCAGCCTGGCGCGTCGTCCAGCCGGTAGCTGGGACACCGTCCACACGCACGCTTAACATCACAAAAGCTTTTTTCCATCCACTCACCTAAGCACACCCTAACTAACCTGACCCGACTCCCCCAAAATGAGCAAGCCAGTTTCGAAAGCAGTCCTAACAGCAAAGCCAGGAGGCGGCGTCTCCCCCGCTCCACCACCACCGTCTGCGGGCACCGGGGAAGTGGCCCGGGGTGAAGACCAACTCCGCTGGCGACCCCGCGGAGAAAGCGCACGTGCCCTCCCACTTACTTCGAGTCGCGGATGTCCTCTCCGGGGCTCGGGCTGCGCCTGTGGCGAGGGGCGAGGTCCGCGGCGGCGAGTCCAGGTACCGGCTCTCGGAGGCTCCCGCCCGGCGGCTGCGGCTGTCCCCGCCTTCTGGACCGAGGGCTCACTGGCCTCTTTCTTCCCCTCTCTCCACTTGGGGTTTTCCTGCGCTCTCGGGCTCTCTTGGCGGGATTTTTGGACTGGAAGGCGGGGAACCTGATCCTGCCTTTGACTCAATTAAGCCCTGACAGGGAGGGGACGGAAGGGAAGCGGAGCAGGGGAGGGGGGAGAGGAGCGGGCAGGGCGGACGCAGGCCGGGCGCGGGGGGAGCGCTGCGCGCGCGCGAGCTGATTGGGAAGCTTATTAAAAGCAGAATACTCCGGGGGCAGGCTCTCCCCGCGGAGCAAGAAAACGGATTTGAACCGAGGGGCCAGGGGATGGAGCATTGTTTTGTTTTTAGCAGACAGACGGACCATAATATTTCTTTTCCAAACTCTATGCATGGTCTGTTCTTTAGTTGGGTACATACTATCTCAAATGGACAATTGATGGCATTTTAGATTACAGTTTGGGCCCCATGCAATTTTTAAAATGATATTCAGGATGAAAAGCAAGCTCTTCAAAAGGAACCTCTCCTTCCTCCCACATTCACTCTCCCTACACACAGCTGCAGGTACCTCAGCTGTCAGCTCCATCTCACCTGCGCAGCATAAAATGTGCAATGTACTTTCCCTCAATTGTCACAAAGAGTGACAGCTGCCTGAAAGTTGCCAATTAAGTGCCATTTTCCTTTAGGGGGCTCTTTCCTTTTTTGGCTTCCTTGGTGTCTTTCGTGACCTATTTAGTGACACGCCTTTGACACCCAGGAATTTAGGGGATTCATCAATGTAGCTCAAACTCAGAGGTTTGTAAAACTTAAAGGCTGGGCTTCATGGCTTTCCGGAATTTCCATTTCCTTCCATCGAGGAAAGACACTAAGGTAATATATGTAGGATGAAGTCCCACACAGATTAATATTAATGATATAGGTGAGATAAAAGTATTGTGTAAAATTATTAAGAAGTATAATACAAATTTAATGGAACATTTTCAAAATGTAAATTGAGATTTTTCTGCCACTTATCCGTTTTCCCCTGCTCCTTGGCTTGTTCTTTTTACTTACTTTTACTTTTCAGCTTATCATTTGATGGCATCCATCCCAAGTTGGTTGTGAAATATACTTACACTTCTCAAAATTCTGCAGTTACATCCTTCATTTCAAATTGATACCTTATATAATTCTTACAATTTACATTTACTTAAAACCATCCCTAAACCTTGAAATTAGAAGCATTGTTTCATGGCAAATAGTTTTTAGGATTTGGGGGTCTTATATTGACTGCCACCTGGAAAAAAATGCCATGGAGGAGTCAAGGGGAGGGGCCAAGAAGTGGTTCTACAAATAAAGCTTTTACTCAATCAAACAATCAATTTTTTCAAAAGGAGAGGAGTCAGAAATTTACCTATGCACCTAAAGTTTAGCCCCCTAACCAAACTCTTCAAACACATATCTCATATAGACCTCAAATTAAATATGAATAAAAAAGGAGGCTGTCCTCCTTCCTTCTCCACACGGACTTCAGGTTACCTGTTTTCCTTTTGTGATTCATTTTTTCCCATAATATAAGCAATGTTTGTTTTAATCTGATTTCACCTGTATAAATTGTGGAGGAATGCACATTATCATTTTTATTAGCATGTTTTCCAGATCCTTTATTGAAAAACAGTCTCATCATTTACTAATATACCATAGGAGGGAAGTTTCCAGGCCATTTAACAAAGAGTTATCCATTTTCTTTTTCTTGCTAAACTTTATCTTAACATCTACAAATGTAACATGCTGCTACCAGTTAGGTAAACAATGGATGCTTGATTGTGGTGCTCAATTATAGGGTTGATAAATGAAGTATGAGAGTCCCATGATATTTACTTAATTATATGTATTATATAAAAAGTATGACCCTTTATTCAAATAGGTATATATGAAAATAACATCAGTGGTTACAGATGGGAAGTAATTCTGCCCTCCAGGCGACATTTGACAGTGCTTGGAGATAGTTTTGGTTGTTACAACCTGAGGGAAGGGGTTCCCCTGGCATCTAGTAAGACCAGGGATGCTGCTAAACATCCTGCAATGAACAGGACAACCCTCAACAAAGAATTGTTTCACCAAAATGTTAATAGGGCCGAGATTAAGAAACTCTAACATTATTTCCCGTTGCATTTTAAAAATACAAAGGAAGATGAGTTTGTTTTTTTAATAACTAGAAATCTATGAGAGTGAGATTAGTTATAATTTAAGTCAACCCAGCATTTACACCAAAGTTGAACATAATTTTTTTACATCTGTAAGTTAAAATATCACAAGAATAGAACATATTTTTTATTTTTTAATTTTATTTATTTATTTATTTATTTAATTTCAGCATATTATGGGGGTACAAATATTACGGTTATGTATATTGCCCATCCCCCCTCCCCCCTTGAGGCAGAGCCTCAAGCATGACCATCCCCCATACGTTGCACATCTTACTCATTATGTAGAACATATTTTTTAATGCACCCAGAAATGATCAACCTCCAATCCAAACTTCATCCTATGGCCTAGTCATGGGTCTGTTGATTCAAGATTTCAGGTCATTTCATTCAATGGGCCAACATTCTTTGAGCACTTAACTTTTCGAGTGCAAAGAGCCATAAATAAAAATGGATGAAAATCCCTACTTTCATATGACTTCGATTGTTGTTTCTAATTAATTAACTAAATTCTTATAAAGATATGATAAATACATACCATGGACAAAATAAGACAATGAAGGAAGATAGTGTTGATCTGGGGAAGAAAAATCTCCCTGGGGTGAAGTTTGAGGGAAGACTTAAAAGAGTTAAGGATGCTGGCCAAGTAAATATTTGGAAAAAGAAACCCCAGGCAAAGGGACCAGCAAGAGCAAAGGCTCTAGGGGCTGACTGTGCCCCAAGTTTTAGCAGAAAGGCAGGGAGGTCACTGTGCTGGAGACTCAGTGGGGGGGATGGGCATGGAGGGGAGCAGTGGGCCACATCAGTAAGTCCACCGTGGGGAATTTTGTTTTTACACTGAATGAGGTGGGAAGCCATCAGGAGTGACTAAACCTGACTCTGGTTTTTTTGGTTTTTTTTTTTTTGAGACAGAGTCTCACTTTGTTGCCCAGGCTAGAGTGAGTGCCGTGGCATCAGCCTAGCTCACAGCAACCTCAAACTCCTGGGCTCAAGCAATCCTTCTGCCTCAGCCTCCCAAGTAGCTGGGACTACAGGCATGTGCCACCATGCCCGGCTAATTTTTTCTATATATTTTTAGTTGGCCAATTAATTTATTTCTATTTTTAGTAGAGACGGGGTCTCACTCTTGATCAGGCTGGTTTCGAACTCCTGACCTTGAGCGATCCACCCACCTTGGCCTCCCAGAGTGCTAGGACTGACTCTGGTTTAACAAGGTCTCTGTGCCTGTTGAATAGACCACACGACGGTGAAGGTGGAAGCTGAGATCCCAATAGGAGGCAACTACATTCATCTACTGCACAAAGGTCTTTCCTTTGTTCCTGTTTCTTAGGAAAAATAACCAACTCCAAACTTGCCTTTAACAATCTCTGTGCCCCCAAAAGCTCTGGTCAGCAGTTACTTGGGCTTGCTAATGCCTTCTCTCCAGTTCTTGCCTCTCCAGATGTAAGTAATGAGCCTCTTGCATGAGTGTTACCAGGTTAAAACATAACTAATGCAAGGTTATTGAAAATCATAGAAATTATAACATGTCCTAAGGGTGTTTTGAAAATGAGGCTGCTGATTTTGCAGTGGCGAATACAAAGAGAAGTGTGATCAGCATGAAGTTTAAAAATGTGAAAGAACCTGATGAAAAATTTGTCAGCTTGTCCCTTGGCCTGCCTGCTTGGCAGGATGTTTAGATTCTTGATTACCACTCCAAGTCCTTCAATATCCCTGGAATGTAAAAGGACAATTCATCAAGCTATCACACTGTGATGGAAGCCCCATTAATACATTTCTTTACTCCTCTCAGAAATAGTTCAAAGGTAAGAAAAAAAAACTTTTACTTTTTTTTATTGCTGTGACTAGATTACAAAACTCACTTCTATGTTAGATACATTTTTGTAATGATTATGCTTCTTTTGATTAAAAAACAGAAGACACAAATAAAAGTGGTTTCAATAATTTAGAAATTTATCTCACAAACAACACTGATTGGTAAAGTCAGAGCTCTAAAGTCTTTAAGGACTCAGGTCTTTCCATGTTTCGACTACACATCTTCAATTTGCAAACCGAGGCTCTTCAATGTGATTTCAAGAAGCATCAGGTACATTTGGCCTAAAAGTAAAAAAGACCCAAACCCTAGTGAAGAACAAGTCAGCTTCCCAAGTCACATAAACACAGACTCTGCCAGCAAGAGACAGGTAGACAGGATTTGGGAAACAAAGAAAACCTGCTACAATTTCTCCGTGAAATTAAATAATTTTGAATTTTATCAGTCAGTATCTTATGAATCTAAACAGCTTGACTTAAGTTCCTCCATCTTGCCCTTTAGAATGGCTAAGGATATTAATACTTTCTGTCCCATAAGTTTGCTAAGAAAATGAAACTTTTAATATCTTTAGAATGCTGCTTGGTAATTAATAAACACTGTATTAACAAAGAATCTCTAAAATCACTGCATGAAATTCTGAGCCAGACACTGCATTCAATTGGGACTAGACCCATGTGACCAGAAAATGTATGTTGTGAAGTAACAAGCCCTTTGTATATATACATTCTCTTAAAGAAAAGGTCTATCCTAAGACTTTCAAAAGTAACTCTTTCACTTTAAACAAATTTTAAAATTTTTTATTAATTGTATTTTTATTTTTTTCATTTCCCAAAGTAGATTCCTAACTCTTACATTTAGCACATATTTAATGGATAGTCAACCACGAACGACTTCTGCACTGTGTAGGTGCCTGACGGTTCAGCCCTCTGAGCTTCCGCTTCAAGTCTAGCTCATCCGGGGCACCACGTGCCTGTCCTAAGAAACTGTGTATCTGGCACAAATGCAGGAGTTTAACGCAAAAGGTGGCTTCCTCTGTTCAGAGGAAAAAGCTTCCATATCAACAATTAGGAAAAATGAAGGAAAACAAAATAGAAATGGAGGGGTTTATACTGAGTTTAGAAAAAATGTGATGAGTGGAGTCAAGGATGGCAATTATTCCGGATGGGCAAGCCCAAGAAGTTCAGAAAGAATTGTGGAAATGGTTCATAGGCCATTTTGGCTGAAGCAGATCAAAAGGCAAACCTGAGTTGGGGTGAGGTTTACCTTAAGGCAGATCTTGAATTTGCCTTTATTATAGACACTGCAGAGACTTGGGAGGGTTAAGAACAGACCCAACGCAAGTTATATTTAGGAAGATTAATTTGGCAGATGTATAAAGCATGGAGACAGCCTAAAAGAAAAAAAAAAAACTATTAAGAACCTGTCATTCTGTCTGTCACTCAAGAGTCTAAACTTTTATAGCATCAGGTAAATTTACTTAAAAGGCATCATCTAAAATTTGGTCTTTACTAATGTACATATTTTCTTATGGTCCCCAATGTGCTATTTCTATCATAGCCAAGTAGCTCTCCCCAGTGGCCTCTGTACACAACATGCTTTCTTAGGCCTCATAGGTTCTTGCTGTTTTCTGCACCTATAAGGTCTTCCTGATCTGCTACATTTATCTAAACCCTACCCGCCAGTCCTACACCAGGGGGCCTGTCTAGGGTTAGCCGGCCACACTGAGCTGTCCTGGCCCCAGCACTGCCTCCCCCAGAGCTCACTGTTTATTAAAACCAATAGTGAGCTGTCATTTGGAAGCAATGCAGACACGAGAATATGGAGTTAAAAATGAGCAGTGTCGGATTCCCCTGATCTGCTACTGGGTTGTTTTCTGACTTTGGATAAATCACTAATGGCTCTCTTGACTTTCATTCTCTTATCTCTAAAATGTGATAAGACTAGCAATCTTTGAGATTCCTGCTACTCTGAGTATGGAATTAGACATTTTATTATAATTTTAAGAACTTAGAAGCCCTTAGATAAGATGTATTCACAGGACACAATCCACATTTCTTTTAATTTCCCTCCATAAATATTGGCAGCCTCAAGTACTGCAGCAACACTATTTTCTCCGAATAAGTTTTGCAAAGTCTTTCTCATATACTTTACTATTTAATATACATCATGAATCCTATAAGGATAGGTATCATTACTGCTACCTTGTAGCTGTGGAAGCTGAAGTTTAATCCTCTAATGAGGAGGGTAGCAACCTTCCCCAGGGATGTTGATGTGTTATCCAAGGGTTCTTCTCCCCCCATTCCCCCAACCTCTCAGCTGGTTCCATAAAGCCTACATATTTTGTACCTGGAATTAACTGACTTTCCACTAAAGACAATTCTGTAATATGAGGAAAAGGAGCAAGGTTATGCATATGTACTCTATTTCAACCTTCTCTAAGATATAAATATTAGTATTTCTTTTCTTATATCAGTAGATATTTTTCGGGGAATTGAGCAAAGAGCTGTGAGCCTGAGTCATTTTGTTATGATTTGTTGGGGCTCTGTGGTTTATTTTAATGTTAGTACCCATTTAGTAATTCATGTTACTAGTTTTATTTTGGAAATGACTTTGTTTCCACTGAGCATGAATATCTTAGACAAGATTATTATTATTTGAGTCCAAAGTTTATCCTATGGAACTCAGCAGTGCATTTTCCAAGACTCAAGTAGAATGTGGCTCTGGGACATATTATCACGGATGGATTCTGCAAAGCATCCACTTACATTCACACAAATACACAATTATACACACACATGCAAAAGAAGGAATTGAAGGAAATTGGTCAACAAGTGATATATTACATGTGGCCTTTTGCAAAAGCTACACACACACACACACATCTAGGAGCTGAAGGAAAAGTGCCCACAAATTATGTTTACCAAATTGTTCCTTGAGATGAAATTTCAGAATACTCATTAGTTCATTAGAGAAGGAGAAAGAGAAGAAGAGGGGAAGGGAGAGAAAGAAAAAGAAGCCTTGAGATACTGAATACCTTCTTGTCCAAGGTTAACTTTCAGTATCTTATATCTGTAAAGCAATTTTCCTTTCAAGGACATTCCAGACTATCCATTTCCTGCCAAATGTGCATAACGAAATAGATACAGATGTTGGATAACTGAGTTGGAAATGGAAATTTTCTTCTTACTCCTAGGGTACACGAGCTCAGAGTTTGCAGCAACTTCTGCCTCTGCCTTCCTCACCCCCGCCCACACGGGTTTGAGTTGTGCATGAAAAGGGAGATTCTGTGACTAATATCAATGAGACAAAGAAATGAAAGCTCTCTAATCCCTGGGCCAGGCGCCAGCCGTCCCACTGTACGGGGCCATTGGCCAGAAATCCCACTGTAGGCTGGGCCCAAAGCCAACCAGGATTGGATACAATGAGTTTCACAGCCACCTTTTCAGAGCTGACAGCAAATGTCGGGGCACCAACAGCCTTTGATAAGAGCTCCAACTTTCTCTCTAACATTTCTACCCAATAATAATAAAGCTTTTTTATTTATAAAGCGGTACTCTTCTTGAAGATTGCTTAGTGCTTTTAGAGACACAAACTCATTCATCTCAATACATATAGTGAGAAGAGGTGGGGCTGGTGGCCAAGACTGGGAAATCAATATTCTTTTCCTGTTTTGAGAGACAGAGAGCGAGCAAGAGGAAAAAAAAAAAAAACACATTACTTTATGCAACAGTTCATTCTATTATTGAAATTTCTAGACAAAAGTCTCACATGAATATTCTTCCTTAAATTAAATGTGTTTGTAATGAGCTACCCAAACCTTGCTGTGTGATTCTTAATGAGTTGTTTACTTAGAATGTCTTCTCTCCTCTTAAGACCAGGAGCTTTTGAAAGGCCAAACACATACACAAGCCAGTTAATACTGGCACCCATCGTTGAACTTTCTAGCTGTTTCAGATTTAAATATTGATTTCTTTCTCTCACTCTCCCTGTCTCTTCACAATGGCAGCAGCTGCTAGGAAGTGGGGAATTTCTTGCCAGGAGAGCACCCAAGAGAGTATGAATGCCATTAAAATATTTTTTACCTTTTACTTTATTGTTGCTCTCTAAAGCTCTTGAGTGGCTAGCTGAATATTGGGTAACCAAGAATAGCTGCCCCTCCACTGGGGAAACATTGGATCTGATTTCCATTAGAGATTCTGAATTATTTAGTGGTAATTGAGTGCCCCAATCAGCTGCTTTCAGAGTGGTTGCCTCTGTGTCCATTCACATTCAGTTTGTATTGAGGCCTTCTTCTCTTGAAAACAGAGCATGAACAATTTACGACTTGTTCAATTTAATTCTGAATAGTTTGAAAAAAAACTTACTTTCCAAGAATTAGAGTGAATGTAGTACGTATCCAGTATGCAAAGTGAGGTATGGTATATGGAAGGCTAAGAGTTGTAAATACTTTCTTTAATTGCAACCTGTTCTCATGTCTAAATCTTGCCATAATGCATTCTGGCATATAATTTTGCATTTTTTGCAAATATCAGATTTTACACTTTTTTTCAAACTGTAAGTAAATAGTAATTGCTATAAGAAGTTAAATTCCTAGGCCTCATGTTACCTTGCTGACTAATTGATTTATATTTAATGAATTGACATCTTTGACTGACACTGATGGAGCTTACAATGGAAATTTAGATAAGAAAATAAAAAGTTGGGTTGAAAGAAGAAGTATATGTGTGTGTGTATATATATATGTATGCATATATGTGTGTGTGTGTATATATCCCTTTGGATCTGAATGTATATGTGAAAGAGTAATCAAAATCAAAACAATACAACTGACCACTTTTTATAGATTTGCCATTTTTTTCATTACATAGCATGCTTAGAAAGAGATTATTGGGGATGAATCTGAAAAGATGAGCATGATCCAGATCTGTGGATAAACTTGCCACCATTACTAAAGAAGTTAGGCTTTTTTGTATGGTTATAGGCATGCTTTGATATGTATTAAGCCATGGAGTACTATATATCAGATTTGCATTTTTAAAAAGTCAGCACTGGCTGCATCGTGTAGATAGGATGGAAAGGTTAAACGTTGAGATAATCCAGGTAGGAAATAATGGTGACCTGAATAAGAAAACCAGCAATGGTGATGGAGGAACAACACAATAGAAAAATTGACAAGAAGCAGTGGATAATTGGCTATAAAGGGCAAAAGAATGAAATAATCAAGACTAAGTCCTAGGATTCCAGCTTTGTGGGTAATGAGCCAGGGAACAGAATGGAACAGGTAGAAAGGAGCCCACCTTTACAAATGTAAAGTTTGGAGATTTGTGCAAGAGCCAAGTGGAGAATGTATTATTTAAGCAAAATTTAGAAGAAGTACATCCCAAAGAACAAATTGACAATTTTCAGTTCAACTTTTATGTGTATTTTCAATGAAAGATCCAAAACTATGGGCCAATTTATTTAATTAGTCCATTAATAATGCCTCTCTAAATCAATTTGTGAAAGAAGCTTTCAAACCCATAATAAAAATCTTTCCAAAGTAGAGTTTGCCTTATTAAAGGGTGTGCTTTTTGGTGCTTCTATTCTAAATCCAAAGTGAAAAGGAGAAACTTTTCTAATGGCTAATTCTTTCATTTCTCCCCTACCCTGGGAGGTAACCATATGTTGGTGACTCTTCACATCAACGTGTACTGGAGAAAAGGGAAGCTATGTCTTTGGTAACCAAAGTCTGGTAATCTTCTACTGAAGCAATGAAGTTAGTAGCTTAACTACGCCTGTTTGCTCCCCAGTCACCCTCCGCTCTTACCCCCCCACCACTCATGCCCTTCTCCTAAGCATTTTAATAATTTTTCTAATGTATATTTCCTAAACTTGCAAGTAGATTTTTGGTATTGCCCAAGGCCTTTAATTTCAATGTCTTAAATTCTGTGTGAGGTTTTTTGTTTTTTGGGTTTTTTGGGTTTTTTTGGTTATTGTTACTGTTTTGTTTTCCACATTTGTCAGTTTCTTTCTTATTTTGTTATTTTGTTTTGTTGTGGCCCTTTGTGTGTGTGACAGGACTGATGGTGCCTTACCTCCTGTTCCATTCCCCTGCCGTAGAGAGTTGAAATTTCTCTGGTATTATTTTCCCCGTGCAAGCCTGGATAGTTGTCTTCAGTTCATTGTGCACCCCCGTCCTGCACTCTTCTCCCCCAACCGCCCTTACACCACGCTCATTTTGGTCTCATTCTAGATGGATGAGTGAGAGATCGGTAAGAACAGTGCAAGGATTGGTTTGTACATAATCTCTAACGGATTGCAATAATCATTCAGGAAAAAAGTTAGCAACAACGAGAATTTCATCAAAAAGGAAAAAATGAGTATATTTGAGAAATAAACACAGAATAAACATTTCCCAAAAAGCTGGGGAAAAAGTACATTTTAATAGCAAGAAGATGACTATAAAAATTGAATATTTATTCTGCAAATTAATTCAGGGGTATAAATAGCAACTGGTTCCAATCATTGTAATCTTTTGGGCACTGGGGTAAGCAATTTACAAATGTCACATTTAAATCTCACAGCAATCTTGTGCACTTAATGACTCTTATTGTCTCTATTTTTCAGATGAGGCCACACAGTTGATGTGGTCAAGTCAGGGTTCGAGCTAGGTCTGACCTAACGTGTACTCTGGTTCTTTTTAGTCATCTCTTCCCAAATTTCTCATTATATTTTGGCCACATCATATAACATTTTGATCTGTGGGAAATGAATCATTATGGTTATTTGCCTCCCAAAACAGTTAGAAAAAAATGATGATTGGAGTTCAGATGATAACAAAGATTTCTATCCTTAAGTGTGTGCTCCACTTCCAGGAATATGTTAGGAATGCTCTCAGCTTCAAATAATAGAAAACCCTAACAATGTCTCCCATAACAAGACTTGTGGAAATAAATGGTTGCTGCATGGGTTTAGTGTTTCAAAAGTTTCAGAGCCTGCTTGGTGTCCCTGCCCTGCTCTTCTGTGTCTCAGGGGTGGTACTGGGAGGTGGCTTCCTCCTTGAGTACTTCATTCTAATGGGAAAAGGAGAAATCCTTCCAAGGGAGGAGATCGAATTTTTCTCCCAGGAGACCCCTCCTTACATGGTATAGCGATGACAGGGTCACATGTGACCTCACCTGGAAGGGAAATTGAGTAAACTGAAGACAGGATTTTTTTTTTTCAGCATCTGTAATGGAAGTTAGGTGAAGGAAATGGGGACTGGAGAAGGCTTTGGGGTAGGCAACAAACGACATATGCTACAACCACTGTGTGGCACATGTAGATTTTCCCCCTTTAATATGATGAACAAATTGTAATTATATGATCTCTTCCCTAAAGACCAAACATAGTCTTTTGCACCTACCGAGATTTCTTTCTAACAGTGAATTTCAGCGCCTTCATCTGTATTGAGTTTCAGCAACATTTTTAATTTCCTTTAACTGCCAGAGACTTAATAAAAAGCTGTTGCGATAGAAAAACAGTTATTTTACTCTTCATTTCCATAAGATCACTTACTTCATTGCTTCTGCCTGTGCCAACATTCTTTTTTTTTTTTTTTTTTTTTTTTTTTTTTTTTTTTTTTTAGAGATGGGGTCTCGCTCTTGGTCAGGCTGGTTTCGAACTCCTGACCTTGAGCTATCCACCCGCCTCAGCCTCCCAGAGTGCTAGGATTACAGGCGTGAGCCACCGCGCCCGGCTTGTGCCAACATTCTTAAAACAGTCTATTCTCTCTCTCTCTCTCATTTTCTATTTCAGTCTCTTCCTTTTGAGTTTTTGGGTTGATCTCGCCTTATAAACTGAGAATCCCTTCCCAAGATCTATTGATAACTAATTCATGTAACTGAACTTGATTATGTATTTTAAATAATAACATTTTTCTTTCTCTGGCTCAAGAAGGAGATGGTAAAATTAGTAGGTGAGAAATATACTGTCTCAGGCACTTTTCCCATCATAATGTTTAGAAGAAGAAAATGCTAAGAGCATAAGATATATTTCCAATAAGTCATACAAATGGCTCATTCAGCCAAATATTTTATCTCTCATAGTGGCACAAAAGGTGTACGTGTGGCCAAATGTTATTAAAGGTGGAACATATGTTTTAAAAGCTTCATTTTTCCTGACCAACCAATCCTATATCTCTTGTTGATAAACTTTTTAAACCCTAATTGTACCAATTCACATTTCTTTTTCACTTTAAGGGTGAGGAGATTGAGGGAACCACATGTAATGTCATCCTGTAGGCTGCATCATTCTAGAAGCTACTAATAGGAAGCCCACTTGTCCTTCCATAGGAGTCACAATTTCCAATATAAGATTTATCATTAATAAAGGTAATATTTGGGGCAATCATTTGCTTTGTCCTGTTTTATTTTTATTCATCTATTTATTCATTTTTAATTTCTCAATTGGCTGAGAAATTAAGCAGTAAGGTATTGGGTTATTTACCGGGTCCTTCTTGAACTCCATCAGTAAAGAACTTGTGAACATAATTCCTTCTCTTTCACACAAATCTATTGGACTTTATACAAGATACTGAAATTCTAAGCTTTGGTTCCTTCATCTGTAAAATGGGATTACTGATAGCTTCTTACTGCAGAAGGTTGCTATGAAGATTAATAATGAGAAAAGTGTAATGTGTACTTAGTGCAAACCACAAAATATAAAGACACTCTATTGAGTGGTCGTCTAAATCTTACATATAATACAATTAATAAGGGCCTCCTTATCTGAGGATAATTAGAACCTAGAAAATATCTATTTACATAGGGGATTTCATAGTAAATGGAGATTTTTTATATTGAAGAATAAAATGAAAATATTTTATATTTAACAGATTTAGATTCTAACTATAAATTTCATAGTAAATGGGAATTTTTATATTGAAGAATAAAATAAAAATATTTTATATCTCACAAGTTTAGATTATGACTGCAAAGAAACATTATTAACCCAAGGAAATAATGTTATTTTTTTATATTTTCATATCTATTTATGCCAAAAATTTATATAAGACAATATAATATGCTTCATTTCACATTTTAATTCTGCAGCATGATTATAATAACATGTAAATCCTTCATCAATTTTTCAAAATTTCCTGTTATTTCTTACTATTCAAATTATTCTCATTTCCAGAGACTACCCTGTCATTGCTCTCCACTTTTTTAAATGCCTGTGATTATCTCTACAGTTTATTTCCTTTGTATTATATTGTGCTGTTAGGACATTACAGGGTTCAAAAGTCAGTGAGAGACTGACCAATAAGATCTTGATTGAACAACTGAAGATAGTTGCTAGTGTCCAGATTAGAAGGCTCTCTGAAAGGAAACTAATTTTATTAGTTATGAGTTCAAAAATGAATGGTTCTATACTGTGGCAATTTTTGATTCTTGATTCTGTGCATCTTTGCAACTATAGAGACTTGGATAATGACAATTTGAGTAACTGGGGTATTACTAGTCAACTACCTTAGGCGTACTGTAACCTTAATAAAATATGTCATAAACTGGCTTTTTTTACCTCAAAGATGTGTCATAAGAATGGATCGAGACTATGAAATAACTTTCATTAGTTGATCTAACCTCAACTTTGGTGATTCCCTGACCCCACAGTTAGAGGCTTTCCAGACATACCTGAGATTTAGAAACTCACAAATGATCCCTGTGCTGTCTTTTCCAAGTAACTTTCCATTAAAGACACCTTCAAGTCACTGAATGATTGGTTTTCTATCAAAAAAAAAAAGAAGGAAAGAGGAAGGAAGGAAGAGAGAGATGGAGGGAGAGAGGGATGAAAGGAGAGGGAGAGAAAGAAAAACATAAGCTGGTGTCTAAGTGCTCTGAGAGCATGAGACTGCAGCTCCCTAAGTTATCATCAAGATGTAGGTAGCTGAAGCAGAACTCTTTAATGAAGGAATATGGGGGCTAAAATATCCTGTTTTAAGGAGCAAGTGCTGATATAGTTGCTGCTTCTTTGAGGAGAGACAGTGACTGAAGCCATTTTTCTACTCATACATTCAGTCCTTCCCCTCACGCTTTTTTCTCTCAAAGACTTGACTATCAGCATATACTATGTCCTCTCATGTGGCCCCAACCATGGATCTGGTGGCTTTAGATTAACATCAGCAGACAAGGTACAGTAATGATAACAAATTAATTCATATTAATTTAGCATTTACTACATTCCAATTGATGTTAATGGTGGTATACTTCCATGAAAGTATTGGAAACCACAGGAGTCAACCTGGTCCGGGTACTAGAAAGAATCATGAGACTTAAATTCTATTCCTAGCTTAACTTTTCTGGTCTCCAGTTGTTTTTCTGTTTTTGTTGTTCTTTTAATTTTCAAAATGGCAGTTTGAAAATGCAGAATAAATGTTTTGTGAGGACTCTCCAACTCCATAATTCTATGATTATGTAGTGTAGTTTGGGCTATTCCAATGCCACAAATTCAACTATTGGTTTGACTTAAAAAAAAAAAAGTAACATTCTATTCTTCTCTCCCACTAACCTAAAGCAATGGATCACAAATGGTTAAATCCATTGGGCCGTCTCTTTTCAGCTATTGAGACTCTGATTTAATTATCTCTCATTGTGTTAGAAACCACCCAAAACTTGGTGGCTTTACATATCAGCAATAGTTTATTTGTACATGACTCTGCAGTTTCCACAGGGTTTGTCTGGGCAGTTCTCTGCTACATGCTAGGACTGGAACATGCGAGATCGCTTCTTCAATCACACGTCTGAAGGATGCCTCGGCTAGGATGGCTAAAACAGACCCAGGCTGTCCGGGCATCTTTCTCTTCATGACCCTCAATATGGCTATCTCATAACGGTGCCTGGTTCCAAGAAGGAGCGTACCAAAAGGGCAAGCCCTGATGTGCAAGTTCGTGTCAAAACCATCACTTGGTTCACACCAACTAAAGTCTCATCAGCAAAAGGAACAAACCCAAAGTTGGTGTTGGAGGGGACATTAATATCAGGAGGCAGGGTTCCTTGGGGCCATAAAATAATAGTCGACCAGAGACACTCATATGGGATTTCTGGTTCAATCAATGTATACCACTGAGTACACTAAACCAGCTTATGACCCAGGCTCCTACAGCCTATGCTTAGTCCTTCGAAAATAAAAACTACAGTAGAAGTAATAAATCTAGGAGAAATCCATTTTCTTGAGTAGACCTATTAAATCAAATGACTAGCATGTTGTTCTATTATGGACCACACCAATGATGTTCACTATTTGTTGTTCATTCAACCTTTGCTCCCTACTTTATTTTCAACAGGATAAATATTAATAGGATGGAAAATATGAGTTGAGTTTGGGTTAGGGTTAGAAAATTCCATTCTTTCAGTATCATCATTCTCAGGACAAGCCAAATAGTCATTTCACACTTAGTGGTTAAGTCTGCACTTTTTACCAAAGACTCCTGCCAAAAAAAAAAAAAAACAGTTGAGACTCTGACTCCTGATGGCATCTGTCAGAGGAATGATGGTGTCTTTGGCAGACAGAGCACCTGGAACCTCTCCCTGCAAGGAGCCGGCAGCTCACTGAGCCAGCACAAAGTGCCGCCATTGATTTTTCTATACAGATAATTGAAAACAGCTCTCAAGCCTGTATTTCATACCCATAGTCAGTGACAATTAAAAGGCCTCAATTCATCTGAATGTACTATGGTTCTCATTGCAAACTTTAGGTTTAGGTTAAAGAGGCATTTTATTTGTCCCCTGTGGAAGTATAAAAAAAAAACAAACTTAATTCAGAGGAGCCAGGACAAATGTAATTCCAGAGCTGAGATTAAAATTTATGGGTAGAGTAAATTTAAAGACAGGTTTCAAGCAATGGGACCAGACACAGAAACTGAAACAGAACCCTATGAAATATCTGCAGTATCTATAGAATGCCACCACAACTTATTGTCAGAGATTTTAATGTTATGAAAGAATCTTCAAAAGTTGGGCTCTAGGTCATCTGGGTTTGAAAATCTGATGATTCTCAGAAGAATGAAGATAGTTTTAAAACAGGCGAATTTAAAAAGATATCTGACAACTTTAAAATTAAATTGTTACTATGGGTTGTGTGTGAATGCATTTTTGGAAGAGACAGCATGGTGGTTTCTTCTTAAATCAGCGATGCCCACAGACTGACATAATATGAAATTAGATTTAGGAGAAGTTGATGATCTTTTTCCATTTTCATTTCAAACTTTTGGGTGTATTTATTCCACATTTTCCGTCAATGCAAGTTTTCAGAATTCTACCTTACTTATTACTGTCAACGTTTGCATATCTTTCATTTTTGAACACATTTTATAAGAAAAAAAAAGAGTTGAGGCAAACTTTAGGTTAGGACTTCAATGTCCAAACAAAGAAGATAACGTAAACTAAGGCATCTAAGGTAAGAACATCCAGGACCCTCTCTCTTTGCCAGGGCCCTGCTGCATAGCACAGGGAACAGTGCTAGAAATATGGGAAGCATCTCCTCAATTAATCATCCCTGGAACACTTCCACAGCTACAACTTCTTAAGCACTTTCTATGAGCTACACATTGTTCTAAGTGTTTTTCCAGCTAACATCACATTGACTGTTTCCAACAACTCCATTTGTAGTTAGTGCAATTGTTTTCTGTTTCCAGATGAGGAAACTGAGGCTCAGAAAGAAAAAGAGTGTTACGTAACCAAGTTCAGCCAGTTTGTAATCAGCAACCCAGGTCTGTCCATAGTGATTCAGAAAATGCCAAACAGAAAAGAAACCCCACTACCTAATTAGATTGATCAGGGAAGGAGCAACATCCTTCCTCATTAACATTCTCAGATCTTCAATATAGTTGTAACACATAATAGTTATTAAGCATTAGTGTTCTGTGTAAGTTCTGGTCTTTTTTAACTGTATAAAACTGAGCTAATTATCTTTAAGCCTTTGAAGTAATATACTGTAGAGTCAATGAACATGCAGCTGACTCTGCTGGTCTCGGAAAATGAGCGCACACAAAAAATTCTCAAGGAGTTTGCAATCTAAGGAAAAGGCAGTGAGGTTAAAGCCGTAGATATCTTATTAAAAAGACATTTCAGATTTTTAAAAATGCCAACCAGTTATGAACGCTATAACAAATATTGTTCAAACAACATATTTTGTAGATGGCATTAGTGGAGATTTCCAAAGTGAAGATAACAGCGCAGTCTCATAAAGCAAACAAATCATCTTATCTTCAGCAGAAACAAGATAATATTGCAATTCCCAATCCTCATTAAAAATCTGTTTTCTTCCTTCAGCATTCTCTTGGTCTTTTTTGATGTGATGGGCTGTTAAGCACACAGAATTAAAAAATACTGTTGAGCTATGCAGCTATTCACAAATTCCACTTCAAACAGAAACACAGTACACCATTGTCAAAAGTTGGTAACAGAGTGGCATCCTCGACCCCCATAAACCATCACCAACCAGCCTTGTTGGGTAGTGGTACCAGTCAGGTGGGGAAAGTTAGAACTAAATCATGAACGTAGCAGCTGTGAATTTAGCCCTTACAGCTTACTAATGTTCTAATTGTGCCAGTCTGTCTGGGAGGATTTTTTCATTGAAACTTATTTTATTCTTTGGTATTTTAAATGCATTCATTTTTAAAATAAAATAAAAATACAAAAGACGAACAAAAATGTATCAATAAAAATAAAAGGATTTGTTCTGAAAATTTGGACTCAGTCAAAAGGCCGCTCTTAAGGACCTACAAGGCCACATGTGGCCTTAAGGCTGCAGGTTCCCCACCCCCATTTTAATCTTTCGAATCACAGTTTTCTTCTGTGTGAAGTTCTTCCACATGATATCTAGGGTCATTTTGTTCCCACATGTGACTCTGTGATTTTTGTATGTTATGTTTGTGAATTAATGTCTGCTTTTCACAAAGCACACAGGCACCGGTTTTCCTCATTAAAATTCTCCGAATTGATGAAAAATGATGTTGAAACCAGAATTCCAAAGACAGACAACGCAGAGTAAAGGACAAACTAGACATTTTCAGACATGCAAGAACTCGGAGAATTTATTTCCCTAGTGCCTACTTTCAAGAAGTAATTTATGGCTACACTCCAGCAAATGAAGAAACTAAGAAATATGTGATAGTCACAAAGAGATAAGAAAATGCAGAAGTACAAAGAAGAAAATCCTAAGGTGATAAGTGTATAGCATGCCCACGAAACAATTCATCAAAATTAGAACAAGGAGCCAGAGCTTCAGAAGAAAGCATGGAATGGATCTGAAAATGATTAGGAAGCGAGATGATACCAGTGACATGACGGAAAAAATTATGTGTTTGCAAGTATGTGTTTTTTGTCACTTAACAAGAACAAAGAGACAATAACAAATACCAAGAGAAAAAAACTCATAAAAACATTATCAAAGGGTTCAAATATGAAGCAAACTAAAATGTGGTATAATTGAGAGCATCCAAAAAAATGTTAAAAAAGAAAAATTATTTGACCTGGGATGATAGGAGCATTGTTTTTCCCTGGCATGGGCGTTATGCACGGCCTTGAAATGTTTCAGAAAAAATTATAATCTTCGCATTTTAGCTCTGCAGTACATGCTATTAACATGTGCTAATGAAACTCCATGTTCTTGGTTTTCAGATCTTATAATAAAACCATCGACAACACATAGAACATTTAGTGGCATGTAATAAATAGAGTAAAATTTTACAACTGTTTGGGAACATAATTAGTAGAAGTTGCAAAGAAGAGAGAAGATGAGAAAATGCTAAAATTCACACAACCCACATAGTGATTGCTTCTGTGAACAGAGAGGGAGGAGGAAATGTGACCTGAGTGGGGAAACAGGAAATTGTATGTCTGATTAATAAGTAAAAGGCTGTGAGTGGAGTAGATTGTGCATGGGTAAATCAAGAAGCACCAAAGGAATTAAATAATGAGGAAACAAACAGGAATAAACTGGCATCAAAGCAGGGAGACATGACTATTAACATGTGGAAGCTTTCATTCGCAAGTTTTTCCTCTCCTCTTTTATTTTTTTCCCTGAGTCTTTACCAACAATATTTCCAACCATATTGGCCATGGCATTTATATTTTGACTATAGGCAGGGTAACATTTTTAAATGGTCTACTGAACCATTTCAATTGCATGCCTTTGTTTCAGGGCAGTGGCTGTCAAACTTCGGAGTGCAGCAGAATCACCTGGAGGACTTGTTAAACCACAGATTGCTAAGGCCTATTTCCAGAATATCTGATTCAGTAGGTCTAGGACAGGACGAGAGAGTCTATATTTCTAATAGTTCCCAGATGATGTTTTTATTACTGGTCCTGGGGCCCCACTTTGAGAATCTCTGACCTAGAAAATCCCTGGGTGGCTTAATCACACTCCGTTGAATGGAAGTTTCTGAATGATTTCTGTCTTTAAAAGTCTGGGCTACATGACCTAAAAGCAACTGGTTTAAGGCATAAATCCTATTATGATTCTGACACTTAAGAGATAATTCTCCAAGCTTCAAGTTTCCATAGCTTTTCAATAATTGTTGGGCTGCCAGGGTTCACAGAGAGATCCAGTAGTAGCGTTGAGTGCAGTTGATGAGCTTTTACATTTGGTTGCATTTATTTTTGTTTGTGTGTGCACACATGTGCAGGTTTATACATATAGATATACACATATATAAATATAAATAATATATAAATATGTATATATGTGAACAAATACACATAATATATATAAATAGATATGTAAATGTATTAATATAGGTTTGTTTTTTCCAGTCTATTCTTTAGTCTTTTGCAGCTTTAAAAGTCCAAGGCATTGTAGAACTGTGATCTAAATTTTCTTGCAAAAACAAAGTTGTGAGAAAGAAAAATTATTCTACCTAAACAAGTCACTTTTTACTGCCATATTTTAGCTTTAGAAACTTTAGCAAAGGAAATAATACACTTTTTAATTTTAAGTGAGTGCCAAAATAGTCCACTGCTCACTGCCCCGCTAAGCACCTATAATCAGGTGGTTACATCTGCACTTTGGGAGAAGTATTGAATAATTTACTGCCTATTTTATATTCCCAAGCCATTTCTGAAAGAGAATCCTTAAGGATGTCTGAATAAGAATTTCTGTATGATTTGTGAGAATAATAGTGCATCACCGATTTCAAATCGTGACCATATGGAAACAAAGGAAAATCTCAGTAAGCCTGAATGTAGCCATAACTCAAGAAAAATCGTTCATTGTATGTAAGTTCATATAAAGAGGAAGATTTTTGTTCTTACCAAGGCATTTATTTTTTTGACTACTTTATCTTTTGATCCTAGAATTAAACTATTGACCCTCCTAATAAATGGACAGACATATCTTTAGTATTTCTTTAAGTCTGGAAATGTAATGGCCAAATCTGAGTTGGATTATGGCTTGATATAGGATAATATTTGTTCTCTATTTGAACTTTGCTGCTTGCTTATATCAGGGTTGACAACCTTATTTCAGGATTGCTACTAAGGCAGGCTGTGGTTTGCAACCTTATCAACAAAGCATGCTTCTCTTCCATAAACCAAAGGCAACTCTAAAGTGGACAATGTTAATATATTTATTGTATCTCAGTACAAAGTTTATCTCTTGATTTTTTTAAATGAGTTTACCGAGGTATAGTTGACATTCAATAAACCTGTACATATTAAAGCATAAAATTTATCACTTTTGACATATTTATACACCCATGAAACTATCAACAAAATCAAGGTAATGAACAAATCCATCACCTTTGAAAGTTCCCACATGCCCCTGTGTAATTCCTCCCTTATTCCCTGAACTGCTTCCAACTCATGTAACCTAGGGATGTGCTTCTTGTGACAACAGATGTACTTGTTTGCATATTTTAGAGTTTTGTTTAATGGAATCATGCTATATGTAACACTCCTTCCCCCATCACTTTTTGGGGGGGCAGGGGGGGCTGGCTACTTTAAGTTAGCATAATTATTTTGAGATTTATTCATGTCAGTGTGTTGATTCTTTTTTTATAATTTTTTTGTTGTTGCTGAGTTGTATTCCATAGTTTGGATACACCACAATTTGATTATCCATTCACGTGTTGATTGACATTTGGATTTTTTTCTAGCTTATGGCTACTGCAAATGAAGCTACTATAAACATCCATGCACAAGTCTTTGTATAAACATTTGCTCCCTTTTCTCTTATTCTATGAGTTATTGAAGAGGTATATTGAAATCTCCAACTACAATTTAGATTTGTATGTTTGTCCTTATAATTCTATCAGTTTTTGCTTCAATGTAGACATTCATGACTTTAAATTTCCCTTTGATCACTGCTTTTACTGCATCCCATAAGCTTTGGTATAATATGCTTTCATTTTCATTGGTCTCAAGGTATTTTCTAATTTCTACTGTAATTTCCCTTTTTATCCATTGATTAAGAGTGTTCACATATTTGTGAGTTCTCCCATTTCTCTTCATGATTTCTAGTTTCATTCTGTTGTAATTCAAAAACATACTTTGTATGATTTCAATATATTAAAATGTATTGAAACTTGCTTTGTGGGCTAACACATGGTCTGTAGTATTGAGTATTTCATATGCACCCAAAAGGAAAATATACTCTACTGTTGTCAGGTGGAGTGTTCTGTATGTCTGTTAGATCTAGTTGGTTTATGGTGTTTTTCAAGTCCTTTATTTCCTTATTGATCTTCTGTCTGATGAGCTATTCATTATTGAAAGTGGGATATTAAAGTCTCTAATTATTATTTTAGAAGTGTCTATTTCTCCCTTCAATTTTGTTAATTTTTGTTTCATATATTTTGGGGCTCTGTTGTTAGATGTATATATATCTTCTTGATGGACTGAAAATTTTATTAATATATAATGTCCTTCTTTGTCTATTGTAAAATTTTTTGACAAAATCTATTTGTCTGAAGTAGCTGATGCCTGTAGTCTCGGATACTCAAGAGGCTAAGGTGTGAGAATTTCTTGAACCCAGGAGTTTGAGGTTGCCGGAGTTTTGATCATATCACTGCACTCCAGCCTGGGTGACAGAGAAAGACGCATCTTTAAAAAGGAAAAGAAATCTATTTCTCTGATGATTGACAGGTTTTTGTTTTTGTTTCTTTCAGTACCTTAAATACATCATCCCCTTGCCTTCTGGCCTCCATGATTTCTGATAAGAAATCACCTATTAGTCTTATTGAGAATCCCGTGTATGTGACAAGCCATTTTTCTTTTGTTGCTTTCAAGACTCTCTGTCTTTGCACAACTTGACTATAATGTGTCTTGGTGTAGTTCTCTTTGAGTTTATATTTCTTAATGTTCTTTGAGCTACTTGGATCTATTTCTTTATGTCTTTCATAAAATTGGGGGAGTTTTAGGCCAGTATAACTCTTCAAATATATTCTCCTTCTCTTTCTCTCTCTCTTCTTTTTCTGAGACTCCATCATAAAAATGTTAGTGTTTGATGGTGTCCCTCAGGTGCTGATCTTTTATTTTTTCATTTTTTTTCTTTCTGCTCTTCAGACTGGATAATTTCAATTGTATCATCTTCAAGCTTGTTGATTTTTCTTCTGTCTGTTCAAATCTGCCATTGCACTCTTCTAGTGAAATTTTCATTTTAGCTATCGTATATTTCTGCTCCAGAATTTCCAGTTAGGTCCTTTTAGAATTTCTTTCTCTTAATTGACATTACCTACTTGCTCATACATTGTTCTACAGATTTCCTTTACTTCTTTGTTGATGATTTTCTCCAACTCACAGGTCATATTTAAGTCATAGTAAATTTTAATGTCTGGGCTTCCTCAGGGATAGTTTCTGTCAAATTCTTTTTTGTTTTCTTTTTGTGAACAATCCATACTTTCTTGTTGTTGAGACTAGACATTTTAAGTAATATAATGTGGTAACTCTGTAAATCATATTCTCCCCTTTGTCAGGGATTATTTTTGTTGCTTATTGAGAGCTCTAGTTATCTGCTTGTATGATTTTTTCAAATTATTCTTGCAAAATCTGTATTCTTTGTTGCATGTGGTCACTGAGGTCTCTCTGTCCATTGTCTCTGCAGCCAGCCTGTGACCTGACATAGGTTCCTGTAAATCTGTAAATGCCAAAGTTCAGTAGCCTCTCCCTTTCTCTAGTACTCCCCTGATTGCTCTAAATGTCTGATCAGTTTCCAGAGTCCTGAAATTGTTGATAATGGTTATTCTCACCCCAGCTTACTGGCTGTTTCAGTAGAAGAGCTTTCTGCTCTGCCATTTATTATGAAGACACCTCTCAGCAGTTTTTTGTTTTTGTTTTTGTTTTAACACTCTCTGTGTGCTGGTGGCTGGATTCTGTTGGGAACTCTCCCTTAAACAATGGTACTCCTAAGCTTTTCCACTTGCAGAGTTATAGTATACATCTTTAACTTATCACATTCTACCTCTGAATAATATTATACCACTTCATGTATAGTATAAGAATCTTATAATTATATACTTCCATTACTCCCTTCCATTCTTTTTTCTCCCTTCCATTCTTTTATGCTACTTTTGTCATGTATTTTACTTGTAAATTCCACAACACATTGTTAATATTTTTGCTTAAAAAGTCATTTACCTTTTAAAGATATTTCAATAATAGGAAAAAAATCTTATTTATTTACCCAAATCCAGTGCTCCTCATTCCTTTGTGTAGATACATATTTTCATATGGTGACAGTTTCTTTCTGTTTGAATGATTTTCTTTTACACTGCTTATAGTGGAGGTCTGTTGGTTGAATTCTTTCAGCTTTTATATATCTGTAAAATTTTTCATTTTACATTTATTTTAGATTTTTTGCTTCTAAAGAATTGTAGCTAGACAGTATTTTTTTCTTTCAGCATCTTAAATACATTGCCTCTTATCTTATTAAGAAGCATTATTTCTGCATTTTTCTTGTATTATTTCTGATGAGAAATCTCCTGTTATCCTTATTTTTATTTCTGTGTTTTTTCCCTGGCTATTTGTAAGATTTTTTATTTTGCACTGGTTTTGATCAATTTGATCATAAGCTATTTTGGTCTATTTTTTTTCATATATTTTGTGCTTTGAGTTGGTTGAGCTTCTTGAATCTGTATTTTTTATAGTTTTCTAAATCAAATTTTCAAAACTTCCAGCAATTATTTCTTCAAATATTTTTTCTGCTTGTCTCCTCTCTCTCCTTTCCTTCTGTGACTCCTATTACATGTATAATGAAATTATTGAAGTTGTCCTACATCTTACTAATGACATTTTTTATTTTTAAAATCTTTTTATTCCTCCACATTTAATTTTAGATGTTTTCTCTTGCTGTGTCTTCAAGTTTACTAATCTTTTCCTCCGTAGTGTCTCATCTGCTCTTAATCTTTAGCAGTGTATTTTTAATGTCAGATATTGTAATTGTCATCTCTAGAAACTTGAAGTGAGTCTTTTTATATATTTTTCATGTCTTAACTCTTTAAACATATAGAATTATAATAAATATTTTAATATCATTTTCTGATATTTCTAACATCTATGTTAGTTTTGGGCTAGTTCCAGTTGGCTGATTTTTTACCTTTTTATATGCCATATTTGTCTGCTTCCCTGCATGCTTTCGCACTGAATGTCAGATGTGAATTTTACTTTATTACATGCTACGTAAACTTGTATTCTTCTCTGTCCTTGGGCTTTGTTGAGGCATGAGGGTCCATTATTTGGAAATGATTTTATATTTTTCGATCTTGTATTTATGATTAGTTAAGCAAGATTAACGTAACATTTAGTCTATGGTCAATTATTCCTCATAAGTGAGTCAAGACCCAATCCACTGCATCATGAATTATGAGGTTTTCCAGTGTGACTGGTAGCAACGGGCACTGGTCCCTATTTCCTCCAATCATTTTGGATGGTTCTTTCTCCAGTCTCAAGGAGTTTCCTTACCACAAAAGTAAAAAAGAACAAAACAAGACAAAATGAGGTAGGAGAAAACTTTTGGAGGAGATAGATAAGTTTAGGTCATTGATTGTGATGATGGTTTATGCGTATTTATTTGTCCATAAACATATCAAGCTGTAGAAGTGAAATATCTATAGTTTGTTGCCTATCAATTATACCTCAATAAAGTGATTTAAAAATAAATTCTCTCAAAAAATTAATTTTAAAAAGGTGTTTCCTTACATGCATACGCTGACCAGTACTTTATTGAATACTTAAGGGAGAGAGTCTCTGCAGATCTGTGGGGTTATTTCTCTGGGCAGTTCTTTCCTCTCTCATAGTCTTCTCTATAAGCTCTAGGTGCCTCAGTTTCCCAAACTCTCAGCTCTTGTGTCCTCAACTCGGGAAATCTGCCCAGTTCTGCCTAAATTAGCCCTCCCTGAATCACTACGTGGAAACTCTCTGAAGTCTTTAAAATGAGGCAATCACATTTGATTCCCATCTCTCAGAAATCACAGTCTTTTTTGCCTGACGTCCAGTCTCTTACCAATCATTGTTTTATATATAAATGCTTTTTAAAAAATTCAGGTGGTAGGTAAATCAGGCCTCTATTAGTCTATTTTGTAAGCAAAAGTCTTAATTTAAAAAGAAAAGAAATTCTGCTTTATCAGGGACCACTTTTAGTCTTACCTGCCCTAACAGCCAACTCTTTGTTTACCTCCTGATTTTGAAAGTCTAATTTAAGCATAATATTTGCACCAACTATGTCTAGTAGTCAGAAAGAAGAAACCAATTATATTTCTTCATTTTTTATTCTGTACATTTCCACACAATTCACAATACAGAAAAAAGTGTCCAAAAAGTAATTATAACTAGTCAATTTCTTTTTCAGAGATTAGTTCAGTCTCCCAAATTAATTCCATTGAAAATCTCTGTAGAGCAACACAGTGATCAAGATACTTTATATAAATAGGAAATGCAAGAAAATTAGGGAAAAATACTTTATGACTTTGTTACAAAAAACTTCAATCTTCCCTTTCCCATCCCACCCTTCCCACCCACCCTCCCTCCACTGCATATTATCTGGATCCCACTTTACCTGGAAATAAAACTTCATCTCTCTACTGCCACAGCTGCCACCTTTTATTTGATTCCACCTGCCAGCTGGCAGCTTTGCAAAAGCATGGCTCTGGGATGTGATAGGGCAGAATCAGAAATCATGAAAGAGCCCTTTATAATGTGACTGCAACTCTTCCTACAGATGTAGCCTTTGTGAGTGGACCACCCACAGCCAAGGGTACCCTGGATGCCTGGGAACTTTTTCCCACTCAGAAATAAAATTAAGTCAAATATACTCATTTTGGTGGAGCTGAGACTGTCTGTTATTCCTCAATCTTTTTTATGGGAATAGTTTTCCTCGCTTTCAATGAGCTGTGGTCTGTATAATATTCAGAATCATGGTTGCCCACTTAACCATTGGTCATTTTTAAAACAGCCAAGCTAACCTTTACTGAGACTCATTTGGACTCTAACTTTTCAAAGATGTATTTTGCAAAATATTCTATTGCATTAGAATATTTTGTCTGTAAGAATTCTAAATCTCATTCCTCAGGATGGTAGAAACAAACCCATACCTTTCCCAATCTACAACCAGGATGTTAGCAAGCATCAAAGTTCTAGTTGCATTGGAAATTTTGCACGCATGTGGCTAGAGTTTCAATCCAACCAATGGGGGGTGGGGAGAGTTTATTGTTAATAAACCCAAAAGGTTTATTAACAATTCGGATTCATTATACAAGACACAGAAAATATCAAGGCTAGAAGGTATCTTAAAAGTGATAAATCTCACCAACACATTTGTGAGAATTACCCATAAATTTGCAACACAAAATGGGTAAACTGACTTAGGGGCTATTATCAGTATTTTTTTTTATTTTTTATTTTTTTTTAACAAATAAAGGCAATTTGTAAACATCTATCTGTTATTTAAGAAGAAAGGTTATATTTAATCTCCAAAATAACAAGGTCATAGTCTGAATTTTTAAGAAGTGAATATATTTAAATTTGTGGGGGGAAAAACTCTTTAAATATTCCTTTTCTCAAATTTTATCATAGACCAGTACAAGTCTGTGGACAGGTCTAATTTCCTATAACTAGTTGAGGAAACTCCTTCACAAAAAAACCAATCCAGTCCTTTGGAGAGCTCTGTTAGAAAGTTCTACTAGCCGAACTTGTTTCTCCTTAAATTCCACACATAATCTAATTCTTCTATGATGCATAAATTGAAAATGTCACCACTGATACTCTTTGAAGCTACCTGAACAAGTTTAATACTTTTCTATATTTTCTGAGTTTGATTTTCATGTAGGGCAATATCTGCTGAGAGTATATATCATTAATTTGTGAGTTGTGAGAATCTGTGCTAAGACTAGAGTTTCTTATTGTACTTCTCTTGAGAGTCATTTTTTCCTTTCATTACTCTGCTCTTCCTTTTCCTTCCCAAGCCAGGGGCAAGGAGCAGGGCAGGGGAGAAAGTGGAGTGGAAGTAGCTCTCTGAGCAAGACTCTGGATATGGGCTCATTTCCTAAATTCACCTTGAGTGACTTCCTCCCCCAGCCAGCAAACTTGAAATCTGGGCACTCAGGCCTTATTGTTATGGAAATAAGGGAAGATGAGCAATTAAAACTGTAATCCTCTTAGACAGAATTATTATAGAAACATTAGCCCAGTGATATCAGGTCAAGTCTTATTTAATGACAAAAGGTTATAGAAAGTGCCTCCATGCCTCTTTATTACCAGACAATATAGAAATTCTCAGTCTCTTCTCTGAGTTCCAGTCCCAACTGTACATTCCAAACAATAAATGGGTAGTAAGTAGGGAAAGGAACACTAAATCCTTTGTTTTCACTTTAATTCCTGAATTTGTAATCTTTTTTCCTTAGTGGAAACATATCTTTTTCAGGAGATTTGAAGACCAGCCAGCAATTGGCAAAATGTGTGTGTGCACACGTGCGTGTGTGTGTGTCCCTGTAAACAAAGCAAATTTTTAGAGTTGTGAAATCTCTGCTGATAAGTGATTTTGGGGATAGATTTACAATGACTGATGTTTTCATAAAAATGCCTCATTGTCATCTATTTGGTAGAAATCTGGGGAAAAAATGGACTCTGGGTTTTGCTCCAGTCTAAAATCATAGAAATCTAAACCTAGAAAATATCAAAGTTTTTTCAGTCCAAGATTCCTCATAATTAAGGATAATTAAGGATTTGCTTTTATATGACTCCTGAGTTGGTTGTTCAATCTTCACTGAAATGCTAGAAGAACCATTAGTAGTGGTAATTTCCCTCCGCTTTTCAGAAAGCCCAGTCGATTTTTCTGGATGCAGTGTTTAGGAAAAAATAAATCCTTATATTAATAATAAAGCTAACTTCTTTTCATGCATGTTCCTGTTCTCTTCTGTCCTTGTTTTATTCTACAAATCATTTGCCCCAGAGAACTTGAATCTAAGAGTCCTATTTAACCTATCACCTCTAAATATTCTTATTCCTAATTCAATTTTTTCTTCTGTCCAGCTCAAACATCCCTCTTTGACATATTCACCAATCTGCCGATAGATGTCCCTTGTAAAATAGGAGATTCACAACTGGAAGATATTTCAAGCCTGTTTATTCTTTCCACTTAAAGTAAAGCATAATTTTCCATAGGTCTATTAGACCTCTCTATATATGACTGTATACGATAAACTTAGTTTGCATACCCACCCATAAACTTAAAGCAATAGAGTCTTGAATGTCAGGTCCATTTTCAACACTTTTTGGTGCAGCATTTTGAAATAATTTCATTCTAATAGTCACTTCCAAGAAGGAAAAATAGTACTAACATTTTTTTAAATGTTGAGAATCACAAATAAGGTAGAAAAGGCATTAACTCTTACTGTTAATTTCTTCCCACAAAATCCACCCTGATATGCAAACATTTGATCTTTTTTCCTTGAAATATGTCCAAACTGACAAACCTCTCTCTGATAGCAAAGAGTTTTGATTTCACATTCCCCCACAGTTCTAACCAATTCTTGCTACAAGATCTTAGGTAAATATTTTTTTCATGGAGCCACCTTCTATGTTATGGAAATCTGAACAATTGATGTAAAACATTCTTGAAGGCAATGGTGGAAAATTATTTACTTGGAAAACATGTTAATCTTTAATTTCTAAAGACCTCAGTTCTGGCTGCAGTTCTAGCACTTACTATATGAATTTGTGCAAGTTTAATTCATTGCTCTAAAGTGTATTTTCTGCATTAACCACCTCATGGGGTTGTACTGAAGTTCAAAAGTGTCAGAAGAGGCATCAAAATGTTTAGGCACTAATATTTTAAAAATTACTGAAATTGTTATGAATAAACAGTATAGATCTGAGTGTTTAATCTATTATATAGTGAAAGCTATATGTGTATTTCACTAAAGGGTTGAGAAATAAGATGGTTTCACTTTTTCCAACCACCAAAGTCTCCCATTTCAGAATGCCACTTGGCTCAAAATATTGAACTTTTGAAAGCTAGGGGAAAACCTGGATCACCATTTTCCATTTTTTTATTTCCATGGGTAGGTTGTCTCTTGTAATTACCATGCTGGTAGCAGAAGCCAAGGAATTTTCCATGATTGCCTTTCATGTACATTTACTTGGCTCCAAAACGTCTTTTAGCAGAATTTTCTTCTGTGGTTATTTTAGATTACATTTAATTCTAAGAATATCAAATCACAGCACTTTTTTATATTGGATGGACAGTAAGACAGATTTCTAATAGGACTTTACTTAACAAGGCCTAAGAATATTCATCAAAATCCATAATGCTTCCAGAAGTATTTTGAATTAAGTTACACCTCTTAGTATGTTTTCTTTTCACTAGCTCTTAAATTCATGCTTAATTGGTTTCAAATTTTTTAAATGATAACTAAAGGCCATCCCTCCCCCAAAGATTTTAAAGCTTCTCACTTATAAAGTGATGTTTTAAAAATTAAAAATCAAGATTTTAATGAGCTTTTGAAAATGAAATCCTGCCATTCAACAAAGCCACTTTAAAAGAAACTTTTGAAAAATCACAGAATCTAATTCCAGTTCCCTCAAATCACATGTCCCTAATCACAGCACCCCTCAAGGTAGGTTGTCTCTTAGGTATCTTCTGTTTGCTCACTCCCACTATTAGACAATATTTATACCTCTTTTTCTTTATATTAATCAAAACCCACTGCAAATTATGTTTATTATTCCTAGATTTGTCCTTGAGAGCTATAATAAATGAGTCTTAGCCCTCATTTAGCAGTGTTTCTATGTCTTATCTTAAAGTCTCCGTTTCAAATACACTTTCAAGAACGCTACCAAGACTCCAAGAAAAAGGAAAGACAAACTATCGTTATTTTTGTCCTACTTAATATTTGTTTTCGTAGAACTAAAACATTGCGGGCTAGTGAGGGGCTGGTACAATAAAGCCTTGGTTGAGCTTCCAGCACATGCTGGGTACCCTGGAGTTCCGCACAGAACTCATTGCGGTGGAATTTGTCTTTTCTCCTAGATGCCAGCTCCATGTGGTCAAGAGTTTTGTCTATTGCATTCATTGTTATATCCTTAGCATGGCGCCTGCATCAGAGTGATAAATATTTCTCAAATAAATGATTAAATATATGCATGTATGATTGATTCATGAATATATGATTGCATGCATAATGACTGAATACCTATATAAATCTTCTGGAATCTATCCATCATGAGGATATCATCCAATATTCAAATTTTTACTTTAAAATATACACTTCAATGGTCTACGAATTATTTTTTCTGCTTTCTTTTGGGGACCAGTTCAGTGAATCTCATTGTCCTGGGAGAGCACATCCACGGGCACTACTCTTTGCTTATTTTTAGCTTTATCATTAAACTGTGGGGAGACAGCCTAAAACTCCACAGCTGACCCTGAGGAGTAAAAAACTATTAATACACCATCTAGTCCTCCAGGTGATGTCACGGGGGCACGCTGCTCACATCATTGGTTGTGGAAGTGGCAGCCATGGTTGTGGTCTCTCATATGACAAGGACAGATATTTGCTAAACCTGACAGATTATTTTTCAGAATCATGTTTGCCATAATCCTATAAGATGATCGAGGTCAGTGGACATCTATTTGTCCTTTGGGCAAAATGGACACTTGCCCCAGAGGGTAATTTCATTTCGATCCATTTTGAGCACAATATCTGGGGAAGAATTTGTCAGCTGTATGACAAAATTATCAATGGTAGTGACAGAAAGTCCGGGAGCAGAACTATGGTAGCCAGAAAACTAGAGGGCTAAGAGATGAGAGATGAATGGGACACAGAAAAAGGTGGGGCCCCAGTCAGGCTGAGAAGGCTGGCAGAGAAAGAACTGCAGGACTTCTAATCAGCTGAGCATGAAACTCAGGGTGAGAAGAATGGAGAGATTCTCTTAAGATGTGGACAGAAGTGATTTTATACTAAATAAATGTTAAAGATTAATCAGAAAGCTAATTTAATAGATGTTGTTCTACTTTTTCCCCCCTAAAATGAACATAATTCATTTAAGTAGAGCAAGTAGTAGTTTTATTTGATGGTTGTGATGAGCCATTTTAACAAATTCCTTTTTTTATTTTTAAATAGCATAATTGAACAAAATATTAATTTCATGCTGTTCTCAGTGATTTCATTACTACTCCTACTGGAAGGAAGACAAGCTGCTCAGACCTTACCCTATATCCAACTTACTACACCTTCCTGGCAGTAGCTTGCTCTAATTAAGTATCATTAAGCAACCTACTGAGTGTTAGTTTTGTAAACTCAGCATTGTAAACTGGTGTAAGCATCACAGAGGGAGGAACTCTTCTTTAGCTGAAATCCAAAAATAGCACAGGTAAGTCTTGGGGCTAAGATAGGTTTCATGCTTCATGGAAAGCAACCAAAATGATGACAAGAATGTGTGGTCATGAGTTTTATGACACAGGCAGCAACAAATGCCATGTGCAGTTATAGCGGTACATTGGTAGAACTAAGTTTAGTAATAATGGAAACAAAAAGTAAATGAAAATTCTCCATTACCTTATCTATCTTTGCCTGTTGGTCTTAACTATACATATATACTGATGATTAGCACTCTTTTAAAATTATTCTCTTTTCTAAACCTATGCAATATACGGGTGTACAGTAGATATACACATAGATGTATACAAATAAGGTTCTATGTATGTGTGTGACTATACATGAATATGTGCTTGTGTATGAACGGAGTATTTCTGATGTAACATATAAGCAACATTTATCAGCGTTAACAGTGCTTATCTCTGGGGAGTGGGACACAACACCAGCACAGACAAACGCCTTGACTTTGGATGTGATACTCATCTGCGGTATCAAAACCTTTTATGCAAAGTATGTGCCATTTTTACAACTAAAAAAATCTAAATATTAATGGATAAAATTGTCATGTAATAAAATGAAACTGCTGTGCCACATTTTCTAAGACGTGACTGTTACGAGGATTCTAGTAATTTCAGAAATCCTTTAAGCAAAGGGACTGTCACTAGGTCCGAATGAGAATGAACTGCTGTGAAGCATCTCCCAGCGCACACAGAGCTGCCTAAGCAGCTGTCCGCAAAGGACACGGAGCAGCGGGGTGTGCGAGGCTTTGCCCCAGTCGTCACTCACTTCATGGCTGTCATCTGCCAGCGAAATTCTGTTTCAAAACTTGTGCTGGTTTTGGCTATTACGCCTCTAGAGAGGAAACGTGAACTCTCAAAGCGAAATTCCTAGTCACGGTGTTTATATCCTTCCTGGTTTACTAGTCTTCTATTCTTTATCAAGTCTTCAAATGTGATAAGGCACAGATGAACTGTGCCCTATTTCTTTAAACGTGCAATACTGGAACATAAGGTTGCAAAAATGACTGCCTTTAAGGTTATAGAATGTTGCCTTTTAATAACTCCTCGTTGTTCATCCCTCTATCAGCCTAATCTGAAAACGAAATCCCAGAGCAGACGGTGCCACGACACGAAGGGCCAACACAGTGGAGCCGGCCAAGCCAGCTGCTCCTACTGTCTCAGTAGACTTTGTAGAAATGATACTTTTATAAGTACACAGTTTTATGTCTGTTAAAGTTTATATGGGTTTTCAGACCAGGACCAGACCATTTGCTTCTCTGCTTCCAGATAGGCCATTAAAGGGATACAATATACTTAGGCTGTCACACACAGTAACCAATTTAAAAAGGAAAAAAAAAAAATGCTACAGGAGATGATTTAATGTTGAAACCATATTAAATATGTGATTGTTCTGCTCACTTTTATTTTTGGAAAGCACAAGTTCTAGAGGAATTTGCTTTTTCAAAGATATATCATATATCACACTCCTCATCAATAATGTAGGACTCTAATGCCTTTTTAAAAATCGGGGCATAATTTCCAAATGCACCAGGACCCTGATAGTAGTCAGTACCTCATCGTTTTTCGTATCAGGGATTTATTCGTGTCCGCAATTGGAGTTATTTGAATTGGCTCATAGCCACTTGTCCCCTAAATATTTCTCTGGAAAATTTAGCATTCACAGAGAAATGTGAGACAGTATTTGATGACAATGAAGTCCTTCATCCCAGCAGTAGCAGTCTGAGTAACTGACTGCCTGGCCAACTGTGCGGCTCAGTACAGGGAACAGAAGGTACTATCTGAAGCCAGATTCCAGTCTGTCTCAAGGATTATATTTCTGTCATCATAACATTGCCTTGACAGTCCCACCAACTAGGGGGAAAAAAAACAACCTCCCAGCAGAAGCACAGTGATTAAATTCTCCTGGAGCATATTTTTTTCACCTTCTGGAAACAATCTACAGTAGGCTCTACTTTCCTCACTGTAAATTCCAAAAGATAGTTCCATTTCTGAGACTAATATATGGAAATAATCGCAACAAACCCATTTTCCCACAGGTAGAAATAATGCCAAGCATTTTAATTTGAAATGACCATGGAGAGACTGTGAAAATAAAACCCCCCATCCACTGAAAGGCTGTTCCTACGAAACATAGTATACCATAGCAGTACTTTCAAAATGGTGATATGTGACCAAAATGTGATTCGGATAAGCAAAATGTCACCACCAGACCTTTAAAGTAAGTGTGGAGAAACAATCACATGCACAAACACTAGAAAAACACTTTGCTGTGTCCAAGAGCAAAACAGAAATAAGCTCAGGAGACATCAGATTTAGCCAAAATCAAAATCCTCGGACACTCGCTTTTATTTTTGACTTATACCCAAGGCAAATAGGTATTTGGACAGAAAGTTAGAAGACTTTTTCTTCTGATATTTCAGTTACCACAGAGTCCCTGATAGAGGTACCTTCAAGTAGCATCCAATCCGTGGCAGGATTAAACGTTGCAATTCCACTACCAGACAGACATTTCTGGCTAGATTCCCACAGTGGTTTGCATTAAGAACTTTCTGGTAGGGGAAAATAAAGTAGGGAAAATAATATATTAGACTACCCCACACATGGAAAATGGGGTTATCAGGTCTGACCGTGGGGCCTGACAAGTAATAGCTGAAGAGCATCCATCAGAAAGATCCAAACATCCCAGAAATCTGGCAGTGGAACTTAGTCAACAAGGCTTTGTCCTTGGGTCAAGGCTTACTTGGAGTAATGAAAACAAAAAATCTAGAAGAAAAACCTAAAATGAGGCCCCTCTCATTACTGCATCCAAGAGTCTAAAGTTATTAGCCTCTGTGCAACATTCCAATGACTG
>VBSM01003176.1:9282022-9334344 GCA_008086735.1 Cheirogaleus medius | reverse complement strand
AAAAAAAAAAAAAAAAAAAGAAGGTGATTACAGTGTAGAGAAAGGGTAATGTTTTCTGTGTACTTGTCCCTGACTTCAAGACCACTATAATTTAAAGGAGTTTATATAATTTAAAAGAGATGAATGGTTCTGCAAAGATAGTTTTCAATTCCAAAATGCAAAGGTTGATATAAACTAAATAAGCAACTAAAGATAATAAGGACAACCAAGCAGTTCAGCCGAAGTGCTCAGCTTTCCCAGAGCCGGGTGAATTAGGCTATAACAAAATATTTTACATCCATATGCTTGAACAAATAGAAATGATGAGATGGATGTCAAGAATGAAATTGATAATGTTCATCAGGTTGATAAAAACTAATTTCAATAAAAATCAATTGCATTTGAGTTCCCATTATCCAGCTACAGCAGTAAAGTGTTAAAAGTTGCCATTGTCAAAAATGCAGTGATCATTGGACTGAAGATCACAATAAGATTTTATTTTCAAACAGAAGAGATGGGTTGTACTTTATCTCCACTGTCTTTCTCCCAGTTCTCCCAGGTATCTACTGGCCAATTAGGACCCTGGTGAGGTAAGGAGGGTATAGGACACCTCTGGAGACCTTAGGAACTGTTTATCTGGGAGTAAAGTTAAGATAATTACTATAAATCTTGAGGTTTTTTTTTTCTCATGAGCATAAATATTAAACCAATTAATTTATGAAATCTAACCAAAATACTGGGAAAATGAGCACTCCCCCACACCCCAAAAAAGAAGAATGACTTCCTTTGTGTCCGTCAGTTTTGGCAGAATGGTGTTGTATGACTCACCCTTTGCAAGAGACACTGCAGACTGATGAGAAACTACTAGTTTGTACTGGAATGTTAGGTTTTCATCAAAGGTCTCAGAGACCAAAGTGCCAGTTGAATTTGATGCCAGGCAAAGCAGTATATACTGATTTACATTGGGGATTAGAAACTCCAACCCCCACAAGCTTGGGTTAAATGTGATTTTAGAGGCTCTATTGGGGGAAAGAGAGGAAGTAGGGAAAGTGAAAAGCCACAGTGTTAAACTAATATCATCCTATTCCTCATGGTTCATGTCCCTGAGGAGACTCACCTGAGGAGAGGTTTTTGTTTTTGTTTTTAGCATAGGTATATACCAAAATTGCACAGGATATACTTGTGCTGAGAAAACATGTTATCATGTATTTTTATTTGCTAAATCTGGACCCTAGCTTAGGATCCAGAACCAAAGGAAAAAAAACCAAAAAAACAGAAAAGCATGGCTCCCAGGGATTCCAGGTATGTTAGAAGTTCAGGATATTTGCAAGGGTAGGATCATCATTTTAAATTAAAGAGGGTGGAAAGTAAGGGAATGTGGTACATTAAATATAGCCACAAATTATTCACAGATCATTCCATCAAACGATGGAGTCTATTTCTTCACCCTTTGAGTCTGGGCTAGCCCTGTGACTTGTTTAGCCAACAGAAGATAAATGGAGATGATGCATGACTTCTCAGACTAGCCTCAGGACGTCTGCCAGCTGCCATTCTCACCGCCAGGAACCCTAGGACCACAATGCTGTGAAGAAGCCTGGGATAAAAGACCAGGTATAGGGAAATGCTCAGGTGTCCTGGCCTGCCAGACATCCTAGCTGAGCTGAGTCTCAAACATATGAGATCCATCTTCAATACAGCCTTGTCAAAATAGGAGCTGACTGTGGTCCCATAAGTGAGACCAGGTGAGACAGTGAATACAGAGGGGAGCCTAGAACTGGGTAGGGGATGGAGAACACTGCTTCTTCAGGACAGGTAAAGAGAGGGGTTCCTGGGTAGCACTGCCACTCAAATAGATGGCGGGTGTCTTACCTAACTCCAGAGAAAGTAAGTGAGCACCAAATGGCTTAAGGTATGTGAGTAAGCATTCAATTTCATTGGGTAAAGGGTAAACTGGAGAGAAAGGATTGGGAATGACCAAGAAGATAGCAACTAGAAGAGCTTAAAATCCGAGCTAAAGAAAAATGAAGTGATAGTATATATCCAATGCTCACCTGAACCTTGTGCAGTAGAAATCCTGAGATATTTCCTGAGATATTTTCTTATTAAGGAAAAAATAACATAGAAGCATCGTGGCTTTATTCATTGTTCATGGTGCTAGAAGTCATCATGGGGAACAGAAAACCTATGATGTGTGTGTGTGTGTGAAGCAAAATTATGTTATCATTGCTTCCTAGTCTTGCCCAAAGAGGAAAGTTTTTAACTGCAGTGGGTAGGATAGTCAGGGAGTAGGAGCTGGAATGGTGCAAGCCCCAGACTCAGCATCAAAATCATACCTTACCTACCTACGCTTTCCAGGGCAGACAGGATTGGGATTATCCAACCCACTTTGCAAGGGGGAAAGAAATCCTCTAATCACCCCCATTCTCCTTTCATAGCCCTTCCTTTTCCTAAACCACTCTTTCCACCGTAATATAGGCCAAGCGTTCAAGCAAACTCTTCGTGGTGAGAAGGTACTGAAGACATAGCTAGGGCAGTCGAATGTGACTGACAGTCTAATACCTTATAAGATCCTTGTAAAGATTAAATGATAGGATGTGTTTAGTATAAGCATTTGACAAATATTAAGTTTTGATAAATGGTAGCCAGGTCATCTGTATGTGGCTTTACCATAGGACTTAAAACTTCTACATATATCTCTTTTAAATTTACTTGTACACATGATCATATATTTTCTTCGGCCTGCAATTGCTTGAAAACAATGACTACATTTTATTTTTGTGTGTGTGACAGTCTATTCAGGCAGTTCCTGTTAGGTATTCCAAAATTATTTGCTGAATGAATGAATCAATGAATGAATAAGATATTTGCTGAATCACATAAGAAGAGGAGCAAAAACAATGTGAATGTTTACTAATATGCTCACTATCTGTAGCCTGGATTTGGGCGCAAAGAGAGTAGTCTTCAGGCTCCCCGTCAGGGCTCCAAGAATGTCTCCCAGAATCTCCGTGTACCTACACCCAGCAGAGTTAGACTCTTCCCCTCCTTCTCACTTAATAGCAAAGCCAGGCACATTTCCCCCTTTATTCTTGTTCTTTATTCCTAGAAATACTATAAACACGAGAAGCGGAACGTAATGGTCGATATTTGGTATTCCTCACGTGTTTATGCTTCTAAATGGCTTTTAGAGGAAGATGCTGTAGTGCATGCTCCTTCCAGCAAATGATCTAACACCAAATCAGAAAGCAGTTAGAAAGCAGCCTGGGAGGTAGGACCTGCCCCAGGGGACACCATAGAATCAGGCATTTTCAAAAAGAATAAAGTATGACATGGGTTGAAAATATGAATATGATTCAAACAGCAAAAAAAGAGAAACTGGAAAGAGTAAAATAATTATACTCATTAATCCTCAGAATGATGAACTACAAATATGAATTAGGTAGCTGATCCCAACCAGTTAATTTACAAAAAAGCTTTAGAAAAAGAAAGCGCATTATACCAGGTTGCATTTGTTTTTTGTCCTTTATTATTTAAATTAATTAGCTAAAAACATAGCCTTTAAAGAGCTCAATATGAAAATTATTTCTATTCATTGCTTAGTTACATGTCCATGTCTATAACCACAGGTGCCTCAAATAAGCAGGGGAGTTGGCTGAAAGCTGGAAAGCATTTCTGCCATTCTGAAGGTATCTTGGACGAAAGGCAACTTAACAATTGCAATCTATTTCATGGATAAGTGATCCTTGGTAAGTCCATCGTGCCTACTCACCGTGGTCAAGGATATATTTCACAATCTCCCCATTGCCGGTTTTAGCTGCGTAGTGAAGGAGTGAACAATGGTCTGGTCCCTGAATTAGCAGACTGCCTCCATTTTTATAGCTTTCTATTAGCTGCAAGAGAGACATATGAAAATAAGCTCAGGCAGAATCCGGAACAAGGATAACAGCTAACCGGTAATAAAATAAGAGTAATGTAGCAAACCACAAATGTTTCCAACCTCAGAGGACACAGAGAAAAGTCAAAGAGATGAAGTAACATTCCTGGACTGTATTATCACTCAGAGATGGCCAGTGTCTCTTCTAACTCCAGATAGGGTCTGTGGGTATTGAACAGCCTAAGGAAACTAAATCATGCTGAATTACTTTTTCTCTTTTCTGAGCACTGGTCTCTGTCCCGAGGGAGTGAGGGCTGGAGTAGAGAACAAAAACTTCCCTGTGTTGGGGTGAGTGAAAGAATAATTATGGCTACAAACAGAAATAGCTTGGTGTCTGGTAGCTGAGGTCCTTGCCTATGTCCTTTAGTTTTTCTTCAACCTCTAATGAACCTACCTACCAAATATCAAAGCTGCGTCTCCTTTCCCTGTGTAAGATCACTGCACACAGCGAACACACGCATGCACTCACACATACAGCTCCCTGCTTCATCCAGATCTGCAGCCCAGCCTGCAACCCATCTGGTAATCACCCAACATATACCTAACAAGGCCAGAGATGATCTGAAGAATGAGAACCAAAATGATTCAAAGAATGTAGTAGTTTCTACATAAGAAAAGACTGGGAAAAAAACAACAAAAAAATAGGATTTTGCAGCCTGAGAATATGGTGGCTAAATGAGGATACAGTTTAAGTTCATGAAATATTGAACATTGTACAAAATGTAAATGAGTCCCTCTTCTCCAAACTGTGGTATATCAGGACAAAAGGAGCCTCTGTGAAGCTTCCAAAAGGTAGTTTTGGACAAATACGAATCAAATAACCTATCAGGTAATAAGCAGAAAGAACACTCTATCTCAAGAAGTTAGATGGCACACATTATACACAATCCAACACCCCACAGGATGAAAGAGGGTAAACTCAAGGAACAAATTATAGTGTTATATACCACTGTACGACGACTATAGTTAAAAATAATATAAAATTTCAAATGCTAGAAGGAGGATGTTGAATGTTCCTAACATTCCCAAGAAATGATAAATGTTTGAGATGATGGGTATGCTAATTACCCTAATCTGATCACTATACATTACATATATCAAAACACCATGATGTACCCCATGAATATGTACAATTATTATTTGTCAATTAAAAAAATTAAAAAAGAGGGCAAACTCAAAGTTCATGCTTTCATTAGAATACGTCCATGGAACTGTCATGTGCCAGATGCCAGGGAGACAAAGGTGAGTACGATTCTGTCACCAGCCTCAAAGCCCTCCCAGGCCACAGGGCAGACAGACGTGAAAGAATCACACAGTCATGGAGAGAAAAACCACGAGGTTCTCCAAAGGGCACTGGGGAAGCAAAAAGCAGGGGATGGAAAAGGAGTCACAGAAGACTTCCCAGGACATAGATCTAAAGAAGTAGCTGAATGGAGGTAAGGAACATATGGGACTCCCACCCCTAAACTGTGAGGCAAGAGGACAGGAAGAAGTAGCTAACGACTTCCACGAAAATCTAAGAGAATCTTGTTCTGCTCAATCACATTGTCTCTCAGTAGCACTCCCTTTCTTTGTGGGCAGATCCAAAAAGGATAGCAGCATAGACCCAATCAGACCCAGTCAGCACCAGCTGCCTTCATCCTCCCTTTCTGTGCTGTTTTTAGAGACCATGAACATTGTTAGTCCACAGGCATCTCATGCTGCCCACGTACAGGAGCTACTCGTGATGGCCTTCCCACAGGGTGGCTCCTGAGAGCTTCTCTTCTCTAGTCTCCCCCACCCAAACACAGACACATGCAGCTAGTTTAATATTTAATATGTATGTTTAGCTGTTAAAAAATATAAATTAACACTATAATAGTATTAATAAAACAGCTAACATTTTAGAGCCCCTTCTATGTAACAGGAACAGTCTTGAGAGCTTTACATGTAGTATTACATTCACTCTTCATGAAAAAACCAAAGAGAGAAGTAATAGTATTATCTCAATTTACAGATGAAGAAACTGAGGCACAGAGAGAATTAACTAACCGTACAAAATCACACACACAGTGAACAGCAGAGCCAAGATATGAATTCAGACAGTCTGACTTCAGAATTTACTTTCACTCTTGAGGTGGTAGTAACCACTTCCTTCTGAACTAAATTCACCAGGAAATATAAGCACAAATGAAACTGTTCAAAGTGGATCAGACAGAGTAACTCCTTCTGGTTAACTGTGCTCCCCAAAGTATAAAACCATAACAATGGAATACGAAAGCTCTGGCCTGAAGAATGCATTTCTAGGTGGTGTTGTCCAGGTAATTCTTACAGATGCATTCATTTCAATACTATCTGAAACTCTGAAAAGAAATCTTTAAATTCGTCAGATGTCAGCTTTTAGAGAGCAGGAACTAGGGTACTATGAGCACTGCCTCCTGGGACATGTGGTCCATTTTAACTAACGTGGGCAAATAGCTTGGTTCTCTTGCACACTCCCTTTGCTGTTACGAAATGCACAGCTACAGTGAAGCCTTCCTTTACCCTCTGCTCAGTTCTCAAAAGAGCATCCTTCCTCCTCTACTCTGCCAGTGCAGGCAAGGGGATGATGAATTATATACGGGAACATGAAAATTTGGGGAGGGAATGATGCTGATTTAAGGTTCTTAAAGAATCATCAAAGTTTTGGTAGAAGGATATCTTACCTTCATAAGATCACCAGCTATTACTGCCTGCAAAATTGCTGTGAAAGACAAAAGAGAGATGTCCCATTAGTAGAAGACCCCTCTCATTAAACTGTTACAAAAAGTTGGATCCATATTTTGGAGAACTAGTCTACATTTGGGGCAGAATCCAGGGAAGGAGAAAATCTTGGTCAAGCACACTAAGGCCCCCTCTCCAGCCCTTCTCTCCCCAGGTGCCCATCCCATACTTCCTTCTGGAGCCTGTGTGCCCCACCAGCCCCAGCACAGCAAAGATAACGTGAAATTTGAAGTCACACAGATTGGGCTCAAGACTTAGCTCCGATGCTTAAAAGCTGTGGGACACTGGGTGAATCATTTAACTCCTCTGAGCCTCAGTTTCCATATTTGTAAAAGAGAAAGTTTAAGCCTTGTAGAGTGGTTAAAAGGATCCATGAAGTCCTCTGAATGTTCCTAACCCAGCTACTGATGCAGAGTGGATGCCTAATCATGATTACACTTGCTTTCTTCTTTCTAGCTCCTTCTACTTTCCTCTCTTGGGCTATGAATATTAAGAGGACTACAGAGACAGCAAAGAGGAAATAAAGCTATTTTTAATTGTATTCTAGAGAAAATACTCATGTAATTGGCATCTAATTCACTGGTGACTCTTATGGAAAGAAAGCTAAAGTTAAAAGGTAAACTGATATGTAGCCTTAGGGGGAAAAATAGAAGTGTCTAATGGTTCATGCATGTCATGTGGGGTGCAGAAGAGTGAGAAAATACAACTGATGAAAGGGAAAAAGAATATATGAGTGCCCAGTGACAATTATGTCTCCTAAAGGGAACTATTTGCATCAGGTTGGAAACAGTCCTTTTAGAAAAATACCTTGATTTTGAAGCTACTAAAAAATAATAGATTATTTTAAGGCTTTTAAAGTCACAAGGTTTTAGAAGAAAAATAATTTAAATGTATTTTACAAAGTGACATTTTATTCTTATTCAAATAGTCCTTTGTATAGAGATAGCCTAAAGTGCAGTATAATGCGTCAAAGTACGCGGAGGCCATGGCTGCCACTGAGCAAAACCCTCGAAGCTTCTACACTGAGCATTTACGAGTCCTGGGTGAGCAGATGCACAGGACCATAAGCAGGTTAGATGCTCACTGGCCCGGGGCTGAGTGGAAACCTATGGAAATGATGAGGGTTACTTGAGCATGGGAGGAAGGAGGAGGCAGGAAGAAGAATGGAGAAAAACGGAGAACAGGAAAGAGAGGGAGGAAAGTTTCTCGCCATAACAAGCTGTTAGCGAGACACTCTTTTCATCCCCCGAGGATCCTCGCACCGTGCTTTGCACATTGCAGATGCACACCAATTAGCTGCTGAACTGACTGAGAAGAAAGCAAAGAAGGGAAAAAAGTGAGAAAGGGGACAGACAAAACTAACAGAAAGGGAATTAATAAAATGTTATGTGTCAAAAGAACCTACTCAAACATGGCATCTCACTCCTCATTTTATAAATGAGGACAGTGGGGTTTGCAGCGAAGTGACTCCAGCACAGAGCCACAGAGGCCGGTCAGCACCGTCATGCAGACCCCGTGTCCAGCTCCGGCCTCTGGCCAGTGTCCTTGTGAGCTCACCGTGCACACAGCTCTCCTGGGCCCCGTAGGGCCCGTGGACGGAGAATATCACTGTCAGGTTTGTAGTGTTGTGAAAAAGCTGTGGACTGAAGTCTGATTCTAAACTCTGTCATTTACTGGACACACAGATCTAGAAAGTTATTTCATTGGCAAATGAAGTTAACTAACACCTGCACTGCTCACCTCTTTGTAGTGAGGATAAATTTTTAAAAAGTGCTTTATAAATAGGTATGCTGTATAAATAGAAAGCATAGTTTTCAGTACTTTTGTGACTGTACATAAGAACATGAAAAAGACATATGGACATTTCATGAGCCTACTGATAAGGGTCAAATTGGCACGTGAAGTGGAACAGACATATCTCTGTAAATACGCACCCGTCAGAGGAGAGCACAGATAAGGGAGCCAACAGGATGGGGTTTAACCCAAGACATGAATCCCACACCAGAGGAAGGGAAGGAGAGGCTGGAGAAAGTACAGTCGGGCCTCCACATCCTTGGGTTTGGCATCCACAGATTCAACCAAACTCAGATGGAAAATATTCAGAAGAATATGGGAGGTTGTATGCAAAGACTATGCCATTTTATATCATGGACTTGGGCATCCTTGGATTTGGGTATCTGCAGGGGGACCTGGAAATAATCCCAGGGGATACCAAGGGACAACTGTACCAGAAGTCACAGATCTGGGAGTACAAATCAGTTTAGACTTTATGCTATAGCAGCATGTTCTTTTGTTTGAAATAGACTATCCATATGGAAAAAGAAATAGGGAACGGTTAATGCAAAGCCTTGTAACTCACACAGAAGTTCAAAACAGCAGCACAGACCTGTATTTTCAAAGCCATAGTGAAACATTTCTCAGAATTTAAAAATTAGAAAAAAGAGGGAGGGAAGAAGGGAGTGGGAGGGAGGGGGAGATAGAGAAAGAGAGAAATAGAGAAAGAAGAGAGAAAAAAATGAATTCATTAACTTAAAGCACTTCCATAATAAAATTTGGTGCATGCAAGCAATAAAGTAAGATGATGAAAGAATTCTCCAAGGTAAAGTCTATTTAAGGAATACTAAATAAATAATAAATACAGGAAAGGCTGGGTTAAAACTTATTGGCTAGATGTAAAGTTCAAAGAAGGCTTCTTGGAGCAGGTAAAGTTTAAGCCAATTCCTCTATGATAAGTAGAATTAATTAGCAAAGAAGGTCTGGAAAATCCTTGCAAGATGAAAGAAGGCTATGAATAAAGACATGGAAATTAAAGTCATGCTGTCTGAGGGAACCTGCAAAGAGCTCTGTATTGTCACACCTGAGGTGGAGAGTGGTGTCAGGTAATATGCTGCCGAGTTTCACAGGAACCACTCCAGTGAGTACCTCTTATGCCACGATGAGGCACTTAAATTTTATCCTCCTGATGATGAAAAGCTATTGAAGAGTTACAAGTAAACCAGGGGAGCATATCAATGACCTTAAGCACTCCAGTGAGATTCTGCTTCTCCCTTTCTGGAAACAGAGTTATGTCCTGCTCCTCGCTGCTTTTCTCCAAATAGCCAACATTAAGCCTCTTTCAACTTCTACCCCATATCATTCACAAGCATTGTAATTTATGTTTGTTGGTTTCCAACAGCCTCCCAGTTTGAAGTCCCCATGAATAGGTAGAGGATCATATAACAGAATCATAACCACAAATATTTTCCAATTGTACTGGATGTGGAGAGCATGAATATTTATTTTTAAGTCAAGCATTCCACTCAAGGGTAGCCATTATGCAAACATTATTAGGAACAAGGCCCACTTCTCTCTCCTGATTAATGCCCTTCCCTATGAACACTGTTGTTTAAGATTTCCTCTGCATAAAGAGAGCCCGAATCCATTAGCATTCAGCTCCAGATAATAACCTTCTGAAAGATCAAGCTTAAAAACAAATAATGAGTTGTTATGATTACAATATTATTCTTTATAATTGCTTGAGGTCTGAGCTCACCTTCTTGCCTTTTCCAAAACTCCCTCATATTAAGGAAACAATGCTCCAAAATTCAAAGAAGAAAGGGCAGTCAAGTTGGTAATGGGACATAAAGGTTATTGAGTAGATGAATAATAAGTTTCCTGGAAAATTAAATCATAGAAACTTATGTAGTAAGATAGGAATGTAAAGGAGTAGAGAACTGAGAAATCTATCATTTTTAGAGGTTAGAAGTTGAGTCATTAGTCCACATGAAATGGTTTCTTTTCCTTCAATACTACGTTTTCAAACAATTTGCTGTCAAACACACATCCCAAGATAGAAATTGGGGACTGAGAAGTCAGGACTGCCAGGATGGAATTGCCATCTTCCTTCTCACTGCCTCTCCTTCTTAGGCCTGGATTCCTTAGAGTCTAGATGTGCTCAGACATCCAAGCATGGAAGGAAAAGATGGCTTCTATCACATGGAATCAGGAAAGGGAAAAGCCAGCTGCTGTGAGTTGAATGTTTGTATCTTTCCAAAATTCATGTTGAAACTTAATCCCCATTGTGGTGGTGTTAAGAGGTAGGGTCTTTTGAGAAGTGATTAAGCAGAGCCCTCATGAAAGGGATTGATGTCCTTATATAAAAGAGTCTTTAGTGAGATGCGTGCCTTTCCATCGCTTCCTCCATGTGAGAATACAGCATTCCAGCCCTTTTTGCTTTTCCACTATGTGAGGATGTGGCAGGAAGATGCCATCTTGGAAGCAGAAAGCAAGCACTTACTGGACACCAAATTTGCTGGCACCTTTATCTTAGACTTCCCAGCCTCCAGAACCATGAGAAACAAATTTCTATTATTTATACATGATCCAGCCTAAGATATTTTGTTATAGCAGCAGGAACAGACTAAGAGCTCCTCTAGGTCCCACCAAACCAAGCCCTGTTCCAGGTGGTGAGGATAGAGCAGTGCACAAAACAAACTTCATCCTCTCACAGAGCTTACATTTTGACAAGGAGTCCAAAATGAGATCTGGCTTAATAATTAGGAAGAGATATACTGTAACTGAATCTAGATTCAGACTGCCCAGGTTTAAGTCCCGTGAGTGCCATTAACTAGCTGTGACCTTGGGTGAGTTAGTTTATCAAGCTTCAGTTTTCTCTTTTAGAAAAATAAAGATTAGAAACAGTTCTTTTGAGGCTCTGCCTTGCTAATAAGCTCAAGGCACAGAGAACCTGATCATCTGTGGTCATCGGTGTAGAATACCAGGGAGTACTGAAAAGTACAGAAAAAGAGCCATTCTAGACTAAGGTAGAATTTGGCCTACGACTACCTCTGAGGGATGGTTCAAGGTCGAGATTCTTGATTTGCAGATGAAAATATTTAGGAATAAAAAAGTGTTTGGAACTTGGTAAAATCATATATATGTTTGTGATTCTCAAAAAATTAACAGAAATAACTGCATTATTCATACATAAGATAGAATCACAATCTTGAGCACTGATGTCTAGTTTTAAAAGTTTAATCTTTCATGTTCAGGTACTTTTCAGCTTTTAAAGTAATATTCTATCCTCACAATAATTAATAATTAAAAAATAAAAGTTTTTAAAAAGTAATATTCTATCACCAAATTGTCACCTACTCACAGTAGCAGTCATTTTAATCTTCTTTAAAAATTATAGAAGAAAAAATTAAAAATTAAAACCAAAAACTGCTGAGTGAAGGATGGTTTGTAGGGACCTAGGGTAAAAATTAGTTGGTTCATTGAGAGTAATAAACATATCTGGTTTTGCCATGTTGTGCCTACTTTTTACTCCTAAATGTTTTCATGTGTAAAGCAAGAACAGCGACCTTAAACTATTCATATCTCTTCAGTCATAGTCTATATTCTAGAATGTATTAGGCCTTAGTCTAACCACTCATTTCATAGATGAGGAAAGTGGGGCTTGAGAGCTGGACTAACCATTCCAGGGTCACCTGGTTAGCAACCCAGTTGAGAGACAGAGGACTTCTGCTATATTTATTTACCTCCCCCGCTCCCCACCATACTATGCAGTTTCTCCAGTGTCTCCTTCATTTAGCTTGAAGCAGTGTGGCCAAAAATAAAAACAAATACCTCCCCCTACGAGTTTCATGAATGCATGGCATATAAAATGAAGTAAAGTCAGTTTATGGTTTTAAACCCCAACTCTTTTTGTGTGAATAATGAGCACACTCATGGCAAATGTTACACTAACAGTCCTCTTGATCTGAGAATGACTGGAGTCTTCATACTTTTCCTTTATTCAAAGTTCCTTCCTGCATGGCCATGAGATAGCTTGTACCATAAACTGACCAAGAGTTCACTTCTCTGAGATACACATTTCTGCACAGCTTTTCCTGTGTTTACCTTATCAGAAACATTCTGTCCAATTCCTACTTTGTGAGCAGCCAGCCTTGGTACATGAGTAACCAGCTGTGAAGGTTTAGCTCACAAAAATGGAATTTAGTATAATCGTCAAACACCGCAAAGGTAATCTAACACACATGTAATGGTACGGATAACCACCGTGAATTATGCAAATTAGGCATAAATGGGAAGCAGCTCAAGAAAATGACTATAATTAATATTATTTTACGTAGCCATAGTGAAACAAGTCCAAGATGAGGTGAGAAAAAGGAGAAATTAGATATTTCTAAGGACCTCTGCATTTTAATCTAGGCCTACAGGAGTTTTTGACAATTATAAATAAGATATGTGACAAGGTATTTGTTATAATAAAAATGAAAATACTGGGGGTTTTCTTAAATGACATATTAAAACAGATTCAAGATTATTCTTATAATGATGTGCAAATTTGCATTAATTCTCTATTATTATAGAGCAAACCAAAACATATGGCTTAAAGCGTAATTATTCATTTTGCTAAAAAAATATGCATTTTGGTCAGGGTTCTGCAGAGACACTCTGTGCTAGACTTAGTATCAAGTGGGACTGCTCCACTGAGAGCTGAAAGATCTACTTTCAATACGATCACATACATGGCTAGTAACAGGGTGCTGGCTTCAGCTGGGAGCTTTGGTTCCTCTCATGTGGACTTCCCATGGGCTGCTTGGGCTTCCTCCCAAAATGATGGCTGTGCTCTAAAAGCAACCATCCCAAGAGAGCCCAGTGGAGGTCACCTCACCTTGCCTGAGAAATCACAAAGTATCTACCATTCCTGCTGAAGTCCCACATTTGCCTATATTCAAGAAGAGAGGACACAGACCCTATATCCCCTCATCTCAATGCAAAGAATGTCAAAGTTACATTGCAAGATGAAAGTGTAGGATGGGAGGTAATGTTGTAGCTATTTTTAGAAAGTACAAACTGTCACTTTGTACACTTGAATTGTGAAGTGCTTTGAGTTCAAGGGTTGGTGTTGACTTTCAGTTAGTGTTGGGAAAGGGCCATGACTAGCAGCGTTTGTTACCTGTGTCACTTATGGGAAGGTATTTTGCATAACATGTCATTTGTTTCAGGTCATGAGTATGTAAGTAGTAAAATAAAAAAAGACTGAGAACTGCTTATCTGAAGGAACGGCTTTTTGGAGCAGGAAGAAGAAAGGCAGGTGAATACTAGGCAGACAACCAGTGCCTGATAGACTGAATTAGAAATTCCATCTAAGGTGAGTTCTGTCCCTAATCTCTCTTTAAAAATTAGGTGTGAGAGAAGAGACTCTAAAGATCTCTTCCCCTTTCTTCCTCCTTCAGCCAAACTCACTGAACTCCAGACCCAAATCCCTTACATCTTGCCTACCAGCTTCTCCTCCATTCCTGAAATATGGGATGGAAGGTACCGAGTACACATCTTACACAGCTTACATCTCATCACCTCTAGGATTATTCCATCAGCGACATGAACAGGCCATTAAATACTACAGCGGTTTTACATTCAAACACTGCCTGTGTCAAATCCATCTTACAATGTGTAACCATAGACGGAAGACATAAATGGGTTTTGTTTCTCTCTAATGACAGAGTTAATCCCCAAATTCAATTAGTTCCTGCTAATTAAATGCACGAATGTATATAGGTTCTTTCCATCTGCTGCAGCAATCCTTTTGAAGCTCCCATTAGCATGGAAGAGGTTTTCTGTTTGGAGAAAAAACAAACAGCCCCCGTCTAGTGTTCTCTCCTGGCAGAAAACCTCTACCTTGCAGCCAGAGGACCAGAATATGCTCCCTTCAGAAGCAGTTGGTTCCACTTCTTCTATTCACCACTGGAATTGGCTATAAACAGTGCAGGGACCAGATGTCTCTCCAAAGCATCCCATTTATTGCTCTGTTGTCATGAAATTGTTTGTTGTTTCACATGCCTAAATTATATCTCTGCAATTAAACCATAAACAGGGGACCATGTTTTTAAACCTTTTTTCCTTTGTTTTACCCATACTACATCTTTAATTGAAAATGATCTAGTACAGGAGATACATAAAGTACTTAATAAATACTTGGTTGATACTTATAGCCTGGTGATTCAGCCAGGATATCATTCACTGTACTTTGGGTTGAGGAAGACATTTCAGGGAATGAAAGAAAGCCCACTTTACTCACCCCTGCTATATCTGGCACTCAATTTTACTGTTGCAAGTATCTTCAAGTCTTTTCGGGAATCCAGAGCCATTTATCAATTGCAACAAACCACCATTGCAAGTATCTCACTAGACCAGAAGTGTTTGTATTATGGGTCAAATCAGAGCCCTGTATTAAGCAATGATGCATACTACTTCCTGTAAAATTGGTAGTAAGTCTTAGATCAGTGTTAAAGCAAATTTCGTGGGTTAATTAATCTGCTTTGAGCACTGGGTTAGCAAAAACAAGTTCATAGGTTAAAGGCCCAATGGGATTCACACTCTTCCACAGTCACAGTGTGTTTCTTTCAGCCAGCTGTGAAACATATGTACTAATGGTCACAAGGGGGGCCAGCAAAGGTTCTTGGAAACATTTTCGCGCTAGTCTCTACGACTCAATAGCTTTGTCTAGTGATAAATTAGTATCATTATCTATGGCTATAATGAGTCAACACATTTTTTTATATAGTACCACCCTCTAAAGTAATATCCAACTATTCCTTTAAAACTAGAAAAATAAAAATTCTAGTGCCAATATTACAAAAGCCTATTAACTATTTTTGTTATATTATACTATATTTGTAAATATTAAGCTTGTACAAACAGGGAGGATTTTTTTTCATATTTATAAGGGGTTTTAATCTTACTAAATTCATGAACCCAAAATAATTATAGTACACAATAATGCTCTTTCCTCTTCTCAACATGTGAATGAAGTAATATTTATTAAAATGTTTAGGATGCTGCAAAGTGATTTAGCAATGTAAGAGAGTAAAAAAATAAATTCTAGTATTCTCTGAAGGTCCTTTCTCCCTAGAATGTTGAGAGAATTTAATTTAGATTGACTAGCTTTGTTTGTTTTTGCCTTCCTGACATTTTGATGATAAAGTTATAATCCTGAGAGGGTAAGAGAAATGGAAGGATAATAAATAGGGCCCTTGGTAGCCCCACAGATACGAAGAAGGTGCCAAGTAGAAGAGGGGGTGCTGGTGACCTGTAGCTCCTGATGACTTTTACAGAGAACATTCAAGATAGCATCAGGGCTTTGGCTCTGCCCCTTCCCTCAACAGCAGGCCAACATCATTCCTGCAATTGGTCTCCTTGAATCCACTGGATATATTTTAGCAATGTCCTCCAGGACCTCTGAAAGGAACTCAAGTTGAAAAGTGTACTCATATTTCACTCAGTGATAGCTGAAAGCAGGTCTGCTATGGCCTGAGAGTGATGGATGGTTATTGGTTTTAACCAAACATCAAGACTGCATGGAAAATGATGCTTAAGGCCAGGAGCCAAGTACAGATGAGCGTGTTCTACGGCTCAAAAAGATTACAGGCTTATGGGTCATCTGGTCATCAGGATGCACATTAAGTTCCTTATCAGTGCCTTGCAGCAAACTGACCATGGTGTTTAACTGAGAAGAAGAATAGAGTTAGCCAAAGCGCCCCTCACTGGAATAAAAGGAAAGCCAAGGAGGAGTTAATATAGCAAATGTCACTTTGAGGGACATATGCCAGCAACATGCACATAAAGCAAAAGTGTATAATTTTTTTTAAAAAGGTAAAACTTTTAGAGCATACCCTGATTATTAGTATAAAGATAGATAATTCATATTTGTACCTGAGTTATAATAAAGCACAAATTTTGAATCTTCTCCATCTAAGCATATGATAGATGTTAATTGGAAGAATAGAAAAATTAAGTCCTTTATTTCAAAAGAGTAAAAAATGAGTCTTAACTTTCACTATGACATCATGCTAAGGTGATTAAGCAACATAATCAAACAAGAATTATCATTTAAATGGCTAGTTCTAAAGAGTGCTCAAGACATAAAATACAAAATAGATAGACTTCAGTGTCTCAGTAAGTCTTCAGTGATATTTATTAAAGAGCAGATTTTATTGTCCAGATGCTGTGAAGAGAAATAAAATAAAGGCTAAACTTTCACTCTTCACAGGAATTTATATATTCTTAAGAAAGAAAAGAGCATCTAGAAAGTTAACACATGTTAACTTATGCAACCAAATGTAGCCCCTGATTGCTAAAGAAATAGAGAGCGATGCAGAAAATGGTTTCCTAGGGAAGGTGTAAGAAATTGTCCAAAAAAGGAATTGCCCTCACTTCCTAGGGTGACAGAGGAGATGGAAATGTTACCAGATGAGGAAAATATAGATTCTGGTGGCTTACAAATTCCCTTTTCAATAAGCAATGAGGTGCTTTGTCAGCAGAAAAGCTAGAAGCTGCATAATTCAACAGTAACGTATTTTGTTACCTTGTTAGAGAAAGCTACCAGTGTGGAAGCCGCCTGCAACAATCACACGTTTGAAAAGTGGGTTTTCTTTTTATTCACCACGTGGGTGTGTGGCAAGGTGTGGCAATAGCAGCCCTGTTTGTTATCACAAGCAGGAATAATAGACTGGCACTCATATGCAGAAATCTTTACATGTGCCCCTTAAAGAGCAGGGCATAGATGTCTCCAAAACCCTTTCCCAAAATTCAAGGTAGCATTTTTGGGTTTTCTTCATGTGTTTCACTGCTCAGTGTTCTTCCTTGGCTCAGAGGTTTATGGGTGTCCAGAGTAGAAGAGGTCTTAAAGAGCAGCCAGCTCACCTGCTCCATGGAGAAGTCAAGGCCTGGAGCAAGTGATGTCTCTGAGATAACCCAGCCAGGGAAGACCAGAGCCAGGGCAGGTGCAAGGTTCTGCCAACTCCAGACCATGGCTTTTGTCATTGCAGATCCTACCATCCATTGCTCAGAATGATACAAGTCATTCCCTGCCCATTGATCTACAACCTAAAGGAAATTTCTAGTTCCAAGAAACCTAGAAAACAATAGGCTTTAATTATCTAAAAGCCCATGCAAATGAGACATAAGAGATCTATTCCCATTTTGACCATTTGACATTGATGGTTGCTCTTGGTCTCTCTTATATGTCTCCTCTCCCATTCTGTCACTTTCTTTTGTTGATGTTTGCAAGCAAACTGTATGCTAGGCACAGAGTTAGATGCTTTGCCTACATTATCTCATCTAATCCTCGCAATAAACCTACTAGATTGGTATTATTATTTTCAGAGAATGAAGAAATTGAGGCTTAGTGGTATTAAGCAGTTTGCTCAAGACCACACAGCTAATATGGAATAAAGCCAGGATGAGAAAAACTTACTAGAGAGCCTGTCTCTCTAGCAAGGTACTACTCTGCCTCCCTTATCTGGCTGTATAAATGATCAAAGAGTGCTATGGGGTTATGAGGTAGGGATATTAGGTCTTCCTTTCCCAATATTTCCCTGGTCAGCCCAGAGGGATGCAGTTTTAGGGGTCTCTATATGCCATACTTTTCTGGCTCTGATAAGGGAAGGTACAGAAAATCAAGTTGCCCTGATAGGGAAGGAAAGGCCAAGTCATGAACTGCTTGTAAGTATCATGCAGAGATATGCTGCCTGGTGAAAGGATGTTGCAAGACACACAGAATGGACCCAGAAAATGAGGATTGGCATAACAAAGCTGGCAATCTGAGGAAACATTTAAATAAACTTCATTATTTTATAAGAGGGCTGCATTGATGAATATTTTCAGAGCTTTATCTAGCCTAAGTAGCTATAACAGACAGCATGGATAAACAGAAATACAAACAGAAACCACGTCCCCAAAGTACTAAAACATGCAGGTTAAAGTAACATACCTAGAACTAACCTAGGAGCCAGCTGAAAAAGTGACAGTGCATCCTGTTATTTTGCAACTGGTAATCATGATAAGAGATGTGTAGAGTAAGACAATAATTCAGGGAAACCAGTCACTAGCCAGTTCTTACAAGAGGAAGCCACCAAAATAAAAAATAAACTTTAGGTGGAGCACACTGGGGAAACAGTTTTGATTGGACATTAGTATTTCTAGTCAAGCAGAAAACAGACAAATGGAGTGACAATTATCCTCATATGAGTATTATATTAGAATAACTGTCAGTGTACTAAACTAGCCCCTTGGTTATATTGGGTGTTGATATAAACCAGTTCATATAATTTCATACAGTATAAGTCTCAAACTTAGTCAACTTTAAAAAGTAAGCACAATTCAGTTCTTCATTTCTGCTATCATAGAATACTGCACAAAGACTAAGAGTCAGGAATTTCTCATTTCCTTTTTAAATACCTTACTGACTTATCTATGGAAATGACATCTGTGCAAGTTCTGTTTATTGTCAGACACATCATCCTGTTTGACAACCTCTTCTTATCCTTCCACTTAAAAGGAAACCAGGAGGTTAGCTTTTCTCCTTTCTTAATTCTTTCCTTTTTTCAGTTGCTTTCTTATTTTGCAATGTTTTAAGAACTTTAATTTAAATATTCTGTAAACCCAAAGGCAATCTAAAGCAATGCTGTGGGTAAACCTTAGTTCAGAGTATTCCCTCATATTCCTTCACCCCCACTTATAATCAGACTTCAAAAGATAATGAGATAATTATCACCAACAAGTCATTCTAACAAAACCAAAAGAATCAAAAAGATTGTGTGGTTTCGATCAATAGTGAGATTCAGTAAAGAGGAACAAGACAGCATAGTAGAGGTAGGTCATATATAAAGTAATAGAGCAAGAGTTTGGAAAGCCCAGTGGTTTTGTTTTCTTGTTTTGTTTAGTTTGTAATCATCAGTGGATTATCTATTTTCCTAGGATTTGTGAACGAAGACTAACCAATGAAAAATATGCTGTCATTTTTATTCCTTTCCTTTCAAAACACGCAGTCTTTGGGGAACACCGAGTGAGACCACTGTAAAAGGCCATCTTTTCATCACATTAGTAACTGAATCTCTTTGGAAAAAGACGAGGACTGACCTATCTTCTACAGCAGGGAACACTATTAATGAGGCTGCAATGGGATTCAAAGATGTGTACTGAAAGTTTCTGTTTGCCAACACCACATAACTGCAGCAAATTTCACAGTAAGACTTGTATAGAAAGAATCAATTCTGTGCCAGGGCACAGCATAGAATAGGGCAATGTCTCTATTCATTGAGTTTATAGTCAAATAAGAAGGGCAACACTACCCGTGTGGAAAAAAAAAATTGGAATACACTCAAAAAAAACAGAAAGTGAATAAGGAAGGAGAAATCATGGGCATTTGAGTTGTCAGGAAAATTCATCACTGTTTGTCCTTAGAATCTGTGGAGGTGGTTCCAAGACATGAGAATTAATGAGCACTGAGGAAGGATCTGAATGAAGGGCGACGAAGGTGGTCTGCTGTAGGGAGGTAGGAGTGATAGAAACCCTATGGCGGAATGGATGCGAGGGAGATGGGGTCCAGAGAGGGGCCTGCAAGTGGGAGAGTAGAAATAATTCACCAAAGCCACAAGAGCTAAACCAGGATGAGGAAAAGCCTCAAAAGTGAGCACTGAAAAGTTTGAATCTAATCAGAAAGCCAGCGGGGGATTCCACAGTAAGAAACTGGATGTGGGGTAAAGAACAACACTCGCAACTCTGCTTTAGATAGCCCAAGGTCATTGCAAAGTGGCACACCGTGTTGGCCGATGCTCTTCCTCGCAATGCAATTAAAGATCTGCAGATGTTTCTATCTATATCAGCCAAGTTTGCTTATCACGTTTTACTATTAAACAGCTTATACAAAAGGGGAAAACCCGTAACTTTATTAATCCACTTTACTCTTCTGGTCATAACAATTGTCTTCCTACCTGTGATATTTCCTTAAGGGAAATATCTAGAATTCTGCCTTTAAAAATACGAGTACTATTGACAGGAAATTGGATCCCTGTTTCCTTGATTATGAAGTATGGGGCTAGGTGGACATGGAATCAAGAATATGTCTTCAAATTGTTCTTCTGTGTCAAGGGTACTGCTCACTTTTATGAAAAAAAAATCTTTAATGATCAGTTTCTACCCAATAAAAAGTCAGATAATTACAAGGTAATTTCCATTCAACAATTAGAATCATGGTTTCCTATTACATGGGCTCAACTTTCAGCAGTGCTATTTAGAGATAGTACGAGAAATGCTTAAGAAAAGGATCTGGATCCAGATTACCTGGGTTTGCATCCTAGTTCTAATTCTTACTAATTATGCATGTGGCCTTGGACAAGTTACTTAATAAGTTCATGTCTTAGTTTGCTCAGCTGTAAAATGGGAATAATAGTGGTGCATGCGAGATATTTCAGAAACAGATGACTCAAGTGTTGCACAAAGCCTTCCAGAGATTAGAAAAAGAGGAAATCCTTCCCAATGTAGTACATGAAGCTAGGAATATCATGCGTGCACTATACGACAGAAAGGAAAATCAAAGCCTAGTAATATTCATGACATGGATGTAAATATCTAAACAAAACATTAGCAAACCAAATCTGGTAATGTATAAAGGAGATAAATATAAATAACCAATTTGATTTCATCTCATGAATATGATATTGGTTTCTATTAATAAATGAATTAATGAAATGTACCATACTAGCAGATCAGAAAAAAACACATTTATCGTCTCAAAAGATGAAGGAAAAGTTATTCAATAAAATTCAACATCTGTTGAATTTAACGAATTCAATGAAGAATGAAGGAAAAGGTCCTTCGAAAGAATATCTATAAAACAAGTACTACCACCTACATCATTATCACCTGGCAACAAACTTCCCACCTAATGCTGACTTGTGGACGGCATCCACTTTGGGATTAGGAACAAGTCAATGATGCTGTGATCTCAACTTCTATTCAATACTGCACTGAAGGTTCTAACCAATGCAGAAAGGACCATAAATATACATACAAACCATAATGACTGGAAAGGACAAAATTCTCAGTATTTGTAGATAAGATTGCCTATAGAGAATTCTCTTCCCACAAAAGACCCGTCAGACAAAATTTATGAATTTAAAAGTTTAGCAGGACTCTTGATACAGAAACAAGCTTTTAAAATTCATTTGCTGACCAACTATGATTCACAGATGGCCATGCTGTTTTGGACAGTTGGGCAGCTCTGCAGCTCCCAGCCTCGGATGTTGAGTGCAAAGGCAGGCCCACTCAAGGCCCGACCTTCCTGTGAAAATAGGCGGCAACTTCATCAATTCATGCAGCTCCCCAGCAGACACATCTGAAACCTATAAATTGGCCAGAACGGTAATCCATTCATTAGAAGACATGTCTGAGAACAAAGATGTGTGACATTCATGAAATGTTATGCGAGCATTTATTTCTCATTTAATTTTAACTCTTTATTCCACTCTTTGTTTCAAAATGACTTGTACTGAATTTTTCATAAGGAAATGTAAATGTTAAAAATAAAATCCATTTACATTTCAATGAAATGCCAGCAAAAATCACTTAGAAAATATAATTTTAAAAATACAACATATAAAATGTCACTAAAAAATATAAAGTACCTAGGATATGTTTAGATGACTAAACCCTTCATTCAAAAATATTATAAAGCTCTATTCGTAGCCATCTATAAAGGCCAATTAAATGTAAAGAGAGATGGTTTGGAACAGAAAGACTCATTATCTTAAAAATATCAGTTTTCTTTATACTGATGTATAGATTCATATAATTTCCATGAAAAATTTCAACACAAAACTTGATAAACTGATATCAAAATTTATATGAAACAGCAAAAGCCTAACTACAATCAAGACACTTCTGAAGAAAACAAGTTTCACTGTACGTCCTCTACCAGATATAAAGATTTATACCAAAGGTATAGCAATTGAAACAGTGTGGTTTAGGTACAGGAATAGATATATAGATCAATAAAACAGAAAAGGGAACCTGGAAACCCACGTACACAGGGAGACAACAGGCTATGCAAGTCAATGAAGGAACTAAATGATGAGCCAGCTGGTTATATATATGAAAAAAATCAAAATAAAATTGGACCTTTACTTCTCACCAAACCACAAGTCAATTTCAAGATATTAAATATGAAAGACACCACTATAAAAATTTTAGTAGACAATATGGGACAATATGATTATGCTATAAAAATTTCTTTAAAAAACTTATCAAAGGCACAAACCATAGGGAAAACATCAATAATCTGATTAGATTAAAATAAAGAATATCTGTTCATCAGATGATGCCAAAAAGACCTTGAAAAAGATAAGCCACAAGGTGGAGAAAATTTACAATGCATATAGTCAAAAAAACATATTTTACTTAAAATGCACTAAAAACATTTATGAATCATTAAGAAAAAGATAAACAACCCAGTGGGGGAAAAATGAGGAAAGAAACAAAGAGGCATTTCACAGAAGAGTAAACACAAATGGCCTATAAATATATTAAAAGGTGACCAATCTGATATGTAATCATTGCATACAAAATTAAAATCACAATGAGATACTATCTCACACTTCCACAAGACTAGCAAACATTTTTTAATTGGTTAATATTAAGTTTGGACTAGGATGTATGAAGTTGGGAGTATACATTAGAATGATCGTTTTGGAAAACAGTTTGTCATTACCTGATAACTTAAATATATGTAGAATCTACCACCTAACTAAGTCATCCCTAGGTTTAAACTCTAGAGAAATTCTTGCACATGGACACCAGGAGGAGTTATGAAAAGAATGTCCATAGTGATATTGTTTGCAATAGCAAAAAAAAAAAAAAAGCCCAAAAATCTCTATAGTCTGTAGTCTACATAAACATTCATCAGCAGATTAGATATATAAATCATTATATATTCATATAATACTATACAACATGAAATTTTTATGAAATGAATAGAATATGGCACTCATAAATGAGGATGAATCACAAAATATTATTTTGAACAAAAGAACAAATCATAGAAGAGTAAACAACACGATTCGATTTGCAAAAGTTCAAAATGGGCAAAACTATACATACACACATATATGTACAATACATATATGTGAATATATCTATATATGCATTCATATGTAAGATATGCACATATTCAGTCAAATGATAAAAAGAAACAGGACACAATTAACAAATAGAAGCTATTTCTGACAGAGAAGAAGGGAACAAAATCAGAAAGGCAAACATCATGAAGCTCCCAGGTTACTACCAGGTCTTCCTTCTTGTTCTGGTGGCTGGGTACACACTAGTTCCTTTGGTCATCACTTAAACTAAGCAGGCAAATTTTATACATTTTTATAAATATCACCTATTTCAGTGAAATTATATAAATAAATATGTATACATATTAGAGAGATACATGAATAAGCAAGGGATAACTACTGATGCCTCAAAGAGCTTTAGGCTACACCACACGCGTCTCACTGCTCAAACTACTGCAAAGTACAGCCGCCTCCAAGCCCGACAGTGGACTCATCTTTGAACACTTTACACTAGTGATTGTGGTGGTTAGAATTTTATTTCCAAATAGCCACTACTGCCATCTTTGTCCCCTATGTTACTATGAAAACAAGCAAACAAAAAGCTACCCTAGAATGGGGCAGCCATTTTTGCCAACAGGTCTAGGAAGAAGGACAGGCGAGGGATGCATCCTTCAAGATGTTACAGGGGGAATCAAGCAGATTGTTCACACTTTCAAAACATGCAATGAGTGCCTTTTATTTTGTAAGTGAACAGACATTAGTTGGAAGATGACCTTCCGTTGGTACGCTGGCCCAGGCAGCAAGGCCAGCACTCTGAGGGGCCATAAAGTAGCAGGCTAGGATGACAGAACCGAAGATGAGCGTCCTGAGCCAGGGAAGCAGGCTGGGCACAGGAGACAGCTCCAGGAGCAATTTAAATGATGAAGTGATAGGCCCTAAATGTGGAGGAAATGCAGGGGACAAGGAAATCAATCACTGCCAAGCTTATCTTCTGACAAGGAGTAGGACTCCAGCTTCCAGATGTAACATTAAAATGTAATGTTCCCACTGGGGTTTAGCATGGCAGGTTTCCCTGAAGCTTCAGTTTCACTCAGTTAACTAATTATGAGAAAATGTGACATTGGCATTTACTTTTTCTACAGGGACAAATCATTCCCAGCAGGAGGGAGAAATTGTTATTTTTGTTCTGTTTTGTTTTGTCATTAAAAAGAAATTACTTACACAGTAGTAAATAAACTCTTGTTAGATGGGAAAAAATACATTTTTCCCCTCCAGAATTCTATCAGTTCTCCTTAATGCTAAAAATCATTTCTTTGGTTTTCCAGAGACATTATGGATAAAAGGACAATTGTTTGGGTGTTAGAACTGGGTTTGAAAAATCAACTCTCCCATTTACTAGCTTTGTGACCTTAAGCAAGTTATTTAAGTGCTTGGAGCCTCCTTTTGCAGTTGCAAAACTGGGGATGATACATCTACTACAGAGAGTTACTTGTTAAAGATGAAAGGAAATAATGTCATTAAAGCACTTAAGTACAGTGTCTCTGCATAATAAGCACTCAATACATTTTAGCTTCGTTCTTAATGACCCTGATATGCAATTATATAAATATAGAAACGATTTACATGTCATTTGAGCCTCGAGTTGCCAATTCTATATAACCACATATCTAATCATGAACTCAGCCTTTGTTTTGGCATTACAAGCTAACTTGTGTATTAAACATTTTACTCCTCCTTACCTTGATATAAAAAAATGTGTTCCAGTGAAAGTGTAATATTTAATGATAATATTGAAAGAAACATTTATTCCCTCTCCCATCTTTAACTTTTCTAGGGCAGTTCCCGATGAGCAAACACCACTGGTAAATCTGTGCTTCCTCTTCCACTGCTGGGATGTTAGAAAATATTAATGTTATGTTTGGGGTGCTTTTAACAAGTTAGAAAGTGATTCCACAAATGATTTCCCACTTGAACTCACACAATTCCATGAGGTATGCAGAGTAGATATGATTAAGTCCATTTTACAGATAAAGAAAACAAAACAGAAACAAGACAGGGCAAATGGCAAAGCCAAAGGGTGTCTACAGGAATGAAAAATGCCAGGGTTGTTGGACTTTGCAAAATTAAATTTTTCCAAGAATGAATTCCGTTTTGGAGATAGCCAAAGTGACCAGTTATTATAGATGAAAGTAGGATTCATTAGTGGAAACCAAATAAAATACAAAATCAAGAGGCATTAAGGTTTTATATTCCAATTTCATAATCCATTTGTCCAATGTGTCCCAAATTTCCTACCAATAAATTTGAGAAAGAAAAAATGCTACCTCTTACCTCTCTTACAAGTATACTGCAAAGTCAGTCATTACCATCTATAAATGCTATGTAAGATTGATGATATGACATTCAGGGGGTTTTATGCTAGCCATAGTACATATGAACTCTTAAAAATGTGCGAACATAAGGAAATATACTTTGAATGCTAGATAGAAAGTCTTGCTAATAAAGAAAAATATAGGAATATTTTTCCAAGGACATATGAGCTAGAAGATGGTAAATAATTATACAAGATTACATAAATTGGCATATAATTTTACATTAACATATTTGAACTATTTTTGAAAGTTGCGGAAGTAAACTAAGAAGCATGGACATATAATATTTTTTTGAAGACATAGAAATACAAAACCCTTCTAATTTGGATAATGTTTCTTGAATTTATCATATATAATGGTTCTTAAAATAATCAATGCTGAAGTGCTTTTAATACTGAGCAAGTCTTCCTGGCAGTGGTCACCTTGCAGGACTTCAAAGGTCCCTTAATTATGTTCACTGAAGTCTCATAACCCCTGAAGAAGTTCTAGTGCACTACAGAATTGCAATTCAGAAGTCCTTTTTTTCTTGAATGGAGAAGTTCTTACAGATAGAAAGGCAAAAGCAACCAAAGTTTATTAAGAGGAATCTTAGTCCAAATAAAAACCAAATAAGTTTCTAGTTTATCATTTGAACATGGAAACTCAAGGATCTATAAATATGCAATCAAAAGTCTAGTCATACCAGCAACAATCAACAAAATAGCATATAATAAGGGGTTACCATTAGGTGGTAGATTGCCTAATTCTGACTTAATATGCCTGAACATAATTTTCCCTATGATTCTTTAAAGAAAATGATACAACTTCATTCCAGTATTGAAATAAAATTCATGATGTGGCAGCGGAAAAGGCATACCTAAAACTCCCTCCCCATTTCCTTAATTCATTTATTTAATAATCATTATTGAATGTTTGCTATTTGTTAGAAATTATGTCAAAGAACTCAACAGTCGAGTAGGGAAAACATGTAAATAAAGCGTCAGATTTGTGTGTTAAGCCCTAGAATGTAGAAAAATCTTTAGCACACCAATAAGTGGGATCCGAAAGCTCTCACAGAGGATGAGGTGAGGTAAGTAGAAACCATCTATATGGCAAAAGGAGTATCCTCCTGCCAGAGAGAACAATATGGATAAAAGCATATGGATAAAAAAATCACAACAGACATGGCGAGTTCCAGAAATTAGATGTAGTGTCACATGGCTAGAGCATAAGTCATGGGTAGGAGAAGAGAAAAGATGGCAAATGAAACAATAAACCCTAGAGGAAGACAAAGACTCCATCATTTAAAGTTCAGTAGTCCATGTTAAAATACAATATTGGAAAGTTGGACACAGTTATTGATCTGTTGGAAAGATTTCATCCTAGAGGCAGGGGGTGTAGATTTTTACTAAAGAATAATCTGCTCAGTGGTAGTGCGGTATGTAGTGAACTAGGGGAAGAAAATCTAGAGCTATGGATACCAGTTATGAGACAGTTTTGAAGGTCCAAGTAAGACACAAAAGGTCCTAAACTGAAGCCCCATATAGCATATTTGTAAAACAAAACTATATAGCATAATTGACCCATTATGGCCACTTACTAACCATTTCTGAATGACTTACTGAACAGCTCCAACTCCAATGATGGAACAAAATTAGACATTTTATCCTTTGACTGAAATAGCTGTCTCTCAAAATGCAAATAAGGCACCTCAACTGAGTAACAGCTCATACTACTTACTAATTAGCTTCATTTCGGACTTAGAATACTTTCTTTGCAAATGAGTGATCAGGGCATGGTCTCAATGTCTAATTTGGAAGGGACTTTGGGAATATTTACTATAAATTCCCATTTTAGAGATGAAAATCTAGTTCAGAGAAGTTACATGACCAGCCCGAAGTCACAAAAAATTGCTGGTGATGGGACAGAAATCAGGCAAAATACATTAAGCTTCACAATATTTGTCAATTAAAATGGTTATCAAATTTGAAACTAACACAAGATATCAAATTTAGCTAAGGTGATTAAACTTTTTCAAAGTGCTTGAAATTTCATACTAAAAAAATACAAGGCCAACATCTTAGAGACATTTTTTTAAATAATTCTTTGCTCTGACAGTAAAATGCAATGACCAGGCCTCCTGAATTAGTATAAATAAGACAGATTCTTACCATGATCTTCTGAAGAGACTGGTGACCTAAAAAGAGACAATAAGCATGATAAATATCTTTTGTGTGATAATTATAACAATGATCAAAAATAATTTCACAGAAATCATAACCCCAAAATTCAATTGAATGAAAATTAAACATAGTAGACAGTATAATTAATGTGTTGGTTACATTGTATATTCCAATTAGCAGCCCCAAATCTTACCTGGATTGGCTGGGTGCTACAGGTAACTAAAATGTCAGTCCTGCATGGTGTCACAGGGCTGCAACAAACTTAGATAAGTCTGGATTTATCAACAAATTAGATGAAATCCTGTGATGGTGTCTAAGGCCAGGCCTCCAGAGAAAATGCCAGGGATATAAATAAACACTAGATTGAGTGTGTATAGGTAGAAAGAGATCTACATGGACAGAATACATTAAGACAGAAGTAAAAGAAATGGCATGCAACCTTATCACACATTGATTTTTGTTTCCACCCTTCATGGAGTTTGATGCTTGAGTGAATAAGAGATAGACTCTGTAGGTGCTGGCCTTATGTCTCCAAACCCTTGAGAATCAGGATGAGACAAGAGGGCAACTGTTGGAGTCAAACAGAACTTTCATAAACAAACAACTTTTGCATACCCTTTGTGGGTTCAGCTCTAATTATGATAGTAATTAGTAATTTCAAATGAAAAATCACATCAACCATAAAAACCTCTTTTTCCCTCTGTTGACTACGAATGGAGATACTCTGAGCAATACAGATACAACCTTGGAGATGAATTCACCTCCCCTGCTTGGAAGATTACAGTTTTGATTCTCAGCCTATTTTTTTCTGGGGAGAACAAGAGACACATGATACTGTATTTAGAGTTGTTGGAATTTTGAAGGGAAAGGCATGAAGTCATGTACTTCCCCCAGCAGGGAGGAGTGCTCTTCTCTGAATGTTTGGCCCACTGGGGTCTGTAGCAGGTAGATGACCAAAGATCAATGCAGGAGTTTGGCAATAAAACCACCTGCTAATAAAACTAATATTTATGAGACATGATGACAAATGTTGGGAAAGAATCATTCAATGGATGCACAAGTGATTAAAGAAAAATTTTAGCTACTTTGGGCTGTTTGATATTGTTTTACTTTACTGATTAGCAATATTATTGCTTATTATGTAAGTGAACAAACAGTAAAGTAGAAAGATACAGTAGTAACAGAGAGAAAGCCTTGAACCTCCACTAGTGGCAAAGTGTCAAACCATTTCAACCATACGAGTCTCTTCAAGTAGACTTTTGCATGAAAACTACAGAGAATCCCAAGTTTTGTTGGAAATAAAATTGGCATCCAGGAGACAGACATTGGGAGCAATGACTGGAAACCTGCCACAATCACTAAGTCATCGCTGCCTGAAAAACTCCACTTGGCCTCCCCAGGTGGAGCTGATTTATCCATCCCTTGAAGTTCCTTTGTTTTTTATTGTTCCACATACCACTCTTTTCCACTAGATTGTAACCCCCTTGAAAACTGAGACTATATATTATTTGGAACATGTCAGCCCATCATTAAAATTTGTTGAATTAATTTCAGCATCACCACACTGGTATTCAGACTAAGAAACATCCTGGAGCTCTTAGGAAGTCATCGTGGTACTGTCAAGCTATCTGCAAGACAAGTTTGCCTGATCCTAGACCAGCTATGAGGAAGGGGGCTAGGGAATGAGTCCCAAGCTCTGGACTGGTTACAATGTAAGCACTCTTGGAACCAAAGAACATCCAAAGCACCCAGAAACAGAGATGCCCATAATCTGCCCCAATGATTAGGAAAAATAATAGGCATCAGGTGGTGAATGGGAGGTGAAATGGACTTGGAAGATGACTCTAAAGAGAAACATATTTGAAATAAGAGGAGCTAATTTCTTAAGCTGCCTAGGGCATTAAAAAACTCAGCAACAAGGAACATCTTTCCTCCTGGTTCTCTCTGTTTGAGAAGCAGGCAAAAACACATCTTTTATTGTTTGCAATTAACTTCTCACAAAGCTATAGGAACACAGAAAAATTCACGCCAATGGACAACTAAACTCTGAAACAGAAAGTTTATGAAGCCAGGTCTTTGCTGCCTTTCTGCAAAAGCAAAGCACTGATATTAAATCTGAAACATTCCAGATGGCTCCATCAGAGTCCCAACGGGATGCGTTCTGTAGTATGTCCAGGCAGAGGGGAAGGACTATTGATTTCAGAGTGTTTTGTGAAAATTAGTCATGTTGAGTTTCAGTGCTGAATGTCTCCCACATGCCTGGATTTGTGGAATTTTAAGACATATGGAGTATTTCAATCCTCACCCAGTATTTCACCTTTCACTGCAACAAGTCACCACACTATACTACTGAGACATGCATATCATCCATTATTGCTGGGAGTGGGCATAAAAAGTTAGCTCAAGAGAGAAGAAATATCCTGAAATCAGCAATATAAGTCGTTATTTTAAAAACAGAGGTTGACTCCCAGGAACAGATAATCTTCCTCAGCCTGACAGCTGAGTCATGCAGGAACAGACTCTGCTCATACTTCCCACCACACCTGAAAGACATGTGGTTTTATCCCAGACAGTTTATTTTTCTTCCATGTACACTTTATCTTGGAGCTAGCATTTGCCTTCACAGTGTAAACTATTCCTAGCATTCAAATAACTCCATGACCCACAGTTTCCCTCTTCACCCTTCCCTGATCACTAGTCCTTTATTGCAGTCTACAGAATATTTATATTTATTTTTGCTTTGTTTTATTTATTTTGTATTTTTTACATTTTTATTTCATCTAAATTCAGCAAAGTAAAAAAAAAACTTCAAGCCTTGCATTTAAAAATATTTCTCCTATTTTATTAAGCTTAAATATTTGTTATTTAGATTTCAATCGTTTAATTCATGTTGATTCAATTTATTACTTAAGATTCTATTAAGTACCAGGCCCTGTGCCACGTGATGGAGACACAGAGAACACTTTCAAGGAACCCATCATCTAGTGAAGAAAATACGTAAAAAAAATGATTATGATATAGTACAAAGTATAGTGATCAAAATATAGATGAAGTAAAAGAGTAGCATAGAGAGAGGGATCAATTCTGTTCCAAAAGAGTGAAAGAAGGTTTCAAAAGCCAAGAATCATCTGAGCTGGGCTTTGAAAAATAAATAGGAGCTTATTAGGTAAGTTAGAAAGGAGAAGAATTTCAGGCAGAAGCAATAGGCATATGAAAAGGAGCATAGATATGAATTTTCATAGTGTGTTATCAGATATACACATAACTCAGCATTGCTAAAATGTGAAGGGGTAACAAAGCAAAAACCAGAGGAGAGGCAGGGCCGTTGCACACAGGGCCTGCGGGGCCAGTTTGAAGTGCCCGTAATTTACCTGCCAGGCTAAATGGAGCAAGCTTGGGAGGCAGAGAAGTCACACATTCTGACTTGTGCTCTTGAATGAGCAGGCTATGAAGAGTGAACCATAAAATAACAAGAAGACAAGTTAAAAAGCAGAGGTCAAGTTAAAGACCATAGCTGCAACCCCTCCATGTTAATAAGGCAGAAGAAAAATTTCTCTGCTCTTCGATTCTTTTTGAAACCCATGGAAAATAACAGGGAAGATGAGAAACAGTAAAGGAAATACCATCTTTGACTAAACCAGATATTTATAAACCTAAACCATCACCTATGAAGAAACATTACCATACAGTAAAAAATGGGACCAAGTTTCAGGGAAAGAGAGAGTTTCAATATAGTCAGCTAAACAGACACAAGCTGTATCACACACCACAAAACCTATGGCAGAAAGCCCTCCGCTGTGAGCCAGTGAGTCCTGCTAGTCAGTAGAATCAAACCCCGTAAGACAGTGCTGCTGAAAAAGAGTTTAAATACAACAGACACAAAATCCAACTTCCAGCAGCATACCAATTCATTCACCCCAATTATCTATCCCAAACTAGAAGTTCCAAGAGAAACTCATCTACTGAAAATATTGCAAGTAATAATCAAGAAGGAATCAGTGTGATATCTATGCAAAAATACCACAAGAAGAAAACAAAACATAGGCATGGAACATAAAAAAGATGATGGCATGAAGCAAGTAAAAACTATTAATAAATCTCCATTAAATTTAGAGATGAAAGACGGGCAGAAAGGGAGAGAAACAAGAGAAGGAGATAAAGCCTTTGTGAAGCATAAACTTAAAGAGAAGAAACAGTGATCAAGAAATAGTTATAAGACTACAGGAGGTGAAAAGGGCAAAGGTTTTCCCAGAGCTTTGAACTAGCTAAGTTATAGAAAAATTTTGAGGGCTTTTTCTACTGTGTCACCACTGTATTGGGAAACAAAGATTAAGAGGAGATGAATAATGATTAAAAATATATTAAGATATAAAACACTGATAGAAGAAATTAAAGACACAAATAAATGGAAAGATATATGATGTTCATAAATTAAAAGAATTTCTATTGTTAAAATGTTCATACTATGTAAAGCGATCTACAGATTCAATATAATTCCTATCAAAATACCAATGACATTCTTCACAGAAATAGAATAAAAATCCTAAAATTTGTACGAAACCACAAAAAATGTTGAATATAGCTAAAGCAATCTTGAGCAAAAAGAACAAAACTGGAGGCATCACACTATCTGACTTCAAAAGATACTACAAAGCTATCGTAGCTGAAACAGCATAGTACTGGCACAAAAACAGACAACTAGACCAATGGAACAGAATAGACAGCCTAGGAATAAATCACGCATTTACAGCCAACTGATTTTCGACAAAGGTGCCAAGGATACACTATAGGGAAAGAACAGTCTCTTCAATAAATGGTAGATAAGTAGATATCCGCATGTAGAAGAGTAATATTAGACCCATATCTCACATCATGAACAAAAATCAACTCAAATCAGATTAAAAACTTAAATATAAGTCCTGAAATTATGAAACTACTAAATAAAACTTAGGGAAAAGCTCCATGACACTGGTCTGGGCAATGATTCTGTGGATATGACCTCAAAAATATAAGCAACAAAAGCAAAAATACACAAATGGGATTACATCAAACCACAAAGCTTCTACACAGCAAAGGAAACAAACACTAGACTGAAGAGACAATCTACAGAATGGGAGAAAATATTGCCAAACTACACATCTGATATGGAGTTAACACCCAAATTATATAAGGAATTCAACTCAATAGCAAAAATAAATAAATAAATAAATATCCAATTAAAAGATGGAAAAAACAATCTGAATAGACATTTCTCAAAAGAAGACATACTAATGGCCAACACGTATATGAAAAAGTGTTCAACATCACTAATCATCAGGAAAATGAAAATCAAAACCACAATGAGAAATCACCTTACACCTGCTAGAACGACTATTACCAAAAAGAAAAAAAGATAACAAGTGTTGGCAAAGATATGAAGAAAAGGGAATCCTTGCACATTGCTGGTCGTAATGTAAATTAGTAGAGTCATTATGAAAAACAGTATAAAGGTTACTGAAAAAATTAAAAATAGAACTAACATATAATCCAGCAATCCCACTACTGAGTATATATCCTAAGGAAATGAAATCAGTATGTTGAAGAGAGATCTGCACTCCCATGTTTATTACAGCACTATAGCCAAAATATAGAATCAATTATCCATCAATGTATAAAATGGATAAAGAAAATGAGGTATAGACACACAAAATGGAATACTAGTCAGTCATTAAAAAAAGAAAATCCTGTCATTTGCGATGACATGGACAAACCTGAAGGACATCACACTAAGTGAAATAAGCCAGGCACAGAAAGACAAATACCGCACTCATGTGAAATCTAAACACGCTGATCTTATAGGAGGAAGATTACCAGGGCAGTGGGGTGTGGCAGGGGGATAGATGTTAGAGTATACAAAGTTACAGTTAGATAGGAAGAATAAGTTCAAGAGATCTATTGTTTAGCATTGTGACTATAATGACAATATATTTTATTCTTTAAAAATGATAGGAGTTGATGTTAAGTGTTCACACCACAAAAATGATGACTATGCAGGAGCTAGCCATTCCGCAATGTATATCATGTTGTATACAATAAGTACAACAATTTTATCTGTCAATTTAACATTTTTTAAAAAATAGGATAATATATAGTTTATATATTTGTATACATTTCACTTTGAATTACTCTTCTATGAGTCTTGATTTGAATATTTCCTGGTGAAAGTCCCTTTTCCAATATTAACCCTGCTTAGTAGAATATCTGTACTTTTCTCTCCTTTTAAATGAAGACAGGACTTCTCGAATTAGGTTACACACAAAAACCTGGAAATAAGGGGAACTCTGAGAAAAGAAAATGCTATTTTAGATGGAGGATTATATAATATAACTGGTAAAAAGTAAAATATTATTTTCATATTGAAACCAGAACAGCCACATTATGAATCCAAAAGCAAAAGTCACTTCAATTTTTAAAGCAACAAACTTTAAAAAAAAAAAAATCTGTGTTTGAGGCAGTCAGCTTCAGGCAAGTCTCCAGGTACCCAAGGAAGTGAAGTTTGTTAGCCTCTGGAATAGGGTGTTTCCATGGAAAAGTCTGAATATATACAATTATCCAACTAAATACAACTATAACATCTTTCAATGAATCATTTTATTAGATTAATATATGCAAATATAAGAATCTGAGGAAATGAGACACTGGGTACACGTTGGCTAGAGGCTACAACATTGGACACCACTCTATCTAGACTCTATCCTCACCGAGATATAAATAATCTCTAGGAAACTCAGAGATGGTTCTTCAGATTTCCTTCCATCAGCAAATTTCCCTCCACAGCCTATCTTTCAAGGAGATCAATGATAAGGCACTGGAAAACGTGCCTATTTTCTACCAGCAAAGAGTGAGACATAAGAGCAAATAAGTGTCATATTTGTGAAGACAAAGGTCTTTAAAAGGTGTTGTACCTCTTATGACGTTTTATTGTTTTTAGTTGATAAACCTGGCACTGAAATAATGGGCATCATGACTATTTCTGCCTTTATAATCTGGTGTAATGCTTCACAGTAGGTTTTGGATGCATGCATTTTCTTGGTTACCTCCATGAAATGTTTCAAACTTACAAGCTTGTCCTGATATAATATGTTTTTATTTGAATAATATTATCCTAACTCTGTTTTTGTTTTTGTTTTTTTTAGCCTCAGTACACTATTTTGTTTTTCTTTTTATCTCATGGCTTTAACTCAGTAACACCCATGGCTTTCTCACTTGGCCTTTCCTCGGAATGCCTATATCATTTCCTTCCTTGGGGGAAGATTATCCACTTTAGAGTCTTCCCTAAACATAGAGGCTAGAGTGGATGAGAATTGGAGACCTGGCTACATGGGACTATTATATATTAAGAGAATCATCCACAAATGAATGCCTATCTTTCTTCCCAGTGTTCCAAACGCATACACCTACTTGCCACTTCTAAACCACCAGCTGGCAGGGAGTCAGCCAAGGAATGGGGCCACCACATAGAAGGAGCTTGGAATAAATAAGCAGGGAAGGTGTAAAGGCAGAGTCTGAATAGGCACAAGGGCAGAGGTTCATATTCTGAAGATACTCAGGAGTGGAATGTTTTGATAAGACAATAGACAGTGGATGGGGTAGTGGGGTTGGGGAATATTCATACAAACACACTGGCCTGACTAGAGTAGCCAAGGCCCCTTCATTTCCTGGTTACCAGAATGGAATTGCAATAGAAAACGAAGGAGGAATGCTAGGTGGAGCTAGAGCTCTGCATGGCCCCCTACAGATAAATAAATGGTTCCTTATTGTGAAGTCCTCACTGGGGAACAACGCAGCACATACATGTCCACACACTGAAAGTAATTCACTCTATGCACGTATGTTATTTTTAAATTTCCCTTTTATACCTGTCTTTCCTCTTTACCTTCCAGCTTTAGGGTTGAGGACCACAGCAAAAATATTACTTTCTACAAGCATGAGGTGATCGATCATCCATCCTACTCCGGAAAAGAAAGAATAGCCTCTGGTATATAACTTTACAGAAACTCCGGCTGTTTTTTCCCTCTCCCTTCTGTCATTTTTCTTTTATTTCGTTTCCTGTCTCCTGACTACACCCTTGAGAGTTCCCTGAGCTTTTCTCATCTACCCTTCTCACACTTTGGTGGAATCCTATCTTCTCTTGATATTAACAAAACAGCCTCCCACCAAGTGCTAATACTCTTGTTCCTAGGGTGAACGAGCAGGAACGTTCAGGCCCAGTCCAGATTCTCCAGGTTTGACTTCGCTGCCTGCTTCTCGAGCCATTATGCTAACTCTCAGTTAAACTCCCAAGAAGTCCCAAGTGAAAACTGATTTCCCAGTTGCGTGCTCCTTCCAGGCACATTTCAAGAGTCAGCATCCCTGCTGCAGAAACACCAGCTTTGTTTTTCTTCTGTTTTACCTTGGAGTGGTGATGCTACACAAATGCAATTTCTTTCCTAAAACTGTTGACGGACAAGAATCTTTATTTAAATCAAGTAAGCCAAGGGATTTGACATGCTTTGAAAGCAGGGCTGTAGATTGTTATCTCTGGGCAATAGCTTTCTTCCCTGGAGTTTCCATCAAGGGCGTGCATTGCCTCTCCCTGGAGAGCTGGTATACCAGGCCAATGACATCATTCTGATCACTTGAGAGAGGAATATCGAGACCACAGATGTAAATGACATATTCACCACCATCACTCCAGCCCCAAAGCATCTCTAATTAGGTAAAATAGAACCAGAAATCCCTTAGCACCGAGAATCTCCATCAACTATATAATCCTCTCTTTGTTTTGCTCCCTCTAATTACAAATTATTTCTCTTAAGACAATGAACAAAGCACATACAGTAAAAGAGAGCAGGCGAGAGAATGAGAGCTGGAGAGATGAAAGTTACAGCAACCACACAAAGTGGCATTGAAATGAGAGAAAGACAAACACATTCTCTATTCAAGTGGTCACAGACCCATTCAGGGAATGCCAAACAGCCTCAAAGGTAACATTCACCACCAACAGAGGAGAGGGGACAGAAAGAACAAGAAGGAAGGATGGAGACAGAGGTAAGCATTTGTGTGGAGGTAAGGACAGTATTTCCGGGATGGGATAATACAGGCTGCTTGGTGAATTCTTCATTTGATGTAAATTTCCACGAATTCCCTTTATTTATTATCATAATTTCCTAGTCTCTAAGACTCTCCTACCCAAAGATATATACTGTTGACCCCCGTGTGAACTGTGCTTGAAATAGCTTATTTTTCTTTTAAATAGATTCCTATATTTAGTTGTGTTGGCCTTTAGAAAATAGCACTGTTGGGGTTGGGGAGATGTTGGTCAAAGGCTACATAATTATAGTTAGGAAAGTAGGAGTAAGTTCAAGAGATCTATTGTACAGATTGACTAGAGTTAATGATGATATATAATATTCTTGAAAAACACCAAGAGAGTGGATGCTAAGTGTTCTCACCACAAAAGTAATAACTATGTCAAGTAATACATTTGTTAGACAGATTTAGCCATTCCACAATGTATATATACTTCAAAAAATCATGTGGTGATAAATACATACAGTATTATCAACCAAAAAATAAAAATTAATTTTTAAATATACAAAATCATTATTTTACTATTAGCATTTCTGTATACCTTCCCTAATCTGTTGAGAGGCCCCTAAATGTCCTTTGAGTGTGAAATTTTACTGCCACCTACTGTTAGTTCCTAAGAACTGCAACACAATGAGGGGTAAAGGGTTTCTTTGAAATCTACCAGCAGAAGGAATGGGCAAAAGGGGGCAGTGGACATGGGAAAGAAATGGGTAAAAGAAAGAGATGGAGTCAAAGAAAGTAACCCTTAAACACATCTATTCAACATGAAACATGAAAATCTGACCATCACACATTTTAGCATTTTGAAGATGAAATGAAAAATAAAATTACTAAACACAGCACAGTCATGTGGAAATAAAGGATGTGAGGCTACACTTTAGAAACCAGTCTTTGCAATATCCTTGCCAGCCCACTTTCTAAGAAGGGAGTGAGGGAATAGAAAAGGCATATTATTCTAAAATCCAAACAAGAGAGACATACGCACAGAGAATTGGCAGGTAGTGCCCTTTAGAGAAACCTGCACTGAGCCACTGGCTATATCCTAGTGACTCTGGGAGCCCTGGCCAACAACTCCTGTTGAGACATAATCCATCTGGATTTTGTGAATGTGGCATTTTTTTTCTTTTTAAGCATAAGTTGAAATATAAAGCTGTGGATTGTGAAGCTAAATCACATGAACGCTATGTTTAGTGTTAGCATGTGGCGCTTATACGCAAAATCATCACACGTATCTCATGATTTGGGATATGCAGTCTCTGCCTCGTGGTGCCATGGTAATTGAGTAAGGGCTCAGCCACAGCTAGTTATTTTTATGAAATAAAAATAAGGACTTCTAAACCTAGTTTTAGAAAATGGAAGACAAAAAAAATAAAAATAGGTGGAGCTGGAAGCTGCTTTGGCATTTCTCCTGAAGATAACTGTCATATATATACCACAGAAGTTTTCCCGTCTACATCTCCTACCATCCCACCTGCTTCTCAGGAGAGGGTGTTTGTGTTCATGACACGGGGGTGGGAAACAGAATCGAAAATGTCGCTGTCTCTTCCCAACTCTTCTGTGTCTAAAGACAGGAGAGTTTCTCGGTAATACATCAGGAAAAGGGCTCTGTGAGAAAAAGGTAAAACGAATGCCGACAAAACATGGTAATACTAAAAACAAGAAATAAAAGTGGACTACGTAGACTACCTGTGACAATGATTTAATTCACTCAATATTTGATTATTAGGCAGTGCTATGGGATTAGCCCCACTCCTGAAGTTGCAGGAGGTGCTTATAACAACTCATGCCCACTTTCAAGGGGATTCTAAGGGAGTCGTGGAGTGAGACTAACTTCAAACAAGCATTCAGGAAAACCGTAAGATGATGTTTGTTGTTGTTCTTATGCATGGTGATTAGCACAAGACCCGAAAAGCTAGACAAGAGGGAAATTTGGTCTCCATCTTCCAGAATTCCAAATAAGCAGTGTCTCTAAATTGTGGAGATATCTCTTGTTCTGGTCTCCTCAGAGTTGTGGGCTCAGGGAGCCTCAGAGGTACCTCAAAGAAGTTTCACACTGTCTACAACCCCCTCCACTACCATTCCCAGTGGCTCTACAGGCATCTCTCTCACATCCCTGACGCCCCTGAACATGCTGAGCTATCACTGGTCGATTTCCCTCCAACCTGAGCTTGGCGGGCAAATATCGTTGCAAGAATTTCAAAAGGATCAGTCTTTCATACCTTAGACCTGTTTAATGAAATTATTCAACCAAGGCAGATACACTGAGCAAACAAGAGTTTGGGTGAGAGCTTGAGAAAGCAGCAAAGGACTGACAGTTTATTTTGGAGGTGAGTGGTAGGGAGGAAAAGAGGTTGTCAGGAGGTGGCTGAAACCTCAAAACAGACGTGAAAGCACTGGACTCTGAAGAGACGGGGCAAACAGGAGTGGAAGGCAGGCCAGAAGGCAAGGCAGTGCCTCACTGTGCTCCGTGGGGGCTCTGCCCCTCTCTGTAGAGGTGGAGAGGAGGGAAGGAGGCAAGGGGCGAGCCTCAGTGGCTCTCAGAGGGAAGAGGGGGATGAGGGCAGCCTTTGAAGGGTCAGTCCCAGGACCAGTGGGCAGAAGGTAGGTTTTAGATGCAGAGATACTTTGTGTTACAGGGAGATGTGCCAAAGTCATACTCAGTAGAAACTGTGGCCTCCTCTCTGATGGTCAGAATTGAACGCAAATATTTAGTTTCCATTCCAACAGGTACCCTTACATATAAAGTGAAAATCTACAGGAAAGAAAAGTTGCTTCCCACATTCCCTCCTGTTGCCAGAAGCTGCTATGGAAGCCCAGTGACAGGGTGGATGTCCTGAGGAACCTGGACTCCACAGGCTGCGATTCTCTGACGAAGGATGACCTGACAGCTGACTTAACCTTGGATAAAATTAGCCCCCTTTCAGAAAGGAAGGAAAAATCATCGTTAGCATCCTCAGAAACTGTGCCCGCGTTCCTGATAGCATGGACATTTTCCCAGTATGCTCCAAGGGATTATTATTATTTCTGGCTAAATTTTAACCTCTGTGCTTAGAAAAACTGGGCTCTCAAGGACAGAAGTGCCATCATTTTGTAGAACTGGCACCCTTTACATCAATGCCAACTAGTCTTAGCATGGAGATCATCCATCCTACCTTATGTCCCTATTCCATTCATCAAACTGATAAGATTTTAATGTCAAACTGTTACTATTAGGCCCTCCTGACAGATCCAGTGATTGGATTAGGACAGAGAGGACCTAATGCACAAAAATGCATGGCAGAGTGACCCAGCCACCAGCACACAGCTGCTCCCGGGGACACAGGACAGGCTGTTCACTGATTCCCCACTTTCGGTACAGCCACTGCAAACAAGCCGTCTCCATGCTGGTTGACTATAACTTCTGAGTGCACAGAGACATGGAGTTATCATCATCTTCCCAGATTCAGATGATGCTGAAGTGGTTTGTTTTGGTCACAAAAGGCTCTGTCACTTTCTTACTAACTTTCTTTTATGCCTTGAGGCAGGCTGTGTTCTTGGAAGAAACGAGAAATGTCTTTTGTGTTGTTTTTAAAGGAGACTCTGATAGTTCCCCGAGAGTCCCTTTCTAGCTCTCTCAGCCTGTTTGGGAGCTTTTCTGCAGAGACTGCCTTTGTGCTTCCTCCTGCTCTGGCTTCTCCTTGTCTCCCTTCGTCAGAAATCCCGAGAAAGTTCTGAGATTCTGTTCCAGCCTTACGTTTTTGTTAATTTATGGTTTATGGTTTCGCATGTGCTGAGTAATCTTCCCCTCCACTTAAAGAGCATCTAAACCTCTTGAAGGACTAAACTGCACCAATATAACCAAAATTACCCACAGATATAACATGGGGAACAACTTACTGCACAGGCTTCTTGACACAATTCTTCCTTGTCGCCCCACCAACTGCTGTGCTCCCCAACAGTGCCCACAGCTTCCTAGCCTCACCATAGCTACCTTTTACTTTCTCACTTGGGAAATACCAACATCTCTCTGACTCAGGAATTCAAGTGCATCTTTAATATTTTGACATGTGAATTCCATGGATCAGGCATACCCATGTTAAGCTTTGAAATATATAAATGGATTCCACAGCCTCATGAAAATATTCAATAGTCTACATATTATTTTGCTATAATTACCTTGTGATTAGATAGCAATCCAAACAGATATATGTCTATTTTGGTTTGATAGAGTACCTTTTCTCTAACATCCAAATCTCTTCCATTCATCCAAAAAGCCTGCCTTGTTGAATTAAATGCCTACTGTTCTAGCAATGGTGCAAAGTGCTGTTCGAGAGGGAACAATACACAGTTTGGCCCTCCAAGGAACTCACAAGCTTTAAAGAGGAATTTGATCAACTTTCCCTCACATTCACAGTATTCCTAAAGTGTGAATGGGTAAGGCCACCAGCTTTTACAAAAGAAAAAATGAAAGCCACTCAATAATATTAACATTATGTTGTGCTATGATCACTGGCAAAACCTGGACCTCATGGAAATATAAGACCAGAATTTCCTGGCACCATTTTAAATAAAATGTATATTTAATATTAAAGTACATTTTTTTTCTTTCAATGTTAGTCATAATAAGATCTGGAATTCTATTCTGGCTCTTCCACTAACTGAAATTGAAAATGGAAATGTGACTCCATTTCCTCCAAGTGGTTTAGGGCCTCCATTTGCATAACTGATGGAGGAACAATTATTTAAGAAGAAAGCAAAGTCTCTTATTAAATATTTTGCACACATATAGGAACAGAGTATTATTGTGTGCTTGGCTTGAGTAAGTCAGGAAGAAAAAGAAGAAAGGAAGATACATGGCATCTCTCTTGCCTTTTCCCAGCTGGACTGATTATCCAGGGCAAGCGAGATTGAGACCAGTCAAAGGTAAGCCAGGATGGGACCCAACTATCTTGGTGAAACAGATGCCAGGAACAATCTCTGCCCTGACAGCACCGATTTCATCTCCAAGATATATTCCAGCAAAACCTGCAACCCACTAAGAAGATTAATTTTCTGCCTCTTATCTGATTGTGATCCTCAAAGGATATTTCCACAACCAAAATCACTGCCCGATAGTATGTCTTCCTGTTGAGAACCTGGAGTTTTGACAATAAGCACAATTATCCTTTTTATTAGGGTCAGGCCATAACCTGATGTTCCCAGAAGAAATTTAGTAAAGAAAATAGATGACATGGGGACCAGAGGGGAATGAAGCTATTTCTCCTGTGCTCAGCCCAGAATGTCTACATTTTCGAATGGGGGAGGTTTCAGGGCTGTCTTCTTGATATAGTGATTCAAAAATTGTAGACTACACTAAAAGGCCAGTTTTTCAGTTTTTAAGGTTATTAGGTATTTTGAATATCCCTAAATAATTTCTCAGTTGTACAAATGTCCTTAAGCACGTATCAGGTAGATTGATGTTAAACTGTTATTTAGTGTTTTCAGTTATTTGAGGAGAATTTCTAGTTTATACAATGAGGAAAAGACAGATACTTATCTACTCATGTGCAAAAGTTGAAGAAAATATGCATGGAATCCTTAAAATGTTGATTTTTTGTCTTTGAGACTAACATTTTTATTACTTCTTTAAATACTCATCCTTTACATGTAAAAATAAAAAAGTAAAATGTAAAGAAAGGAGCAAATTCTATTTCCTCTCATTTCCAGAATACTCTATATGTGTGTGTGTTTGTGTATATATATATGTGTGTGTGTGTATCTATAGTATGTGTGTGTGTGTATATATATCTCCATTATAGCACTTCTCAGCAGGAACTGTAATAAATGGTTTATATAGTATTTCCTCTTTGAATATAAGCTCTTCAAAGGCAATAATTATTTCTTATTTAGTTTTTTATTTTATATTTTCTGTGCCTAACTACAGATGCTGAAGATGTCCAATATTGATTTTCTCAATAAATGATTGACTGAATGGTTTAACCTGTTTCTGGGAATCCAAATGAAATCATAAATCAGACCTCATGCATTATATAGCTCAACCTTCGATAACTATAGACACTGAAGGTGCCCAACATTGATTTTCTAAACAGATGATTGACTGAATGGCTTAACCTGTTTCTTGGAATCCAAATGAAATCATAAATCAGACCTCATGCATTATATGTTCAACCTTCGATAACATTATCTCTTGTTTGAGAGAGAAATGCTCTGCCAATCATGAAAATCTATTAGCCCTGCTTAGCTGATCAGGTAAGAGATACCTGCCTGGACACAGATGTCTGGATTGAATATCTGCCCCCAGGTGGTTCACTACACTGTCTCCTCAATGTCTTCGTCCAGTAACAAGTTATTCTGTTTTTACTGTGTGACAGTCCCTTATCTTAGTTCTTTCATGCTTAGGACATGGGAATACTGAGAACAAGTACATCTTTTCAATTTGGGACTTTCTCATAAACCACAAAAATTTGAGAACTGGGAAAAAGGTTATCCGAATTCAGAATACAAAGCAATGATCTCCCAGTGCCTTTAACCTGCCTGCCCTTAACCTACCCAGCTCAGAGAAAGAAAACTAGAAAAGAATGTATCAGAGTTTTCATTCAGTGCCTATTTTCTTATCTCATAGACTATAAAGTGGGGCAAGTCCTTCCTTATGACTCAATAGATTCTGCCTGCTAAAACTTAACTTAATTCTCTCCTTATTAATCTTCTGCCAAAATGAAATATAGTCTTGTCACTAAAAGTGGTGCTACAGTTAATGATAAGAGCAAACATCTTTCTGAATCATGTTATTTTAAATAGAATTTTCTTAGATGCTGAAAACATCTTTTTTTTTTAACTTAAAGACAAATTCATTATGGTCCTACCAGTAATAATGTGAGTCAACCACCTCTCACCAATTTATTTCAAACTTGATTATTAAAGATTGTTTTCACTATGTTTATAGGCTTTGAAAACACTATTTACGTTGTACACCATTCTTCAGAATGGCAGTCCCTCCTAGAGGATCTGTATATAAGTAGGCATGTATATATTTTCCTTAAAAATTATAATGTTTCTAAATGGAAACATTTAATATAAATGTAGCCACTTTTAGTAATGATAGAAATCTAATTCATCCTGTTTATTCATTTCCTCTCACTCTCCCTGAAGGTTGGAGATTGATGGATCTAAGACACTGAAGATTAAAACTATGGGAAAGCCCTGAGGAGACCCAGGGAGACCCAGTTAGAATCTGGAGGGAAAAGGGCTGCCTGGCACAGATGCATCTGGGTGCCAGGGTGGTAAAATGGGGAAGGCACTGTAGTCATATTCCTTTCTATTTCTCGTATCATTATTTTTAAAAATGTCTTCTTGGAATTTTGCTTCCCTTATTTGCTTTTTCAAAGAATCAATTTTGTAAAATTTTATTCCTGTTAATCATCTATTTTGTTGTCTTATTCTCATTGTCATTAGTTTTTGTCTTTGTCTTTATTATTCTTCTCCCCTCTTGTTTCTTTGTTCTTTACTCTGGGATCCTTTTTCTAGTTTATCACATTGAATGCTTTATCTGTACATAATCATTTTCCCCTTGATAAATGACTTTAGAGTCATAAATTATCCTCTGAATACCACTTTAGCTATGTCCTGAAAATTCTGATAAGTAATATTTTCGGTTCTAAGAATTGAAAGTTTCCCTTCTGATTTCTTTTTATAGAGTGGATTTTTTGGCACAGTCAACAGAATATTAAAATTGAACTTTTCCTAATTCCAAGTTGACTGGGGCTTTAAAGCTGAAACCTACAGATTCCAATTGTACTTAGACTATTACAATAAGTCTCCAGGCCCTTCTCATATACTGATTCTCAAATATTCTGGGTAGAAAGGTAAATTTTGCAATATCAGGTAAAGATGAACTGCATTTATACTCTGCAACACAGAAGGACATGTGTACCAGTATGTTTGCTTCATTTTGTAAATTAGTAAAATATTACAGAGCAATGTTAAAATGGAGAAATAATCTATGGCATACTTGTGATACAATATTCTGTACCAAAAATTATTCAAAACTATATATATCAATATGGATGAATTTCAAAAACATGATTTTGAATGAAATAGAAAGTTCCAAAAGTATATCCATGGTGCAACACAGGTAATAAAAAAAATAATACAAGTTGAGAACCCCATATCCAAAATGCTTGGAACCAGAAGTATTTCAGATTTTGTTTTTGTTTTTTATTTTGGAATATTTACTTTATATTTATCAGTTGAACATCCCAAATCTGAAAATGTGAAATCCAAAATGCTCCAATGAGCATTTTCTTTGAGTGTCATGTTGGCCCTCAAAAAATTTCTAATTTTGGAGCATTTTATATTGCAAATTCTCTGATTGGGGATACTCAACCTGTACAATACAAAACAAAACCATAACACAATATTATATGTTTTTATACTGCTCTATTTTGTTTATGGATTGAGAGAAAGACATAATGCAAATATAGCTAAACAACAACATGATAAATCAGGGTGGCTGGTACATGCATGAGTGTCTTCTATGTAATTTTTGTATTTACTTGGATTGTAGCATATTTAATAGATATTTAATAATTTTTAAATAGAAATCTATTGCAATTATTTTTGTTTAAAACTCTTTTTTGGAAGCAAAAATAATTGCTTTAAAATTCATTCTTAGCCATATTAATTTTGGGGTAAGTCTGTAGTTGATCTATTTAATGTGCATATGTAGTGCCTATATATTGTAGAATTTTTCACTTCACAAACAGTAAAAGAAAATATAAACCAAAGTAAATCTTTCTCTGGCTCTGGCATTCTTTCAAAATGGGGTCTTGCTCTGCCACCCACACTGAAGTACAGTGGTACAATCATAGTTCACTGTAGCCTTGAACCTCTGGGCTCAAGAGATTCTCCTGCCTCAGGCTCCCAAGTAGCTAGGACTACAGGTACATGCCACCACACCTCCCTCATTAAAAAAGAAAACAATTGTTTTGTAGAGACAGGGTCTTATACATTGCACAGGCTGATCTAGATTGTACAGGCTGATCTAGAACTCCTGGGCTCAAATGATCCTCCCGCATTAGCCTCTCAGAGTGCTGGCATTACAGGTGTGAGCCATTGTGCCTGGCCAGCAATGGCTAAATTTAAAAGTTGTTGAAAGACTTAAAGATAATTTAATTATGGTGCAAAGCAAGCAGGAGGTATTCCATCAACGGCAGTCATTACTAACATTAGTAGCTATTTCCGTAGCTGTAATTATCTGTTTATATCAGAGATGATCTCTGAAGGAAATAAAAAGATGTTCTTCCCAAGGAATTAATGGACATAAAAATTTTAAAAAGTAAAAGAGCTAGTGAAAAAGTTGAGGTAAGATATTTAGGTCAGTTTAGTGGGTTTTTTTTTTTTAAGTGCTTTAAAACAACCATCTTATTGTGCTTGTGTCTTCTGTGAGTCAGGGACTCCGACAAAGCACTGTAGGGACGACTTGTCTTTGTTGCACAATGTCTGGAGATTCAGCTGGAAAGACTGAAAGGCTAAGGGTGAACGTTTGAATGTCACTTTGTTTTCAAAGTGATTCTGTAGAATTTTTTTTTAAAAGAGTCAACTACTCCAGTGCGTTTAAAAATAGTAAAAATGACCATGAAATTAGTTGCCAATTGAAGATCAATAAAAAATTAAGAGACATCCCTAAAAGGATAACACAACCCAAATAAAAAAAAATTCAGAGTTGATTTTGACACAGGGTTTTAAGAACTTGGCCATTATATAAAGTGGTACGTTTATTTGTAATTCTTAGGAAGAATATTTACAATCTTAGAACAATCACTTCATATATCATGACATGCACATCTGATGTGCTATATATGGAAAACTCAGGACACAGAGAAATAGATTGAGATCATATTCTACTTTATGGAAATAGCCTATACATGAGTGCAACTAAAACACTCATCTGGTTTGTCTGGGCTTAATTTCTATTTCTGCAGCTAATTAAAACTCTAATTTTCCAATAAGCCTGCCTACAGATAGATGGCCACTTTTCTAACCATCCACGGGTGGCTGACTCACCCTGGTTCACAAGCCTCAATTCTGTATAAAAAGGAAATGGAAAAATACCCTGAATTGTAAGCAATCAAAATGCCATCAGAAGCTAACAACATGGTTTAATTAAAAAGAAAAAATCCATAGTAATTCATTTTTTCCTTTCCCCTCTTCACATGAGAAAATAAGAGGTAATACAAAGAAGCAATTAAAATGAAGTCTCCTTTTGCCCCCAGGGTGTCTGAGGAGAACCTTTGCCAATGAAATAATTAGCTCCAGATTTCTCATTTTTTCCCCTTTGTCATACCGAAATTGTTTCCGGTCTTCCTTTAGAAACAAGGCACTGTCTTGCCTCTTCAGCTAACCCTGGGCTTCTAAGAATCTTAGTAATCTTGTTTGTCTGTCAAAATGATAAGATTGTGTGGTTACAAAGTCATTGTCACTATTTGATTAGGACCCCAGATAGGACTGGAAATCAGCCTAATTTCATGAATGGCACTGAACTCATATAACCTTTGACATGGAGTGACTGACCTGAAATTAAAGAGTAGGTGCCCCTGGAACCTGCCGCTGCCATGAGGGAGGGAAGGAGGGAAGATTCACTGGGCACAAAGGTACCAACGTTGCTGCAAAACTCCAGCATGCATCCTACTTTCTGACCACAATCAGACCTCAGAAGAAAACATACCTACTACTCTGATCTATGAACAGATGCTGTACTGCTCACCCACAGAGACCACAGCCACAACACAAGCAGCAACCCCTGCTAGCCAACAAAACCACTTGACGATATTACAGGGAGTGCACGGCCCAGGCTCAGGATGCGAGACAAAGGAAACAGCAAGCCACAACGCCAACACGAGTGGAAAATGCTGCGACACTTCCAAACTACTCATGATCACTCTCCTGCGTGTCTTCCTGATGTGGCAAACAGAGACATCTGATAAATACTGGACTCCATTAAAGAAAACACTGGTGGGGTTTGAAGTGTTTCTAGATCCATACCCACTGGCTCAAGGCTGCTCAGGGGCAGGAGAAATGAAAGGTGAAGCCCCATCAGGAGTCTGGGGTAGATGAAGTGATCAAGGTGAATAAAATGTCAAACCACAGAGTGTCACCTCCATGAGACAGCTTCAGCCCCACTGAAAAGAGCATCCTTCCCATTAGTGACCAGCCCATGGTATGATCTCCCAGTATCACAGTGGCACAGGGGAAAAGAACAGTGAGAGAGCTCTTACTGTAGCACGCGGGAGTGGCTGAGGTCCTTCATATCTGAGTCTTCATAATAGGGCGTTATCATCCCCAGCCCGCTGTCGCTCAGCATGCGTTTCCGCAGGGCGGGATTCCACCAGTCTGACATCCTGCAGGAGGAAGGGCACCAGACCGGTAAGCATTCACAGCCAGCCACACGACTTAGTCTCCTCTTTCTCCAGATGATTCTTGTCTCCAAATGTTAGAAGCCAAATTTATCTTTGTCGGGTATTTACCAGATACTTCACATTTATTATGTCATTCATTTATCTCAACTATCACCAACTATCTGTATTATTCTGCTCTCTTTACAGATGAGAAAACTAAATGTTAAGATTAAGTCGTTTTAAATGTGACACAAATAAGAAGTAATGGACCTGGTGTATTAATAGATACACTGATTAGAAAACAAAAAAGCCCATCCTCTTCCACTGCTTCCCTGTTCTTGATTTATTGACAGAGGAGGCAACTAGCCAGAAATAAGAAAGGGACTGATTTAAGTTCTGGTGGATTTTCAGGCTACTTTATTTTTGAAGCTAGAGCTACCACCAGAGGTCTAACCACACCCAAAGCCCATTTCTTTTGGCCATTATTTGACATGGAGAGAATGAATGAGAGGGCGAGGCCCAGGGCGACCTGGCAGAATGGGCTCACTCCTCACCAGCTCAAGAGCTAGAGCCTAGTTGCGTGGGAGGACACCCAGACTCGACATCACACCTGATTTCCCCACAAATCATGGGCCTGCTGTGTAGCCATGGCCTGCCAAGTGGCCTTCTTCACCAGCCTGGGGGCTCCCCGGGTTACATCAGGCCATCCCCATGCATGCTAGCCTGTCCCTCCTGCCAGGACAGCTCTGACAGCACTGGCTCTGGCCTCCTGGGCACACTGTGTGTCTGTTCCATGTGGCCACTTCTGCCCTCCTGTGGCTGCCCACAGACTCAGTGCATACCGTGGACATCAGCTGGCTGTGGCAAGGTGGGAGATACTCACAAATAGCAGCAATGGACAAAAAAAAAGTGAATCAAATGAAGAGGGGTAAACAGGTATAAAGGTTACCTCAAGTACACATGCCCGTTTATGTTGCACGAGTAGGTATATGCAATTTGCATTTGCTATTTGAGTGCATGTGTGTACATTTTTTAGGGCAACCTTTATTTCAACTATTCAGTCCCCATATACCAGTAAAGCCCTGGTTTCATTATACTTCACAAGGGCAGAGATTCTTGTCTGTTTTTATTTTTGAACTGTTGTTTTCCAAATGTGTACACTAGTACCTGGCACACAAAAAGATCTAAATAAATAGTTGTGAATTATTGAAGTAATCTAGAAATGTTAATCATATTTTGGTGTTGCAAGGTGGTGGTTAAATGCATGGGTTCTGACATGAGATAACCTGCGACTGAATCTCAGTTTTGCTATTTATTTTCTGTGGAATACTAGGCAAGTAATATAACCTTCTAAACCTCATTTGTCTTATCTATGGAGTTGGGATAATAATGGTACCAAATTTGCAGGGTTATTGTGAAATGATTATGCTGCTGCTGATGATATTTAATGAGTGTCTATCAAATGCCAGGAACTAATGCTTTATCTATATCAATTCATTTAATCTTCAAACAATTCTCTAAAAAGGTATTATTATTTGCATTTTACAGATGAGGAAAAAAGCACAGAACACTTGAGATGACTAAGTCATTATGAAGTGGTGGTAGGAATACAAGAGAGACATAGTATATGGCTCATAATAAGCGCTTGATATATTACAGTTATTGTTATACAAATCTTTACATCTCAGACAGCCTGAATATTCAGCAAAGAAGAAGAGAAGAAAAATTATCAAATCACTGTGTCCATTTTGTATTTGGATAATAGAGCTGCTACAAACATCCATGCACAAATTCAAGTACTAGTGTGTTTTCTAGGTTTGTTAGGAGGTGCCTGTGTCATGGGTAAAGACGGCTCAATCACAGTACAAATCTTGTTGGGAAAGAATATTTCTACACAGTAATTCATAAGACAGACTTATGACAGAGCCAGCTATACCTCACACTAACGAAACACGTACACAAAAAATGTATTTCCAAATAGCTTGATGTCATTAGAATGTCCATTCTAAAAGGTACTGAGTCTTTAATTTGGTTCTCAGCTTGACTACTGTTGGTGTATATGAATGCTACTGATTTGTGTGTATTGATTTTGTAACCTGAGACTGCTGAATTTATTTATCAGTAGTCTCTTGGCAGATTCTATTGTGTTTTCTAGATATAAGATTATATAATCAGCAAAGTTTGACCTCTTCTCCTCCATTTGGACATCCTTGATTTCCTTCTCTTGTCTCATTGCTCTGGCTAGGACTTCCTGGAATACATTTAACTAAGGAGGTGAAAGATCTCTACAGGGAGGACTAAGAAACACTGAGGAAAGAAATAGCAGAGAACATAAACAGATGGATACCATGGATACCATGCTTATAGATTGGCAGAATTCAACATTGTTAAAATGTCTATACTACTCAAAGTGATATACAGGGTCAATGCAATCCCTATTAAAATACCAACATCATTTTTCACAGATCTAGAAAAAATAATTCTATACTTCATATGGAACCGGAGAAGACCCCATATAGCCAAAGCAAATTTAAGCAAAAAGAACAAATTGGGAGACATTAATTTGCCAGACTTCAAGCTATACTACAAGGCTATGGTAACCAAAACAACCTGGGACTGGCACATGAACAGAGACATAGACCAAGAACAGAGACATAGACCAATGGTGTAGAACAGAGAACCCAGATATAAAACTGTCCTCATATAACCATCTGATTTTTGACAAAGCAGACAAAAATATACACTGGGGAAAAGAATTCCTATTCAATACATAATGCTGGGAAAATTGGATAGCCACATGTAGAAGACTGAAACAGGACTTGCATCTCTCAACTCTCATAAAAATCAACTCGCTATGGATAACAGACTTAAACCTAAGGCATAAAACCATAAGAATTCTAGAAGAAAATGTTGGAAAAACTCTTATGGACATCAGCCTAGGCAATGAATTTATGAAGAAGACCCCAAAGGCAATCACAACAACAACAAAAGTAAATAAATGGGACCTGATAAAATTAAAAAGCTTCTGCACAGCCAAGGAAACTATCACAAGAGCAAATAGACAACCTACAGAATGGAAGAAAATATTCACATTCTATACAACCAATAAAGGGCTGATAACTAGAATGTATAGGAATTTAGGAAAATCAGCAAGAAAAAATCAAACCACCCCATTAAAAAGTGGGCAAAGGACAGGAACAAAAACTTTTGAAAAGAAAATAGACTAATGGCCAACAAACATATGAAAAAATGCTGAACATCTCTAATCAGCAGGGAAATGCAAATCAAAACCACAATGAGAGATCGCTTAACTCCAGTGAGAACAGCTTTTATCAAAAAGTAACAAAGCAACAGATGTTAGTGTGGATGTGAAGAGATAGAAACACTCACACACTGCTGGTGGGACTGTAAACTAGTACAACCTCTTTGGAAAGTAGTATGGAGATACCTCAAAGAGCTACAAGTAGAAGTACCATTTGATCCATCAACCCCATTGCTGGGTATTTACCCAAAGGAAAAAGAAACATTCTACAAAAAAGACATCTGCACTCAAATGTTTATAGCAGCACAATTCACAATCGCAAAGATATGGAATCAACCCAAGTGCCCATCAATACGTGAGTATATTAATAAAACGTGGTGTGTGTATATATATATCATGGAATACTACTCAACTACAAAAAACAATGGTGAACTAGTACCTCTTATATTACCCTGGCTAGAGCTTGAGCCCATCCTTTGAAGTGAGGTATCACAAGAATGGAAAAACAAGC
>VBSM01003176.1:9257982-9274924 GCA_008086735.1 Cheirogaleus medius | reverse complement strand
AAAAAAAAAAAAGTCATTTGAATTTCAAAGAAAAATGTAATTAATATCTAGGTAGATTTATAATGCAATTAAACTACTTAAACATTTTACATATACAAAAAGATACATAAAAGCATCAAGTCTCAACAAAATTTTGCCCTTGGATCTAGTCCATACACATATATGCAGATGAAAATACCTCACCTACATTGGGACATTAGAAATTAGAGAATCTGAAATCAGTGTTAAGATGATGTTCCAGTATAGCAGATCAACAAAATGGAAAACATAACTACAAAATACACCAATAATCTATAAAATAATAAAAACAAGGAAATCCAGTTACTAAGCATTACTGGATACTGGAAATACAGCTCAAAGATCTGAGGGGGGACCAGGTGAAGAGCAGGCTAGGGAGAGAAGATCTGGTGGTAGCTGAAGTGGTGGTGGCTGGATTTCACTTGATCTGAAAAACTGAGTGAAAAGATAGTGAGAAAGTCTGCTTTTGGAAAACTGAAATTTTTGTAGGATGAGATCATGGTCCTCACAGACAGGCTAAGAATTGGGATGACAAAAAATGTTCCTGTCGTGGAGGTATTAAAATGACAGACCTATGAAAGGGAGGGAAAAACAAGGTGAGAGGCTGTATCTGATCCAGCCCTGACGAAGCAGCAGTCCCAGAGGCAATTCAAGGCTGAGCACCAAGAGCACCCACTGAGAGGGTCACTACAGACCTGTCCCCACCAGCTACCATCTATGAGAATTTAGGTAAGTTTCTTACCTAGCCTGTATCTTGAATACCTCATTTAGAAATGGTTACAATAGTGTCCATGATAAAGGGTTCTCTTGAGGAATAAAGGAAATGATATATAAAATGTTTCATCCATTGCTGGTACATGTTGATATGCAGATATAGCTATACAAGTAACGCTGGGGCAGTCGAGACAAAATTATTTTGCCTAAAACAAGTGTGACCTTCAGTCCCATGAGGGGCCACATTCTAAACCAGATCATTTAGATGGCGCTACCCCAGCCAACACTATTTTATCCACGAATACATTTGCGCTCAGATTCCGCATTTCGGAGAAAAGAAGGAAATGGGACAAATTTGTATGAGTGGACACAAAAAAAGAACAGCATTAAACAAAGGCTGAAATCATGCCATTTGTTGGTTTGGTGCTTGCAGGGCTTGTCTTAATCAGCAATCCAATGCCTCTTTTCACAATATTAGAAGTTATATAATTGTCTTAAATACAGGGTATTGTCTGCAAGGCTGAATGTCTTCTACCACCAACAGCAATATTTTTCAGGACATTTTCTTTCACTGCATCCTCCCCTCCTCATTCCATAGTAACTGTGCTTAGTTGGTATTTCCTTAGTTTTACCAACTTTTACTTTTCACTTGCTGATTTGGGCTGTCCACTGTCACAAATATAAATCATTCCTATTCCCGTGAAACAATTGTGATCTACCTTTTCAACGTGTATTTACTGAAGCCAATGAAGGACAAGTCATGTGACTAGAAGGTCACAAAGAACAAAGCATGGACCGTATCTTCGAAGGGTGGCTACTATAGTAGGAGTCAGCTCAGGTGTTCTCCACACTTCTTTTTGGAATTACTAGAAGTCTGATTTACCAAGTTTCAACTTATTTTCCCAAGAGATGGCTATTTTAATTATGATTTTAATTTATTTCCTGGCTGTTGCCAAAAGCCACCAATTACAGGGAAAGGACTGAGAGTCAGCTACCAATAGAATCAGAGTCCGCTAATGAAAACAGTAGAAGATCGCAGAAGACATTAATTGCTGGCAGAACAAATGAAAGGCCCAGTTCCCATTTAAGAAAGCCTTTCCCTTCAAGTCTGAATTTGGGGGTAACAAGCTTTGGTCTAGGGAAGTTGTTTTTAAGTAGTCCTGGCACTGATATGTGGCTAAAAAGTGCCACTAGGCACAATCCTTAATCATTCGACCCAGTTACACAGAGGCTGGTTGTCATGTTGTCAAGTAGAACAGACAGCTGTTGACTGTTGCTGTCTCTCACTCCCTCCTTCCACTCTTAGTCCTCTGCCTACAGCTTCTGCCCTGCCTCATCCCCATTGTCTGGCATTGAAAGATAAGAAACACTAATCTGGACAAGCTGTCAAAAATCACTGAAGACCATTTTGGTGGCTGATAATTTTTCTTCTTTTTCTCCTTTTACAGTTTGCTCACTTTTTACTTCCAAGAATCTTCCATAAACATGGCTCTACTTCTGTATTCCTTGGTGGCTATGTATTAAATAAAATTTAGACTATTCAGTTTTTATTTTTATTTTATCTACCAAATACTTTATAGTTGGAAAAACTTCCCTCAGCAGTATATGTTACTATGAGAACTCAAAATTGAAATGTTCAAGTCTCACAAAACTATCCCAACCTGGTTTTAGAGTTATCTGGCCACTGCCACAGAGTTCATTTAGAAATATTAGGTTACAGTCTCAATAATAGGTTAATTTTAAGCCATAACCTTCTATTTATGTGCAAGATTTTTTTTCATTTTTGTTATTAAGAAGGCTGCATAATCTGCTCCTACCTACCTCTCCTACCACCCACTCCACTATTCTTCCTGAACCCTTTCTCCTGCACAAATGAAGATCTGCAGTCATGAGAGTTTAAGTAAACTACTCAAAAGTCCCCAGCTATGAAGTGGTGAAGCATATAGACCTCTTTTACTTTGGAACCCATGATCTTATGTAATGGGTTTTATAGCTTCTAGAAGAATTAACATTATTTGGGGTTTTGAAGGATGGGTGGGATTTATATAGAATAAGTTTGAAGACAAGAATTTTCTAGATTCAGCTCAAGAAAACACGCACACAAAAAGCAAACGTTAGAATGATCTTAATGGCTATGAAGACCTTATTTCTAATCTACTATTTAAGGATTTTCCATAGTTTCAGCTTTTGCTAATTGTCAAACTCATCTTGCTTGTTTCCTATCAGCAAGTTCACTCCTGGTAACTCTCAGTTTCTGCACCTACAAATTCTCCAGTTACATTGTCTGTCCACTTATCACCACTATTTAACTTGCTGCTTAAGAATCCCATAGCAATATGGTAATCAATGGGAACAGTAGAGAACCACAACCCAGAGACAAGGAACTGAGGCCACATTCACTTAAAGAAAATTCCAATTATAGATTTTTAGATAACTTTGTCATATGTGTTATGTGATTACAATTCTAAACTCCATACAAGTATGGCCAATCTTAATAGGTTTTTAGCATGTGACATGGTTATCATTTCTGCTATGTCTTTATTTTCAAATCCGTACCATAAAGTTTACTGCAACATTGTTTACAAGAACAATGGCAACAACTGTATATAACCTAAGAATGTCTATCCACAGATATAGAGTTAAATATGCACCAATGAATAGAGGGGTAGTTTTAAAAGACTGAGTTAGAACTTCACCTATTAGCAAGATATAATATCTATGGTATATTACTGTTAAAAATAAATTGTGGTATAATATGTATTGCAAGCACATACAAATTATAAATTTGCTTTTATTTAAAAAAACAAGCAAATCCCCATATGTATATTCATGTATGTCTATGTGTAACTTTGTATCGATGTAGGAAAAGATAGAAAAGGATTCATATCAGAAAGGTCTACATTGGGTGGGGAGTTGAAAATCAAGCAGAAGTCTAGAATTATGTACGATCTGAAAACTACGGTAAGCCAAGATCATAAAACCTGGCAGGCTGCATAACATGCATAGCTTATGAAAGCCAAGAGATACCATGAGGACCTTGATATCAAAGAGAAATGCATATTGTATGGGTTAAAAATGGAGCAGGACTAAAGAGAAACAGATCATCATAAAGGAATTCACAAGTTAAAGCCATAGTGTGTAAACTTTTTATATTGGGATATTCTTAACTAATAATGACCACATAGGTAATTGAGCTCATATGTACACAGTGTGCAAGTAATTCCTGCATCTTCTCTGTCTACACATCTTTCTCTTGTACCTCCCCCCATCCCCCCAAAAAGATATCAGAACACAAGAGAGTAATAGTGATGTTAGTATAGAGGTAATGCTGAATTTGCTGTAACTTTTGTTCAAAGTAACTCTCATTACTCACCCATTGTGGGTGATACACCTCACATCAGGTAAACACCTCACTGTTCTCCCAGAGGGTCTGGCAGACAGATAGAGTGGGTGGCCCTGGCATTAGGGAATCCCGGACTCAGGGGCATCCTCCTGTCTCTGCAGAAGGGTGACCAGCTGTGCAATGTGGATCATGAATCAAACTTGAGCAGGAAAGAGCAAGTGAGAAAAACAAAACAGCCCCTCACAGAGAGGTGACTATTTGTTCCAAGGCAGATCTTAGTTTCACGGAATCTCTAGGTTGGGCCTGGCCATGTTCTCATCACCAAATAAGCACAAGAATGAATGGTCAGAAGGATGCTTGATTTGTGAATGCTGCATATTAAAACAAATGTACAGTGACCTATTTTCTTACAGAGCCAAAAATACAAGCTTAAAAATATGCATCTTTCAAAAGCATCTGACTATAGAAACTCAAGAAATGTGACTGTATGAATGCAGCTACATTTCAGAAGACAGTCACATAATTACCTGAGCCGTGCCTCTAACCATCACATCTACAGCTTTCAGTGGTAATTTAGGGCCTCTAGTCTCCTCAGTCCTCTCAAATTGCATAATTAAATCAATGATTCATCAAAGAGATATAAGATACTTGACTCGCTCATTTCTGATCTGTTATTATTCATATAAATGGTGTGATTCAGATGAATGCAGCTGTCATTGATCTATAATGTAGGCCAAATAACAACCTTCGATGTACCATGCTCCTTTCTATTTTAAATATAATAATCTTCTAAAATTACATGCTCTTTAAATGAATAATATTAAAAAATTGCTCATTTCAAAAATCTCTGATACGCGGATTTTCTTTTTTGATATATGATAATGGAAAATCTCTCTCTCATGCTAAAAATATAGTCACATGCATAAAAGCAAACCTGATATTTCTCATACATATATTTCTGAAAGCCAACTGGCATGAATTATATAAAATTGATGAGGAAATCATCTGAACCACTATTTGGCATGCATATGCTAAACTTGCCCTTAATTTACATTCAATTACTCATAGCTGATGCACACATAATTTAATGAAGGCACAGCAGCCCCATTACACACCCCAGTAACTTCTCTAATTAAGCAATATTCACCTGGCATCTAACTATACCTTCATTGTGAATGAAATTCTTTTTCTTTCATAAAATGTAGTAAAGATGTAAGCAGAGGCAAAGCAAAAGTCCTTTGGGTTGGGAATCTCTGCTTCATTTAATAATGTCTAGTCAATAAGCACCTTCCTTTTAAATTTTTCTCTAGTTTACCCATCCAAATTTCTCATGTGTCTGCCAGAACATCTACCCCTTTCTTTTTCTATCACCAAGTTGCATACAAATATGTGTTTATGAGTCTCTGCCTAACTATACTCCCAATTAATAGGCAAGCTCCTGTTATTTTTATATTTCAAAACACTTTCACCTCGAACCTGCTTTACCACCCACGACTCCTACAGCATAGGAATGCAGAAATGGGATGCGCATGCTGAGAGCCAGCTTTGGCCGATGAAGAAATACTGATGGAAATGAGATAGAAATGAGAGATATTCCAGCATTTTCAAGAGTCAATTTGTGTGATAAGGTCCTCCACTGATAATAATCACAACTCTATGTGTGTGTTAACAGTACTGCCTTTACTTGGAACAGCCAGCAGACCTGGCCCGAGCCAAGTCTTAACTCCTCATGTGACCCATTTCTGACAGCTTTGATCTAGTCCAAAGGAACAGCATTCTCTAAAGTCCCCTGCTCTTCTCTAAAATAAGATCAATTAATTCCCAAGAAGACTCTCTTAATCTTGCTTCACACTATGCACTGAAAGACTCTTCTAGAATCCAGAAAACAAATGAAGGAGGGAGAGATTTCAGAGAAAGGAGGGAGGTGACTAAGGACAGCCAGCACAAAAGAAAGGAGAATAAATGAAACATTTGTGGGAAAATGCTGTTTGCTGAGGCCTGGCCAGACCTTTCCTGGACTGTGACAGAGACCCACCCTCCAGAAGAGCAGGTGTGGGGAAAAAGGGATCAGAGGATGGAAAAATGGATGGAGACTCAGATCTGACCAAGAGTTTTTGCCTTATGGAAGAGAAGACATCGGTACTGCTCTAAAGGATGAAAGGATTTTTTTTTAAAATGTTACATCTATTTTCAAATATTCCAACATTCTAGTGTTATTTGTACATAAATTAATTCTTAGAGAAAGTAATCACCTAGATGAATCCATTTTTGTACCTGCTATTGAATCCTATGGTAGTCACCAAAATATCAAGATATAACACATAATATCTAGTGCCCCACAGAGCATCACCCTGGGAAAATAGGAGGAACCCAGGATGTCTATGAAAAACCCCTAATTGCTCCTGGTTCTCTCTGTATTCTACCCTATGGTATTTACAGATGTCCCTTTCTATGTTCACTCACTACTTGTCTTCCTGCTCCTCTTTCTTTATCCTTCCCCTTCCCTCATCTAGGACGTACAGCTGCCCGTGGCCCCCAGTTATATCCTGAGAACCCCTGGAATGACTCAGAGTTTCTCAAGTTCTGCACTATTGACACTGGGATGGATGAATAATTCTTTGTGGCAGGGGCTTCCCTGTGCATTATAAACTGTTTAACAGCTTCCTTGGCCTCTACTCAATAGATTCCAAAAATGTCTCCAGACACTGCCAAGTGTCGCCTAAGTGGGTGCAAAATCTTCCAGGGGTTGAGAACCTTAGTCATTTTATGACTTGGGGTTAAAGAGGGATATAATGATTTCTAGGAAGGAAGCAAAGAAGGAATTAATTGTCTCCTTGTAGGTGGCCTAAGGAAGCATCTTTATCACATAGCTAGACAGAGTCCAATTTCTCTGTGGATCCTAATTTATTTGCCAATCTCAAGTATATCCTAAATCTCCAAGCACAATGCATTTTGCTTGTCTAATCTATTAGTTACAGGTTACATAGATGCTATTATGATGGAGAGGACCTTTGTATTTTGACCTCAGAGATGGCACAGGCAGGAATTTTCAACAGGCTAAAAATAGCCAACACATTTTTGTATGACCCATAATGCCTTGTTAGGTTAACACGAGGTGTCATTTTTGAGCCTCAGTGCTTCATTGGCAATTCACTATGTATTTAGAAAAGGAAGAAACCAAAGCAATGAAATGCTTAAGTGGCGAGGAACTGCCATATGGCTCACTAATAAGGTATCTTGGGCACATGTACACCTTTCTAAAGGCTGCTTTTCTCTCGGGTTTTTTTCCTAGCCTTAGAAAACAGTCAGCTAAAATCCCAGCTGCAAATTAGTGAGCTGACAGGAATTTCTCAAGTTTTCAAACTTACTGGTGTTTATTCATTCTCTTCATGATTAATTCTCTAAGCATATTTAATGCCATCTCATACAAAAGAAAGTTCATTAAAAAGCATTTAAGGCATTTAGTTGTTCATATTTCTTACAGTTTTTAATCCAACAAAGCCCCCCGCCTCCACTGGGACCAACTAGGGAATCTGATATTATTGGTTTCTGCATCAAGAAACAAAAGATTTAGTATTAAATTTCCTGCCAGTTGGTTCTGTCTCTTTCTACGTGAAAATTAATAGCACCTTTAGCTCATGTATTTTATACTGTGCACCCCTAAAAAAATATAGAAATCAATCCATGCTATCTCAGCCTCTCAACGGCATTTGACACAGTCCCTTACTCTTTCTTTTCTGAAATACATTTCATTCTTGGCTTCCATGCTACCACTTCCTCCTGATTTCCAGTTCTCCTGCTGTTCGTCTCAATTTCCATGGGTGGGTCTTCTTGACCAATTGCTCCCTTCAACCTGTGCTCTTGCTGACTGATGAATAAGTACAGATACAGCATTTGCCCTCTTTATCTAAACTCTCCCTAAGGGATCTCTTACAGCTTTGTAGTTTTATGCACCATCCATCAACTCCCCAATTTCTATCTCCGGGCCTGAATTTTTAAATGAGCTTTAATATTCACATATTCAACTTCCTACTCACCAAACCTCTTAGATCTAAGGCATACTGACATCAGTGTGGCTAACAAAGAACTCTATTGCCCATCCCTCCAACTCATTCCTCCAATGAGGATCTCAGCCAAGTGTGAAAGTTTATCTCCTTCAGCTTCTTGCCTCAACCAGCAATGTATGCTCTGCTCCAGAAATTCCTTACTACCTTCTCCCTGCACCCTGGCCATGTCAATCCTAATGCAATCTCTCTCTTGGTTATGCTTCCTGTTTAATGAGCAGATCCTGGGCTCCTCAGATCCATTTTGTTCTAGCCATCCCTTAATAGTCAAAGGCCCTTGCTTTTTACAGCTCTGCTCCCCCCTTCATCATCCCAAGAACAGGTGTGGGGAAAGGTGACACTCCTGGCACTCATCCGTGATCACGGCATTGGTTATCCTACATGTTCAAAACCCTTCTGATGTGACATTTATAATGTAGCAGTTTTGACACCAGGGTTTGACTTGACTGCAAGTAAACAAAAAAAAATGCAGCGATATTTTAACATAGTCAGAAAAATGTCCTTAATCCTTCTGTATGTTTTTACTACCAAACAATAAATGAAACAAATATCCTCATCCCATTCTAGAGTCTCATCTATCCCTTATCTCTGTAGATGTATACAAACATGGCATAAAGAAAATATGGCACAATCAAAACCTTCACACCAAAATGACTATATGACATAAGCCAGGATAATAAGTGTATTATTTGCATAAAAATGGTTAGGAGAGGCCAGGCACGGTGGCTCACGCCTGTAATCCTAGCACTATGGGAGGCTGAAGCGGGAGGATCGCTCAAGGTCAGGAGTTCGAAACTAGCCTGAGCAAGAGAAAGACCCCATCTCTACTAAAAATAGAAAGAAATTAATTGGCCAGCTAAAAATATATAGAAAAAAATTAGTTGGGCATGGTGGTGCATGCCTGTAGTCCCAGCTACTCAGGAGGCTGAGGCAGGAGGATTGCTTGAGCCCAAGAGTTTGAGGTTGCTGTGATCTAGGCTGACACCACGGCACTCTAGCCCAGGCAACAGAGTGAGACTCTGTCTCAAAAAAAAAAAAAAAATGGTTAGGATAAGTGTTTAAAATATCATGATAAAATTGCAAAGGTTCAAAATGTCCATAAGTAAAAAGTACAAACTCTTTTATAAAAACAGACCTTCACTGTCTTATAACTACCAATGCCAATTATTAGACATCAGTTCCAGCCTTTAAAAGCACAACATTTTTAAAAATAAAATTACACCCAGATAGTGGGTCTAGGGAAATATGCAAATAGCCAATGTGAGGAATGTTGTTGTCTATCTACAAAAAACAGGTAGAAATTTACCTTTTAATGGTCGGTAAAAAGCAGACTAGAAGTAGTTTATTGTTTTCAATGAAAACACACCTAAGTGACTTCTCTTTCCTTCAGTTGCCGCCAGATGGGAAAAAGAGTTCTAGAACTGTATGATACGTTGTTTGAAAAATAAACAAACAAACAAACAAAAAAGAAACTAAAGACCACTCCTATCATTAAGCATAAAGATAAATAAGCTGTTCTGGCTGAGGGTAGAGGGTATCTATTGGCCCAGGAAGAAATCTACCTAGAAGGCTAAAAGATACAGAGTTTTCTTTATATTGCTGTTTTTGTTGTTTATGCTGAAGGATGCTAAGCTGGAAGTTTCAGGTGTAGGAAAATAGACACCAAAATCCAAAGTGAAGTGCTAAACCAGGATTTACAAATTTACAAATTGACATACTTAAATCCCTCCCCACATGGAGGTATAAAAGGGTCTGTGGAGATTTATTTGGAGAGAGTTGCTGGCATGCTGTGACTCCCACATACCCTTTCCAACAGGGCAGGGTACAGCGGGCTCTCAAAAAAAAAAAAAAAAAGAGGCTTTAATAGGACCACTCAAAAGGCATGGTATGGGCCCCTTGCAGTTTGGGGTGATACTGTGTACTGGTGTCTGCACTGTGCCTGAGAAATCTTGTGGTAAGAGGATGGCTGAAGATGTCTGCGAAGTACAGGAGAGACAAGGAAGTTGAGAAGAAACTGCTCTCCCAAAGTCTGTTTACGCAAAGGATAACTTGAGTGTTCTCCTATGGACTTTATGTCGGTCATATAAGAGAGAGAGGCAGACTGAGTTTACTAGCTCTTGTCCAAAAGACAAGGATGAACCAATCACATTACATTTTAGAACTTTTGCTTAATGATTGTGGGAAGCAGGGAATTCTCTTCCCTGGATGTGAAGGAAAAAACATACAGCCCCGGTTACTAATGGCAGCCATCTTGCACCATGAAAACATCTAACCAGGGGGGAAATTGACAGAAAGAGGAGAACAAAGCAGAAGGACCAGCAGAAAAACAGAGCAATGAACCAGGACCAAATGGTACACGAAATCTACCTTTGATCTGGACTTTTTGCTTATGAGAATCAATAGACCCTTTCCTTTCCTTGCTAAGCTAGCTTGAGTTGAATTTTCTGATATTTGTCACTGAAAACACTTCATTTCATAATCTTTTCTAAATGATCTGGGGAAAAAATCCACAGTCCATATTTCTGCTAGACTAGGCAAATCAGGAAAACGCAAAAGAATCAGAATAACAACCTTACTAGGTTCTTGGAATGAACTCTATCCCTAGGGAAGATGAGGACTCTCAATCAAAATGAGGCATTAATTGAAAGATGGACTTCTTTTGGCCAGAAGGTAAGAAACAAGGAGAGTCAATTATGTGTTACCTGGTAATGAACTCTCTGGGAGCCAGAAGAAACTGACTGCAGGTCCTAATGAGAAAAATGAAAAAAAAAAAAAAATCCGTACCTTAAAATTAGTTTGAATAAGCTGTCCCACAACTCCATCAACTGAACTCCCAATTTAATGTTATTATGCTCATCTGGAAAGTATCTAACTCACCCAAATCCATCAAGACTAAACAAAGAAGGTAATGCCAGAAATAATAAAAGCCCAGCAAGCTAAACTGAAAGAAGGTCATTTAGCTATTGAAACTTGTAAATCCTAAATAGTGTTTAGAGGTGAATGATGTATTATAATTTCAAGGATAGAGGAGACCAAAAGTAAAGAACAGGCAATTTTGTTATAATAAATGAGGATCATGTTTAATTTTCTTCTGAACTCTTCTGGCTTGTGAAGAAGGCTTCTGAAGTCCCTTTAAACACTTGGAAAGAATTTCTTTATCTTGGATCAAATACATACTGTCATGGTAATTGTGTTTCTCCTGATAAGTTGCTTGGCAAACAGATTTTCACAGACTGCAATGAGAAAATCACCGACCATTTCTGCATTATCACGAAGGGCAAATTAACAGGGTTGAAATTAATAAGGTTTTGCTGGCAGATTCTGAAAGCCTGACTCCCTTTATAAACTTTTATAACTGAGTTGTCAGTGTTGTCATGTCTCCCAGGCTTCCCTGCTAATGAGTGTGGTGATTCTATTTACAGATGTCAGCACTCCCGAGCACCTTTGTCCTGACACCTGCTTCCCACAGGGCTTCATCTACTTACTCTCTGTGCTCAAGTGAGTTTTAAAACTTTTCCTCTTCATTTGTTGAGTTCATTCTTTCCTCTTTTTTTAAGAATCCTACTTTTAGTTGAATATTGGTGTGATGAGTACGCCAAGAAGTCGGTTAAGTTGTTCTTCAGCAAAGTCAATGTATCAGTCATGTATTTGACTATTGTAGAGTCTTGTTAACAAAGTTACCCAAGTGTTTAAAAAAAAAAAAAAAAAGGTTTGGTACCAATTAGAATTCCCTTTTTTATTGCAGGTTTGCTGAGTGAGATTACACCATAAAATAAAAAACTTATTTTGAAAAATGAGATTCTAGAGGTTCTGGAAATACAGATTTGGACCTGAGATACATGCTAAAAGTTTACAGATTCTAACTTATTTAAGTAGTTATCCTTGGTCGAAGCAGTTACAGGAAGTTACAAGTATAAAATGTGTAGACTCTTCTTCTCTGACCCATATTAGTGTTTAAAATTTGGCATCTACTTCTCAAAATTAGTAATTTTTCACGTCACTGTATGCCTTTGAATTTATTTCTAGCAAGAGAAATAGAATCTAATATTCAAAGCTAAATGACTACAACTTGAAGTGATTCTACACACTATACATCTACTTTATTTATGATATTTACTTATATATAATGTGCTATCTGGGAGAGAGTTGCTTATCAAGGGGTACCTATCAGAATCACACAATAGCTTTAAAAATACAATGTCTAGGTCTCACCTGAGAAAAGTGACTCTAACGTGTATCTTTCATCAAGAAACAATAAGAAAGAAACTGTTATGCTTTTTGCCATTTGTGGAATGAAGACAATTAATACTCCCCCTGAAAATTTTGCAAAAACAACCAACAACAATTGTAACGATGAGTCTGGGTCTCTTGACTTTGCTGATGCAAGTCAAATTCATGGGAATATTATATATGGGATCACTTCCTTTCTGTTTCTCTATGGCAAGGCCAGACTGAGAAAAAAAAAATAATAGATTACCTTTTTGTGCTCTGACAAATTCCTATGAAATATAGAAGATTTTTCTTTCCTATAAAAGTTTCATTTTGTAAAAAACCTAGCTGTTTCTGATAGAAGTCTGTGCTAGATACAAAACATTAAATAATCTCTGTTTCCTTTCATTATTTATGAATGCCCTTTGAAATTCCGTACAACTCAAAAAATACAGGTATGTAGTCGGGCAAGAAGTTCCAAGCTATAGTTAAGGGACACACCAGAGCAACAGCACCCTGTAATTAACCCAATCAATCCTTTCCCATTTCAACCACCAGAGGAGGACAATAGCCAAGGGGTTGGAGGAGGGAGGCATGCAGTGAATGCTTAAAGGACAAGGCTGCCACATATTCATTTCCTCCCCAAATGCATCATTTCAGAAGCAAATACATATGGCTGGTAATCGTTTACAAAAGTGGAAAGCTAAGGAGAATAAAAAATTGGCTAAATAAACTCACCTCCTGTAGGCGGTCTATGTACATACGGCAAGTCTCCAAATCACAGTCTCCGCGCACAACTAGAATACCCAGAGGTATGGCTGAGGGTGAAGGAAGAAGAAAATCTAAAATAACATATTTGATTTTTCTAGATTGGCATAAATGTGATTCTTACGGTTAAAAAACAATCTCATAAATATTATGGGTTTTGGGATATTTCCATAAAAAGAAATAAGCACACTCTCCCTACACCTCCTTCATGATTTCAATCTCCTCTTGTCTACAATTGTCATATGCTTTCCTTGCATGATCCGTGTGCCCCCTGTCACCTGCCCTTCATCTCATTTTGTCTCAGTAGCCCTGAGATTGAGTGTAATGTCACAGCAACAATGGATTGGCAGGACTAGGAGGCTGCTCATGGCCACTGGGTAATTTGTGTCTGCATTTGCAACAGGCAGCATGAGGACACAGGCCCAGGGAGGAATTAAAAATTCATGATTCTCGACACTTACTTATCTTTCCCTCCCGAAGGTGTGCGACTTAATCTTTTTGTCGGTTTGCAACAGTTTCCTATTTATGAGACTTGAGCTACTCAAGGCACTGTTGCTACCTGGTGGCCAACGCCAGAACTAAAGGCATGAAATATTTAAAAAAAAGAGAAAGAAAAGAAAAACTTCTAGAAGGTGCACAGCTTAAAAATCCCACTGATTTTAAAGATGGTCAGAAGTTGTGTTAACAGCAGAACCTCAGGAAACAATAAGCAGCAGCTCAGTCACACACCTTGTAAGAAATCCTGCTTACGCAATGGCAAATGTCACACAGTGGCTTTAGTAGATAGAACCTCCTACAATCATAAGATTCTCGAAATACAGAAAAATTGTCTCCTTCCCAACACTTCAAAGACGTATTTGCATATTTCTTATTTGAAAAGTACAGTTACACTATTAAATCCATGATTTAACAAAAACATTTCAATATCTTGAATTAATTGACTAGAAACTAGCAAGCAGATGATATGACACTATTGCTCACTAAGAATTTGTTGAAATCCTTCACTCACTGAACTTTTAAAATCTAACCATCAATAACTCCCTCTGAAAATGCAAAGTCCCAGTACTTTAAAAATTAATAATACACAGTATAAGATACATTTAAAATGTATGAAAAAAAAATCTCAGGGAACTCTCAAAGTAGTTGAAAAGGCATACATATGAACAAAAAATGATAAATGTAAATAATAAATAAATAAAACATAGGCTATATTAAATGTATGAACTTAGTCATTTGAAAACTATTAGGAGAGAAGGACTAATTCTTGCTGAAGGGTAGACTTTAGGTTCCCTGAAGGAATATGGAGCCCATTTGATCTTTTAGCTAGAGGAGCAAGGGTGGTCTAGAAAAAAAGAAATAGAGTTTACTTCTCAATATTACCTCCTAGATTGGTTTCCACTAGGGACACCTAATCAATACCACCACCACTACCCCCAATTCCTTTAGGCATACACAAAGCTTTAATGCCTCTGTCACCTTGTCAAGTTATGGAAGTCTGTGAGTATGGATTGTTTACCTTCACTTCCCCAGTACTTGGTAGAGAAATGGTAGATATTCAATAAATGCTGGTAAAAAGAGGGGAGACTACAAGCTTAGGGACAGTTCAAATGTGAAAGAGAAAGTGTGTCTTTCAGGGGCAAGTCAATTTTCCAGGGTAGGCAAAGAACTGTCATATATTTGGGGGAATAATAATCTGGAAGAATATTTTCCCCTTATTTTTGAAGATAAACAGAAGCATCAGAAAAGTTCTCAGCATGGTAATCATGTATCTTTGAAAGGAATGGAAGGTAAATTCAATAAGTAAAAGTACTGATGAAAGCAATCATTCTCAGTTAGACTACTAAATAGATCCAAATAAGGTGATATATCAAGGTACAAGTAGAATAAGGATTTCTAATATTTGAGGAATGATGAGGAAAAGCTAGAATTTAGGCCTAGATAGTAAGTCAAAGGTTGTAGAAATGTAATATTGCTATAATTAACGTGAGAGTCCACATTGGACCCTTGCTTAATGATATTTTCTCTTCAAATGTGTCAATGTAGAGAAATAGATTTTAATCAATATATATTGATTTACTTAAATTAGGAGACACAGCTTATAGAAATGCAGGAATCCTGTCAACACTTCTGATTTCCTTCTATTATCAAAGCTTGGAGCTAGTCCGGTCCAAGTATACATTCAATGTACTTGGTGGTAGATACTTTAAACTACAATTAGAAATTGTATATTCTAGACCTGGAATCAAGAAGGAATAGTTAGGAAAAAGTTTTCAAAGATATGTCATTCCTTTCTACTATAGGTATAAAATCAACAATTTCACCTATTCCTCAAGAAACTGAGTAAGTGCAACTGCTTTTCATTGAACGAGACTTAGCTACTAATTGGGGGGGGAGAGAAAGGAAAAGGCATTCTCTACTACAATTTCATAGCATGATTACCAACAACTATCAACTTTTTTTTTTGTATTTCAGCATGTTATGGGGGTACAAATTTTAAGGTTACATATAATGCCCTTGCCCCCATTCCCCCCTCAAGCCAGAGCTTCAAGCGTGACCATCCCCCAGACGGTGCACATCTCGCTCATTACTTTTTCTAAGAAGGCAGCAATATGCAATAGAAAAGATCTGTGGTCATTCCCTACCAAATAAAATGTCAGCACTGCTTTGGTCTTGCAAATTACTAAAGTTATCTGCTTGGTACTGAAAGTTACTCATGCCTCCGAACCTTGGTTTGAAGACTATGGTGTTTAGAATAGGTATCTTATAGGATTTTGTGAAGATACAATGCAACACTATATTTAAAAATGAATTACTGAAATTTCAGTGTTCTTCTCCCTCACTCCTTTCACTATCTTCTGAGCATCTTTAGATAAAAAATGGATATCTATCTTTTAACATATCATAATACTATTAATATAAGGATTAGCTAGCCATAGTTTCATAAGTTAGATTCCTGTGTACTTAAAACTGATTTTCACTCTTTCTGCAATAGGAAAAATAACTGTAGTACAAAAATACCATCATATGACACTTCCATTCAGGGCTTCACACGGCGAATAAAAGGCAGAAACTTGTGGGAAATGACCAGCTTCCTTTTACACTATTGATAACCAATTACCAACCTTCATTGGCATCTCCTCAACTTTAATTAGGAGTGGTGAGAATGCTTATGACCTTAGCCTTAGTGACACTGTCCCTGATCTCAACGACTGATTTTATTTTGGTCTCAGAGATGCTGTTTGACTCCAGTAAGCAACAGTCAATACTCAACCTACATAATGAAACTTTGATTGCAGGGATTACATGGAATTTACTAGTTCCAACTAAGCAAAAAGAATAAGCTGGTTTCTAGATTAAGATGGCAGATTTAACACACATACTTCTCTCTCAACAGAAATGCCACTAAGCTACAGTAAGTGAGTTTTAAAAAGACATAAACCAACAAAAATGAGGAGAAACTGTAAGGAGAAAATAGTAACAGATGAAGCAGATGGAAAATTGGTAACTGACTCGGAATGCTTACAGAGTCCAATCCTAAACCAAGGGTGAAGATGGATGAGAACCAACACGATTTATGCTGCAAATCCCTCTAAAGGCTTGCAAACTGGCATACTAGGTGCCTTAGGAACTGAGAATAAAGGAGGCAGCTAAAATAGGAGCAATGGATGTTAGATCACTAGATTCCCATCCCTTACTCTTGGCAGGTGCAGTTCCCTTACAGGAAATGGGGATTGGCCGGGCATGGTGGCTCACGCCTGTAATCCTAGCACTCTGAGGCCGAGGCGGGCAGATCGCTCAAGGTCAGGAGTTCGAAACCAGCCTGAGC
>VBSM01003176.1:9185733-9255312 GCA_008086735.1 Cheirogaleus medius | reverse complement strand
GGGAAGAGTATATACTTAAAATAAAAAAAAAACAGAGAATGTCAAATACAAAAATCAGTATAGTGGTTATCTCAGTAGGAAAATAGGGGAGGAACTTGTTTGTTTCTTAATCTTAAGTGGCAGGAACATGGATGCCTATTTTACTATTAATCTTTAAACTTGTGCATTTTATATACACATTGTGGTAATTAATTATATATGTCAACTTGCTGAAAAGATGACCAGATAACTGGTAAAACACCGTTTCTGGCTGTGTCTGTGAGGGCATTTCCAGAAAAGATTAGCACTTGTGGGCAGGTATCATCCAATTTGTATGGGATCTGGATAGAACAAAAAGATGAAAGAAGAATGAATTGTCTCTTCTTGAGCTTGGACACTCATCTTCTCCTTCCCTCAGACATCACAACTCCTGGTTCTGTTGCCTTTGGACTCCGGCACTTACATCAGTGACACTCCCACCCCCACCCCAGTTCTCAAGCCCTCAGACTGGAAGATACCCATCAGCTCCCCTGCTCTGAGGTCCTAGGACTCGGAATAATCTACAGCACTGGCTTTCCTGGTTCTCCAGCTTGCAGATGGCAGATCGTGGGACTTCTTGGCCTCTGTAATTGCGTGAGCCAATTCCCATCATAGATCTCCTCTTATATATACATACATCCAATTGGTTTTATTTCTCTAGAGAATCTTAATACACACATATTTGAGGACACAGTGAGAGTAACCATCTGCAAGCCAGAAAGAAAGCCCTCACCAGAACCTGACCACGCTGCATGCACCCTGATCTCAGACTCCCTGCTTTCAGAACTGTGAGGGAAAAAATCCTGTTATTTAAGCCACCCAGTCTATAGTATTTTGTTATGGCAGCCCAAGAAGACAAAGACAATGATGACGCTTTGACAAATTCAGGTATAGAAAGAGGAAAGATATTGTAGAGTTAACTAGTGATCCTCAGCCCTTAGAAAATTATACTACCAATTACTTCTTTCCAGCCAAAACATAAATCCTGCCCTGGCACCCCTCTAAGGCTTCACCCTGACCTCCATTAACCCCCTTTCCCTATCTCTGTTTGTTTAAATGTCTCATAATCCAGAATGTGATTAAATTAATTGGTTGAGAAATCCATTATACATTTCACATGTGCATGCTCTGGATTTTATGTTTGAAATAAAATGCCTATAGGTCATACTAATTAATTTTGTCTTCTATACTTGAAGTTAAGACTATTTGAACTCATTATGCAAATGTATGCCAAATAGTGCATAAATTAATGCTTTTCATCTTCAGTAAATTCAAAATCTTCTAGCAAACAATCCACAAGTGTACTCTTTTATCTATAAGAAACATTTAAAGTCTACATGCACTAAAGGAAAACGTATCAAAATATGATTCCTAAAATATATATTTCACCACAAATGCTAAGCAGAATCAGGGAATAGACCAACCAAGCTGAGAATCAGGGAAAAGACCCTATACATGGGGCTGAATTGTTCAATTTTAAAAACCAAAGTTCTTAAAGGTTATAATGGAATGTGCCTAGAGTTCTAAGAAAACTTGAAAAATATTTTCCAAAGATTAGGAGATATGATGCAAGAGACAGTCAAATAATTTCCTCCATTTCCTCCAGTGAATTAATTAATTGATTGAAGAAAGACAAAAGACTCCTGTAGACCAAGTCTGAAGTTAAACTGTGTTCCCCCTTCCCCCAGGGATCTCAGAAGCAAATTTTATTCTGGTTCAACTAAAGGGTGTGCTGAACTGTGCTGAAGCCAATGAAAATTCAAGTCACAATGGATGGGAATCTGAGATTAATGCAAATGCAAACTTCGTGAGTCCCCAGAGGTTGGACTGAGCCTGGAGCACTCACCCTAGACACGGTGGCTTGGAGCCTGAGCCTAGGGGTTCAGAGAAGTAGCACTGAGAGGAGAAGCAGAGGGGCTGAAGTCATTTATTTTCTTACATGAATAAATCATGCTTCACTTCTAGAAAAGCCAGCTAAGCCAGAACAGACATATTCCTATGCCTGTGCTCTGGGGGCATGACCTAATCCATGTGATCCTGAAGATACATAATCCTAAGGCATGTTGTATAACATGATGCAATATGATAAATTTAGGCAGGGGCAGAATAAGTCTGGATGGACAGCAAAATGATAATACTTATTATATAGCAAGAAGAAGGAGAGAAGGAAGAGGAGAAGGAGGAAGAGGTGGGAGGAGGAAGAAGAACAAACAAGGAGAGGAGAGAAGGGACAGAGGGTGAGAAGGAAGGGGAAGAGGAGAAGAAAAATAACTCACATTCATGTAACAACGTTGTCAGTTTTACCATGTTATTTAATCTTTGCCACAATCATGATAGGTGGGTGTCATTATTCCCATTTTTAAAATGAGGAAACTGAGTCTCACAAAGATTAGGTGACATGCCCTAAATGTTACAACTACTAAACGGAAGGACTCAGGGTCCGTTCCAGGTTTCTCTTACTCAAGAGCCCCTATGCTGAGCTGTTGTTACTTTTCATCAAACTCAGGGCGCACAGAAGGATGGAGTCTGTGCCAGCTTTCAACATGGAGAGTGGAGAAGTGAAGACGGACACCAAAACCGGTGACAGGCTGACCGCAGGGTGAGGATGGAATCACAAGTCCCACACGTGGAGCTCTGCAAGTGTACTCTTTTATCTATAAGACACTTTTAAAGTTAGAGAAAGGCTGCAAACAGACGAGAGGCAGAGCCAGGGTCAATAATTTCAGGCCTGCACGAAGAAATAGAACCACGGGACTCCGAAACTACAAGCAAAGTCAGACATATTTTCATATTTCACTTGGCAGAAGTAGGGTCACTTTTAAAGGCTCCCTAGTCCCCTCCTTTTCCAACAGGTCAGCTTCCAAGGAACTTATAGATCATCAGTCAAGCTTATTAAAACTGTTAACAGGCTTGCTATATAACCTTATATGTAATTTAGGGGTCACAGAATTAAAGTGAGTGCTTGCTTACCTTACAAAGTAATGCAACTGTGAAATTGTGAGCAGACGCTAAGCATTATTGGGACAGTAGAGATGACAAGAGCAGCTCAGACTTTAATCAGAATTGTTACGGAAATTCACACAACTTGTTTTGCTATCAAAATCCTTACCTTAGAATTTCCAATACTGAACTGAAGAGCTGATTGACAGTTAAACGAAATACAAAACAAAACCCATGCTCTTACTTGAGGTGTGAAAAGTTCATTGCATCAGATGCATAAGATATTCAGACATGTTTCCCAGGGATTTTTGATATAGTGTTTACTTAACATTAGTTTTCAGTCTGGCTAACATTTGACATTATAAACTTTGCAGTTTTGTTATGATAGGCATTCTCATACCATTCATTTTAATATTTAATTATCCTTGGTAAATAAGTACATTCAGGAAAATTATAATTAGAGATACTTTTGGTCATTTTGATTGCTCAGTGAGCTTAGCTTGCCCTGGGTTCTTTTGCAATATAGTATGTGAAGTCCCTATTACTGAGAGATCGTGGCACCTACCCTCTAGGTTATCGTGAAGATTAAGTCCATGCCAATAAAGCACATACTAACAGCAAATCCATCCGATAGTCACCTCTCTAAGCCTTATTAAATTTATCACTTTTTCCTACTAATTCTATTATCAACATGTTCTGGCCATTCAGAAATCTTCAAACCAATTTCAGCAGAACTTTGCAGCAGGCAGTGTGTTGTACCAAAGCCTCTAAAGGCTAGAGCCTAAACTAAAGCATGTAAATAAAAGAATCCACCAAACCTACAAGGAGATGAGGGGAATCACAGCCGGCTGCTTTGTTACATACGCAAAGGCCCTCAGAGCCAAAGCAAGAAAGAGCCACCTTTGACAGGAAGCCCACTGATAATGGGATTTATAAAAAGGGAGAAAACTCCCAGCTGTTAATTCATTTTCTGCAAGGTACTGTGATGTGTTCAGCAAGGAATCACTGTGGAAATAACGAGCTTAACATTTTTTTAAAAAAGAAAGGATTTAATTATCTGACACTTTTGCTGTTACAGTGAAATTCCTGTTAAAATACAATTGCAGCTAAATGGGACCATTACCTATTCAAAGCACAAACAAAACTGTCTTCAATGGGATCCTTAAAAGAAGGTGATATCTTAGAGAAGAACTTCTCAGAAACTGTAAAAGTTTGCAAAGATTGGGTTTTAAATTCTAAATATATACATAAAATATTAGAAATGCAGAGGCTCTGCTGAGGCTAAAAAATTATCACTTTCTGAAAAGAAGAATAAGTATAATCAGAGGATTAAGAAGTCATAAAATAGAAAAGAACACTGAACAATATGATAAACCATCAAAATACAGATAATCTTAGAATCAATGTATTTTATGTTAATATTATTCAGATAGACATTTTAAAAATTCTGGTTCTTAAGTATTAATATCAATTTTAGATTTCTTGCCACAATCAATAGAGTTTATGTCAAGTACTTGCTATCTTTTTATCAACCTATATGTAGTATTAAGAAACAAATAACATGAAAATGTAACTATTCCTTAGAAAATAAGATAGGAGAAAAGCTAGGTAAGCTTGGGTTTGGCAATGACATTTTAGATACAACACCAAAAGCATGAACCGTGAGAAAAAAATGGTAAGTCAAACTTCATTAAAATGAAAACTTCTGCTCTGTGAAGGATACTGTTAAGAAAATGAAAAGACTGGCCATTGACCGGGAAAAGAAATCTCCGCAAAACACACATCTGATACAGGACTGGTATCCAAAATATACTCTTAACACTCAACAATAAGAGGACCAACTTGACATCTTACTAAAAACAGATCCAGATAGAAAAGAAGCATATCAAACGGTACTCAACATCTTCTGTCATTAGAGAATTGCAAATTAAAACAACACTGAGATACCACTATACATCCATTAGAATGGCTAAAATAAGAAAAAGGAAATACCACCATCAAATGCTGGTGAGGATGTTGAGCAATAGGAACTCTCATTGATTACTAGTGGAAATACAAAATGGTACAGCCACTCTGGAAGACAGCTTGGCAGTTTCTTACAAAACTAAATATATTATTACCATACAATCCAGCATCAAGCTCCTTGGTATTTACCCAATGGAGTTGAAAATTATGTCCACATAAAAATCTTCACATCAATGTTTATAGCATCTTTATTCATAACTGCTAAAACTTGGAAGCAACCAAGACGTCCTGCAGTAGGTAAGTGGATAAACTGTGGTATGTCTATACAGTGGAATATTGTTTGGCAATAAAAAGAAATGAGCTATCACATAATGAAAAGACATTGAAGAATTTTAAATGCATGTTGCTAAGTGAAAGACACCAATCTGAAAAGGCTGCCTACTGTATGATTCCAATTATATGACATTCTGGGAAAGGCAAAACTATGGAGACAATAAAAGGATCAGTGGTTGCCAGGGTTTGGGAAGAAGGAGGGAGAGATGAAAAGGTACAGCACGGGGTATTTCTAGGGCAGTGAAACTATTCTGTATGATACCATATTCGTGGATACGTGTCTTTATATATTTGTGAAAAACTACAGAACTATATAACACAAGAGTGAATCCTAATTGAAACTGTGGACTTTAGTTAATAATAATGCATTAATACTGGCTCATCAACAGTAACATCACATGTACCCTATATACAACTATTATGTACCCACTAAATAAACTATCTGGAAGAATATATACACAACACACACACACACACACACAGAGTCACAAATGTACTACACTAATGCAAGCTGATAATAACAGGGGAAACTCTGTATGGGTAGGTTGATATATAGAACTCTCTGTACTTGGCACTTATTTTTTCTGTAAACTTAAAATTGCTCTGAAAAATAAAGCTTACTAATTTAAAAAACCAAGAGAAAGAAAAAAGAAACTGTTCTGGGTTACTTTGCTGATATCAGATAATACTGACAGAAAAATAAACAGCACCTACTTCCTTAGCCATAGCATTAACACTATTTGGGAAGTCAAAGGGAAGTTGGGAATAAGGGACTAAGAATAAAAATCAAGGAGAGGAGACAGGAAACTGTAGGAAGGGAAGAAAGCCCTAAGGGGGGATGGTGAGGACAGTAGATTCTTTCCATTTCACCTCATTAGTTCCAAAAGTGCCAATTTTATCAGGGAGCTAAAATTCTTGATGGCCGCTAATAATTAGACAGAATGAGTTGACAATACAGTATTTCAATTCAATTTTCACCTGCTGTGGGCCACAGTCCATTTTGCAACAACCTGTCATCATTAACTGCTCACCTGAAACCACAAGAGGCAACTAATGGGCATATTAGCATTCAAAAGGAAGCATAACATTCTCAGAACTTTATCTCTTGCCAAGCCATGCCATGCCATGGGGGGGGGAGGTGTTTGTCACAGGTTTCAAAACCCCTGGTCCTTGTGATTCAAGATAATCCTAGAGTGTGGATTCCCTAGCTTGAGCTCACCTGGGTCCTGTCTTAGTTAATTGAAAATGTCACCCACAAGATAAAAGTAAACTATGTAGTTTTCATTGCATTCTATTTAAGGATAAGATTTCTGAGGTGTGCTTTCTAGAAACTAGCAGGTTCTCCACAAATTAGGGTTTCAAATTACAGATCGAATTCTGCTTTTCATCATGATAGTATACTACCTGAGAAGGCAACCCAAAGAATATGCAATTCACTTTTTAAAAAAATCCTCTTAAATGTCTATGGCATTTATAATCTTGAATAGCAATTTGTGATTTTTCATTTTCATTTAATTTGGAAAACGTGTATTGTATTGTATATACAAGGAATTGTGCCAAAATATTTTTCAGGTCTATAAAGCATTCACTTAATCATTTCAACAAACAGGCTTTAAGGACTTTCTGTTGCCCAGGACAACTCTAGTGCTGGGAGTTGGGCATAGAATGCTGAGGAAGACACGGTACCTGCCCTTAAGCAGTTCACAGACTTGGAGGAAGAAAGAAGTGCATAAAAACATCCTACTGATATCCGTGGAACGAGAATCTTTACAGACAAATAGTAACTGTGTTTAAGATCCAGAAGAGCTACACATTCCCCAGGGCCAGACATACTTCAATAAGGAGTTGTCTCTCAAGTGAAGAACATAAGTTAATTTGACAAGAGAAACAAGAGTTTTTCAGATAATGGAAATTGTCTAAGTCTTACATCATCCTTAGCCTCTAAGAAACCAAGGCATGAAAAGAATAAAAAGTTCAGGAATTAGAAAGGTCAGTAAGTACAGAGTAAAGAGGGGGAAGGCTGGGACTAGAGGCTTGATTTTTTTATACCAAGAAGCTGAGACTTTATTCTCAAAAGGATGGGCAGATACTAACGGGTTTCCAACAGAAGATGAAGGTTGCAGAATTCCATTGACCAAGACAGCCTTCATGTTCCCCTCAGCTTGAATGAACTTTAGACTGGCTTCTTCCTGACCACAGGCCCCTGATCTCGTGTTTCTGAGAGCTTTTACCTTAGTAAACTTTCAATTGTAAGTTTTTTTTTCTGCCCCCCATTGAGATATAAGTCTTCTCCCAGCCTCTTATCAGTTTTACAACCCAGAAATGTCTTTCTCAAAGAGCTAGGAGTCATCATTTTGAAATGTAAACATCATGAAAGATAAGGCCCCTCTCTTCCAGGCTCTGTGGGAGGTTAGGAACCTACCAATAACTGATGATAAGAGAAAATCAGCAAACACAGATGGCCTAATAACATTAACCAACTTCCCCTCCAGCACTTGTCCACTAGCTCACCCCAGTGCTAAAAAATCTACGACCTCTTTCTTTGACAAAATTTTAGAAAAATCACTGGAAGCAATATGGTAGACAAGCTGATGGGAGACAAGGTGAGTGGCTAGAGGATGAGTGAGGAGGCGACTGCAGCAAGTGAGATGAGCAATGTGAAGTCTGGAATAGAGGAGTGGCCAGAAAGATAAGAAGGGAGAGGCCTATGAGAGAGATATGAAGACCAGAGAATCAGCTCCTCCACGATCAACGATCAACTGCATGGTGAGAGGGAAAAGGAACAAGAGTGACTCTCGGTTGTTTTGCATGGTCATGAAAGTTACAACCTTACCACACCCTTGCCTGACCCCAGGGTAGACTTATGTCCTGCTCAGCTGGAGAGAGTGCAAGAGAGCAAAGGGGCAGCAGAGACGGAGACTGTGAACATAATATAAAATTAAGTGGACAGAGCGTTTCTGAGTTAGACTGTGTTACACACAGCACTGGGGAAAGAACACTCTGAAGGCTGGAGAACAAAGAGCAGAGGAAGAACTGGGAACGGGAGCACCAGGACTCCCCAGGCATCCAAAGCTCAGGCCACAGCCCCTCACCAGTGAGTCGGTAACAGATCCTTTTTCCTCTTTCCAAATCATCAGCGTACAGGACACAAGAGATGAAAAAGCAGAAGCGAGAAAGAAAAACCCAGGAAAAAAAAAGGAGATGTTAAAGCCTAGTTTTGTGAACAAAGATGAAAGGAGTGAGATGGGAAATGTGACACAATCATGGATGCTGCTGCAATTGCTTTCGTTTTACTTTTTCCGATTTCTGATGCCTGTGCTTTACATATTACCAGTGGTAACCTGGGAGAAGGTATGGGCAGAAGGCCCACATGGCTCTCTCTTCTAATACATATTGATAGTAGGAACCAAAGGCCCAGATCAAACAGTGCTATGAAATGCCATACTCTTCTAAGTTAATATGAAAATTTACCAACAATGATGTAAATGTATGCTTTGATGGAGGCAATTCCATTTCAAAGAAGATCCCTAATGTCACCTGCAATGAAATTCTAGTACAACAAGATGATTTATATAATTTCTTGGAGTTTATTTCTAGTGTTAAACATGATAGAAGTTTTAACTGTGAGGTCCTAGCACGCACTTGACAACAGGCATCAGGAAACAATGTAATCTTTTTTTCCAAGTACATCCACCAGGAAATAAATATTTGTAAAATTCTTAGATAAAGGGAAAAACCACTACAGATAATTTACTGCCAGTGCTCAAGTACTTGGGGGAGAGAGAACAAATACTTGACTGTGACATTGGAATCTTGGCTACATGGCCTGGCCAGACAAATAAATGTGAAACTCGAGATGAAATATTAAATGTCCCAAAGCAAAAGTTAATAACTATACCCAAGATATTGTTTTGGTATGGTTTTGGAAATGATGATTAGAGACACTGTTCCAAATCTCTTTCAGGATTTAAACATCATACTGTCTGCTACACTGAATGGTGATGGGCAAGGTCACCAACAAATAGATGCTGGGACACATTCAGTCACACAGCCCTGGATTTCTGAGTTGATTGGATACATGTGGAGAATTAATGACAGAAAGATTTCCTAAAATCAGCTGAAGGGGCCCCATGTCTCTTTCTGGAAGCAAAATGACTAAACAAATTATACACAGACAGCTGCCACATGGAGATGTGAAACAGGGCCGTCTCACGCAAACACACCCCTGGCACATGACAACCTGGGACATCTCTAATTCTGCTTATAGGTGACTCCAGGAGAGTGGCAGTGGACCAGTGATTCAGGAAACCCACTAGATACTAAGGAAGAGTGCTTTCTATCAGTACGAACTAGGAAAGGCCTGAAGATCTTATTCATGTAACTAAAATTGCATAAAACTGTGAGTTCATCTGCACAGAGGTTATTTTCAGACTAGCTCATATTTCTGTTCTTGGCTCTGCTTAGTTCAATATCATTACCAATAAATTGGATGAATATATAAGAAATATCCATCCTGCTGAGAGTCAAACTCTGAAGTTTTCTCCACTGATTATATATAGTTTTAGGCTAGAAATATTAATAACAGCCTGAAATTTAGATTGCTTTGCATTTAGGTTTCCACTTTTAATTACTCAAATTCCAAATGGAGCATATTTGGCTTGGCTGATCATTTATGCCAAGAAGAACTTTTCAGAAAAGGTCAGAAATCACATTTTAGGTTTCCACTTTACTTTGCTAATTCAGACACTTTTGAATAAAGTAATGAACTTATATTCCAGTTCCATGAATTTGGAATAGTAAGAAGGTCAGGTCAAAAGACACAAAGAGAAAAACCTGGATGCTAGCACTCATTTGTGCTGAATCTCTAGTACCTAGAATGGTGCTTTATATACAGAGGTGTTCAACAGATGATTGGTAAATGAAGAGATGAATGAATGGACTCAAGGATTTTGGTATGTGGGTGGTTCTTTTCTAGCCTTAGTTCAAAAATCAGGTTCTGAGTTACGTAGTCAAGACTGTGCTTTCAGAACGGAAGTGCCCACCCGGATCCATGTTGGGACTGAAGCACTCATCCCCACCCCCAGCTGCTGGACGTCTGCTGATAGCTCACAATTGAGTTTCCCTCCAGGAAGGAAGCTACCTCACTCAAGGTTTGTCCCTTCCCAAGGGACAGCCTGACCTGTATCCAATAACCCTGGCCTCAACTGGGACAACTCTAAATCTATCCCAGATCCAAAGGTCCCTGCAGGAGTCCTAGGTTGAGACTACATCAAAGCTCAGCTTCTCCCTCTGCCTAGACCTACTTTTCTTGCCCCGCATGGCTGTGGCTCCCCTTTGGGAAATCCTCAATCAAACTCTGGGACACAAAACTCAGTCTCAGTCTGTTTCCCAGGAAACCCAACTGAGGACAAGAACTATGATCCCAAATTCTTTTAAATAACACATTTTTATAAGTGCATAGTTGTGTTTTTATTAAAAAGAGCAGGTTGTGTACTAAAAAATATATTGGATTAAAAGAGAAAAGATATCATTTCTTGTTAAAATCCTACTGCAGCAATGTAACCCTGTGTGAGACAATCTTTCTAAGTGTCCTTGTGATAAGGCATGTGGCCAGTGTATATACAACAGACCTCCATAAACTATGAGGCATTATGTAAACATTGGTGTTAGTATTTATTATTAAATATAATGGTCACTACTGCAGTGACTGACAATGTACCATTCACTCAATAACAAGATAAATAAAAAGAAATAATTTTATACAAGGATCTTAGAAGAAAGTCTTCAAAAGGAAACCTAACTACCATCTGAGCTTACATCCCAGAGTTGTCAAACTGGGACTAGCTAGTCTGTAATTGGCCATTATTTTGAGAGAGAGAGAGAATATTACATAAAATAAACCAATGAAAAGGAAAAATATTCTTTTGGGTAGAGACTTAGGATGTACCTGCAATTGATTGCTTTTATTACCAAAGGCTTAAAAGTGAAGGTAAAGTTTTAACAAGGAAGAAAGGATGAAATATCATCAATACTTTAGGCCCATTTCCTTGTCTGAGACCTAATACTATTAACTTCTAATAAAGCACAGCTCAGAGCACATCTTATTTTCTTATAAACAAAGCAAGGCTTTGGGTCATACATAGAATTAGATAAGAAACAAATTTATATTAATAATAATTGTATCATCTTTCAGCCCGATATTCCCCTGGCTTTGGAGTCCATTGAAATTCGAAAGACAGAGAGTATACTCATCTGTTAACCAAGACCCCCAGAAACTGGCAGGTCAGGTTCTATGTCCTTACGAAAAGCCAATGAATTCAATGACCCATTTCTAAAGTGCTGCTCAGCAATTCTGCCCGGGCCCCTCATTGTCTGCATCTTCAAATTGACTATGTCAAACTTTCTCCTCTTTTCCAGAACACCAATACTCTCCTTTCCCTATTTTCAGTGAGTAGGCTTGCTTCATATTTCACTGAGAAAATAAAGCTAATCAGAATAGAACTTCTGCTTCTCCCTAGTACCAAATCCCTCCATCTACCTGTATCTGTACCCACTCCTCTGGCCACCCCTATCTGTGCTCAGGAGGACCTGGCCTATCCCTGCCCACACCCCTTCACTGCTCTGCACACCCACACCCTAACCCTAACCCTAACCCTCACCACCTGCTCAAAAGCACTGCTCTTGCAGCTGGGCTTCTTCCTCCTGAATGGAATTCTCTCCCTATAGGGGACTGTTCTCATTAGCATACACACCTGCCGTACTATTTTACAAATTAGAAAAAAAAAATCTTCCTTTGATTCTACATCCTTCCAGCCACCATCTCATCTCCCACAACCTCTTGTGGTGCGGCCACCAGTGACCACCCCTTTACCCAAATCCAACTACCAATTCCTAGCATGCATCTTACGCAACCCCTATGGAACATTTGAGAGTTATGCTCCTTCCTTTATGACATCGTTTTTCCTTCCCTTGGTTTCCAATGAATACCTTTTTTCTTCTCCTGTGGTTTTCCCAGCTCACTGTGGGCCTCTTCTTGGTCTCCTTTGCTGAATCCTCTACATCCTCCCTACCTCTGTTTACCAAGCTGCTGAGGTCAAAACCTCAGAGGCAATCCTGAATCATTTTGCACTCTGCAACAGTACTGCTAATCCACCATCTCATCCTACCAGCATTGCCTTCAAAATATATTCAGAATCCAGCTACTTCTCTCCAACTCTACTCCTTTCCCTCCCTCGCTCCTATCAACTATCGCTTGGAATATCGTATTAGCCTTGCATCTGCTTCCCTGTGTCCACTCCTGCAACCTCACAGTCAATTCTCCTCTCAGCAGCCAGACTTACTCAGAATAAATCCAGGCAAGTTATGCTCCTTCTCAAATAGTCCCAACACTTCATCACTCTCTGAATAAAATCCAAAGCCCTCTCCATGACCCACAATCCCCTCCATGTGCTGACCTTTTGTCACCACTTCAAAATCACTTCCTAACTCTTTCAATCCAACGAACCAGGTTCCGGCCATGTGGACTTCCTTGTTGTTCATTAAGTACACCAAGGATGCTTGGCCTAAGGACTTGCTATTCCCTCTCCCTGGGCATACTCTTCCCCCAGAAATCCACATGTGCATGCACTCTTTGCTTTCAGGTCTCTGCTTACATGTCACCTCTTCAGAAAGTGTCTCCCTGATCACCTTATCAAAAACAGGATCCTTTGTCACTCTCCTGCTTTATTTTCCTTTATAGCACTTGCTGCCATATTACATTATTTTTTCATCAGTCTGTCTCTCCAACTGGAATATAAACTCTATGAGGGCAGGCACTTTTCAGTATCACTCGAAATAGTATTAGAAATATGGTAATCAGTCAATAGACATTTGTTGAATTTATGAGTCGATGATTTATTTGGAGTTGGAGGGAGATCCAAAGCCAGAAACAAACCAGACTATGATAAATTAAGGTAAAGTCAGCTTAAACATAAAAAGGCATTTGAAATGGTATTGTAAAATATTGAAATATAAATTTTTACTTAGGCTATTAAAGATAGAAGAAAATAAGAAGTACTACTTGGAGGAAACAGAAAGCATAGTAATTAAATACATGTTCAACATGCCAGCCCATTAGACAGTTTCCTTTTCTGTGCCTCACTTGCTTTATGTGTAACAATACTACCTATCACACAGGGATGCTGGGAGAATTAAATTGCACAATATATGTAGAAAAGTGAAGGCTTTTCCTAGCTCACAATAGTATATGTTAACAATTTTTATTATTTATTATTATATTTTAATATAATAAATAGAAGATACAGACAAAAGATAGGGAAAACAATAAAAGAAACTAAACGTGAAACTCTGGTAAATGCCAATTTGTGAAAATAGGAATAAATGTAAACACGCTCGCAAAAGGAAGGATGAGGATGCCCTTCAGAGGACAAACTGACGTCATTTAACTCCTCAGACAGATTTCAAATTGGAAAGCCTACTCCACCAAGCGGAGGCCTAATCGCTCCCGAACAGCTCTGTTGTCAACTTGTTAAATGAGGGGGAAAGATTCAATTTTAGATGAAGCGATCGATAGGAAAAAAAAATCAGTGTTTTTAGCAAACTCATGAAGCAAAATGCACTTACATGATTTTCTAATGCTTGTACTTATTATGAGTGACATTGGAGCTTTAGAAACTTTACGAAGGAAACATGTCAGAGAAAAATTTTAAATCCTATGCAACTTCTATAAAAACTAAACATTTATTATAATATAATATGCTCTTCCTAGTTTAACCACTGCATTTAGCAGATAAGGAAACTGAAGCCTGAAGAAGACAAATGCAGTACCCAAGGTCACACAGCTAATTAGTGGTTAGACTTGCTGTTCCCATTTTTGCTTATATATTTTATCTCTTCCTTTCACTATTTAAATGATGTTTGCTAGGAAAATAGGTATACGGTGTTTCCATAGCCCTATCATAATCCTTTTCACATGAGAAAAAAGCTCTAGAAAATCAGGGACTAATTGTGTTATTTATTTTTTCCAACCATGGTTTGCTCACTGTAAAGACTTAATACATATGCACTGAATAAATGATATCGCAATATTGGATGCTCTAGTTTCATCTTTCAATGCCTAGCATTTAGCATGGTATCTGGCATACAACTGCTGCAAATGTGTAGTCATTGAAAATATAAATGCATAAATGGTTGAATGGCTCTACCATTTTGGCATATTTATCAAATTCGGTTGAGGTCAATTGAGGTCAAATATGCAAACTGGAAAGAATGATAAATCCAGTGATCCACCTCTTCTTTTGAAAGTGGGTTAGACTTAGTGACTCAGTCCTAAAGAATAAAGTAAGGAAGGAAAAAAAAATAGTAACTTTTTAGTGGGGGAACATGGCATATACTACCGTAATCTAGTGATCAGGTTAATATTAGCAGGGATGTCATGTGGATATCAGTAAGTCTTGACATGATGGGACTAGAAGGGTACTCCACCTCTGCAGTATTCTAAGAACCCATAACTCCAGTCTAATTACGAGTAAAACCACAGACAAAGCCCGATTGGAGGATATTCTATAGAACACGCCTAGTCAATATTCCTCCAGACCATCCGAGTCATAAAAAAAAAATTTTTTTTTAAAGGAAAGGCTAAGAAACTGTCACAGACCAAAGAGATTGGGGATACATGCCAACTCAATGCAATGTGGTATTCTAAATTAGATCCTTGAATAGAAAGTCCAAGAGTTTAGTTACTAGTAATGTAGCAATATCAGTTTCTTTGACAAATGTACCAGGGTAATATAAAGTACATAACAATGAGGAAAAATGAGCGAGGGGTATACAGTAACTCTCTGTAGTATTTTTGTAATTTTTGTAAGTCTAAAATTGTTCCAAAATAAAAAGTATATTGAAAAAGAAATTCAGTGATGGATAACATGATGCACTTAAGAGAATGTATTAGGACACAGGAAGAACATTTGCAGATATCTGGCTAGATCATCAAATATGGGCATGCAGTGTTTACATGCTTCATAGATTTAAGAATCTTGTCATTACAGTGGACTTTTATACTGACACAATAAAAGCAAATTGAATGATTATCTACATGTTCTTCAAATAATCTTTCTGTGATACTTATTAGTATTTTCAATTCTATTTTTGAAGGTGAGAGATGACTTGGAAGGTGGTGGTATGTGCAGTTTGAAGTGAGCTGCCTCCAGCCAGGAAGGGCTCTGTGTAGAGGAGTCAGCCCCTACCGAGTCTGGCTTTAAGGACCTGCAGACTGATGGGCAGTGTGAGAGTAGGGCCTCTCTAACAACAGCAGCCATGATAATCATGGCTATCAGTTTTTGATACCATGCTAATGTGCCAGACTTCGCACCAGGGGTTTCATATGTGAGATTACACTTAACCCTCAGCACTGTATGAGGTTGCAATTATGTTCTCATTTTAGAGATGAGAAATTTGATCATCAGAGAAATTACTTTGTCAAGGTTGCAAATGAGATTCAAACACAAACATTTCTGACTTTTCTACTAAATCACTAAACAAGGAAATTCCATTAGGGCAAATATCTAACTAAATACCTAATCTGGGTACAATCCTGTATCATTAGTTTTAACCAACATACTAAATATTTACATTATTTGTTATATACATTCAGATAATATCCACTATACTGAGATCATTTATGTAAAAGCATTGTTTAATACTATATCTGATATATAATTCATGTTAACTCCCTTCTGTTTTTACAGACTACATCTTTACCAATTGAAATTGGCTCCAAACTGGTTTTTGTTTTTGTGTTTAAGGCCCAAGATTCATGTGAATTATTGTAGCAATTCAAAAGTGCAGAGTAATCTAGTATCAAAAGTCAAGTTTAACCAGTTTACATGAGATAAACAGGTGCGAACATCAAGTTATTCTAGACATATATATACACACACACACACATCATACATCAACGAATCTCTTCTGGAGTTAGAAATATACCATATTTTCTATAACTGATTATGCCTTGCCTAGATCATATGATTACATTCTTTATTAAGGACCCATTTATATACTTCATTCAATTTATGGGAGTGATTTTCTGCTGTCATTATTATAGATTTGCTTTAAGATTTTTCTTTAATATGACCACTTTCTCTTTACCTTCTACCTCTGAAGTTGAACAGACTATCCTTTCTTGCAAATCATAACCATTATCTTCAGGGTTGATAAATCATATCCAGTGAGGAAGACTCTAAGTGCTTTAAGTAAGTCTGAAATTTACCAGAAAGAAATGAGGGAGGGACTGTCAAAGACTAACTCTTTCCATGCTATTATTTTAGGGGGATTGCCCCCAGGTAAGATGGGGCTAAATGGAAGAGAGGTGGGAAGGACTGGAAATAGTACAGTCATCTTTCTCTATGCAAAAGTAAGCAAAGGAATGAAAAGGGCTGCATCCTGTGTTACCAGGGAGGCCCAGGTTTGTTGTTAGACAACAAGCATCTGAGCTTATAACTAATATGAACAATGATCCAGACGCAGGAACAAGATTCTCCTGAACAGTGATGGCAAACAGCTACATGCTGCCTGAATAAATCACTTGGTGTATCATCAAGAAAGAAAACTAATTTTTTAAACCCAGTAACACTCTACTGCTCTACTCCAGACTGGCCAGTGACAATAAATGAATGACCTAAGAGGATTCAATCCCTTTGTTCCTCTGGGGTACAGGTCAGAGGACATTCCTAGGGTCTCTTTTACCACTATCTTGATATGTTATATGAATTTCATTTAATTAATGCTTCTGAAATAACATATCAGTTTAGGCAGGTGCATCACATGTGGACTTGAACTGGTTTTTGCTTTTGTATTCAGTTTGACCTCTGTCAGCCTTCCCACGAACCTGTAGTCAGTTGCAAGTTGGAGCCAGGCAAAGAGTGAAGGTGAGTTAGAGCAAACCTAGAACCTCAAAGGTCAAACTTCCCTGAAAAACCGCAGGTTAGAAGCATCATCACCATAAAGTAAAAGTAGAATGATTGAGTTGGTCACTTTTACTTCCAATTAATATATTATTTTCTTTAAACCCAATTCTCTGGAATGGGTCTTTAAACCTTTAGAATAACTCTTTTATCCCTTTTTCGAGAGTTCATCTTTGTTTGGGGCCCCAAAGACACTACTGAATTTATTGGACTTACGTTTATGCCAAGTTACTTATCCTAATTTAAGAAGTTTCTTCACATAGAAGTTTTAGCACATAAGATATGATGACTAAAGCACTTGCCAGAAAATGTCATCTTCTTGTAAAAACTCAAATCACAATTACCTCTGGCAGTGGTGGATAGATAATGCCACAGGAAAGATAGAACAGATAATTGAAAGCCACAGATAAGCCTCAAATCTCATCTCAGAGAAAAATTTCAAACGCGCCCCCACTCCAAACTGACTTTCTTCTGAGTTGATGGTAAGCTGCAAAATATTACTTAAGACTTGTTATCTTTTTTATTTTCTATTTTTTATTTTAAGAGCTGTAAGCTATTTGTTTGAAACAAGAGAGAATATAAAACACTGTTCTTTGTAAACAGTAGCCTCTAGAAGTCAATTTAGTTTACGTTGCAGCCACATCTTCCATCGCAAATACGCATCCATCACTTTATGGGTTAAATTAGATTTGTGCTAGTCTGTCACTTATAAGCTCATTTATATTAGAAAACAAAACGTGCTGTTTACAGAGGAAAGAAATGCAGAGGTTTGGGGATTTGCTCCTCCAGCTCAGACTTTCCTACCATAGGAAGTGAGAGTGAAGGACAGATGTGAGAAACTAACTGGTATTGATGTCTAAGGAAAACAACTCGAAGAGCTGAGGAAGCTGAAGCAGTAGAGAAAACCGAGAAAGGAGAAATTTCACGCAGAACTGTCTAGGAGGTTCAGTGACTGGGCTACAAGGAAAATGGGTCCTCGCTCACTGCCAGCTCCTGGTCCTAGAAGCCCCTGCACTCACCCCAGGATTGCCCTTGGATTTCAGGATTTCTATCGACTAAGGCTCACTCCAGATCACAGTCTCAGAAATCAGAGCTCAGAAGTCACCATCCCAGGAAGGCTTTCCTATGCTAATCCTGCCAGTTTTAACTATTGCCTCCTCTGCCCCTCTAGGCAGGTCCACGCTTGGAGATCATTTTAGGTTTGGGTTCATAAATCTTTGGCTCTATATAAAACTCTGCTTTTCTATTGGCATCGTTGCCTGCTCCCCTGGACACTGGTCTTCCTCATCTTCTCTGACTTTATTGCACTTGACTGTTGGCCTCAAAATTATGAAGGAGCCCAGAACTCTGATCCTTAACTCACCCATGGCCTTAACTTCTGGCCTCTTTTATCCAAATACCTCATATTTCATGATATAGACGGAGATCTGAAATAGTGATCAGAATGTCAAAAGTGCCCAGTAAATATTGATTGACAAGGTAAACAATTAGCTTATATTCAAAGAAGCATGTAGAAAATATAAACATTGAGGAGTAATTCATACGCTGACTCAATTTCAGATTTCAGAAACAATGGCTCATCATCAATGAATCACTTTATCATCACAACATTCCATATCCTGTGGGCCTTTCTCTGACATAAGGTAATGGCACAATATCTAGAAGGCCGATGTGCCTTCATGGATAACTCTGCCATGCCTACATGGAGGGTGAGAACACTATTTGATAATGCAGGCTCCAGGAAGAGACTTGTGTGATCTCAAGAGTTTTCTGGATGTTATTATACCATGTGGTATCACCAACTTTTTGCTTTTCTCATTATAGGCAAGACTGAGATTAAAGTGGTAGATAAGCCAAGAGATCCGGACTTGGCATGCACAGGATTCTTTTCTTCCACTCCTTTCCTTTTCCAGTTCCATTTTCTTTAGCCCATATATTATCACTCAGAGTTTGCACATTCCCTAGTTAGAGTTATGTTTCTCTTCACTTCTCTAACCATGATATTCAGGCACAAGGACTAATGAATCTCCCCATCAAACCCGGGAGGATTGAAAAGCTGGAGACAGGCTGATCACATGAAATCAATTAGGCACTTCCAACTTACAAGCTTCCCGGAGCTTCTCTTTGTCATAGTGGAATCCTTCATAGTCTTGTAAACTGATTTTGTTCACCCGGATCCTCAGGCGATCTGGGACAGACTGGGGACTGCAAAACAAGAACCGAGAGGTCAGATACAAACAAAAGAGCAGAATGGGTATTCGTGCACCTGGAGGGACTAGGGGAGATACAGTCTCTGCATGTTTAGAAGAAAAAGTTCACGTTCAAACCAGAATTGTGGATTCTTTACCAGAATGCAACAATTATCAGGAGAACACTTCTGGGATTTAGCTAAGAATATGGAAATAAGCAGAAAGAGCCTTTGGAGACCATTTTTATATCCTATTTGCTATTAATTTATTAAAAAATTTTAATAAGATCATGTGTTTAGTTATATAATAAATGTGACGCAGCTAATATAAAATAGTGAGAAGTGGCGTGGAGCTGTAAACACCCACAGGCAAATATGCCCATAACAGTCAAACACAGTTGCTGGCAGCCTGACCCTCAGAAGAGACAGAAAAACTGTGATAAAGCAGACTAAGAATCCAGAAAACACAGGACTGAGATCGAACTAGCTCCACATACCTCAAAGTCTCTGAGAGCACCTCTCAGTCAAAGCATATTACATTAAATGCTACATGTGGTGGTGCCTCTGAGCACCCCAAATGAAGAAAAAATTTAAATATGTACAGTGTACAAATGAAGAAAAAATTTAAATATGTACAGTGTACTTACTTTAGGAAGATAATTAAGCGTGTTAATGAATAATTAATTCATTTTGAAAGAATTTAATCCACAATGGCTCAGGACACATGCTAACCAATTAAAGATTGTCACACCAAACTTTCTGAAGCATCATGCCTACCCTCAGAATGTCTATAACTAGACTCCTTGGATTTTCTTAAGTAATATTTTCAAAGTAGTTGAATCTTGGGCATGAATTGAATGAAATAATTTAGTTTTCATCACCACCACTATGGACCAATACATTTCTTCAATATATTAATATAACACAATCCTTACTTATCCTTGAATACTACCTTATACTTAGATTCGTTAGTTCAGAGAATTTTCTAAAATAGAGGCTTACTTCTGATTTTTTATATTAAATGGTGATATAAGTCACCATTGACTAAAGTAGAAAGAATAACATTGCTCTTTGATGCATTTTATAAGGGAGAGAAAATAAGAAAAGAAAGAAAAGAAGGAAAGAGAGGCAGACAAAGAAAGGAAGGAAGGAAGGAAGGAGAGAGGGAAGGGAAGAAGGAAAGAAGGAAGGAGTGGAGGGAGAGGAGGAGGTGGGGAGGGAGGAAGGAAGGAAGAAAAGAATGGAATGAAGGCAGGAGTAGTGCCTTTACAATACTAGTCAGGTCACCTCTCCCTACCTCCTCAAACACGCACAGACATAAGCACTCTCCCATTTAGTTTTATTGCAACTCTGGAGGAGGGAATGAAAAAATAATTTAATCTCATTCTCTTATCTAAAACCTCATTTTAGGGCAAAGTATAGTACCTCCCTCCATATGGACTCCCACTCTACTCACCCAAAATAACACATACATAACCAACTATAATACATATGTGGCACACCCACACACGGTGTTCTCTCGCTCACACACACACAAACACACACACATGCAGATTTAAACTGTGACTATTTTAAAATGTAGATATAAGTGCACAAATTCTAAAGAGAGATGGTATCCAGGTAAAAATGTCTGAGGTTCACTAGATTAAAATGAAGCCATTACAAAAACCACATAGATGGATATTTTCGGGAGAAAGTTGAGGAGACAGATTCAATTGCTGTATTGATCCATCACTCAAAGTGTGTGTGTTGGGTGTCTATTTTATTAACATTGTGCTGGACGCTGAAGAGGCACTGATGAATAAGGCTGACATGAGTATGTGAGTTGTGATGGGAAGTGCAGTTTGACAGCATACTATTTGTAGATGCAGACTCTAAACTGGTTGAACAGACCTTAAATATCATGCATACCCACACCATCATTTACAGATAGGGAAACTGAGGTTCAGAAAGGTGAAGCGATTTCAAGGTCACATAGCTACTAAGTGGCGGAGCTGAAGCAGAGTCTTAGACTCTTTCCTCATCAGTTTCACGCTCTTTCTATTATACAATGATCCTCTAAGGAGTTCAGATTCTCTGGTCAATGAATGCCAAGAATCCCACTGATTTGACAGCAAAGCCATAAAGAGTAGATTAGCAGAGTCCAGTGGACTCTATGTGGTGCTCATATTCTCTACCAATAAACACTCACCAAGAGGATAGTTAAGGAACAAGAGGACACTGGGCAGATATTACAAATGAGTGTGCAGATCTGTATTTAGTTAGAGGGAAGTCTGGATACAACATATGGTTAAGTGAAAAAAAGTCATGGAAAATTATACATGGTATAAGCTCCTTCATGTAAATTGTGGAATTGAGGAGTTTGTATATGAAAGAGAAGTGTCTGAAGAAACGTTCAACAGGCTGTTCCAAGTGGTTATCTCTATGGGGTGGAATTTAGGGATTATTTTAGATTGAGTATCATCATTTTTAAACAATATAATTATTTTAGAAGTATGTCAATATATAAATAAATGAAAACTCAGGAAAACAGTAAAAATAAGGATTGTAGCAGAGCATTAGGTATTAGATGTGAGTAGGGAGGAAAGAATTTAAGTGACTGACAGAGTGAGAATACAATGTTCATACCAAATCTTTACCCCCAAATTAAGGGGGTCTGATCTGCTATTTATTTCCAAGTTCACTCAAACGATCAGCAAAGATCATAATTAGCAAACATTTGCCTGCAAACATAGCAGATAAAAGGGGCACTGGCAGCTTAGAATGTGGTGGCCCAGCATGCTCTGTCATTAGAGAAGGCAGTGGGGGTTGAATGGGCTCCACCTAAACAATTTTTTAGGATATCAATAGATCTAATGGCAGTGGGCTCTAGTCTTCTCCACTGGACCTCACTATAGCGGCAGTTGCCAAGTGAGAAATAAGATTTGGAGACTGACCGCCAACCAGTCCCTATACGTCTCCCCCATGCAGCTCCCCTGACTTTGGGCCAGTGCCCAGTGTGTAACACCTTTCCAAAGTGCATCAGTGCCCGCTCCCTGTCCACACACTCCTACCTCCCAGGTTGTCACCTATGCCCTCTGACTCCAACATGCACTCCGCCTTCCACCAATCTTTCTGACTTCCAGGGGCATGCCATGGACATACACAGGAACTATCATTTGGATAGAACTTTACAGATCCCAAATGAATTCGCCTATTGTCTCACTTCATCTCCAGAAGGACCAGCTAAGCAAGACAGAAGAAAATGAAGACTTTCACTAACCACCACTTAACACTCTCTCCCATCCACCTGTCTACATATTCACTCTCTTGCTCTCAGCTCCCACCTTCTCCCAACAATCTATAATACTTCCCACTTTCCCACCAGCAAAAGCTTGCTTAAACCCAGTCTTCAGACTAGGGAATCTGGTGTTTTGTCACCTATCAAATGTTGTCCCAGATGAGGCCCATTAGGAAATTTGAGGGCATACAGAGTCCATGATGGGAAACTTTTTTGAATGATTCTCAACCCTGGTGTAAACAGCAGGCAGGGGAGGCAACACAGCAAAGTGGTTAAGAGCTCAGGCTCCAAGTCAGATTGCCTGGATTTGAAGTAATATTCTTCCAACTACTGGTTAATCAGAAAGCCGTGTGTTTCCGTTTCCTCGTAGGTAAAGTGGAAATGATAACAGTACTCACCTCACAGGCATATTATGAGCATAAAATGAGTCGATACATATGATGTGCTTAGAAAAATTTCTGGCATACTATCAGTGCTCAACAGACATTAGCTATTATCACTATAATAACTATTCTAAAAATTGCTCCCCTAGATAAGGTTTTGCTTAACAAACAATAGCATCTGCTGCTGCCAGATACTGAACGAAGTTTACAGCACGTACAAAGACCTCCCTAGACATTTCTGACAAATTGCCGGGCTTCCTCGGCGGGGAGATCACCTAGCTTGGATTGCGGCGTGACATTTTACACTCCTGGATCTTCTCCCACCTGGTCTTTGACAAGGCCAACTGATAACATGAAAACAGACAGCTGGAACATGGAGGAGAAAAATGCACAGAGATCAGATGAAAGCCAAGTAATTCAATTTTGTCCCTTTATGTCAAAATATATTAGTGTCCCATTAGTGGCTGACTAAAGGTGGAGGATGACAAAGCTGTTCCTCGCAGTCTGGGGAATAGCACTGCCATTAGTTTTCTAAAATTAAATTTTGCCAAGGAAGTTAGTAGAGCATGGAAGAGACTAACAACTGGGGTAAAAATAAATTTGCCTCCTTGCCAATGTCTACCCCAAGCTACTCCCATGCTGACTTTGGCTCTATAGCAGGGGTTCTAATCCTGGCTTCCAGGGAGCCACTCAAGCTTCCTGAAAGGGATTCAGCCATCTGTGAACTAAGTCCCTTTCATACTGGGTTAGCGACCTTAACCTGTTATTTTCGCACTAATTTCTTCTGCAACAATGTGACTGAGATCCTTATGCAGAATGGAAGTTTATGGCTCTGGACTGAACTCCTCCCAAAAGTCTCCATGAATATTTTCTCAAAAATTGTCATAAGAGCCCCTCTCGTTAAGTCACTCAGATAGGCTTCCAACAACCTCCAGACCCCAGCTTCCCTGATCCACGGTATGCACACCTGTTGCCCTGAGATGTTATAAGGGAGGGGACTTCCATCCCATCAAGACGACTCCCTGAACTCTCACTGCTATTCAATGGACACTTAATTCCTGCTGTTTTCTACTGTCCTGCAGATGCCGTCAATAGCTCTTTTTAAAAAAATTGTTCTCATGTAGAATTTCAATCTATTAGGGTCAAATTCCCCCCTTCTCCCCTCAAACTTCTTCATCCTTTCAGTCATTTTCTTTAGTGCACACTGTTTCTCTCAGCCTGATAAAGCACCCTTCTCATCCAATCTCTCACCCAGGCTGACTCTCTCTATGGTTGAAGGGGATGAGTAGGGTGCTTTGGTACCCCAGGGGCACTTTTAGACCATTGATGCCACATAATTCCGTCTTCTCATTGGAAACATGAATCATCTGGAAGTGATACCCTTTAATATTAATACAACATAGCACAGTGGGTAAAGCAGGGTATATAGTCCAAAAAATATCTTAGTTCCAATCTAAACTGTCAATCAATTTGTTTGACCTTGAGAACTCTAAGGTTACCTTGCTTAGAAACATTTCCTGATCTGAAAATGGGACTGATACAGGAATGTAGTGAGCATGGAATGAGAAGGTCCATATAAGGCAGTTAGCACGTACCTGGCAAATAGTTAAGTGCTCAAAAACAATATTGTTGTCATTGTTACTATTATTAGCACCCTAGAGATCCGTCAATTTACACAAGCCTTATACTTTTTTCTTCATTCCTGGATAGTGACATCATAGCAGAAGCCCGAGCTGCAGCTCTAATGAGCAGTTAGGAGACAGCAAACCTCAGCAGGTTGAGCCTCTGTCGACAGGGTTGGGAGACAAGATTCAGAGTAAGGCAGCCATCTAGAGTCTATTAGATAAGAATGCAAGTGGGGATGGTGAATGTTTACAAGATCTTTTACTTAAAGATATTAAAAACATAAATCCTAATTCATGTTGCAGAGAAGATCCTTAAAATTATATCATTATTCCACATTTTATATCTTATAAATATCCTGTTTTCATTAACATTTATTAGATGGTTCAGTGTAAGACTTGCCCCTTGTAACATTCACTTTGTAGACACGTAAATCTTTATGAAGAAGCATAATTTAACCAGGCATTTGCTACTCATAGAGAGAGCTGGTTTTCCTTTGTGAGGCAGAAAAGCATCACAGCTCTGCCTTTCTCCCTCCAGGCCTGATTGAATAAGAAATTGCCCTAACTTCTTTCAAGCAATGCAAATGTAAGAGTCTATATGATCATAAACTAGATATGATAAAGTATGTTTCTAACTAATCTGTAATGGAATTAATTTAAACTGGCCCTCATTTTATGAATAAACTTTTATCAAAATATTAATTTCTAGTGTTAATTCACAGCATGAAAGACTATCTCTTCCTCCTCTTTGCAGCTCCAGCACCTAGAACAGTGCCTGGCCTGTGATGTTTACAATTAATGCTTTTGAACTAATGAGTAAATGAATGCAAGGAAGATGAATTCCTCAGGGACTGTACATGGTTCTGAGGATTTATTACAGTTTGGCATTAGAGCATCCCTGAGCTGCTTTTTAGTGGTTTTTCTCTTGGTGAACCTAAGGCATACATCTGATTTCGTGATCCATTTTGTCCCTTGTCTGATCTCTGGATCAGGAAGTGTATCCATGCTAAACTGTGCACTCACTTCCTTGTATCTTATCTCTAGTAGGGTCCACACAAATTAAAAGAGAGAATAAAGAACATACAGGTGGTATATGTCCACACCAAAAAAGTAATAAACCATTTCAGGACTACCTGTTCTTCAGTCAAATAACAGGAAACCACAACATCTATCGTCATATCCTTATACCAGCTATCAAGCTGGGCCTTATTTAAATATTATTATGCTCAAAGGCTTCCTTTAGCAACTACCTACTAAAATTACTGAAACTTACCCTGGAACATTTTCGAACCGCCACTGACAATAACCTATCCAAAAACATACCCAAGAAGACCTCTTTACATTGAGCACTAAAACCAAATTGAATCAAGGCTTTTGAACAGAGATTTAAAATGAACTTTCAACACCTGCCGAGTTCAGACAGAATCCTAATAATTCAGTCATCTTCCGTCTGGAGGAGGGAACAATGGCTCAGGAACCTGAAATAAATTGTACAGAAGTTTTTGAATTTCAAGCCAAGCAAAAACCAAAATCACATTAGCAGCCAGTCATGTGCTCCCCTGCCCAATATATTTTCCTGGAGAAAATACCTTTAAAAGTTATTAATTTTTTGTGACAGAAGTTGAATAAGTCCTCAGTTTCTAAGACATCCATTTATGAGGAAGCTAATATGATATGTCATGATGCACAAATTATTTGAGACAGCTACTCCTCCACAACGTCCTATAAGATCAAGGAAGCATTATAGAGTTGAGAGGGATCCTATCTAATTCTATCTTTGCTATTCCTTCTGATTCTAAGTGTCCGTGTGATTGCATCTTCACATAGCTACTCAGTCTTTGCTTAATCCTCACCTGGAAGTGGGTTAGTCTTGTTCTGCCTGCCCTAAACATTTGCAGATTCTCCCTAAAGAGTCCAAATCTCCTTCTCCACAGCTTCTGTTTATTGACCCTTCTACCACCGTTTCAGTGGGTATTGGATTTAACTCATTGAGATGATCAGTCCCAGGGACTAATGGCAAAGGAGTGCAAACTTTAAGCACCAAAGCCATATACATATCAAAGAAATATATGCCGATTTAATGGCTGATAGGTTAAAAATAGGCAAGTACCAAATATCAAGGAACTTTTATGACATTGGCTGAAACAAAACTTAATTTTTAAATTTTCTGGAGATCTTCAAATGCACATTGTAATTAACATTTTCATGCTTCCATGGAGATTTGTGATAAATGTCTATGCTTTTGAAATTTGTAATGAATGAATATGCAGCAGAGTGGAATCACCATGTGGTTATTATGGATTGTCTTTTCTACTCAGTGTCATGTTTATGGTATTTAAAGGAGACGCAAAGATGAAGAATGAACAAGCAGTGGCTTTACTCAGTGACACTGGAAAGCAGCTCCACAAGGATAGCAGTTCCATCATTTTCACTTTAAAGGAAAAGAAACAGACCAATAACCTTGACTGATATTTCAAATGCTCCTGAACACCATTTCTTTCTGTGGCATTGAACGTCATCACTGTTACTGGCTCAGTCACACTATTCTGATACTTTGATGTGGAACCACTCCCACATACATGTCATGTTACAACTTCTGGTTACCAGAGTCACAGATTTATTTTTTAAGTCAATGACCAATTGCCACAGAACTCAAAGTTTCCTCTCCATAAGATTGCACGATATCTTCACTTTTTCCTTTCCTTTTATTCATGCATATTAAATTCCCTTCTCAGTCCGTACCTGAATTCACTCTTCAATAGCATTCCACAATGTGGTTAACTCCCTGCTCCCTGAAGCTCTTTTCTTTTGGATTTCAGTTCAAAACACTCTTCTGGTCTTCCAACTAAGTTTCCAGAAGCTCCTTCTTTGTCTTCCCGGCAATTCATCCTCCTCTAAATATCTTTCAAATATAATGTGTATGCTTCTTCGCCCCTTCCACTAAAGCCTCTACAGACCAAGCTACTATCATCTTGCACCTAGACTAATTTGGCTCCCTACATCCAAAAATTTCACAACACTGCACACTGTTTGAGATGGAAATGTGATCACGACATGATGATTTTGCCCCCCCTATTAAATCATGAGCTCTTTGAGGACAGGATGCCCAGCTATACCCATCTTTACATCTCCCACAACATATGTTTAATGTGAGCTTTTCAATATGTATTAAACTACTGCTCCCCGTACAAACTTCCTAATTGCAATGAGAAAAATTATTTTTCATGACAACTGACTACATTCTTCATGACAACTGACTACATTCTTCATCATGCCTACTCATGAGTGATATGTAATGTGCATCATTGACCAAAATGGGGACCACCCAGAATCTACTCCCATTGCTAAAATCCACAAACAACAAATAATCTCAATGCTCATGCATCATATTATTGCTGTACTACCTTCACACATGGAGTTCGAATCTCTGGCCTGCCCCTGCATTATATGAATGAAGAAGAATCTCTACTTGTGATTAGACACTATCTGCAAATTTAAGTCTTATGAAGGTGGAGTCTTCTGCCTGATATTTGCTAAATTGGCAACTAGAGATGACAACCTTCAGGGAAAAATGTAGGAGTTTTAGGATATGAGTTTTAGACTTTGAGTGCCTACTTAAACTCTTTTTAGACTCTTTCATGCTTAAAAAGTATAAAAGGTGGAAAAATATCCTGATGAAAGGCCAAGGGGAAGCAAATACCATAGTGAATAAGGACAGGCGGAAATTATAGGTAGGAGGAGCATATATTTTTGTAGCAGAATTCTGCAAATTTAAGTTGCTGAAATGAAGAACAGTTAAGAACAGTTGGAACAGGAATGAGTAGAGAACCCAAGCCCTGTCCTTTATCAATTCAGGCCAAAGTCATTTCCACTTTATGAAGAAAATCCATGTAATGGAGGTTTTCTGGTTATTAAAAATGACTAAAGAGTCTATCACAAAATTAATATGAACTTTTAGTACCGTAGCCTGCAGTAGCACGGAGAATTCTTTTACTGCTTATTGGAGAGAGGACCATTAATCACTATCTCCAATGGAGTATAAAGAGCCATTGGGCTTTTGTCAATGAGACATAATAGGACAGTGCTACTCCTAAGCCATCAGAATGGCTTTAGATTTCATGTGTTCAGGAAGATAGATATTGTCTACTTCAGGTTTCAATTTCTATGTATCAAAGGGATGTCTTACACTTATTTGCTATTTAAAGTGCTAAAAATCTTCCCCTGGGTTTATAAACACTAACTGTTATATTATCCTATTCTTATTTGCAAATGATAAACTAAATGACTTTCTTTACTAGAAAGGAGTATGGAGAAGGTGTTATGGTTTGTGAGGTTTAAAAAGTCTCATTTCACAGAAGAAAACATTTGTGTCCTTTCACACCTATCACGAAGGACACTGAAATTCGCTTCACAACTACTGGTATATTTACTCTAAGCACTTTAATGAATCAAGTGGTGGTATTTGAGTGGGTCTCTGTCTATGCATAACACTTAAATAATATTCTTACAAAAAAACTAGACTATGTGTAATTTAAAAATATTTAAGACTTATTTCATCTACAAACCAACAGAAAAAAATCAAGAATTTATAATTTTTTATAAATCAAAATATCCAAAGAAGTAACCAAAATGCATGAAGCAATAATGAAGTAAAAATAAATATGACAGACAGGCATGGCAGCTCACACCTGTAATCCCAGCATTTTGGGAGGCCAAGGCAGGAGGATTGCATGAGGCCAGGAGTTCAAGGCCAGGCCTGGGTGACATAGCAAGACCGTATCTCTGCAAAAAAAATATTTAAAACTACAAAAAAGAAAAAGAAAAGAAATATGGCTGTCTTAAGGTAGAGAAATGATATACCCCAATTAGGTAGAGAAAGAATAGAATGCATGAACTACAAGATGTGTTCCTATTGAAAAGCTGCTCTACAAAGTGTGTGGGAGCAGATCTGCATTCCTAGGAAATGGGCTTGGTCAGGAGAACACTCTGTGTTTTGTTTTATATGAAGAAAATGAAAAGTAGGATTGGCCTGACAATAAATGACATCACATAAAAACCATTTTATTAAATGGTTTTGGTTTTCCACATAAAACATTTTATAAAAGGATCCATATGCCTTCCTAAAATCTGGGTATCATGGCAAAAAATATTTGCCAAATTGTGCTTTTCTTAATTGGTAGGTAATTAATATTTTACCTTGATTTGTTGTGACTCATTTTTTTTATTTCAGCATATTATGGGGGTACAAATATTACAGTTACATATATTGCCCATTCCCCCCTCCCCCATTGAGGCAGAGCTTCCAGTGTGACCATTCCCCAAACGTGACTCATTTTTTCTTCTAGCTTGACAATTGCTTGCTAAGGTCCTGAATATCAGTGTGAAGCTACACTTGGCTGTGGAGAGAGAGATGCCATCACTATTCTCACTACTCTGTTCATCAACCTACGGCTGGTGGGAACCTAAGCACCCCCCACCAGTAGCTCAGATGTGATACGTTCCCACTAGCCCCGGTTTCCCGGTCAGAAATTCAAGAGAAAGAATCCAGAGTCCCCTGAACCTGACCCTGCTTTCTACCTCCCTCAATTTAGCCAATTAGGTGGAAACGTTTCACTGCCATTCTCTAATTCCTGACCCAGCGACTGAGGGATTTTATAAACTGTTCTTTTTTTAAACCAAATTCTTGTCTGTGTAAGAATGTATAGAATAAAGACATATTTCTAGAACAGAACTTATAAGAATTATATGAAAATTCTGTCAATTAGTAATTCTACAATTACTAATCAACAAAAATAACTTTTGCAAAATTTGATAGTGAACTTGAGAAAAAGAGTTCCTTAGAATATACTTTTAGGGGTTGACTAATAAATTACTTGGATGATGAAGAAAAAAACAAACACAAAATAACTAGCTAGATTTCTTGATGCTACCAATACTAAAAGGAAAACAATGAAAGAGAAAGAAAAGGTGGATTTATTGGTAATGTCATAATAGAATGTAAAAATAATTTGGGGTTTTTTCAGTTGTCCTATTTCTTTCTCTCCTTTCACTAGCCACATCAAAGTAGATCAAATCTCTACCATGGGCAGTAGCCTAATGTATTCATAAGTCAAGAAGCTTTCCTCCAGGAAACATATATAATTATTTTACTTTTCCTGGGAAACAAAATGCTATCAGGCTAAATAATACATGATGTCCCAGTTAGAGGATATAAACCACCTCTCTTCAGAGTGATAAATTTTTTAAAATAAATAAAACTATAATATAAAGCTGGAAAGCTTTGACCTTTTGGTCCCACTTGTTATTCATCCAATGGTACTTTTATTTTAGTCAAATGCCTTAGCTATAACTTTGTAACTGTGGAATTCATTTTTAGAATTCCATTTTGTGAAATAAAATGCAATGATGATTTCTAGGGATTAACTATATCTAGTATCAACAAGTATTTTCTTTTTTATGCCTTTTAGAATGTACTCTCTTTTCATTTCATGTAAGTGTTTCAGGATGTTATGACAGATCAGGAAAACTCAATTGAATTAGTATAATTAAATTGAAACTCTTCTACAAATGAAATGCACCTCACAGTTCATTACCACCTCAGTCAGCAAAGTAATCCAAACTAAACACACTCTTGGAACACTCAACACAAACATCTAGATTTCTTTGTTATTGGTATGTTCTTCTTACTCTATTTCAGAAGATAATATCAGTTATTATTTCAGTACTGAAGTAAACACTGAAATGTCTCTTTTTTTCTCCCTGAGTACAGTAAATCCACTAATAACATTGCAGTTGAAATGGTCAATCTGAAGATTTTGTTTGTTTGTTTTTTTCCTGAATGGAGAGTCTACTTGTGAATAAGTCTTCTACTCACAAAGACTAACAAAATTATTTATTTCCTATCCCATTTATAGTCTGTATGCATTTCTGTAATTTATCTTATTATAATATTGCTTTAGGAATTCAGATTCAGACAAAAATTTAAAGTATAAATTGTTCAACCATCTTATTTTACAGAAAACAAATTTGGGTCCAAAGAGGTCAACAACCTTATTGTACCCATATATTTAATACTAAAAATAAAAGGGCATGTCCTTCAGCACTTCTTCTACTCTTTAATAAAAAAAACTTTAAAGAATTAAACAAGTAATACACACGAAGTTCAGTCTTCAAACAGTTGTCAACACAAAAAAGAAAAATAACTGAAATTCAATCAAATGTATCCAGTACGATGTTGTTATAGGAGGAATTGTCCGCCCCAAAATTGATACGTTGAAGTCCTAACCCCTAGTATTTCAGAATGTGACTGTATTTGGAGACAGGTTTCACCTCTTTAAAGAGGTAATGAAGTTAAAGTGAGATTGTTAGGGAAGACACTCATCCAATATGACGGGTGTCTTTATAAGAACAGGGAATTTGGACAGGGATGTGTAAAGAAGAAAGACCATATGAAGACATAAGAAGAAGAAAACCACCTACAAGCCATGGATGGAGGCTTCAGGAAAAACCAACCTTGCCGACACCTTGATCTCAGACATCTACACCCCGAATAATGAAAAAATAAATTTCTGTTGTTTAAGTCACCCAGTCTGTAGTACTTTATTATAGCAGCCCTAACAAACTCAGAGAGACGCCTACTAAAAAGATACATTAGGGAAACAAACTCATTTTGTTTAAATCCTACAACTAGTGTTTATAAAAAGAAATATAAAGGAAGAATGAGGGGAATCTAATTTTTCACTTTCCAAAATTCTAAACTGGATTGGAAATCTCTGCAGGTTTGATACCCTTGTTCTGGATATTCAGATCTTAATTTCCACTTCTTCTTTTAAAGGTCATAGTATGTAGAAAATTTTTAAAAACTGCTGTTATACTTATTGGGCATGTTATTTCTAAGGTCAGATTATTTTTATTTTAAATTTTTCTTAAAACTTCGTAAATTTTTGTCCCTCCTTTTTTCTGCACAATACACCTAGAACATGTACTATCCCCCAAAACTTCCTGCAAACTCTTCCCTTTACCTTCGAATCTGATGTCTGCAGAGCCTCCACCTTTCCCCTCAACCTAAGCCAACAAAACCTGCAGTAAATACTCGCTTCACTTTTGAAGTGACCTTTCACTAGAGGAAAAGTGCTGAGTCGTAAGACTATTTCTACACTTAGGCAGATATGAATAATTCATCTCTAAAGATAAATTTTAAAAGCAATGAGGTATAATTTTAAATTCTGAAGGAGCCGTAAGTGTGCTGTACCTTTACGTAAGTGCGCTGAGTGCTGAGCTCCCTGCTGACTGTTGCTAACACGAGAGCAGCGAGCACGGGGGCAGCCCTCCGCTGTAGATGTCGGCATCCCGCTTCCTGATAAGCCCACGGCCCAGCCCCAGTTCAAACCCCAGCCCTAACCATTCTAAAAGAATCTCCAAACTATTTAGCTGTGCTAGAACTTATTTTTAACTGGGATTTGTCATTCTCAAATTTTATTATACCAACACTTGAACCACACACCTATGGCATCAAAGAGTCATACTTTTGCATCACTGAAAATTGAATTTGGTTATTATTCATATCTGAATCTTCTTTAAAAGTTTATATAGTATAATTTGATTAAAATACATAAATCATTTGGGAGGCCAAGGGGAGAAGATGGCTTGAGGCCAGGAGTTTGAGACCAGCCTGTGCAACATAACAAGACTCTGTCTCTACAAAAAAAATAAAATAAAAAATTAGCCAGGTGTGGTAGCACATGCCTATAGTCCCAGCTACTCGGGAGGCTGAGGCAGGAGGATCACTTGAGCCCAAGAGTTCAAGGTTGCAGTGAACTATGATCATGCCACTGCACTCAAGCCTGGGCAACCTGAGTGAGACCCTGTCTCTAAAAAAAAAGAAATATGTATATATGTGAAATATACACATTTTATATGTGAAATATCATATATATGAAATATACGCACACACACATAGGAAAATAACCAGAGGTAATATTGACAGTAGAGTTCAATGCCTTAAATGCTGTCTTCAAAGAAGTTAGTCCTGGAATTTAATCCTAACTGTATCAACTTATAACATGTGATCATAATCAAGTTTCCTACCGTTTCTTGTTCTCAGTCTTCTCATCTATGAAATTGGAATAATAGAAATTTTTATCTTATATAGTTATTAAGGTGTTAAATTTGATCACAATGCAAGGTACTTAGCATAGTATGAATACATATTACCTCTCTGGCTAAATGTGAAAATCTGCTGGGTTCTTGCTGACAGGAAGGTGAGACATTAGCTAAGCTTACCCAGACAGTACCAGGCCTGGCCTCCCTGCTCAGTATTCAGGACCAAGGATCACCTTGTCACGTCCCATGGAAAGTCTTGCCCACTTCATGTCATAGAGTCCTTTAGGGCAGATTTTCATATGATTCTAGGGTCATGCCTTGAATTCTATGATAACAGAACTTCAAAGCTGCTAGGAATCCCAGGGACCAACTGCATTTTTTTTTTAAGTATCTGAAACTCTGAAATGCAAAGAGTTAATACATGGTCATTGTTATGCAGACAAATGCAGGGCTCCCCAAGGTACTGGAAATGGAGGGATATTACTGTAGGGGAGAAAGGGTTTCAGAAGGCAGAGGAAGTTGCTCCAGCTAGAGACCTGGGGGCCACTCCCACTGCCTCTTTGCTTTATGTCACTAGACCTCTCTGGTGGGATGGAATCCCTGGCGAAAAGGGTGAAAAGATTTGGGGCAAACTCGCAAAGCAGAAGGAAGAAAAAAAATCCATTTTCCAACTTGCAGTCTGGGCTCCAGTTTGGAAACTATCATAAGATGAAGCCCAAGTAGCACTTAATTTCTTTTCTTTGGAATTTTCCATTCAGGTTATTTGTTTTATGGAACTAGCAGAGAAAAGTGGCTTTCGAAGAGGAAAGAAAGGATGACATGGGCTAGCTGAAGGTCAAGAAACTGAACAGTGGAAAGTGAAATCACTAGTAAGATTGCCCAGAAAATGTGTGGGTCAGGGGAGACAAAGGATGAGGAAAAGAGGAGCAGTTTAGCAGCTTCCTTCGCTCAGAGGTTTAGAGAGTGAGCAGCTTTGTAACCAGAGGGCTGAGGCTCACTCTTGTGCTTCACTGACCCTGAGACTGAGCAAATGGCATTTCTTTCAATTCTGTGAATGTAGCAATTCTCTCCTGTTCTTTAAAAAATATGAATCTTTTTCACTTTTTTTCCCCATTATAGAAGTACTTCCCATTCATTGAAATCAATCAAAAAATACAGAAAGCCAAGGAAAAGAGTTATCTATAATCGACAATTATACACTCAGAGATAATCACCCAGGGATAAAATAATAATAACAAAAGCACAAAGAACAAACTTAATCATATGTGGAGTGCTTAGGCCCTTTCTGTACTCTCAAAATTGGTTTTTGGTCCCAGAAATTATGACCCCAAAATTATAAAGCATGAGTGAGAATCTGGATAGATTTCTCCCCAGGCATGAAGCTCACACACTTCTGGAGGTGCAACTGGCCCATGAGGGCCATCCTGAGATTCCCAGGAAGGTTTGCACATTAGCTACCAATAAACAGCTTAATTCATTGACTGATCGATCACCTGCTACTTTAGAGGTAAGCTGCATAGTTTCAAAGGCATACATGTAAATTTCTAGTTTGGCAATGGTTCTGCTACTACCTGATAGAGTCCAGGGTGTGGCAGAGGTTATAGAGAGAAGAAAGGGGGAAAAAAGGGGGGGGGTTCTGGATAACACAGATCAAGCTTTATTTTCTAATTAAAGGCCAGGATTAAATAAACAGAACAAACAGACCTTTCATAATATATTATACAAACTCATGAAAATGTTAGAACAAAAGTTTGATGTGACGAGTTGAAGAGCAGAATCACAGAAAGCATTTCAAAGGATCTGCTAGTTTACTCCTCTGGCTGGAGGCAGGCAAATGTTAAACCACCAATGGCCAATTTATGTTTTCTTCAATTATGAAGATTAAAGGTTCTTGGCTCTATGTCTTGGTAGTTTCTCAACAATAAAATTCTTAAATTCAACCCCAAACAAAACCATAAAAAAAAATTGATGTATCAGAAATATTTCCCTTTCTCTTACTAAAACTCCCTATCTTCTTGGAATGAAAATAAGTTTACTTTCATCCATCACCAAGAAGCCTGCATTTATCACAAGCAATTTGGGAATGCTGAATCATATTTGGCTTGTGGTTAAATAGGACGCTTCATACTTTTTTCGTGGATCAGTGTTTAACTCCGCCTTTCCCAAGGTACTACGCAAACCTATACAATCGAGCACTGAGACACATCCTGTTGGTGCATAAATTGTAACTGCTGTGTAAGATGGCATATTACATTTAACATAGGTCGGTTGTAGTTAAAAATACACTGGTCTCTGTGCAGAGGTGCTTTGCAGGTTTAGCCATCACACTCACTGAGTCTCTGCAGTGGGTGAGAAGGATGGATAGGTCGGATAGTCCTCAGCTCTGAAAAGCAGCGGAGAAGTTCTGGTCCTGCGTAAGATGGGTAAGCTCACACCATTCTTTCTCCTCCACTGAATGTAGCTGTAAATTCTAGACAATTCATAAAGCAGCTATTTCAGAACTTTGAAAAGTGAATGACAGCAGTAGATTGGAGAAGAAGATCAGAATGTAAAATACCATCAAACTGGTGGTGAGCACATCACTCCCTCTCCTTCCAACGAACCCTGGCCTGGACTCCAGGGAGCACAAAGCCGGAACGCCACACTGGGTGCAGTCAGAGAGAGCTTATGCATAAGGAGAAAGCCTATGCTCTGGCTCCAGGAAAAGAAAGGACTCTGAATGCTGAGAAAAATAGGGAAGAATCTCCCTGTTCTCTTGTCTTTTCCCTCCGTTTTCTCACACCCAGCACTCGGCCACTTCACTATGCTGGCAGCAGCGATGACAGAAGCCTTCATGTGCCTAAAATTATGAGGGAAGGGAGGCTTCCTCTCTGATCACAGGAGCTGTGACACAGAGAGGATGGGATAAACCGTCACTGCTTCTTTTTCTCTTTCTGTCACATCGTTGCTTGGCCCTGAACATGCACACGATCACAAGATGTATGCAGCAGAGTGAGGTCACTAAGGACCAAAAAAGGAGCCCCAGAAAACCAGAAAGTACCAGGGATGACAGCACAGAGGGAAGATAAGAAAACAACTCCATAAAGATGTTTACAAACTCTCAGGGTTCACCTCCAGGTTGCTAATATGTGAGTCTAGCCCTAAACATCATACCATAGACTTTAAAAACTGAACCACTGGGTAGACCCTCACCCAGGTCCTGTACTGGCACCTTAGTGGTTCACCCGCCAGGCAGATAGCAGAAGAACAAACACTGCCAAGGCTTTGACAAGAGAGGTAACAGTGCAACCATGACCCTTAGGAGGTTAGTCTGAAGCAAATAAATGATTAAGCCTTCACTTTAAGGAACTGGAAAAAGAAAAGAAAAATAAACCCAAAGCAAGCAGAAGGAAGGAAATAATAAAGTGCAGAAATCAATGAAATTGCAAAAAGAAAAATAATTGAAAAATCAACGAAACCAAAAGCCGATTCTTCAAAAAAAAAATCAATAAAATTGATAGACCTCTATCAAGATTGACAAAGACAAAAAAAGATACAAATTACTAATATCAGGAATAAAAGAGGACTTTCACTATAGACTCCAGAGACATTAATGGGGTAAGGAAATACTACCAGCAATTCTACATACATTAATCAACATTGATTAATGGTCTTAGATAAAATAGATCAATTGGTATTAGATAAAATAGACCAATTTCACAAAAATTTCAAACAACTATTAAAAAAATAACTCACCTATGGTGAAATAGATAATCTGAGTAGTCCTATAACTCCTAGAGAAATTGGATTTATAGTTCAAAAGGAAAAAAAGAACTCTTGAGGCCCAGATGGTTTCACTGGCAAAGTCTAACAAACATTTAAAGAACAAATAACACCCTAATCTTTTTCAGATGTCCTGATAAAATACTTCAACAAAAAATCTACAACTAACAATCAGCCTAATGGTGAAAGATGGAATGATGATTTCTCCCTAATATTTCAACGTCATATTAGAAATCCTAGCCAGTGCAATAATGCAAAAAAAAAAAAAGGCATACAGATTGGAAATAAATAAAATATATTTGACTATGTAGAAAACCCTGAGGATGCTACCAAACTCCTAGAATTAAAAACTGAATTTGATAAGGCCGCAGGATACAAGGTCAACACATAAAAATCCATAGTATTTCTATATACTAGCAATAGGCAATTAGAAACCAATATTTTTTAAATACCAAAAAATATTATTTATAATGATGTCAAAAAAAAATGAAATCCTTAGGCACAAATCTAACAAGATATATACAAAATCTGTGTGCTGAAAACTTCCAAACAATGATGGACAAAATAAGTAAATGAAAACATACAGATTGGGTGTTTCAACATAGTAAAGATGTCAATATTCCCAAAAATGACATATATATGCAATATTATTCCAGTCAAACTCTGGCAGGATTTCTGAATACATAGACAAGCTGATTCTAAAAATGTATGTGAAAAGACAAAAGAATCCACATATCCATGACAGTTTTGAAAATGAAGAATAAATTTGGGAGAATAATTCAACCTGATTTTGAATTATCATAAAGGCACAATAATCATGGGCTGGCCATGGTGGCTCAGGCCTGTAATCCCAGCTACTCAGGAGGCTAAGGTGAGAAGACTGCTTGAGCTCAGGAGTTTGAGACCAGCCTGGGCAACATAGGGAGACCCTGTCTCTTAAAAAAATAAAAGAAAAATAAAGGTACAAAAATCAAAAGAATATGGCACTAAGTAATAAAACGTGCAGACCAACGGCACAGAATAAAGGTTCAGAAATGAACCCGTGTGTGCAGTTGGCTGGCCGCATCTGCAGGTTTTGGTATTTGCAGGGACCAATCCCCCATGGATACCGAGGGACAACTGTATGTGAATCCAACTGATTTTTGACAAAGCTGTAAAGGCAATTTAATGGAAAAAGATAATCTTTTCACAACAGCGCTGGAACCACTGAATATTTATATGCGAAAAAATTAACCTGAACCTAAACAGCACATCTATTACAAAAATTAACTCAAAACAGATCATAGACCTAAATGCAAATTGAAAAGCTATAAAACTTTTAGAAGAAAGCACATCTCTATAAAGAAGAAAGCACATCTCTAACAAAGATCTTGGATCCAGAATATATGACAACCTCTCAAAACTCAACAGGGTAAAAACAAACAGCCCAATTAAAAAATTAGCCAAAGACTCGGACATACACTTCACCAGAGTATATAATGAAAGGCCAACAAGCACATGAAAAGATGTTCAACATCATTAACCATTCAAGAAAGGCAAATTAAAACTATGGATGTGATATGACTACAGTTCTAGTAGGATGATTAATACTTAAAAATGCTGACAATAGCAAGTGCTGCCAGGGATGTGGAATAACTAGAACTATCATACATTGCTGATGGAAATGCAAAATGGTACAACTACTCTGGAAAACAGTTTATCAGTTTCTCATCAAGGTAAACATACACTTACCATATGACTCAGCAATCCCATTCCTAGGTGTTTAGCCTAGAGAAATTAAAACTTTCATTTACACAAAACCTCTTCGTCAATGTTTACAGCAGCTCTAATCATAATCGCCCCAAACTGGAAATAACCCAGATATCCTTCAGTGGGTGAATGGACAAACAAACTAAAACATTCATGCCATGGAATACAGCTCAGCAATAAAAAGAAACAAATGATTAATATACACAACTTGGATAAACCACAAAGATGTAATGTGCAGTCAAAAGAAGCCAGCTACAATGGTTACATACTGCATAATTCCCTTTGTATGGTATTCTCAAAAATACAAAACTATAATAATCAGTGGTTGCCAGAGGCTGAGAGACAGAAAGGTGTGACTACAATGGGATAGATCACAAGGCAGCTTTTTTTGAGGTGATAGACCAATCTGTATCCTCATATGGTAGTGGTTATATAAATCTATACATGTCTTAAACCTCATGGAACTATATCCAGAAAAGGCAATTTTACTATATGTTAATTTTAAATATTAAAAAATGAAAGCAAATATAATACTCAATAAAAAGTCATTCATACGTAAGTACAACCAGGATCTCTTCTTAGATGCTTGTCACATTGCACTGTAATAGTATTGTGGATGACACACTTACATCTGTTCCTAATGTGTCCATTTCTCCAGAGTAGAAACCTTAGCTTTCTGATCTGTGCATCTCCAATATTTCACGGAATATCTGATATCTGAAGTAAGCACTCAGTAATGTTTGTTGAAAGATGAAAAAAAATCCATCAGCTAAATGTATATGGATCACTGTATACACTATGGGTCATTATGGTCATTATTTCATTATGATGTGGGGAAAACAGGAGAGAAACAGAACTGAATGAGAAGTACACATTTCATAGTTTCACACGTTTTTGGCATTAGCTAAGTAGGAGCTGGTACTTGAAGCATTTAGCATGACTATTCACGATTTATGAAATGTAGTGTGTGCACATGTCCTTCCAAGAGGACTTTCCTATTAAATATTTATACTTAAATATTAAGAATTTATTAATTCATTAAGCTTCACTGTACAAGATTTGTGGGGAAGTATTCTATTTGCTTTGTTTTGCCCTATTGGGTGAGGCCACTAAATAACTTTGATTAAAATTTATCAAGTCATATGTGCTCATATATGATCAAAACATAAAATTTTGCATATAAACAGACATTAGACACATGTTGCAATACCTAAAACTTCAGTAAAAAGGTCATCGGAAAGCTAGAAAGAAAGGAGGATTACCGAAAGCTGCTTCAGTGAAGCAACGATGGCTTCGCGAGCAGAAGGGCTTTTGCCAAAGAAAAGATCATCTGTAAAAAAGAGTTGTTCTGAGCACAGAATGGCTGATCTGAGGGCCAAAACACAATCAGACAATCTTAGTCCAGGACACTGGGGCCGTTGACTTTCATGGGGAACAAAGCAATGTTAGCATGCTTTTTCAACATCGCTGAAAACAGCAAATAATCGTGTGAGAGTGGGTCAAAGCTATCACTGCCATAATATAAAAAAGACACAATATACATTGTTGTGTTTGGACTTTCCTGCATATTCCTTGCTCTATTTGCTAAGGTTTCGTTAACTAATTTTTAAAATAATATCATGATTTAATAAATTGTATCACATAAATATTTTATCAGTTACAGATAGACATAAAATCCATAATATGTAATATTTTCTATCATGAAATATTTTCAGATTAATATTCAGGTTTTAAGATAACTACCACTTAGGGCGTGCTACACCCTATGGAAGCAAACATGACGATTTACCTTATTGTAGCACACACACTCCCTGAATGAGAAATAAACAGTCCCATTTAAGATTCACGACCATGACTGTAATGTAAAGAAAACTAAAACAACTGTGATAGAAATACGACTATCACATGCATTTCTGTTGTTAACGCTAAATGCTTTGATTAACATAGCAATTAAAAATAATGATCACTGATGGCTAGACCTTGAACTCAAATTTATTGAACTGGCCTATACAGAATGTAGAAGCAATAACTACAGCAATTGGAAATTAAATGTCATTTTCTTATTGATTCATGACCACTCAATACCAAGCTCCATGAAGGTAGTGCTCTGTTGTGCTCACCACTAGGTATGCAGCATAAAATAGTGTCTGACAGAGCAATGTGAAATAAATATTTTTGAATAAATATATATTTTAATAAATGAATAAATAAATATATATTAGACTAAAATTAAAGATTTTATAACTGGACTTTAGGAATTGCTTTGTCATATCACTAGATATTAGATATTATATAGTTCTATTATATTTATTAATAGATATGTATTCTTATAGTTATTCATTCTACAAACCAATCAACCATTGTTTGGTTTCAGCATACTTAGTGTTAAGAAATGTGAATGGGCTAAAAACACACAGACTCATAGAAAAGAGACTACCAATGGTCTCAGATAGCCTGTCTACTGTGGAAAATACGCAGACACAGAGTTAATGTAATTAATACCAAATTAAACCTTGAGAACAATTAACAGACACATCAATAAAAAACTCCAGTGAGGGTATAATTGATTATAACATCAAGAATCAAGGAGGAGTTCTTTGGAAAGGTAATCATTCAAGTGGGCCTTGAGAAATACACAGGATCCTGATGGATGAAAGTGGCAGATTATAAACTGTTAAGAGCATGAACTTTGAAGCCAGATTGCCTGAGTTGAAATCCCAGTCTTTGACTTATCAGCTGTGTGACCTTGGAAAAGTTTCTTAACCTCTCTGTGCATCAGATTCCTCATGTATAAAATGGAGATAATGATGCCACATATAGCCTGGGGTTCCTAGGAGAATAAATTAGTTAATGTGTATAAAGCTCCCGTAATAGTACCTGAAACATAATAAATTCTGGATAAGCATATGTTAGAAGGAGAAAAGAAAGAAGGAAAAGGCAGAGGCAATAGCACCAAATTATCCTGAACTGAAATGCTAAAAAATATATTTTCTTTTTGTTTGTTCTCACCAGAAAAAAGTAATGTCCTAGAGTACATTAAGTATAAACTACTAAATATGTATACAAATACATTTTGCAAACTCAATGACAGTTTTTGGTCACTGTTCTTTTATTACACGTATGGATCTTCAACCTGGAAATACGCACGTACATATACCCAAACTCCATGTGTAGTTTTAAAGGTCCATCCACAAATCATGGGCTGCAGGTACTTCCTCAAACTCATCCCTGACCTATAGGTAACTGAATGGTCTAATAGTAATATACATAATGTATAACGGTATTATACACCTTCCATAAAAACTCAGTGCAGAATTTTACACAACCCCAAAGCAACCATGGGCCCTAAAGCACCTAATAAAAAGATTACACTGTTAACTCTTCGCGGATGGAGACACACAGAACACAAAGAACTTCACAGCTCCATTTCAAATCAAAGAAGGGGACAAGAAAGCAATTATGGTTAGGTGGCTTCTTTATCTGGGCAGACCTGTGAAGGCAACGGAGGCAGGTTGTCCAGCCCTGGGGGGAGACGAGGCTGGGGGCGAAATGTAGAAACAGAACAGCACTGTACTCACATGGCGAAGGAGCCGGGGGGAGCAGACACTCGCCGCAGGTCCGCAGTTTGCACCTGATGGATACTAGAGGCAGCAGGGAATGAGCAGCGAAGACAGAGTCAGCGACAGCGTGGACAGACAAGGAACAAGCCAGGGGAGAGAAAGAGAGACACACAAAGTTTAAACAGAAATTAAATGAGCGTGTCACCAAACAGTGAATGAAAGGAAAAGGAAAATCAAGCCAGCCATGAAAAATAATCCAAAAAAGCCAGTGACAGCAACGAAGCCAACAGGACACATGGAAGGCGTTGGTTCTAGGCAAGCCACGGACTGGAGTGCAGGGCCAGGTGAGGGCCAGGTGAGGGCCAGGTGAGGGCCGAGCGGGCGGGATGAGCGTGGCTCCCCTCACTCTGGGCCGGTCAGAACACCCAAGGGGAGGAGGTGCACACTTACACATCTGCATGGCAGGCTGGCACAGTAAACTCATCTTTGAGGAGATTAAAGGCCAATTTAATTCTTTCATCACACAGCCTCCACGGTCCCCCAGGCTTGGTAGGAACACTCGCATCAAAAGACAACCATCTTGAAAAGAGCGACTCACCAAAACTTTAACTTCCTTCAGTTAGACAACAAAGGCTCTTTAAGAACCCCAAAGATAATACCAAGAAGGTCTAATTTCATCATCGTGATGCTGTGATTACACCCATAGGCTCTGGGTAGAAAAACGAAACCACAGACTTCGCCTTTTTCTCCCTTCTTTTATAATGGAGACAGTCTACAGTGGCTATTAGAAAAGATAAAATGTAGCATTTGAGAAACTAAACCCAAAATGTCCTATTGCTCTTACATAAACTATTCTCTCCACTCTCTCATTTAAACAGTTTCACTATCACTGCAATAGACATAGCTCCCCGATCTCTCTGTTCTGCTGGGTATGTAAACTCTCACCTACAAAGTCGCCCAGGAGTTAACTCCAGCTCTAGGCTCTCTCTATCCATGTTGTCCTCCAAGGATTTTCAGTTACCACCAAAAAACTTCTCAGCAGCCTAGGATGATGGGATCCAGTTGCCCGATTCAAAGTTTGCTAACTAGAAATCTTGCAATTGGATAAAGCAATCATCTTTAACAAGGTGGTCTTAATTACTAGTAAACTAAGGATAACAGTTCACTGAAGATCTTTCTAAACACCTGAGTAATTTTAAGTTTCTAATCTCCCTCAGTGATACCTTGTAAATAAGAAACATAATCAAATGTATCTGGCTATCATATTACTACTACATGAATAGGAACTTAGATAAATCTCCTCTATTACTTTTTTTGGAGGAAGATATTTATTGGAGTTCATACCCCATGTAGATTCACATGCCATGATTAAAATGAGAGATGCTCCTATACCCACGGGGGCTCCTGAACACAGTGAGGCCCAGTCTTTCAGTTTGAATATAGTAATAGCAAATGAGAGGATAAGCCAAGAAATATATATATTTTTTAGAAAATATTATTTTTTCCTTTTGACATAAATAACGATCTAGCAGCATCATGAAGGCCTACTATTTAACCATTTTTCATGGGAACTTTTTCCAGCAATCCATGTGAACCATATCTTGAAATTATTAAGTATATATCTTCAACTTATAATAAAATGTGATCAAAACACATTCTATATTGTTTTATATTCATGAAATTTTAGATTTGTGCTATTTTAGAAATACTTTCTGAGAAACACAGCGAAGATAGCATTATAATATAAAATGGATCAATGTGTGAGTCACCGATGCAATATGCAACCGTATCTCAGGAACTATGATAGACGCTGGAGATCCTACAAGGAAAACCCTAGGGCCTCCCCACATGGCAGGGAAGAGAGGAAAATAAATCAATAATTACATGGATTTTAATGAATGGTGTATGGAAGTCACCAAGAGCACCACAGGAGCACTGAGAGGTGCCTCTAACAGCCAGCAGTAGACAGAAAAGACTTCTTTGCGAAAGTGGTATTTCAGTGGAGTCTTGAGCTGTGAGTGAGAGTCAGCAGATGAAAAGGAGATGAGGGCACAGCAAGAAGAGCAACAGCACAAAACCAGGAGGAGGCAGGAGACAGGCCACTGCTCCAGGAATGGCGAATATCTCTGGAGCTCAGGGCGATAAAGATGAACATGTTCATGATTGAAAAGGTCTATAAAGCTGGAAAATACAAGCTTTAAATTTTTAGAAAGATCATTCTAACTGGTGGAAAGGACAGATTGTGTGAAGGCAACAACGGAGGGAACAGGGAAATGAGTCCGGAGCACATCTTGGTGACGCTGCTGAGAGGTGGCTCACACAGCCTTTGAATGCAAGCTGTTTTGCTAGCCAAGAGGATAAGAAGGTGTGAGAGCTAAAAACTTGGGAAATAAATAGAAGGTAGATTTCAAAGAACATGGTAGCTAGCCTGATAGATGTGCAGAAGTGGAGCTGACTGAGATGACCCCAGGGGCCAGGGACATGGTAACCGAGTGGATCGAGTGCACAGTTCCATGCATGCAACTATGAATGGAATAGGCTCACAGGATGGTGGGGAGGAAAAGCAAAGGGAACACAGTTAATGAGTCCAGTTTTTAGCATGTAGTTTGAGGCTGCAATGAGATATCAAAGTTAAGATGTCAACTAAGATATTTGGGTGCGAGTCTTCAATTTTTAGAAAAAAGTCTGGGCTGAAGACAAAGACCTGAGATGCAATCTCCCAGAGAAACGGCAGATCCTTAAGGAATAGGGACATTCAAGTGCAAAAAGAATAGCTGTTTAGGGAGCCGGGACACTTAAATCTCAAATATCCACAGTGAATATGTTATGTGAAAGAAGCCTAATTCCTTAACATGAATTAAACAGCTACCCTGTTCTTATTGGAAACACACACACAGAGATTAAGCTAAAATTTTAAAGAAATTTTAAACAAATTCCCTTTTTCCTTTAGTAAGAAAGAGAGACAACAGGCAAATAAAACAGAAGAAACAACCCTAGTAAAAACAAGGAAGGGAGAAAAAAAGAAAGAGAAAAAAAAAGGTAGACAAGAAGGGAAAGCAGGAAATAAAGGAATGAAAAGTCTTTCAGTTTTCTCTTTCTTCCTTGAATGGAACAGTGAACTTCACACAAGTGATGGCCAAAGCAGAGAAAAGCTTGAAGGATTCAGAAGGTCCAAGAAAACTTCTAGGAAGATCTTAAAGGAAAGACCTTAAACTTGAAATTCCACTTGGAAATCCAGGGGAAGACGTTAGCTTTCAAAACAAGGAATTCTAGTGAAATGAAAACAATCTAATCACAGAGGATGAATGAGAGTGAGAGAACTTAAGGTTTAGTGAGCAAGTATTGCATGGTGACTAGGTTTTTCGCTTTCTTTTGAAAATGTGCTATCTGTACTCATCTTCTAACAATATAGTGTTGAATGATGGCAATTTTTTATAAGCAATAATAAAGATCTTTGTTAGTTTTTAAGTTTTATAAATATTTGTTTTAAAAATGAAAAGCATACTATTATTCCTATTTCCCATGGTACTTTCCTATGGCCCGGGGCTGCTTTGGTGGAGGCGCCACTGCCCCCGCTAGGAAGTAAGGAACCGTGTTTTTGAGTTGAGGCTGCTTCTCGAACACCTGCACAACTAAGTACCACAAGAAATGACATCATATATCACATGTGCCATGAGTACAAAAAGAAAACAACTATTTATACTTTTTTATATGTGAAGAAAGCCCAAATGAATTCTTAACAATTTCATGTCTGACAAGGCTATTAAATATAGAGGCAGCAGGCATGAGCCTATGAGCACTTCGCCTATAGATAGTAAAAACTTAGTTTTATTCCATCTTCTTAACAAGCTAGCTCCACGTGACCCAACAACATAGGCTACAGTACAATCTCAGAGATGGCTTTTCACGTATTAGTTCATAGATTTCTGCCAAACCAAGGTTTTATGGCTTAACTCTAACATTTCTAGGGGGGATTAGGTGAACCACATGCAGTGGCTGCCATCGCACCTTTTTTTTTTTTGACATATAAACGCAGTAACTCTATATTCGACCTAATGGAAAGTAAAGGCAGGGAGGACAGGAGGCATCTGGAATGAGCTAAGAGTTTCACTCACTGCAAGATGTAAACAAAGCAAGAAATATACTAAATGACACCTCCGGAAAATGATCTAGAAAAAGTTCCGGGAAAGTCCAGAATCTGTAAGAAAAGGAAGCAAAGGATAGAGAAGATCTCTCACCCCAACGTCAGATTTAGAAGCAGATGCCAAAAACTGAAACCGTTAGAGAGCACTGTCTGATGCTGTTCCTCAACATATGCCCCCGCAGAGAGAGAGGTGCGGTGAAGTGTTGGCAGTGAGCCAGGGCACCTGCGCCGTTGCTATTCTAAGCACTTCTGTAGATTGTCACATTGACTCAGTAGGTACGTGGCAAAGCATGCCCTTGCTTTTCAGGCACCACAAGGGAGGCAGCCGCTCAGTGCAAATAGGTAACCATGCATCGCAGGCCACAAACAGGAGGAGCACCTTTGAGGGTCCCTGACTGTGACAAAGAATGACCCAAGGCTAAACCCTGAAATGAACATAGGCATATGGGCATAATATATAGGAGATACTCAAAAAGATACCCCATAGCCCCTTCTTTCTCCATCTCCTTCTCCAATCCCATACAGACATTTAAGTCACTAGTTGGAGTAAGGCACACTGTAAAATGAATATGCATTCTAAATATCTAGGCATTATCGCCTTACCTCAAATCAATTTATCAAAACGCCCAAGGAAGGAAAACTCCAGGAGGATACTGTGTGCTCAGGGGTCAGGTTAGGTCTGGACAATAGGATGCTGCCCAGAAAGGTAAACTGAGTTGAAGCAGGAGCCGAAAATGGGAGCATCAGGAAAGGGACAATTCACTGACAGGCAGAAAGGATGCAACGCGGACAGGCAAGCCACAGACCAGCTCTGCCAGCCTCCTGCTGCAGGAGAAGCCAACACCCTCCAAGTGACCTGGTAGAGAGCAGACTAACTATATGCCTCCCTAAAACAAAACAAACAGGAACACATTTATGCAGACACATTTTACCACCCTGGAATCACTCTCAATGACTGTCTGCTAGTCCCAGTAAAAATGCATTCAAGAGGTCAGTGAAGGAGAATCATCTATCTCACATATGGTAACAACTTCTAAAAGAAGGGTGTGATAACTGCATAATAAACATGGAGAAAAAATATACACTCCCAAGAGAGAGACCAAGGAAATGCTGAGTGTCCTGGACTTTTTCCTCTCCCAACACAGTGAGGTCCCAGACCATGCACATGCTCTGCGTTCTCTTCTCTGAGGACTTCCTGTTACGCAAGGTAGGCAAGGAGCAGACTCACTCGTTGAGTAAAGGCATGGATGTTCTCCTCTTGCTCTTCTGCACCATGTTGGCCTGATTCCTCAGGGAGATGCGAATCATGGCTGGGGCCAACCTACAGGGCTCCCCATCCACTTGCATGGGGATGGATTTGTACGTTAGAAGCATGACTTCTCGACACTGGTGTAGCCTTTCTCCATGGCCCCCAACTTGGAGGGCAGCCTGGAAAAACAAGAATCAAAGGATAGCACAGAGTTAGCTCTTGCTACTTAAAAAAGCTAGAAATCCCAAGTCTGTTGTATATAACCAAAGAGCTTTGGATGAACATAGTAAAATTAGCTACCAGTATAATAGGCATCCTGGATAAACCATTAATATAAATAAATATTAAAAATTTTGATGAGTTTTAATATAAATTTCCATTGATAACCACTTTTCACTTTTATTTCTAAAATAAATATAAATTTAATTTGTTTTAAATCTAAATTTAATTATGCTAGTTTAATATGAAGGGTTTTCTTTGCATTACCTATGCTCATTAAATAAACAATGTAAGTAGAACAAGAAGGATATATAGGAGATAAAGTACACGATTTATTAATTTCTAATTTGTATTTATTGAATTCTTAAATATGCAGTCCATTGTTGGTCAATTTTCAAGCTTGGGCAGGCCCTTCCTTTTTACATAAAACCTCTTCAAGCTATTCCTAACCTCTATATGATCAATGAAATACAAAATAGTATCAAGCACCCAATTAACAACATTCTGGAAAGTAAAGCAGATTTGAGGATCGAAATAAAAGACAGTAAGAACTCAGTTCACCATGGAAGCCACAGACTAGACATTCAAGCCAATATTAAAAGTCTTTTGTTAAGAGCAACAAATTGGTGTAACTTCCCTGATTTAGTAAAAACAACAACAAAAAAGTATTTAATATCATTTATCCTTTTAGGGATAGAAATAATACATTTTTGATGTATAACCCACATAGATTACACAATTTTATTATATATCTTAGTGAATATTTTATACACATATTTAAACCTCCATCCAGATCAAGCTTTAGAAAATTTATAACACCCGAGAAGTTCCCACATGCCCCTTCCCAATCTATTACATCCCTCTTGCCAATTGGTTGGTGACTGTTATTGATTCTACCCCCATAGATTTTTTTGCCTGAACTTAAACTTCATGTACAATAAATCATACAGTATGTACTCTTGTATCTGACATCTTTTGCTCATCATTATATTTGACTGATATATTGCAAAATGTATTTATTCATTTTTCTGCAGGTGAGCATTTGGTTGTTTCCAGTTTGGGGCTATTACTGATATAAATTTTCTTTCACAGATCTTTTGGTGCATACACAATGTCTTGGGTACATAAAAATGAGTATAATTGTTATGTCATACGTTTAGGTATATATTTAACTTCAGTAGATACTGCTAAATACTTTTTCAAAAAATTGTATCATAATGCATTTTGAATATCAATTTATTTATAATAAAGTAAATTTTAAAAAGTAGTTAAATACTAATTCTACCTTAAATCCAAAAGATTTACTCTTATAAAAGGAAAAATATATATACTATCAACTTGTTGATAAATGTCTATGTGTTTTGTAAAGACTAACAAGATAAACCTCTTCTAAGACTAATCATAAAAAAATGGAAAACATAAAAATATTTTGCTTTATTTAAAAAATTTTTAAAACAAATAGCTTAAGACATAATAGAGAGTTTTGAAAATCATACAAGAATCTTATGAAGACATCAAATTGGAAAATCTAAATAAGAAAGATAAATTATGGGAAAAGTATAATTTGTAAAAGTTGATACAATACAGAAATTAAATAGATCCAAACTACTTTAAAAATTGAAAGAGTTATAAAAACATATTTCTCATTTCACCATCCACCCCATCCCAAAAGTGTCATGGAGGACAGATGTTTTACAAGTCAGTCCTATCCAATGTTTAAGGAAAGATGGTGTCTATTTAATACAAGGTGCTTTAGAAAATATGATGCTATAGATTCTAAAATATCAAAACCAGCTAAGACAGTACAAGAAAATAAAATTTTAGCCTAAATTACATTTATAACCATACATGTCAAAATCCTTTAAAAAAAAAAAAAAGCTAATTGCTCCCAGTAACCTTTTTCTTAGAAAATAAATTTATTATGGATTATTATAGGAATTAAGAAATTAAGAATAGTTCAACTTCGGAAAACACATCATTATGATTTTACCATATTAGTGGTTTAAGTGAGAAAAACCACATTATCACCTCAAAAGATTAAGGAAAAAAATAATAAAGTTCAATGCTTTTTATGATAAAAAATTCTTAAAAAATTAGGAATAGAAAGTAACTTTTTTAACTGATAAAGGCCACCTACCAAAATACTTAGAGAAAACATTATTCACAACAAAGAAAATTTACAAGCATTCCTTTCAAGAGACAAGGAGGTTATCTATTTATTAGCAACAAAGTTTTCAACATAATATCGGAGGCCATATGACTTTTATACAGAAAACTTTTAAAACTTTATTGAAGGAAATAAGGGAAGACTTTGATAAGCAGAGAGTCATGCTATAATCAAGGATAGGACAATTCAATTTTCTAATGATGTTAATTTTTCTAAATTAATATACAAATTCAATGTAATTCAAATAAATAAGAGAAATAATTATTTTGAGGAATATTGTTGTAATAGTTAATTTTATGTGTTGACTTGGCCAGGCTACAGTAGGACCCAGATATTTGGTCAAACATTATTCTAGATGTTTTTGTGAAGGTTTTTTTAAAATGAGATTATCATTTAAATCAGTACATTTTGAATAAAGCCGATTGCCATCCAGAATATGGGTGGGCCTTACCTAATCAGCAGAAGGCTCCAATAGAAAAATGAATAACCTCCCTGGAGGAAGGAGGAATTCTACACGCAGCCTGCATGCAGACTGGAGCATCAACATCAACTGCTCCCTGGGTCTTAAGCCGCTGGCCTACCCTGCAAATTGAGATTTGCCAGCCTCCACATTCACATGAGATAAAAATAAATCTCTCTCTCTTCCCCTCCACACACACACTCACCGCATACACATACCCTATTGGTTCTGTTTCTCTGGAGAACCCTGAATAATATACTTGCCAACCTGATTCTATAATTAATTTGGAAGAATAAAGGTCCACAAATAACTGAGGATAGTTTAGAAGAAGAAGAGCACTAGAGAGACTACTCATCAGATATCAAGACATGTAACATGTAAAGACACAGTAATTAAAATAGTGGTGTCTGAACAGCTAAAATAGAAAGCCAAGGAAACGAATAGGGAGAATGAAAGAGACTCCCACATGTGAGGACATGGAATATGCTGATGTGGCATCAGACAATTTTGAAGAAACGATGAATAATTTAGTCAATGGTGCTGGGAATACTTCTCACTATACAGAGAAAAACAAAATCATCACCTCACATCACACACAAAGAAGCAAGAAATATAAATATAAAAACTAGCGGGCTAAAAGAGAGGAGAGAGCAAGCATTTCTCCCCATCTCTCTATTTTTAAAGCAGTGTCTGGCAGCAGCTAATTCTCCTCTGTGCCTCCACGCCCTGCTGGGAAGCCTTCTCTCCAGGCCGCCCCCGTCTGTGGCCCCGGCTCAGACAGGCAGCCCCTGCAGTGGCTCCAGCCCTCACGGAGTGATTCCCTCCTCCAGAGTTCCAGCTCCTGCCTCGTGACTCTCCCAGCACAACCATCAACAGGCTTCTCACGTGGCCGCTTCTCCCAGGTTCCACCTCTGTCCTGCGGCCTGGGATCCTTGGTGCTAGTAACACCATCTTCTCCCTTTGTCCCTCTAGCCCTAGAGGTGACAGAGACTTTCTGCAGTTGCCGATCTATGGATTGCTAATCTATTGGCTGCCTTCTTTTCAGTTCTTCTAACATCCCATAACTAGTCCCCTGTATTAAATAGCCTCCATGGAATGACCTTGCATGAGCTTGTTACTTCTCTGATACACTCACTACACTAGTCACCAAGATGAGAAATTTTATTTAAATAATTTGCAGTGGCACCAATACCAGCTAATTTACAGTTTTCTATACAACATTTTGTAAGCTATTGTATTCTCATGAAGCTGTATCACTAAAATTTATTGTTTGTTTGTTTTTAATTTTTGGACATAGATGTGTTTTAAAGTTCCACTGCAAAACATGCTGTAGGGTAGGGTGTCTAAACACTGCCAGTGTATTATCATAAATTGTTTTCCATGTGAGTAAATATTTATGGCAAAAATAATTCCACAGATTCAATTTCCTTCTATGTAAGGTGATTATGGTATGCTGCTACAATCTGTGTCAATACTAGTATTTTAGGATTCTAGGTTATGCCTACATTCTATCATTTCATGCTCTCAGATTCTCCTCTCCCCATCTAGACTCCTCTCTGTCACCTTGACCATATCAGTCATGGGATTAATGCCCAGCCTTTGTAGACAATGAAGTGGAGGAGAATAAAAAGAAAATGACTGCATTTGAAAAACTTCCCTTGTGCATCATTAAAAAAACAAAAAAAACCCAAAATCTCAAACAAGCAATTACTGAATATTTACTGAGTTAGAACTTTTCTATGAAAAAGTAAAGACTCATACAGAAAACCTAAATGCTCTTTCTCATTGAGATTACTGGTATACATGTATTTACTTAAATTTTTGTTCAATGAAGACAGTTCCAGTCACTACCAAGTTAAGTCCATGATCTTAAAAATTTATAGTTTCAATTACTTCAGACATATCAATTTGTAATAAAAAATAGTTTGTTTCTAAAACGCTTGACCCACCAGTTACGTTTTCTAATTATATAGCAGCTATTCTAAATATGCAAAAATTTACAAACATATATCCAAATAACTATATTCTTCTGTTCACATAATCACCTTAAACAAATGTTTGAGTTTTCAAATATTTACCTTCTTAGAATATAATCAACATAACAGTCCAAGAAATGTGAAATTGAAGTGAAAGGTGGCCTCGTTAATTAACTAGCTAACAGAGAAAAATAAACTATCAAACAGAAAGTAAGAGGAATAAACTCACAACACAACTGCCTCCTTTGTTTTGTTTGATTAAACACCTGGGACTCAACTAGGTTGTCTTCAAGCCTAACTAGTCATCTCCAAGAATTTGTTTCACAGCCTTAAAGAGCCCTAGACAGACAAGAGGGGTATGAACTCTCTGCCTCAGTTCCTGCCAGGACTACATTTCAAGGACTCTGATAAAGCCAGCCTCACAAAGAAAAGAAAAAAAAATGGAAAAAGCAGACACAGCCATTTCAGCTGCTCCTTTTATCAGTCTGCAGCAAAGGGGGAAAAAAAGCCGTATTAACCTTTAAAAGCACCAGCCACTTTTGCTCAGCTGCCAGCATTTCCACTACTTTCTCTCAGTGGATGCCATTTTCCCTTCTTTTCTCTCTTTCTCTCTTTTTTTCTCTCTCTTTCTTTCTTGGGAAAGTAAATAAACTTTTTACATCTTTATATCCTAATCTTTGCGAGAGAGATCTCTCTCAACCTGCGTCATGAGCTCCTTGTGAGTCTTCGCTCCAACGTGAAGGACTGAAAATAAGATTCTTTCACCTTGAATGAACAAAAATACTGTGGAATAAAAAAAATTTACAATGCTGTATTGCTATATGGGTAGTAAGTAGTAATATAAAATGTGTATGAAAATAGAGGACAATATGTCAGTATATATTTAGAGAGGATAAAATGTTCAAAATTATACAGCTTAAGCTACATTTAACCCTGCTTTTCTGAGATTGGATTTTCTACCTTGGAAGCAATCTAGAGTCACTACAATCTGAGATTCAATCACACATTCGATGCTGCTAGCTGGTGTGCATGTATTACATTATTCATACCATGTAAAGAGAAAGAAATAATTGACATAATTTCAGTATTCCATTTCTTATTGGCCAACTCCCATCTACTATGATGTTTCTCTTTTACTTACTAATAATAGGATGAGAGGGAGAAGGATTTGACAGACCTCCCCCCCACAAATAATCTCTCTAACCTAAAGAGATCTCCTGAACTCTAAACATATGTTTCAAATTGCCCATTTCTTTATTTCCTCAGATGTCATACAGGGATTTCACATTTAAAACAGAGTTCATTTCTTTTGCAATATTCCCCTTCTTTTACATTTTCCATCTCATTTAAGGCATTCACACTTCACTTAGTTGCCTATGCCAGCCTCCCGGGAGACAGGTACACAATAAGTCACCATGTCCCGATAACTTTTTTGAACTCACCAGGCCCTTCTGCCTTCATTGCCACTTTCTCACTTCAAGTTACCATGCTTTCTCATTTCTGCACACAGACTCTGGCACCAAAATACCGACCTGTCTATCTGCCTCCAGCGGTAGGGATTCTGGTTGCCTTCTACCCTGACACCCCGATATTCTTTCTAATGCACAAATCTGACCCTGTCTCATCCTGTCTCTCTCAGCCTCCCCACTGACAGTTTAAAGAGCTCCGTCTCTGCCTTGTCTTTATCCACATCCATGACTTTATTCACTGTCTGTATCGTCACTGAGCCATCACTGGTAGCTCTCCTGGGACACGGTGGTCTTTTAGACTAATTCCCCTGATGGCAATGGCCACTCAGCAATTTCACTCCTAGAGGCTCCTTCCTGCTCTCTGAAATCTTTGCAGATATTCCCATTTTATAAGCACTGCTGTAGTTTCAATTCTCCTTCTATTCTCACATAGGCCTTTCTCCCACAATTTATAACTTCAGGACACAATTGCTTGTTTACTCCTCTGTCTTCCCCTACAACCCTGAGCTGTGCCCACCCTGAGGACAGGGCTTTTCTTTTGGTTCATTTCTTAACCATTTTACCTAGCAGCATGTCACTTATGGATTCAGTATTTGTGGACTTAATAAATATTCAACAAATATTTATGATTGACACTAAATGAATAAAAACAGAGAGACATATTAAATAAGTATTACCTTGAATTTATAAAATTCCTATTAATTAGAGACCATAACTAGTGCTTAAATTTCCCATACATTGCATGGGCCTTTTGTGACCCAGACTCCAAAGCTGCATAGGGTTACTTCCACTGTCCTTGATTCATCAAAGTATTCACAAACCCAACCAGATTCAAGGGAAGGGTACAAGGACCCAAACTCTTGATGGAATAAGTGTCTAAAAATTCAAATCCATTTTAATAAAACCATAGTCACCACTGGATGATGCTAGTGAACCAACTCATTATTTTGAACATGTATATATAAAGAAAAGGAACCACTTATTTGTCTTTTCTTACACGAACTGTATAACTATGTGATCAAATAGTTGATGAAGAGAAGTTTCTCTTTATAGAAATATTCCAGTTAGTAAATGAAGAAGGATAGGATTAGAATATCACTATTTTGCAACTCCTGATGATTGCTGGATCCAGACATTGACCATCAACATCTGCTAACATGAAAAAAGGAGAAAGACAACCAGATATGTTGTATCTTCTTTTAGAAAGATAAAACACTGCTTACAAAGTAGACTTGGGGGAATCTGGTGTATATAGATACAGCTATCAATTAAGGGGAAACATAAGGAAGAAAGAAGAACATTTTAATAAATGCCTCAGGGATGCTATCAGCAAAATTCAGACTCAGAAACTTTACAGAATGAATGGCCTGGTTTCTTCAATAAATAAACACGGGCATGGGGGAGATGAATGGGAAACTATAGAGAGATAAAAGTCACCTCAATCAATCCCCAAGTGCAAATTTTATTTGGATCCTGATTCAAACAAACAGAGCATAAGAAAACAAAAGGCGTTTATGAGACAATAGGAAATTTGAGCTCTAAGTAGATATTTAGTACTTTTTAAAAAATTTTTTTAGATATATATAATTTTTTAGATATATAAATGTATATATTTAAATATATATTTATATATAATGTTATTGTGGTTTTGTTTATAAAATAAAAGGCTTTATCTTTTAAAAACCCATTTGCAAATATTTATAGATGAAATGATAGATATGCCATGCATATGATACATATATGACATATATACATAAAATGTCTGGGATTTGCTCCAAAATAATATAAGGAAAGAGATTGTAGATGAGAACAAATATAAGACTGTCCATGAATTGATAATTATAAAAGAACAGAGGGAATACTTTATGGGTTCATTATATTATTTTATCTATTTTTATATTGAAATCTTCCCATAATAAATATCTATTTACAAAACATGCTTAACTAACTCTCAGTAACCTTGAATAAAGTAAAAACTCCTAGATAAATTCTATAGTGCACTCTATGATCTGGCCCTTGCCTAGTTCTTCAGCACCACCTCTTGTCCTTCTACTTTTCACCTACAGTTAAACTACATAAAACTACTTATAGTTCCCACAGAGGACTATGATGTCTCATACTTCCAAGTTTTTGTAACTTTCCCTTTTTTCCAGAATGCCAAGTCCCATTCTTCTTCTCCTGGCAACATGCATTGTCAGTCACATTTACGCATTGCCAACTGCATGTCTTCAGCTTCCTACCGGGCACTGGTGACACTGGTCTGATGGATGGCCCCCCTTTGCTACTCCTGGCTGCCCCTTCAGCCTTCCCTGCCCTCCCTTCTGCCCTGTAAGGATGGCCCATTTGGACTGCATCAGTGGCTCCCTTGCCTTATGGCTTTTGATTGGACTTCTCCAGATGGAGCATCCAGCAGAAGATCCACAGGTCAAGGAGAAGAGTGAAGTCACTGTATTTATGTCCCTGGCTCTCTCCATGCTAGGTTAGTGTAGGCTGACTGCCTCCTCTTGGAGGAGGAAATATCACTTGTGTCAGGTGGCCCTTTCCAAGTAGTGCTCTTTCTGCTACAGGTGACTGCTTGTTTGTCTTTGCATCTTTAGCTCAGGAACTGTTTCTCATAAACCTAGTGTACTATTTGTAAAGAGTACCTCCATTCAACTCTCCTCGAATTACCCAGTTTCAGTCTGCCATAGCTCTCCTGTATAATTAGTGTAATGCACCAATTATTATACTAAAATATTATACTAATTAGTAGAATAAAAATTATACCAAGTGTACAGTTGTAAACAAAAACCATCCAAGCCAAAAAAGACTACAAGAAGAACCAGACACTGATATAAGCATGGAAGAAGAGGTCAAGTACATTTTAGAGAGGGACAGTATGTGCAACGGCTTGGTGGTGCAAAAGCAGTGAGGGATGTTCAATGCTATGCTTCACTCGTGTGGCCATTTGAGCTAGAAAGCAAAGATGAAAATGGGGCAGGCTGGAGAGCCAGACAGAACCTCAACTTTATAGGCTAAGTAAGGATTTAGATTTTGATCTTAAGAGCAATAGGGATATATCCAATATTTTCCTTGGCCTCCCAGGCCTAGGTAAGGGACCATCATTTATCTCTCAGACAATCTCTGAGAGCCTCTTACCAGACAGGATTAGGAAGCTCTAGCACACAGTAACTATTCAATAAATGTTCACTGGATCGGTGAATAAAGAATAAGTAAAACACGTATGAACAGTTTTAGGAGTGTTCCCATCATATACTAGCATGATGTCATCTCCACAAATTCTTTCTTGCATATGTCCTTCCTGCACTTAATCCTATTTGCTCTTGGCTGTGCGGCAGCTTGCAATTAACATAAAAAACACTGGCGATAAAGAAATACATATGTGTCACAACCCTGAAAAGTAAGTCAATCCCAGCCCAATCTTTAATGCTGTGCCAACCATTTCCTTCTAGAGAGGATTTAACAAGGAATATCAACAAATTAGGCAAAGGAGATTCTTGCCATAATCATAATAGATTACTAGGTTAAACTTCACTAATTCAAGGTGATTGAGGAAGAGCCATTTGGAATTCACAAGATGAGTGAATAAAGATATGTTTTGTTTTGTTTAGAACAAGAGAAACAACCTTCTTGCTCTTTCATGCATAAGGTATAGCACAAACCAAGTGTTAACCAAAGGTTATGAATGGAAGCTTAATTTTGATATGCTTTACAACTGACAATGTGGCCTGATTTACATAGGATAAAATGATAAGCACAATTTTAATTTTTTTTTTTTTTGAGACAGAGTCTCGCTCTGTTGCCTGGGCTAGAGTGCCATGGCGTCAGCCCAGCTCACAGCATCCTCAAATTCCTGGGCTCAAGCAATCCTCAGCCTCCCGAGTAGCTGGGACTACAGGCATGTGCCACCATGCCCGGTTAATTTTTTTCTATATATATTTTTAGATGTCCAGATAATTCCTTTCTATTTTTAGGTAGAGACGGGGTCTCACTCTTGCTCAGGCTGGTCTCGAACTCCTGACCTCGAGCGATCCTCCCGCCTCGGCCTCCCAGAGTGCTAGGATTACAGGCGTGAGCCCCCCGGTCTTGTGATAAGCATAATTTTAATTGACTCCCTGATCATTTAATTACAAATGGGAATACATGGCTAAAACCTGCTTGAAAATGCACTTATGCTATAAATTTATTTTTTTAATGTAAGCAAACAAAATTAAAATACAAGGTGATCTCAATAATGTGGCAACTGAATTTTCACTAATGTCATAATAATGATGTCTTTGGATATTCAGGTATTCTGTGATAATGGAGATTCCCATCTCATTCATAAGTAAGCAAAATGAAATTGAATCCAAATAACTAGTTTCCTTTTTACCTAAACACTCAGTGAACCAAAAAATGTAGCAAATGCTATGGCTTCTATGCCAGTGCTAGGATATCTCTACGGTGTGATAATTAGCATGAAACCTTTTCATTCTGGTAGAAAATTAATCAGTAAAATTAACAAATGATACTTATTTTTGTTGAAATTCAAACAAATGTGCATCAATTTTCTTAGTGACATAAAAGATGACCTTTTTTTCTCATTTGTCCTAAACAACTCTATATTTCATAAAGTTCATACATTGATAAAGCAGGAGAGAGAACTATACTAAAGTTCTGTGAAGTGAGTAACTTTAACTGTGACTAAAATACATTTCATTTTAATGCAAAAGTTGTGTTGCTCACCAAAGAGGCCATGGTGAATCCAATAACCTCAATGTACCCATCGTCATGACGCTGAGGCTCAAAATCATGGTGATCTCCTGGATTTCCCCAGGGCATTGTGCCAGCACAATATCTGCAAGATCAAATTAAAGACAGAATTAAATATATTTCATTCTTCTCATGATTATCACTGAGGATTCATTTGTAGTTAGACCTGATGTTTATTTAACATAAGAGCAGTAGTCCATTCTTGGTGCGTCCCTTCCAATGGAAACTAAAATGGACTTCTATCGTCTCCAAAATATCAACCTGTGAAAATGATCTATAATTTTACAACAAAAGTATCTTGTGGTATCCAACTTTCTCCTAATTCATTATTTATGAATATTTCTCATGCTATGATTCATATATGCCTGTTTTCCATGGTATGCCGTGAATTATCTATAGGCAGTTTCAGAATTTGGTCTTGAAGGAAGGCAAATGCAGGCTAATAGAAAAGAGACAGTGGGTAGCATTTACTGCTATATACATAATTAAAATAAGAAGTACCCACAGGAGAAGGAAAAGGTAACCAAAGAAGAAACAGTGAAGTGAAGAAGGGGTAGAATATAGTTAAGAGATTAGAAATGGAAAGGGAAATAAAAGAAACTGGAGAAATAAAGGAAGTGAATCTAGAGGGGGTAGGGAGAGGATCAAGGAACAAAAGAGAGGAGGAAGGGTAAGAGAAAAAAAAAATAATAAAGCAAGGTAATAAACAATGTTTACTGAAAATCAAGGCCTTTTACTTCAATTAGGCTGCAAATATTTCTGGAATAAGATTGCAACTGACTATAATGAGCACTGCTAAGAATAATCAGGAGACTATGATGATATGTTTTCTTAGCTGTTGATTTACATATAACTTCTATTTCAATTAAATTCAGTCTAAATAGGATGTATTTGCAGATTTTGTGTCTGAGTTATTTTGTGGGCAAATAACAAAAGGCTATAGATTCATCCCTTCCAAAATCTTGCCTTGGAAGTCTAGAATCGAATTTTATGCCACTGAGATAATGTGCTTATTTTGAGACTAGTTATCTTAAATATCCCTATCTCCAAAGGTATGTAATACCAAAGAGACTTAACATCCTGGCTAGAAAAATAGTACTCTAATTGATCCTACTTTTTTCAAGGGAATCATCTGGCAATGATTTTGAATGAATTCCATACTCAAATCAAACTGGATGGTTTCTTAACAGCTTTTGGGAAACTGAGAACAGACATTTATTCAAGTCTATCATTCTTGGTGGGTGGGGGAGAGAAAAACAGTAATTAAGAATTAAATGAAAATACTTCAATCAAGAGGGGTGTCTGGGTGTCTTAAGGATGGATAAGTACAGACTATGCATGACATACCACACACTAAACCACCCACCACAAAGAACACTAAAGAAACCAAGCAGGAGAACAAAATTATCAGACCTAGAAACCTTTAATAAGGCATTAAGATAATTGATTTTCATTGTTTATATCCGAAATTTGTCTGTTATGAAAACAGATAACCTGAAGTCAAACAGAGTTCACATCAAACCAAGGAAACAATATGAATAGAGCTTACCTAGGTATATTTAAAAATACTATACACTGGAACTTCAGTTCCTGAATCTTTGGGGTGAGATCTGTTCCATCACACTGCAACAATCAAAGCAGAAAAAGCAAGGGGTTTGAAGTAGTCACAAGTCTAAAAAATCATCAAAGATAACTGGACTGACAACAGTATATACCATGATGGTCTTTTTCTCCTTGCTCTGTCTCTGCTTAAGTGAATGCCAGTTACTATGATTGAAAATATATTCTCATTATAGTTTTTCTAGACTCTGGGTTAAGAGCTTAGTTTTGTTTTGACTTAACATAAAAATAAAGCTGCCATTTGACCAAAATGATTTTTTCTCTGGTCTCACAATCAAAGGAAATACTGCCTTTCTTTACCTTGGATTATTATTATTTAGGCAAATAGCATCAACGTTAAAAGATTTATGAACACTTAAAAGCATAAAAAGAATAAAGCCTCAAGTTAAAGCAGTAGCATCTGCCACTATAGTTATCCGATTCAAAGAAGTCATGAATATAACCATTTATTTTCTCTGCCTTTTGAGATAATTTTTATTTTGAAAATGTTAAACATAACATTTTGAACACTTTTTAAAAGGTATATATACTGCAGACTTTTGAAAAGGTATCAATGATAAATTAGTATTATCTCCATTAGTGACTTGTTCTTACAAACTGAATCTCTTACAGACTCTGAACTTCCAAATTAAACTGCTGTCCCGGAGCTTGGACATGGCTTTGGGTCTCAAGAGCCCCTGGACAGCTTGTCCTCGATATCGACTTCCCTGATCCGTCAGCGCTTCCCTCAAGAGTATCATCCTCTGACTAATCAAAGAAAAGGCTTTCATTTCCCGTTCTCATTTCCCACTGGTGACAGAAGTCAAAAGAGAAAAACTCTAATCACAACTACGGACTTCTCAATGTCACAGGCATAAAGCCTGCTTTTCTCTTTACTTTCCACACACCCTCATGGCAGAATTTCCCATTATCTTCTCCTTTGGAGAGAAGAGCAAAGCATTCCCAAGCTCCCTGCAAATTGTGACAGATTTCTTTACAAGCAGTTTCAGTTTAAGCACAATGATTTTGCTAGCAGTCAAATTGACTCCAGCGCCCACATTGTTTTCTCTGCTCTCAACACAGCATAATTTCCAAAAGAATTTCTTAGAAATTGTTTCCAGGAAATCTTACAATCCCAAAAAACCAAAATATGTTTAAATGTAATCTAGACAGGAATCAAATTCTAGAAATGGATTGAAAGTGTTTTTTCCAGTACTCTCAACTAAGCAAACATGAAGTCTCCCGATTTATTTGATGACTTGAAATGAGTTTATAGATGACTACATCAATGAAGAAAAAAATGTACACTTTTTAAATGATCAAAGTTGAGTGTTGTAAGCAAATAAAACTTCCAAAAAGTAGGATGTGATACATTAACAGCATGCAAAGCATTATTGTTGCACTACAGAAAAAGACTATAATAAATATTTTTGTATTTAGAACAGAATTCATTTTTTAATTTTCTATTTTTTCCTCCTTGGAAACATGTCAGTGATTTTGGGAACTCATCAAATAATATAAAAAGAAGCACCTTACAATGTATAGTGCTTTACAAAGTTTTCTTACATATTATTGCATTAAACTGTACAAGTCTTTAGAATAGCAGTTTTCAACTTTCTCTCTACTTAAAATACACACAAAGGAAAATATTTGCATGCAAAATATGTTCTTGTGTACAAGTTCATATACTGATAAATAACAACAAGAAAAAATGAGGGAAGTAGAGCAAATAATGTAAGTTTTTATTATTGTTTTGTGCTTTCTTGGTCAAGTACTCAAATACACATTTTACATGTATTAATATATGAAAGATTATTACATCCAAAACACTGATTTCGGCCTGTAACAAAGATAAGATGGTCTATTATTGTATAGACATCTAATCACTCTCACTACTCTTCCATTCTTTTCATCTCACACTCAGGAAAACATATAGTGATGTCATTGTAGAAATATCGTGTGTCCCTCTGTGCATAGCACAATGGTCAAAACTGTTGCTTCAAAGACTTGTCTTGATATGCCAGTTTTACAGATCAGGAAAGCAAACTTCTCTGAAATGATTTCTTAAAAGTTGTATGTCTAGTAAAGGTAGAGCTAACTGTATCCCAAATGTTCATACTTAGTTTCTAATGGTTTTTCCCTCCTCAGAAGATATGATTTACATAAATATTCTATCTTGAATATTACATGTAATGCTGATATCAAATCTTTCCTAGTTATTTGCTGCCGTCTTGGCCTCTCTGCAAGTTTCCTTTAGTCTCTGCTGTATGGCCATCCATGTGTGAGAAATTTATCATTGAGAGAACTTCTGGATATGAGGGAGAAACTCTCTAGTGGTTAGGAAGTATGCAGAGTTTTATGTCAACCCAGTGACTTGGACAGTACAATGACATTCAGTATGGCCACTGCTCAGGACTCACTGGCTCTCTTGGCAGGCACTATCGATGTTCCTTCCTCTAAATGCAAAGTAAAGTTGATTTTTGGCTCGATTATAGGCAGCTGAAGAAACAGGGGAAGTTTGGTGTAAGGTTGCTGCTATTTACATTTAATAACCATAATTTTATCAAAGGAAAGATCTTCATAGTTCAATGGACCATGTGTCTTTCTTGTGTCTAGCTTTAAGACAATATTTTAGTTTTCAGGAGTCTCCACCACTAAAAGATACTTGCTTTTCATTCTTATTGTATGAGAACTGAAACATCTGAAAGTGATGTGAAGGGTTGTTGGTACCAGTGGTAAAGGCCTTGGTCTCTTGTTTCCACTGACTTAGATTCATGTCTCATATATGCTTTACTAGTGATGACAAATTTTAATTTGTATCCTCTTATGCTCCTGCATATTCTTCTATATTCTTAATAACTTAAGATCATATATTTTTTTCTATTTTCAATGTAGACACTTTGTTGTATTCCCTCTTGTTACATATTCTTTTTCTTTACCTACACCATAAATTCAAGCACTGTAATATGCCCATTCTGTCTTTTTCATCTCTCTATATCTTTTTCTTTCTTTTTCATTTACTTATACAACTAAGTACAACAAAATCATGTTGGTCCTTTCTTTTAACCTGGTTACTATAAGAAAATACTTTATGTCTTCCTTAGAAAACTAATTAAATTCTCTTTTAGAATGTATCACCTCTAGAAAGGTAAGTTTCTCTCTCCCTTGCCTCCAAGTAGTTTATGTTTAAAACCAGGGACAGAGGCCTAGGAAGAAACAGCCCAAAAAAATCCACTCAGTGGTGAGGAACCTTGACCAGGTTGGAGAGTGAGTCACCACAAAATAATGAAATCCATGCATTGTTCTAATATGGAGACTCCTCAGACAGCCCTGGAATAAAGACATTTGTTGTATAAGCATCAATGTATACTTCAAGGCCCAGCTAACATCATTTTTTCGATGAAGTTCTATCTGACCCCACCATAGACTTCCCCCTTTCTTCCACTACCATATTGTACACATAGTTGAGTAATATTTATTACATTGTCTCCAGTGACCTATATACCCTTCTCCACAACTGAACTGAGAGTTTCTTCAGAAGTGAAATTATTCTTCATATTTATCTTCATCCCTGGCAACTAAGACAGTGCACAACATATAGGAAGTGCTCATAAATGTTGGCTGAATGAACTACACTAAAGGATCTCTAAAGTTCTATGCGGTCCAGTGATTAATCTAAAGATGTAAACTGGTACTTGTAAGTTTATTTTTGCAGCATTCATATTCATATTCAAATGAAATGAATCAATATATTCAATACTTACAACAACTTTAACATGTTTGGATAGATCTCTGGAACTTCTCTGAAGGAAATCAGAAAAAGCTGCCTAGACCACAAGAAAATAAAGAAAAAGAAATTCTTAATTACATGGCTATGCCAAATTCTTGCTTCCATATTATAGATAGTTCAAAATGATTCTAAATTATGCAAAAAATATAAAACAAGTTCCCTTCTTGCTAAATCCAAAGGAAAGCAGCGCAGTGGCTATCAATTTGAAATCTTTCCCTTTGTTTCCAAACTACAATCTATAATAAAATTTTAAAGCGCAGAACAAGAATAAAAAAGCAGATAATTCCAAGGGTCATGTTGAAGACATATCTTGCCTACCTCTCCTGCCCATCCCACTTGTCCATTAGGTGCTGATATAATCTTTAACTTGCCACTGAGGATGTCTTGTTTCACCCCCTTTTTATTTTGATTCCCTTTATTTAGTGGCATATATTTAAACTGCACTTTACCAATATTTTGGATGCCTTTTTTCCCCTTCTCTATTCACTTTCCCAAATGTGCCTGAGAAAGAAAAGAAGGAAACAGAAGGTGCCCCTTTCATCTCAGATATACTTCCATGAAAAACTTCCCATGTTCTGCCAAGTTGTCATTCAAATGTCAGTGTGTGTGTGCTCCAGTGGAAACTACATTCTTACCTCAGACTTTCTATCCTTCAGTCTACCTAATTTCCCCATTTTTTACATTAGCTTTGATGGGTTGATGTTTGTTTTTCACATCACTCCTTCAATAGCATCCCCTCATGGAACTTTAAAGTTCAGAGATGATGAACACCAACTCTCTTTATGACAACTAATTAAACAAATACACCCCTACTTTCATATTTAAACCAAGACATTAACCATTAACCATATATGAACATATATAAACATATGTGCTATTATTTTTAATGTAGTTAGCATCTTTATTACAGCAAATTAAAATTAAATAATATATAATAATTATTAAATAAAATGTATACTTACCCCTGCATAGAACATTTTATTTCGAAAACGACTGTTGAACTTCTCTGGATTTGCTTCTGTGAAAGAGAAAAGGTAGTTTTGTTATAGAGACCTCATGAGGTAGTGGCTTAGATTAGCATTCCTAATTCCTTCCCCACACCCTCCCCACCCTGCAGATCCAACAGATCCAACAACTCTGTTATCATCTCTCCCGTAGTTCCAGGCCAGTTGCTACAGTGGCCCAGTGCTAGAGGGACAGCTGTCTAGTGCTATAAAAGTGTAGCTCCAAACTGAGAGCTTGCTAGAAATGCGAGTTATTGGGCCCTACCCCAGACCCACTGAATTAGAAGGATGTCTGGGTGTGGGTCTAAGAATCTGGGGGTGGTGGTTAAACAAGCTCTCCAGCTGATTCTCATGTACCTTAAAGGTTGAAACACTCTGGACTCACAGGGGTGTGGGTCTGGGATGCTGGGGAAAGGAGGGAGGAGGGGGAGGAGTGATTATCTGCTTTGGCTTTCATAGGGCCTGTCTTCCATGAACTGTGTGCAGCTTCCAGATGGGGAATTTGGATAAAAAGTCATGGATAATTTGCTTTCACATTTTTCAAAAACTCTAATCTAACCTCAGTTCTCTTGCTTGTGACAGGCCTTGAAAACTCATTCTGTTTAGTCAACAACACACACGCACAGACACACAGACAGAAAGCGAGTGAGCAAGCGCGAGTGAGCAAGCACACGAGAAAGAGAGCGCCTGCTGAAAGGACTCAGGGCATATTACAGCAAAGGCTCTGGGTGACAAATGGTTTAATTTTGAGTTTGCTCCTGTATGTTATATAGGTTGGGGACCCACAACGATGAAACAAGAATAAGCATCAAAGATTTTTCACATGAATTCAAAGGATTACAAAGTCCCTAAATGAAATATTCCCTCAAGTGTCTCTAATAAAATTCCAAGACATTCCAAAAGAACCTACTGTCTACATTTAGTTTTCTGCTATTTTATCCCATTTGCTCATTAATTCCTTCTTGGGCTAGGTCTTTCTCTAAGCCCTTTCTCATTAGGCAGCTGGCCAACCAACTGAACCTCTCCAAATCCTAACCCTGTTTTTGAATGGCAATCCCCAACTACTCTTGTCTAGATGAAGAAAAGCAGAAAAGTATTCACTTACTAAGATTGGGCACAACAAAAGCTGCAGGACCTTAAGAAATAATCTTGGACAAATGATTATTAGATTATTCTCATAATAATTAGAACATAATATTAGCACATGACATAAAAACTGGGTAAAAGATTGTAATCCTTAAAAAAATAATATTTTTGTAGATTGGCTCTTGAGGGCTATCTTCATATATTTACAATTTCTGTATTCTAAAGCTCTCTTTAACCATTTACTCTATTCTACCAAATTAAGTACTCTAACCCTAGAAACAAAATTAAACAAAAGGTAAAGGATTCACATATAGGGTATAATAAACAAAAAGAAGATAAAAATGGTATTAATTGCTCTACCTCCCTGATCTCCCATTCTTGGCCACAGAGTTTTCCATTTCCATAGTCTAAATCTTCCTTCAGGATAAATATGGCTGCTGAATGACATATTGTTTTCAACCCACTTTGAACAGATTTGGCTGAATACCATTTTCAGTTGCATTAATTATTTCTTGCTTTATGGAGCCAGAGGCAAGATGAGAATTTCTTTTGCTATGCAATTTATCATAAGTACATAGGCCCTAACTTTAAAAAAAAAAAAAGTCATATACTGTTACCAAGCAAGTTATGAGAAATGGAAAATGGCAGCTCTGGTTCTAGCAAAGAATTTTTTCAGAGCACTTATGGCCACAGCTATTAAATGAATCATATACCAGCTATTACATGTACTTTTTTATAATTTATGGTTTGGAAAATATTGCCATCTTTATGAGGTTTCCTTATGAGCCTTGAAGAATTGAAAAAATCTGGTTTTTTAAAGAAATAATTTTTTTTTTCTCAATAGATGGACTATTTTTTGAAGACCAAACAAGATTAGAATAAAATTAAGAAATAAACTAAGTTTTTGGTGATTTCACTCATATAACTTAAGTAATTTAACTATATAAAATTCAATGAAATAAGTAAACCTAAAAAATAGAGATTTATCACAACCCTAACATTCAGAGAGGTGTCAGGAAAACATAAAATAAAGAGGTGGAGGAGTCACATATATGATTTGGCCTTGAGGTTGGAAGGGTGTGAGGGAAATCCCATCAGTGCCCAGATAGCAAACCTATATATTGTACTACCAGATCCCAGATTGAGCTTGTCTTGGCAATTGGACCCTTTGTCCATTTTCATATCTGCCCTATTTCAAACACAAATCAGACTCAGAAAGGAAGGTTAGCTGGTGCTAAGGGAGATGTCTCAGCTTAGTGTCAGAGCTTTAGCAATTCCTGCAGAAGCCAGGCAAAAATGACGCCAAGGACAGCCTGCAAATGACAGTGCTCCTTCGCGTCCCACTGGTGGTTAAAAGGAAGGGGCTGGAGGGCTGATTGTGCCCATGTGTATGTTATACAAAAGTTGATGTGCCTTTGAGGACCAAAGTGTGTAGGACCCAACCACATCAAGAAAGGGGGGATAAAGAATCGGGAAAGGGACAGTGAGAATACTTAAATGCTCTCATTCCCTCAGGAAGCTGTGTCTGTTCCTTGGTATGAGGCATACCATCAACAGCAACTCTCAGGAGAGGCTACCGATACTCAAAGTATCACAAGACTCCTACAGTGGAAGTATCCATGGCTTATTGCTCCAGTTCCCAGGCTGCTCATTCTCCTCTTTCACAAGAAGAGGCTGTGGGATGATCGGATTCAAACACTCACTGTGTAGGTCTGTGCCATTAACCTATTTGCAATCTATCAGACACCAACAGTCACTTTACTGGTTTTCTATTCCTAAGAAATCGCTACAAAATTGGCAATATAAAATGTCCATTTATGTTCTTACAGCTGCTTAGGTCACAAGTCTGGAGTAGGCTGTGTGTGGTCCTTTGCTTAGGGTTTTACAAGGCCCCAGTCAAGGCATCATCCTGCTCTAGAGAGGATTCACCTCCAAGCTCTTTCAGATTGTTGGCAGAATCCGTTTCCTTGTATTTGCAGGACTGACATTCTTCCTTGCTCACTGTTGGCTGGGATTCACTCTCCCCTTCCAGAGGCTGCCTGCATTCCTTGGTTCCTGATCCCTCTGTCATCAAAGCCCGCAATGGCACAAATCCTTCTCACATTTTGAATTTGACTTTTCCTTCTGCCTTCCACTCTGCTTTTACGGGCTCATGTTATTACATTGGGCCCACAAAAATAATCCAGGACTATCTCCTCCCTTAAAGCCAGCTTATTATTAATTGTAATTAATTACATCTACAAAGTCCCTTTGCCACATAAGGTTAACATAACCACAGGTACAACACCAGATGGCAAAGGTCATGGAGGCCAAAATTCTGCCATTGTCCATCCTCTGGTCCCCATGACTCACTCCCTCCAAGGTCCCCAGAGATCTCATCTCATGACACCATCAACTCAAAATCATCTAAGTCATCTAAATGATTTGGCTCTGGATGCAACCCATTTATAATTATGATGGAGCTCTAGGTACAACCCATTCAATTGATTAAATATATTAACCCCATATTTATATACAGCACAAAAACATGATATATGCCATCAGAACGGGGCTCTTAAAACCCTGCTTTTGCCTAAGTCCTTTTCAGCCTATCCATAAACCTCTAGGTTTGGGAGGGTCTCATACAAACATATTAACTTATTTAACATGATTTATTCATTCCTTCTTCCTAACTAAGCTCTGACTCCCCTTCCTCCTTTATTAGCCCTTCTTAATGGCCCTTGCAGACTCTTTTCTTTAAGCCAGGCTAATAGCCTTCCAAACAAATGTGTCTTCAGAAAAGCAGGAAGTCACATGATT